>OX346247.1:55987811-57187811 GCA_947049315.1 Epistrophella euchroma | reverse complement strand
ACGAAAACTATGCTAGCACAAAAATATTGACTTCCACACAAAAATAGCACAAAAAGAGCACAAAATTCTAGTTATGGTTTAAATTGATTATGCTAATGTGTATGTGCTAGCTTTATAGACGTCGACTGAGCGACCAATACTTTTAAGAGCGACAATTTATACTTCCTCAATTCTTTTTCGTTCCAAGAAATGATACCATTTTTGATTTTGAGCATTTTAACAGAATAAATATAAAATTATAAAAAAAAATAAAATATAATATTATTTCTATAAATAAATACATAAAGTCGTGTTTTTTTAGTATTTCCAAATAGTCGTATTTATTAAAACCAATCTTAGCTACATTTACCAAGGTAAAGACAATCTATTCAGTTGTCTAAAGTTATATCAAAAATTAGATCACTTTAGCAACAATTAAATTTTTTTTATTTATAACTTGGATGGCTGCAAGTTAAGAAACGTTTATAAATACGCTATATAATGTTTATTTTTAAAATTATAAAAAAGAACTCAAATTTCAAACCAACACTGTTTTACATAATTCTGCAAATAGCGCGAGCCTTTTCATTTTTTTGAAACTTTTTATTAATTGCATAATTTTGTAAAACAGAATTTTAAAAAGCAGAATTTTGAAAGTAGAATTATAAAAAGCAGAAATTTGAATCAGAATTTTAACAAAAGTATTTTGACCCAGGTAGAATTTTAACCCCAACCCGTGTATTATTACTTAAACTAAATAAAGATTTAAAAGCTTCTATATTCTGAGTAGTATGTTCGAAGTCTTAGAATCAGATAAATTGTTATCGTTTTCAAACGACATAATACAAAAATGTGCGGGAAGACTGGTTGAAAAATAAATTAAAAAAATACTTGTAAAATGATTTCCGCGAACTGCTTTAAAAAACTGTTTAAAATCCGAAATTCAAAAAATTCTTCCATAAAAGAACTTGCTAAATTATTGGTGATTGAATTGAATAGTCTTGCTTTCGTTGCACTTTCAATTTTTTTTTTGATACAGGGCCCCCAAAGGGCTAGCTACGCCACTGGCTCCTTCTAAAACTTATGCCTGCTTTCTGTGGACGAACAGTATAACGAACAAAGTTGCGACAAAATATTTGTGTGTCTAGAAATGGATCCAATTAACAACAAGAATCGACAAAAGATTATTCCGTGCTCCCATCTGAATCTAAGGAGTTTGCTTCAAACTCAATATGAGCTTCTAGATCAACGTCCGAAACTTCATCCTCTTCAGATGTTGGGGTAGAATTTTCTTCAGCATCGTAAGCCTCAAATCCATCTTCTTGAACTTGAGCACTGAAACAGAAAATCACTCAAATAAACTAAACTGTTTCCAATTTACGCTATGCTTATGAAATTTTTTGTCTTAAGGCTCTGCCAAACCAACGCGATTAATCGCCGCGACAATAGAAAACAACAACGTGTTGTTTTGTTTGACAACCACGTGTTGTTGTTATTGCTTTCTATTGTCGCGGCGATTAATCGCGTTGGTTTGGGAGAGCCTTTACAAGTACCTACCGTATTTTTAGATTGGAGTTCGAAAAAAGCATTTTGGGTATTCATGGTTCGGTACAACTGGTCTTGTACCTACTATTAAGTGTAAAAGAACAAAAGTGTTAAATTTTCTTACACTCCAACAACAAAATATACTGATATCTTACAACACTTACACTTCTGCTACCCCATTACAAAAAAAAAAACAAGAGTGTAAAATCTACGCCCGTGTATTTGATAGTAAGTTGTCACTCTGACTGTCAGCTGTTGTTCATGTGTGAATATTTTGCAGTGCTATAACGGTCAAGCAAAACTGCGCTCGATTAAGGCTTATTGCGCCGGATCGTAAATACCCCAACAATGTTATTTCAATTTTCAAGTGAATTTCGTTGCACTTTTCAATTTTTAAGATCAAAGTCAAAGTAATTTAATAACACCCGACTGCATATGAATTTAAAAAAAAAAAACAAAGGAAGTAAAAAACATAAATACATTATATTTGAATAGTTTTTGATATAATAATTAACAAAAACAAAACATAAAAGCAATCGTAAGTATTCCTTTACAATCATATAAAGGTACCCGGGTAGGTACCTAATCACACGGGTTGGTGTGTTTTTTTCTTCACACACATAAGGTTTAACGATATTTAGTCCAAAAATAATGGCTTTGACTATTGAGGGCTTTAATTTCCAGCTAATGATTAAGAATGTTAATCTTGTTGGATATAGTTCACATTGAATTTTTGTCACAATTTCATGAGAGCTGAACTGAACTTAACAAAAATTGCATATTCACAACGCGCGCCATCACATCAAATACAAAAATAGGAGACAAAATTTAAATAATAAGGAAGTCCTGTTTTTTTATTTATCTTAACGCCAAGATTCGGTCTTCAAACTTTATTATCATGTTGTTCAAGGAAAAATAAACATACAATTTCGGAGTTCCAACATCACTCTGTTATGCAGTATAATTATCACGTTCGCAAAAAATCACAACCCTTTTTAGGTGAAGCAACTACAAATTCCTAAAACACGCTTTTTAATTTACATGCACGATTTCTGATTCAAATGACTTTGTTGGAAAAAACTTATGCATTCTGGGTAAACTGCGTGGAAAAAATATCCTTCACCCCCCATTAAATTCTAATATAAATTTCGCAAACTTTCGACTTTTAATGGATTCACAATCCTTTTTCTAGTTATTTAACAAACTAGCTAAGATCGTTAGGAAAGGATAGAATCACCTTGAAATATTTAACTCGTGTAATAAATTTAGAAAAACAAAAATAACTGAAACCTTCATTTTCATCGCACTCACATTGACAAGACGAAGAAATATTTTATGTATAGAATTAAGCTTCAAACTGAGAGTGGGAAAGTACTGCAGTCCTACAATTTAAATGAGCCTTGAAATTGAGGCCTTTTCCATTCAATCTGTCAAGGCTGAGCACTGTGCTTCCCATGGTTGACAATTACGGGTGTCTCTTGTTTATTTTTTGATTAAATTGAAAATAAAATGTTGTAATTGTGTTTTATGCTATAAAAAGTGAATTTTACCCCACGTTTGAAAATTCGAATTACTTTAGGGTATTTGTTTGAAAAGGCTTGTTTTATCTATGGTTTTACTGGACCGATGAAGAGACGGAAGCTTTTGGTTAAACATTTTAAATTATTTCAGGGAAAAAAGGATCACGTTTGCTGGCTTGCTCATCTGGCATAATTTATGAGGCAGAACAGTTAACACACACAAAAAAAAACACTGAATGAGTTGAAGTTTTATACAAAACAACAACGTTAATTTTGATTTTTGTTTATTTTTTCTTTCGGAAATTCCTCCTATATATAAAGTATTTTTTATTGGTTAGCCCCGTTTTGAAGCGATGAGAGTTCATGTAATTAAATATTTAAAACTCAACCAATAGAAATATTTTAACGGACATATGTAAATACCTACATTAAATAAAACAGGAGCAAAGCAATTTATTAAACAATAAAAATACAAAACTGTGGTAACTAAAACAATAGAATTAAGGTTTGATATTTTTTTTTTTTCACATGTGATATCTTTTTGTATCTTGTCGTTTTCTTATCGATACATTTTCTTGTCATTTTGTTGCACTTGGTCTTTTGAGCTTGAATAATGATTACCACTTTAAAATATTTTGTAAAATTTACCTTTATAGCCTATTATGAGATTAATCTTAACAGACATATTCATAATAAATAAATAAAATAAATAAATAAATAAAAGCTGGAAAAAATGATTTCTTAGCATTTTCCATATCTCTACATTCATCTTGACGTCAAATTAACTTACAGTCACCCACACTCTATAACTCAAACAACAAAAAGGTTAACATCGACTTTTGTCGAATAAAGCCTGAATTCCGAAATTCATCAGATGCGCATTTACTGCTCAAACTGCGCATCCAAAAATTTTTTAGCTGCTTCGATTCGATTCGAATTTTTTTTTTTTTTTTTGCATTCCGAAACGTCAGACTTATGCAATGTAATATTTCTACAAAGCATCAAGTTAGCATTGCTTATGCGTATGAAAAATGTAGGCATTACTTCCGTATCAAAACATTTTCTACATTTTGGAACTCAGCCAGACTCTCGCAATAAGCTCCATATCGTCGCCTGAGAATTGTTTTGTCCCATACGCTCCTTTTGTGATTTTTGAGTTAGGGACAGATTCTACGGTAATTTGGTATGCTCTTTCTAAATCTGTGATCCTATTTGCGCTTTGTACTACCAATTCTGAGATATCGATCATCGATTTTGCCCCATATCCAGGACAATCAACGGTTTGTAGCATTTTAACATTGAAAATGTTTATAGGATCGTTTTGACAGAGTTGTGGTGTTACCAAAATGATTAAATGAAATAAATTCAATAAATGAAAAATGAACTTCAGCGTATAGGGGCATCACAACGAAATTTTTGGTTGGTGTTACTAAAGAAATGACCGAAATGATTGAAAAGAACACATGAATTTAGAATATGAAAAATGAACTCCAGCGTATAGGAGGACAACTATCAAATTTTTGGTTGGTGTTACTAAAACATTACTAGAATGATAAAAATAAACAAACGAACACAAGCGATGAATTATGGCAGGCGTAGGTATACGGGTAAAAAACGAAGAAAGAAAAGTATTGTTCGTCGTCAACAGGCAAGCTTCAGTGGAGAATGGTCATGAAGAATATTCAAAAAGAGAAAAAAAAACAAACAACAGGTACATTCAGAAGAAGACAAATGAACAGACAAGGCAACCAACAAAAGTAGTGGATAGGTATTCTGCCAGATTTTTTAATGTTGTATATGTGTAATGTGTGTATGCATCTACATAGCTATGGAGGTAGGTAGGTTGTGATTTTGTGAAAATGAAAATGATAGGTTTTTAATTTTTTTCCATATAGAATACAATGCGGTCTTATAGGAAAGGCCAGTGATGCAGTTGAGTGTGCAAGCAAGAGTAGAGCTTGCTTGAAATCGATATAGGTACCTATGTATGTAGGACAACAAAAAATATGGCAGATCATGTTTTTTTCTAGCAACACTATTAAGACGAGATTAGATTAGAAATCAGTTTTATAAGAAATAGGTACTGTCTTTTAAGCGCTATGTTTCGTCGAAAATGAATATTTTTTGTATATTTACGTTTAACGTGCCGTATTTTTGTATATTTTTCATTAAAATCATAACTTGTACAGTGTCTTATAATGTTTATTTAATAAATAATAAAGGTCTATGGGGTAGGCATTACCAAAAAATTAAAACGTGACTTCAGGTTATGGCGAAAAAATTGGCACTAAGGAAATTTGGGTTGGAGTTTTTGTTTTTTTAAATTAACCTATTTTTGAGTTGGTTAAATCGACTCGAACGATTTTATTCAATTTTGTAATCTAGTACCTACTTCTAAATATTTTAAGGCCATGTGTGAATTGAATTAAAATTTCAAATAAATTTTATCCGGAATTAAATTTTGTACGTACACATACCTACATATTCACCTCACTAGTGTCAAAAATTAAATTAATCTTCGGATAAAACTTAACGAGATTTTAACCCAATTCGCACACGGCTTAAACAATAGGTATAGATAGCTTTTGAAAATTTAGAAAATATTAACCCAAAAGTAAAAAAATCATGTTCCCAGTAATTCTGACTTTTTAACATTTCTTTCGTTGAAAGGTACCAAAATGTTTATTAGCCACGAGAGCAAGCTCGACTCAGTCGTGTAAATTTTGTTTTTTATTTTTGATATAATTAATGTCTTAAATAAACCCATGTAGATGAATTTAAACGATTCACCATTACGAAAAAATGCATGTACCTATTTCAAATAGGTTTAAAGGCTTTTAGCCCCAGCAGATTGACGTTATGTTCGACAATTTCACTTGAACACTACATTTTTTTAGATTTAACGTGTATAAAGCTAGCATATACACATTAGCATAATCAATTAAAACAATAACTAGAATTTTGTGCTCTTTTTGTGCTATTTATGCGTGGAAGTCTCGATTTTTGTGCTAGCATAGTTTTTGTTTAATGTTTTGCTAGCTTTATATGGGTAGCATAACTTTGCATAAAAAAAACTACGCTAACATAAAAATCGGGACTTCCGCACAAAATAGCACAAAATTTTAGTTTTTATTTCATCTGATTATGCTAAGCGGCTTAGAAGTTTTGCTAGCTTAATATTAAGATAACATATAGATTTACATAAAACAAAAACTATGCTTGCAAAAAAATCGAGACTTTCACACAAAATAGCACAAAAAGGGCACACAATTCTAGACGTTTGGCCTTACCAATAATCAAATTTAGTTATGACTTAAATATTGCAGTGAAATTAACCTGAACGTTATGGATCCTAAATTATTAACCATACATTATATTCTCAATTTTTTGAAGTCAGTTGAATATATGGTTCATTATTTATAGTCCACGTAAATATTTAGGTAATACCATGCAGGGTTTATTATTTAGAGCCCATTCAATTATGATCCATTTTACTGAAATATTTAAGTCGTAACTAAATTTGATTATTGGTAGGGCCCGTTTAGATTTACATAATTATGTCGTTCTTTTTAGTGCAGTTTTTAAAAATACATTACATAGGTATACATACCTCCATAGAATATATTTTTACAAGCAATATTAAGCATATTTTTAGGGCATACGTATATCATCTTTTTTTTTTGAGCATATAATTACTTGTTAAGGGCATATACATATGTAAATTGATTTTTAAGGGCAGAATTATAAGCGCTTAAAACTATTTTTAGGGCATATTTTTGTTTGCCCTAATAGGTATGTGAGTTTTGATATCAGATTAAAAAAAACGATTTTTTTGGTTGAATAGAAAAGTATGATGGGGTTAGTTAAAGAATATTAACAAGATTTATTTTTTGCCCCTAGAAACTCAGAACTCATAATGGTGTCTGAAACAGCTTATTACGTTTTAATTAATTTGTAAAGATTAGTCATGTGTTTTGTTTATATAGAAAAATAAAATCATTTTCAATGTCCCCATGGTTACTCTATGAGTGAAATCTGTAAATTTTTTTGAGATAATTGGTTTGTCCCACGTGCATATATATTAAAGAAAATCAATGTTTGTGGGTCACTGATCGCAAAACAAAATTTAGTATTGGTTTTTACCACCTTCATTTTAGCAGCTGCGTTTTTTATACAGATCAGGATAATTTCTTAACACGTAACACAAAAACAATTTTGTGTACCACGTGTATGAGAAAACTTTTTAGTAACAAAATTTAGGAGGTGGGACACACGTGAAAAAAGCATAACATTTTGAAATTGGGTAGGAAAACTCATTTTAAGTTGAACTTTGGGTAAAAAAAATCCTATCACTCGGTTTTGGATATACCAAGTACTACAAATTGTTCATGCACAATTTCCATTGTCGCGTTTCTGTGTGGCACATAGCACAATACTGTTGGGACCGCATGCCGTTCACATATACCTACCAACATATCGTTCTATTCGGTCCTTAAGCTTTGATATTAGAGCATCTTCTCATTATCTTCTGTTAATTAAACTCGACTTACGTAAATGCATTTTTTAATAAAATTATATTTGAGAACAAATCATATTTTTATCATCGCAAAACTTGTTATCTAGTTTTCAGTTGGATTATTCTTATTAATACGACTTATTTATATGTAAGAAGATACATTAATAAAGCTCGTTTTACACGTATTCGGTTGTTTTCGATCTCAGCTTAGAGCTTTAACACACACACAGTTCATATCAGGTAGATTACACATTTTCAATACAAAAAATAACATCAAACCTTAGGACGATGTTGACAAGTCAAAATAAAACAAAAAAAAACCGAATACAAACAATATACGTGAGAACGTTACGATTAATTTGAGTTCTTTACTTCCGAAAACTTGCCGTTTTGAAACCTAATGAAACTGATTCGCGTCGAGGGCCCTTTCGGTAATATTATTCGGTTTCTATTAGGCTTTTATTCTTGTCAGTTCAGGCTTATCTATCAGGTGCTACGGAAAATAAACCGAATGCAGACCGAACTGAATGAAACCGAGTATGTGTGAAACAAGCCTAAAAATATAAAAATATAATTTTATAAATTTACCAAATATTCAGTAATATCATATACAAATGTTTCAAAGTGACAAATCAAATTTTAAAAGCATTCAAATCAATAAAACAAAGACATTTGCATTATTTTTAAAGATTTTGTTTAATTACTAACGATTAACTAAATAAAAATTAAAACAAAATAGAGCTTTTGACATTTTTTTCAGATTCAGTCTCTGTTGAGTGTTAAGCAAACACCCTGAAGTACCCAATGACTAAGATCTTCATGAGTTTCTAAATTCGCTTCAAATACCAATCCTATTCCCATCGCATTTCTTCTTAAAGATGTTGTATACACTGGAGCTCGGAACGTATTCTGTATCAGAAAATATCAAAGCAGATTATTATTAATATTTTATAATTTATAAGAAATTATTCGATACAAAAATAAAACAGCTCTACATTATTTGTTTTTGGCTGAATTTTAAAATATTTTTTTAAATTTTCTGTTAAATTAATTAAGAGATATTGTCCTATTATTCGCACAGAAATTTAACGTTCCTAAAAAATTTACTAAAATGCATGGTAACTCACATCACAGAGATTTGTTTGGTAGCTCAAGCTTAAAAGTGTGGCCTCGGGTTCATCAGCGAGCGAGAAAATTTCGATCGACACTGTGATAAAGTCCTGAGTGACAGACAATTAAAACATTTCTGCATAGTTGCGGTCACCATTGACATTATGTATGTTTTATATGTATATGGGCTGCTAGTTAATTGTCACTTCCATACATTTCTTGTACAGAAATCGCAGCGCTTTTGGGACTGAGCGGCCACATTCGTTACTATAAATAGACGTTAAATGCTTAAGACTTTAAAATTTAAATAGTTAAGAAGATCTGACAATGATGGCATTCGAAAAAGTTTTTTTTTTTTAATTTTAATTCATGTCGTAAAAAATTATGTTTTGACCCCTTCTGAAGTATTTATGTAACAAAGTCTTGAAGGACACTCGAGATATAGCCATTAGGTTCATCAATCAAACCTGATTTACATATATAGTATTATTTTGCTATCTGTAAACCTATAGAAAACTTATCCGAGCTTAAAATTTTAAGAAAAACACAAAAATGAAAACACAAAAGTGGCCTCAGTGAGATAGGCCACTCTGTTACTCAAAATTTTGAGTTCTTTGTGTTTGGTCTAGGTTTCAGTTGTGCTCAAATTATATTGCTAAGCCGTGAACTTCATAAATGTGTTGTGTATGCACACGTACAGGCATTTAGACAAAGACGTCGATATAGACTCATATCGCAAATTGCTTGCAAACTTTCGCCCTAGTAATCGGATGTTCAAGGTCGGAGTCTTTAAATTAAGCCATGAACATCAGACTACATTCTCGCATAAAAATTTTTGAGGAGGGGCAAAAAATTTCGTACGAAAGGGGTGTTTGAATACGCCATCAATGTGATCTTCGATTTTTAAAATGCAAAAGTCAATGAAAAATTTTACAATTTTGAAAACTGATCTTGGATACAATCATAAGATATTTCACAGGTGAACTTTGACAAGCTATAACTTAAAGATGAAAAAAGTCCCAAAGATCGTTAGTACCTCATTGTGTAGGTATTTTGATTCTCTAAAAGTTTTTTAGTGGCCATTTTGTTAAAAAAAAAAAAAAATATTTTCCCGTCGAAACATGCAACTTCAATAAATTTTTTTAACTAAATCCAGTACACTATAAAGTTTGTGCACGTTTTTCTCAAAACCAATTGATTGCACCAAAAAAAGTGTTATAAGATTTTTAATGTAAAATTACATAAGCTACAACTTTTGCCTTCACGTTTTTTTTTAAAAGCACTGATAGTTTTTGAGATATTTGCAAAAAACTGAAATTCAACCCCTTTCACCAACCGTAAACATTTTAGCCCCAGTCCAAAATGCTTAAGGTATATAAATAATTTTTTCAAAGTGAAAGTCTAATTTTGGGCTATTAATCAAATCGCTACTTAAAAATTCTTATGATTTTATTTAATTTTCAAATAACAACTTTTCGAAAATGCTTATCTGTCAAAAATAATTACTTAGAAATTAAACTTCTTTTAAATTTGATCGATAAGTATTTAAATTAATTTTTTTTTTTAATTATTTGGAATTTATATGCAATGCACTTTGGCAAACTGTAAGACCTTCCAATTAACATTTTTTTAAGTTTTCAAATTATACCAAAAATAAATGCACTGGTGCACTTTTTTTTTTGGCAAACTGCTATACTGACATTTATCAAACACGAACAGTAACACTCTTGGATCTCCAAGTAATATATCCTGAAATTTGAAACAAAATGGGACGGTGTTTCTTGAAATTAGCCGGAAAACGCGTGCGCTGCTGCAGTTTGTTGGCAAAGTGCTAGGCCGATTTTGACCAAAAACATACAGAAATGTGCTCAGACTTTCACCTTAAATTTCCTTATTTTTGAACAAAATCTTAATATTTAACGTCAAAACCTCTTTTGGATTCGACTCGATTGTTTTAGTTGATTCTATATTGATCCTTACCTCGGGTGGGGGGTAGCAATTGCAAATAAAACAACCTAATTGACTTCTGACTATCATTATTTATTTTCATGGCTATTTATACTTGATTTATAAACAATTTGACAATAATTTATATTCTATGGGAAACTAAATGTGGGAAAATAAATGTAATAGGATAGGAGAGCATCTGTAAAAAGTGCCGATAGTGCAGTTTTGGTGGGAACCATATGAAAAGGTATGGATAGTGATGTTTCTATAGGGAATAAGGTGCTCTAGATTTTGATAGACACTGACCGTGTTTTCTGAAATTAGTATGAAAATGCATGCCCTGCTGCATTGTTGGTAAACCGATTTTGACCATACAAACACAGGAACACTCCTTTAGTTCCACCTAATATTTTGTGTAATTTTGGAACAGAATTGTAGCCTATCTTTTGAAATTATTCCAAAAATGCATGCACTGCTGCATCTTGCTGGCATACCGCTAGACCGACGTTGACCAAACATGCATAATGACACCCTTCGACCTCGAAGTAAGATTTTCTGAAATTTTGGACCCAATCGGTATGGTGGTTTCGGAGTCTATAAGGAACATCGATAACACATAAATTTTTATAGACATATACAGGGTGTCCGGTAAAGATTGGATAATCCTGAAACCGCGTGAAGCCCACTTTATGAGTGCTCCGAAACCAGAAATAAAAAGGGGCTATCTCAAAGGGTACTCAAAATATGTGCATTTTTTTGTTCAGTGTATTTTTTTTTTACTTACTTTACGTTTTTGAATGCCATGACTACAAATGGATGAATTTTATCGATTTTCTTTAGCAGCAATTTTCTACACTATTGGTGCCAAAACATAATCGGTAGAAAATTTTAATAAAAAAATTGTTTTTAATTCCAAAAATTAAAAAAAAAAATAATTAAAAAGTTAATGCATCTCTGGTATAAAAATATCGTATGGACATCCTTAAGGCAAACTTTTTAAAAAATTGGCGTAACAAATGTAGATTTCAGAATGGTATAATTTTTTTTACAGTATCTAGAGTAAATAGGTTGTTATTGGTTCTAATATGCAAAAGGAGCGAATCTAATAAAATAATTTACTTCGATATATTGTTTTATGTTTTTGAATATTACGACTAAAGAAAGGAATTGGATCCTTTTTTTTTTGCAAAAATACCCTTCATAGATTGAGCCAAAGTACAAGTTGTAAAAAAATTAATTTAATTAACCATAAATTAAAAACAAAAACAACAACATAAGATAATTGTTAAATTTTGTATTTATTTTAATTTTCAAAGCATATGTTCAAATTGCTTTCCGCCCACTCTTATGGGGCGATGAATCTACGATTAAAATGGTCACTTAAATTAATATTTTACAGCTTGTGATTTGGCTCAATTTATGTAAAGTAATTTTGCGAAAAAAAAATTATCCAATTCCTTCATTTTTAGTCGTAATATTCAAAAACATAAAACAATGTAACGAAGTATAGATTATTTTATTAGATTCGCTCTTTTTGCATATTAGCACCAATAATAACTTATTTACTCTAGATACTGTACAAAATTATACCATTCTGAGATCTACATTTGTTGCGCCAATTTTTTAAAAAGTTTGCCTTAAGGATGTCCATACGATATTTTTATACCAGAGATGCATTAACTTTTTAATGATTTTTTTTTTTTAATTTTTGGAATGAAAAACAATTTTTTTATTAAAATTTTCTACCGATTATGTTTTGGCACCAATAGTGTCGCTGACCAGGTCAGTTGTCGCTTGAACTTGAGACTACCAACCATTTTTTGCAACACTTTTTTTTTTTGTTTTTTTATAATATTATCAGAATTAACTCCTAATTTCAAAATTACGAACCTGCAATTTAAGTCGATGCATCTCTATGGGAATAACAGCTAATAGAGGTAGATCTTCAACGAGAACCTTTGGATGCGAACGAGCCAGTTCTTTTCCATTTGAATCCCATCGAGCACCCTCAATAAACAATCCATGGACATAACAACCCTATCAAAAGATTAAAGTTTTATTAATTTTTACAAAAACACAATATAATTACTGTTGCAGGCCTTTCTTCAACATCATCAGGATCAACAAAATGAGTAACACAAGTGTACAGGGTTGATTTATCCAACGGCCATCCATTTTTTCTGCATGCGATCTGCGTAGGTATAGGTAAAATTTAAAACTTGTTAAAAAAAAATTATTAAAACAAAAATTACTGTAATACAAGTACATTACATGTGTATTTGTATTTTATATATATAATGTACTTTAATCCAGTAAAAAAGTATTTTGAAAATATCTTTGATTTACTTTAGCTTAATAGTAATGCAATTATGGTAGGTATGTAATAAACAACGCTTACTGTTATTTTTTCAATGATATTTTAACCGTCTTGTCTAGTAGTATACATTTTCTATTTAAGCAATTCCTAATAAAGTAGCATTAAACCCGTTTTATTATAAATATTAATAACCGGGTGTTCTTATAATCATACAGTCAAAGCTCTCTAGGTCGAATTCCCACGTAGAATACAACTTTTCCACTTTAGTATAATTTTATCAGTTTAAGGGATTGAATGCGAAGTATATTTGGGTTGCAAATAATCCATGAAATACTTCCAAGTTAAATCGAAATTAAAGAAAACATTTTTTCGTCTTAGAGAGATTTGATTGTATGAATATACATTTTGAGTACTATCTTATTACAATCAGTGTTGTTTGACTTTTTACTTTACGTTTTTTACGTTTTTTTTACAGCAGTTTTTTACCTGCTGTATTTTTAATATGTTTATGTAAAAAACTTAAAAAATGTAAAAACGTAAAATAAAACGTGAAAAGTGATCAAAATTGGTTCGCTTCAAAACTGAAGATGAGGGTTGCAGCTGATTATTCTGTGCGGTATCTAAAAAAAACTATTGACTTTTCATTTTCTTTTCGATATGTTTATAAAAAACAGATTCTCTAATCTATTTCCGTCACTATAAAATGCTTTAATTAATTATTTGTTCTTTCGATTTCAATAAAAAGATCTTGCCTAATCTGAAAGTAGGTAATCGATTTTTCTTAGAGGAAAGTAGCTCTAGTAATTATTTTTTACACGAATTTTAACATCACTGCTTACAATTCTTTTAAAAAATGTTGAGAAACATCGATACAAATTTAACAAATTCAGTTGAAATTTAAAAAAAAAATTATTCTTATTTATCTGAAATTTTAACTCTATTACCTGCATGTATAGTCCAAATGGCACCTGCCTATTTATTCAAAAAACAAGAAATTAAAATTTTTCACTCTGCCCTACGGTATATTATTAAAACCAAATACGCGTTTTGAATTAAATTCTCTTCCTGTAAGCATGTCGGCAGGAATGGAGGGGATCTACAGTTTAATGCAGAATCGGAGCGATTAAGGTATGAGCGGAACTTTTCTATGATAAGAGATACCCCGAGTGCGTAAAAGTAAACATGCTCAATAACTGCTAAAAACAATTGCAAAAACGTGGTAGTATACTACTATATTACTATAGTAATGTACATTTTGGGCGAAATTTGATTTTAATGTTAAGAGCAAATATTAGCGATTCTAAAACGGTGAACACAATTTCAAACGGACTGCATTTACCTGCAGAAATGCGACTACAATTTGGCAGTGTTGCTGAAGTTTTACTTTTACGAACTCGACCAAACTCTTGGAGTATTTGTCACTTCTTCACAGAGGCACTAGCCCATACAAACATTTTTTGTTTTAGATAGAAGAGGCAGGGAATTGAATCCAGACCACTGGCGTAACAATCGAACGCACTAATCAATACGGCCTGTACATTGGAATGGAATGATCACGTAACATTCGGTAGCGTTAGTGATGTATTGTCTTTGTTACAATCAATTTGTTTTTTCAAATTAAAACAAACATAACAGACCGTAATTACCACTAAAGAATTCGGCCTAATAGCCGAGCCATAGCTATATTTCTAACCTATAAAAACTTGGTGGTAGCTCACTCAAGTGGTTATTGTAATAAGAAGCGATAGGATGAAAGTGAAACTACAGTTAAAGCTCCTATTGCGGACAACTCCCTTAAGCGGACAATCCCTTTAGGCGGACAAATTCCCACGACCGTGGATCTTGGATGTAAATTCCATACATTTAATGATCCCTTAAGCGGACACTCCCTTACCCGGACGCGGACAAGAATATTAGCCGCGATTTGTTAAATTAAATTCCCTTAGGCGGACAAAAACTTTTTTTTGGTATGTAAATTTCAACCATTATTTTAAGTAACACTTTTACATAAATGTATTCTGCATTAAAAACGATCCCCCTGGTTTACAGCGACATAGATGCGATTTCACCAAATTACTGTCTGTGATCAAATTCATAACGGATTTTATTTCTGCAGCTGTAGTCTGTTTTTGTATCTTCTTTCTTGTATCTTCATGTTCATTTTTACTTTGAATGAATTTCATGGCTTGTAGGTGCAAAAATGTTTCATGATGCCACTGTATATTATACATTTCCTTACATAACTATTTTTATTTTTTCCCTTGGACGGACAACTCCCTTAGACGGACAAAAGTGTTACGACCGTCGCTGTCCGGCCAAGGGAGCTTTCACTGTATACTCTTGTACTTGAAGAATTTCAAGTTTAAAATTGAAATAATTGGAGCTGAAAGAGTATGTTTTTGTAAATGTACAATTTCATCCATTGAAGATTTTTGGGTTACGTTTCGGTAAAGTACCAAAATTTAAAAGAAAAATCTGTGAGTTTTTTTTTTCAAAAACGGACTTCATATCATGTTCATATCAATATGAGCACATGTATGTATGTACTCGTATGTTTGAATTAACATTTTAGTTTTTGGTTATTAAATTCCAACTCTTCATATTTACCCCTTGGTGAAGTTTCAAGCTCAGCTCTTTTGTTTTTATTTAAGGGGCCCAGTTATAGCGATCAGGAAAACTCATCAGGAAAAAATTTTGTTTTGATAATTTAATGTTTTATCGTACGATTTGAAATATACAAAAGATACAAATCGATGATAAATCATTTAAAATATTTATTTCATTAACAAAATTTTCTTTGGAGGAAATATTTATTCTATAAAATTAATTTCCTGATGGAAACTCGATTTCTGTACGAAATTTCCATCAGGAAAATGAATAAGTACTTGTTTTAGACAAAGTGTTTCTTCCAAATTAAATTTTTTTAATGAAAAAAATATTTCAATTGGTTCATCATTCAATTCAAATCATATAATAAAACATTGAACTATACAAAAGAAATTTTTTTCCTGATCCTTTTTCCTGATCGCTATAACTGGTGCCTAATGTCGAATTCCTTTTAATAAAAAAATCGATTTGTTTAGAAGAAAAAATCGATTTTTCTGGACAAATTCCTTGTATTGAAAGAAAAAAATGGAGTCTGTTTAGAAAAAAAATCGATTATTTTTGGTAAAAGGAATTCGACATAAGTCAAGAAAAGTATGGATAATTTTTTTTTCTCTCATTTCAGCAACTCTAAGGATTTGGAAGGATTTAGAGAAAAAAGAGGGGACGATTATCCGATCAAAACTTATAACCTAAGGTAAGCAGCAATCTATTTCATATCAACATCGATGGGATATTATTCGGGATCGATGAAGCCATGGGTCAGTTAAACCCACGATAAACAGAAACAAGGTATGCTCATTAGCTGTGTGACGTCACAATCATCTGGGTTTCTTCGAAGAGCGAAAAGATAATTCCATATATAATTGGATTGTTTTTAATTATTTTTTTTTTATTTTCACAGTCCCTATCACTTAAAAATAATTTGTTTAAATGCTCAATTCTAAATTCTAATCTTCATTTAAAAAAGAAAATAATACTCAAAGATGATTGTGACGTCATAAAAATGCCAAGATGGCGAGTTGAGTGTTTGTAATGAGCATACCTTGTATCTGCATATCGTGAGTTAAACCTTTAGAGATTATACTTTTTCTTTTCCAGCCAGAGAGAAAGCAATACAAAAAAGTCGTCTGCTTCCTCAGATCTTCCCGCATTATCATGACCACCGAAAGCTTTTCAAATATCAACACAAACAAATGCTGCTGAGCCAAAGTTGAAGTTGAATAAATTGCAGAGTTATCGCCCTTTTTTTCTGTCCCCTTTTACATGAGGTAACTGAGTTCCAGCAATATTCGGTTCATTGGTGAGAAGGGCAGGAAGAAAGAGTGGTAAGCAAAACATCCCTGGTCAACGATTTCAGGAGATTTTTGTGACGTTTCTCTTCACACTTCGTTTGTGTGCGTTCAACCAAGGTACTTTAAAAGGAAAATACAGCAAATCTCCTCCGATTTTGTTTCTTCGTGTGAAAGGTACAAGACATTATTAAGAACATTAAAAAAAAAACGTCACAAAAATCTCCAGAAATTTGTTTCCTCATGTGAAAGGGGACTTTGTGTATAGTCGTATAGATAATTGTGAATAAAAAAAATGTCCATATTCAATGGGAATAAAACACTCCCAGAAACCAAATGAAAACGACATAAGTCAGCCATGGTTAAACATATTTGCACTGGAGGTGGAGCAAGAAAGAAAAAATGCTTTGTTTGACGATTTTTGAGATTCCTTTGACAACATTAATAGAGAAATAGTGTTTGTTAACTGATAAGTTTACAGTTTGTAATGGAACAGGTATATGAGGCTTCGAATTAATTTCTAAAGATACATTAGGCCCATAATCTTTGATTTCGATCCAGGGGAAAAACTTACATTTCCCAAAGTCCTTAAACCAATCCAGATACATGGTGCCTTTTATAATAATTGGTTTCACTCTAAAAAATGGCTCTCAAAGCTGAATTAAACAGTTGTTCGATATAATTAAAAAGATCAACATGATCAACAAAATTTAATTAAGAGAGACTATAAAATTCATTGGATTATTTCCTCCAACTGGGATTTTGAACAAAATTAAGAAAGTTTTTTCTTTATTGTTAATTCGTATTTAAATTTTGTTGGGCATATGTATAAGTAATATAATATTGATAACTTCACGAAAAAATAAAAAAAAAATTAAAATATACCCGCAGCATCTTTTTAGCCACAATAAAACGAAAAATGCAAAAAAAAAAAAACGAAAAATCACTGCCTTTCATCGTTATTATTTAGAGCCAATTTTTCAATCGTCAGTTACGCAACCAGTTACATACCCGAGGAATAAATTTAATTGACTCTTGAACAATCGGATAGTAAAAACAAATTTTTCAATCATGAAAAAATAATCTACAGAATATTATAATGTAATTTAAACCCCAAATTTATTTGTGTTTGTTTTTGTTTTTTATACATTTCATAGAATTTAATTTTTATTTAACGTTTATTTCAAATCAATATTGAAAAGTGTTTTTGGCATTGAAATTATGTATTCCTAGGAATAATTTAATCTCGCACTGAAATTGTTAGATAGCTTTATTATTGTTCTATCTGTGGCCTATTTCACCAACTTACAAATTGTAATTTACAAGTGATTTCTTACAATATTTGTTAAAAAATCGATTTATTCTGTTTCACAAAATATTTGTATTACAAAATTGTAGTTGTAATTTACAAAGGGAAATTTGTGGGAATTTTATTATTTTCGTTTCACCAAGAGTAATTTTTGTTTGTAGTTTACAAGTACAAATTTGTAAAAACTCAGGTATTTTTGTAAGTTTCTGTTTCACCAAATATTAGAATTCTACAAATTTGTTCAGTTGTAGAAAAATTCTTACAGAAGAAAGTTCATGTGTAATTTTATTTACAATTTGTACTTTTTCAATAGGAATCTCATATTGTACCGAAAAATGTCTTTACGGCGAAGGCATAGTAGTACCGATCGATAGTGATACAAGTGAATATTTTGTGACAAATAGGCGAAGAAAAATTTATCGGTTGCGTATAAAAAGAAAAGTTTCGGATAAACCGTAGGGCAGAGGAAATAATAAGAATAATTGGACCGCAGATTTCTAATGAGTCTGAAAAAAACTTTTCGTTGACACCAAGGCAGCAATTTTTTTTCTATTGTCAATTTTAGTCTGCAATGATTTTTATTAAAAACATTATTATGTATTTTATATAAGACTACTTTAGGCTTACCACTGTAATCCGTTTCAAATTTTGCCAAAAAATATCTCTAAGGTATTTCCCGTCTTTTTCAATAAGAAGGCCATGAGATTTAACTGTTTCATAAATATTTTGCCACTCGATGATTTTAACATTGTGTGTTATAATATTTGAAAATTTTCCAAATAATATGTCTTTTTTTTCGCGAATCAAACCGGCAACAAAAATTTTGTTTTGTTTATTCATAGCGCTTAACGTTAACGTTCGATTCCGACTCGGCAGATTTTTACAAATTTGTGAGAAAGAATTGTTTTTTACAAGTCTAGCAAACATGCGGTGAAACTGTTTTTTTTTTATTTGTAAATCACAACTACAATTTCCTCTATTTTTTTTTTTGATCTTTGTTACAAATTTGTTCGAATTATGTTTGTTGTTTGTGAAACAGAAAATCTGTTTACAATTTTGTAATTGTAGATTACAAGTACAAATTTGTAATTGTAATTGTAATTTGGTGAAATAGGCCACTGAAGATTAAGAACATACTAATTGACTGCTTAAATGACTATTGAAAAATTGGCCCTTAGTTACTACAGGAATGCGTATAAATTTGTATACTTAAACTTACCTGAACAACAGCAGTAAGATAGCTTTCGGGTATATGAAGTCCTGATAACCAAATGACCATAGGTTCTCCTGATAACGACCAATAATGATACTGTGTTGCCCGATTCTAAAAAATTCACAGAGAAAAAAAAAAACAAATCAAACACCAAGTGCAAAATTGATATTCTCATTTATCAACCATTTTACAAACATATTTCTGAATAATTATTTTATGTTTTTTTTCGGATCAGCCGTGTAAAAATTTTTAGCGGGTGAGTACAGAATTGCACTCGCTAAATATAAAATATTCTACATGACGAAAATATAAAATAATGTCTATAACAACCGCAAAAACTTTTAAAGTTATAATATGTCCTTGAATATTTTTTTTAAATTGTGAATCCGAAATTAAGTTGAAGTGAGAAAAATTCAGAGCAATCAAACATTACCAATAGGTGTTCCATCCAACTTCCAAGCTGTTTGCACGTAGCTGGAGCCAGACTAGCCCAGTAAGATGGTAACTTTCCATTTAACAAGGAATTCGCAATATTATCAAGCATATTGTCCATTCCAGTCTCACCGGCTAAAGCCTTTTTGTTTAACAAAAATACATTATTATTATTATTATTATTATTATTATTATTACTTTTTATTATTGTAACAACTATTTTACTTACCTTCCGCAGGAGCTCTAATGTTTTTCGCATACGAAGAGTTAGTAAATTAAAACGTTCAAGCTCTTGTAATAGAACAACTCCTGTTGGTGTTATGTTCATTTGAAACATTTTCTTTATTCGCCAAACTTCAAAATATTGCGGTAGTTTACTCAAAATGTGAGCTGCGATGCTATCAATAAAATCATCCCGGCTGGTGCCACCCAAAACATCACCTAAGTTTTAATATGAAATATGTATTATTTTATGTGGAAGGTAGGTACATTCGTATTAAATCCTACAGACTCTATAAAAAAGCACTAGATAGTGTGCAGTTAATTAATTCAATATTAAAGTATGTGAAATATGTATATATGTAGCAGTGGCGTGGCGTGGATGATTTCAAATTGTAAGTCGAAGAAAAATCATTCACCCGAAAACATAGGTTACTTAATTATGAATGTCTACCTTAAATTGCCTATATCGCTTTCCACGCTATGATATAAGCTTTAGAAATTTTGTATAGATGGGGTCATAAAAGTTTAAAATAAAATAAGACTGAATTTTTCAAAAAAAAAAAAAAAAACCTGCAGGACTTCCTCAGGAAACTTCACACAGCAGCGCAGCGAGACACATTGCGCATTTATTCGCATTAAAAATACCTTACATTAGATGCAGAAAACCGAGATTTTTTTTGCTTTCTTATAGAAAAAAATAACACGGTTTTCTCCGATATATTTGGAGAATTTTCTATTTATTTAGATTAATGTTGCTCGTTATTTAATAGACGTGATTGAATGTTGAAAGGTATAGAATTTCAAAAGGTAACGCGATAGGAATCGTGTTATATGGACGCCACGCCACTGATATGTAGGTAAAATTGATCTTCAAGTTGAGTTATATTATTCAATGAAACAAAATAAAGGAAACATACATTTTTCAATTTCTATCAAAAAAAATTGTTAAAACTTTAGAAATTTTATTTTACGACTGGTTTCGAAATTTTAAAATTTCATATTCAGGCGTATGTTTTATTTTTGCAAATACAAATGAGATAAATTATGGTGGATTTATACGTGCATCTTCATGCGAGCTCTGCAAAAAAAGAGATATTATAGGAACGCAGATGAAGATTACAGCGAAAACGGACATGTTCGTATTCATATAATGGTTTTCTTTCACACATTCGTTTTTTTTTTTGTATGAATTTGCCTTGCTCTACTTTTTTTGATGTTTCCAGAAAAATAAATTCACCATGAAGCCTCTTATTGTAAACACATTTCTGGAGCGTTGAAAATGAACTAAAAAGTAATGTTCATAAGAGAGTAGTTAAGATATTAATTGCCAGCGTATATCACGCACTTCGCTTCGATTATCAACCTTATTTAAGCCTTTCTTAATTTTTTTTAAATATTATTTTAATATTTTAACATCAGTATGTACCAGCAAAAATATCTACAACCTTTTGCTTGTGTAACTATCATTATAGGGATAAACATTTCTCTCAGGAATTAACTATGCAAAACGGTATAACTATAAATTCGGGAAAAAAATACTTTAAAATTAAGGGCCACTCGAGAGTTTCTCTTGACAATTAACTATTTATGATACGTTAATAACTAACGTTGAAAAATTACAATGTAAACTAGCGATATTACTTTCATATAAACAAAGCATCTGTGCATATCTTTGTATGTACATTGTACATATATGCATGTGTATACCTATGTACAAATCGGTAGAACAACAAAAGTTATAAATAGTGAGGGAAGCTGGAATTGTTCAGAATATTATTTACCCTTGGTTGTATTATTCCATCCTACAACTGGATTTGCATGTCAAATTAAAAAAAAAAAATTGTTTTAAAGTACGAATTATCGTATGTATGTATGTAATGTACACATACAGTGTGATTCACATAAGATATGAAAAAACAGCATGAGCGTACCTATAGGTTAGGTCGAGACAAAAAAAAAATCGTGTATAGGAGAAGGGACGTCTATTCTCCCATTTAGCCAGAAGGGGTCATTTTTTATAAAAGTGTCTTACAACAGAAAAAAAAATATCCAAAAACAACGGCAGGTAACTGTTACAACCTCTGCTTTACTTTCTTGACTTTTCTTTTCTTTTATTTTTTATTTTTTGTTGTACAGTTTTTGAAAAATTAATTTTCAAACTGAAAATTAAAAAAAAAAAAAAATTTGGTCTTGTCTTGACCCAGCCTATATGCTCCAGCATTTTATCACACCTGTTGCGAATCAGCCTGTATATATACTCTTAAATCAAATTAAATATTGTGCTTTAACTAATAGAAATTCACATACATACCTGTTTGTGGTTGTAAATCAATTAAATGACTCCAAATGGCTCTAGTTGCTTGAGTATAATTTTTGATGTCTGCATTTGCATGCAACCCAAAGACTTCGGGTGTGTTAACTAACGGAATATGATCTACATAAGCTAAAAGCAAAAATATAAATTAAGCACTCCATGTTCATTCAAAATCCAAGTAATCTTGTGTAAAAACAATAACTTACAGGTTATATCATCCACATGATTCATATCTATTGGCATTCCATACTCAAAATTATCATCTTTATAAAAGTAAAATGGCTGAAAGCTATCAAATATGAAATCACCCATATATTCATTTAGATATGTTTGAACAATACGGCGATCAAAATCATCGATAACCCGGCCTCCATACATAACCTGAAAATTAGTAAGAATAGGATCTCTTAGAAGTCACCCCATAGGTACATATATGTGGCCCTACGAACTAACTCCCAAAAGAACTACCTCCCCTCCCACTAGCCGAAATGAACTACTAAATCTCAAGGCTGTTTCACAATGTGACGAGAAAACGAGACGTCAGCGTGACGAGAAACGCTTTCATCTTTTTCTCGTTATAAAATCGTTCCCCAATTTACAATACAGCGAGTTCTTCACACCGACAGCGTAGAATTTATTCGTGTTTTGTCAGTGAATTTGGGAAATAAAATACAAAGTTTGAAAAAAATGAAATTGAAAATGTTAAAAAAAAGGCTTTTAGAAATTTTGGGAGTGTTTATTTACAAAAAAGCAAAAGCCAAAAAAAGAACATTTGTGCAGAAGAAGATGGTGGGTATGTTAATGAAGACAAAATTAATTAGTCGCAAAATAAAAACATTTATTTGCTCGCCATTTTCGGTATTTTATTTTTTTTATCTACAGAATTAATAAATATAAATACAAATACATATACGCTCGGTGTTCTGTTCTCAATTGTCAAAATGAAAATCGTCGTCTCATCGCGTCTTTTTTTCAATTTTTCGAACTTATGGCGGGACGGGACGACGAGAAACGCTTTATTGTGAATACTTTGGTATATTCTCACTGCTTGAAATTGGTTTGACAGCTACGACGAGTTTTCGTCACGTTCACGTCTCGTTTCACCGTCGCATTGTGAAACAGGCTTCACCAAATTTGTCAGTGGGACTTAGTTCATAATGTTGGGAGTTAGTTCAGTTGGGACTTAGTTCATTATGAACTATCCGCGTTCCGCGTAGTGGCGCCCGCGCGCGGGTGGGCGCGTAAAAGCGGGAGGTGCACGGACGTAGAAACGCGCGCGAGCGCGTCTTTGGGCACGTGTTCATACGCGTGGTGCAACGCGCTCCGCGCCTCCCCCCCCCCCCCCCCAGACGCCGCCACCGCCACGCCAGTGTCACTAACGAGCTTTCTCTGTTTTCTCTATTTTTTGCTCATTATTTAACATACATTTTGTCTCATTATTTTACATACATTTTTTGTATGTAAAACCAATCTATAGTTTCCTTGTCTCTGGTTCGCATATAAATAAGTTTTTGGGTTGGGGGGTTATTACATTGAGGACTTATTTCACGGAGCCGCACTAATAGTTGTAAATATTATTATAGTTGTAATTTTGTTACAGAGTCTTACATTATTGATTTAATTATTTTGGGACTTCGTTCCTTTCGTAAATTTTATTTTAGTTCTTAAAAAAAAAATGGGATTTAGTTCATATGGAACTTAGTCCCACTATTGGGACTTAGTTCATTTTTATTTTGGGACTTAGTTCATTCAGCGTTGGGTTTTAGTTCTAAAAATTAATAGGAGTTAGTTCATAATAAACCAAGTCCCAATTTTTGTGGGAGTTAGTTCATAATGAACCAAGTCCCAATTTTTGTGGGAGTTAGTTAATTGGCAGTTATTTCTGTTGGGAGTTAGTTCGTAGGGCCCATATATGTATGTACATATAAAAAAGTGCTATCCATTAAAAAAATTGTAAGCTTTAAAAAACAAAAAAAGACTAAAGCCAGCTAGTCATATCATAACTTTTAGAAGCTAACGCAAAACATTTCTAGCTTAATCTTTATTTAATGGTATTTGCCATTTTAACACCGTTTTTGCACACCATTTTTGCACCGCTACTGCCTTATGGGAGGAATTGACAAATCCTCCTTAGTACAGTAAAATTAGTCCGAAAAGGGCATGAAATTGCATTTTTCGATGGTCAAATTTTTTTTCATGCACACAGGAATATTTAAGAGTTATAAATCATTAGTACCTGGTTCTTCACGAGCCAAATTTATTTATTTTCTTTTGACACTGAATGGTACATTAAGTAAGAACTTAAATACAACGGTTTTGGTATAAATAAATTTTCTTAAAATATGATGATCTTTTTAAGACCAGAGTGAGTCGCTTGAACTGAAACATTAGCGAATTTTTCAGCTACACTACATATCGCTTGTACAACAAGCCTGTTAAAGTTTTCTTCACAGTGTTCGTAATGTGGAAATCTTAGAACTCATCGGTAAAATTTTAAAATTGTACAACGTTTCTCTCAAGAAAACTGTTAACAAAAGTCCAGAATGAATTTTAAGAAAACAAAACATTTCAGATTTTTATGTAATTACACCCACGTTGCTGAAAAATTCTAAGTTTTGTAAATTAGTATTCCAAACAATTCGGATTGTATTATGTAATAATTTTGCAAGGTGTAGTGAACCGAAAATGTTTTCAGGATAGGGAGAACTGAATCGAAAACCGTAAAGATTTTATATGAACAAGGTATACATTCTGAGAGGCCATGAACCTTTTAACAGTTTAATATTAAATTTAAAAATCATGACAATGAGTGAAAAACTGCAGCCTAAACTGTGTTATCACTAGGAAATATGCGCTTAAAATATGCTTTTAAAAATGAGAAATATTGCCTTAAAATATGCATTTAAAACCATAATATTTTACCCTATAATCCTGTCTTTATTTTAAAAGCAAAACTTTGGAATGTTTTATGACGCGGCCAGATCAATAAGAATTTTCGTTGTAAGTGGTATTCGGCGCAAACATTTATATAGACGAAAAAAAAAATATTTCAGTGTGGATGTCCGAGCGCACACAAATTTTTGCGTCACATTCAACGCACGCTATCCAATTCCATTGGATTTTCGGCGCATACGAAAAAATTTTCTGTGCACATGTATTTTGATAGACATTTATTTGGACAAAGAATTTTTCGCAAAAAATATTTAGGGCCAATACAAAATTTAAAGCGTACGTACGGCTCGGCGCACAACGAAAGTTTTTATTGATCTAGACGCGGTTTAATACATTGAAAAAAAAAAACGTTCTACGTCAACTGACGTAATTGATGCATTTTTCAAAGAGCAAATTTCATCGGTAGTAAAGTTTTCAAAATATTTTTCAACATTGAAGTTCAATGCGAATTCTTAAAATATATTTTTGATTGTTGAAGATCCTTCATTTTGTCTTAGTACGCACAAGCTTTTATTAGAACTGAACTAAAAGATCCTTCAACATCAGTACGTAATTTTAAAAACAGCATCTTCCATACAGTTCTTTTATTCTCATAATTAAGAAATTTAATGGTGTGTGTCTATTTCTTTGAAGCCGATGTTCTTATGTTGTACATTTATTTTCTTGAAAATATGAACTAAAAATATGCATAAATATGTAGAAATATGCAAAAATATGCAAAATATGCATTTATAGTTAAATATGCAAAAATATGCACTAACGATTGAATGCCATATTAAAGGAAAATTCAAGATTCGTAAAGATAATTTGTTATCATGCTTCTAAAGGGTACCAAAAAATATATGCATTTGCATGGAAATCCTAGCCCTAGTTATCACACAAAGGCCCTTTTAAGGAACCTACGAAGTTCTAAATTATTTTCGTAAAGATTACTGCGATAGCTTTTTACAGTATTCAAAAGGTTTTCTTTTTTAGTTCAGAGCAGTTCAAAACTGATCCCGAACTGTCAATCAAAAATATTGTGTTTCTTTTTAAGTTTAGAGTGCGTTTAGAGCGTGCTCCATGAACTCAGAATAAAATAACCGAGAAGACGGAGTAAGAAACTGAGCGTGGCCAATTTCATACATTTTGCATGTAATTTTACCGATATGGCAATTCAGTGCAAAGGCGTGTTTCATATTTAAAGCGGAGTGCTCTGAACACACTCTGCTCAGAGTTAACTCCGTTCGCTCAGGCTCTGCTAAGTGCTCTGCTCTGAACCAACTCTGACCTAAAAAAGAAATAATCCTTATGAGAAAAAAGGCAAAGTAAATCTATCATAAATCTTTTCCGACTTTTTATCACCTGAGGTTTTGCATATCCGCTTAAAGAAAGTTTTATTTCATAAACCTCATGTGTGTTATAATTGATAACATAAATTAATTTAAACGAACCTCTCCAATTAGATATTTTAGGGACTCCCAAGGTATACGTGGGTCTTTTGCATCCAATGCCTTATTTAAATATGTTTTGATTATATTTAGGCAAACATCAAAATCACACTCGTTGAAGTCGTAGCTTATATTCCATCCAAGTTTGTCATATCGTCGGCGTTCCTAAAGAAAATCCATTTGATTTTCAATTATTGTATTACGTTTTTTTATACCTACAACTTTTGTAAATACTTACTTGAACAACAGCATGGAAGAAAGCTAAAACATAAACCAAAGGTTTGAATGCAGCATGCGCACATGAATTGAAAGTATCATCTTCTAGTTTATAGAAGGTTGTATTGAGATTTAGTTTGAGTCCGTTTGGTGGTTCAGTAACAACTTAAATTTCAAAAATTAAACAGTTAGTTTTATATCTTAAACATCAGAAACAGAAAAATTTTATGCACCTTTAAGTGATCGTTGAAGAATTCCAATAGGGAAAGTTGGTGTTGGGTCTGTTGTTATCCAGAGACGGAAATCTGGATGAGGATTTTCAATTTTTTCTAAATACTTTTCTACTAGACGGATAAAACTGATAAGCAGATGCCCATTCTGAAGTAGAAGCCACTGGCCTTGGCGGATGGATAGATCAAGTAAGCCCATAGCAGCCTATATGTAAAAAAAAAGAAAATGTATTGTTAAGGAAGGAAGTATAGGTACACCATACAAATACTGATAACTGGGACTAAAAACGTATTCATTTTGATTCTGATGTTTAAAACCTTTTCTTCTTACTATACTAGTTAGTCCCGTGATTTTTAGGTGTCATTATTTATGTACATATTGTAACAATATAACCACTACTTGACTAGCTGCAGCGGTCTAATCACCACCTAATATGCTCTCATGTGACAACAGCGCCATCTTGTGTGATTTTGTGGAGCTTTTGAGAAAGAGGGAAATGCTTTGAATGGAATACAACGCCATCTCTCTCTGGAATAGAATCTTCTAGAAGGCTTTTGTTCTAGAGCTTTGGAGTGGAGCCTCGAACCATAAAGCTCACTGTATAAGGAGAAGCTCTTCAACACACAGCACAGTTAATTTTTGAAAGCGGAAGTGTAAACTTCTAAGTTCAAAGTATCCGGAAGTGATTTTAAGTTTTAATACTTAATTGAGATTGATGACTAATAAAATATTTGAAGTGAAGTGTGTGTTTAATTTGTAAAGAAAATCATAATTGACGGTTGATAATTAAAAATAAATAAGTTTTGTTATCGAACCATTGGTAAAACGTTACAATATTGTAACGATGAAATCAGCACCTAACTACTTTCGGAACAAACAAAGAGCCAAGTACAAAAATACCCTTATCGAAGACAACAACCATTTATAAAAAAATCCCGAGAGAGCGCGCCCATCTCTCTTAGGAGGAAAATGCTCTGAATGGAAGAGTGGAGAGAACGCCATCTCTCTTCATTGGAATGGAACCTTCCAGAAGCTTATGTGCCAGTACTTTCGAGTAGAGTCCCGAACCTCTCAGCTCACTATATAAGGAGAAACTTTTTGAGCACAGACACAGTTTATTTTTGAAAGCGAAAGTGTAAAGTTCAAAGTTAAAAGTATCCGGAAGTGAATATAAGTTGCATACTATTGAGATTGATGATTAATAAAATATTTGAAGTGAAGTAAAGTGTGTTTAATTTAAAAAGGAAATAATTGACGGTTGACAGTTAAAAATAAATAAGTTTTATATCGAACCGTGGTAAAACGTTACAATATATTATATTATAATATATTATTATAATATAATATATTATTAATATATTATATTATATGCACAGCAAAAGGTTAGCATAAATCACCTTTTCTTGTCCTTGCCCTAATGAAATGTGTGACATTTTTTGATTAAAACGTGTTGCAAAGTTCAAAAGGTCATTTGTTGGATCAGATCCCGCACTCAGAATAAAACAAACTGGCACCATATTTGTTGATTGTTCATAGATCAACGGCAGACTTACAACAGGAGGAGTTATAAAAAATTCGTCCATTGTGTCTATGATAAAACTGTTGATTGCCAGAAAAACTCGATCTTCGCGAAAACAACGAAGTAGCATGAGCTTCTGTAAAAGAGAATATTATATGTATATTATAAGGTTAACAAAATGTATAGCCAAAACAAGGACATCAAACACATAAATACTTGCCTGAAAAGAACTGCATACTGTATTGAAATCTCCAGGACATGTTTTTTGCTCTGGATCCTCTAATTCAAACCACTGTTAATTGAAATGTATTAGTTTAATTGCATGAATTTAAATGAATTTACAAGCACATAGCATTAAAATTTTAAATTCTAAAAATAATATACAAACATACATATTAATTTGCCTGATAAAATGAAAAAATTCGCCACCAAGTGGCCAGTCGTTCCTATTTTTCAAATCAATTTTTTTTTTATTTAAAAAAAAAACTTTTGAAACACGAAAAAGTTAGAAAGTATCTAAGGTCAGTTGACCGGACTTGATATAAATTATTACCTTTAGGCCCAGCTAAAACTTCAAATGAATTTTTTTTCCCCTTTTAATCAAAATACTTAATTTGTATCAATTGATCCACAAAAGAAATAATTCCTACTCGGATAATGTGGTATTCATGTCGATTATGGAATCCGCAATAGTAGATCCGCAGTGATTCGCAGTACACTTTTCTCCCTTCGTTTCACGTGAAATCGATGAAGTGAAAAGAGAACAATATACTACGATTCACTGCGGATGCAGTTTTGCGGATTCCATAATCGGCATGATTAGCTGTGTTTTTTGCAAGCCCGAAGGGAGTTAAATGAAAAAAAAAATGCTCAATAGTTTACGTGTTAAATGCAACAGCAACTAAGCCTATTCGGGCTTAGCTATGCCCAGAGAATTCTCGTGCTTAACTTAAGCACGAAAAAAGAACTTATTGAACAACAACAAACTTGTATGTTGCTAGCAAAAACGCTAGTTGTCAAACAATAAAAACTACACTGGATCGACATGATCAGGATCACGTGACCTTTGGTGGCGCAGCGTATACACTACGCACTGCGCCACCGAAGGTCATGTGATCATGTCCGCCCGGATACGTTTGGTCTATGGTTCGGGCCCTAGTGACGTCAAAAAGTTTTTCATATAAAATGGAACATTTAGGCCAATGCGACACGAGAACGAATGGACCGCCTTCCCTGTTGTAATGAGCCCTATAAAATGTTTAACATTTTTGTAGAGGGGAGTTATGGCAGTAACAATGTGGAATACTGTTTTTTATAGTTTCTGAAAATTTTCATCAACTTTTGAATTTAGAATACTCTTTTGCTTATAAACTGATTAAATAACCTCCATTGCCTCTCTTGTTAGGTGTATGTCTATAAAATTACCAGCATTATTTTAGGCAAGGGTTCAGGGAATAACTTTGCATAATTAGTTTCTCAAATTTCTGAAATTTTACATCAACTTTTCAATTTAAAATTCCAGGAATCAAATTCAATTGCTCTCCCATTACGTTTTTGTTGTGGAACGGGGTACCTTTCCTCAAAATTTTTTTACAATTGTAGCCTGATATTATCTTTTTTTTTAAGACCTTAACCTTGAAAATCGGATCATTACAACATACATTACAATATAATTTTTTTTAAAAGCCTAACTTTGAAAATTGCCACAATTTTGCCATTAACGGACCTTTCTCCACTGGTAGACTACCGAGAGCAATGAATGAACTATTTCTATGCGATTTTTCCGATTTCTCGATTAAATTAAAATTAACATTGTGAGGCTTGTGGTGCACGCAAAATATCAAGTTAAATATCAAAATAATCGTTATTTTCCTGAAATTCGGAATAAGATAAAACCAAATGAAACCATGCATGCATTAAAAAGATATGAGCTCATAGAACAAGGGTTCTAATATTGCCGTTATCTCAGCTCAACGGAACTTTAGGAACTCAATTTTTTTAATTTAATTTTGGATACATTATTTATATTACCTGTAAAAATTTCAGCAATATAATATTGACTAAAAAGATAAAAACAAAAAACACAAAAAAAAAGTCATCTGAAAATTATCTGGAGGCGCGTCCAATTGGACGCTCGTGTGACCATACTAAAAAGTGGACGCTCGTGTGTCTATTCCTATAAGTTTTCTTGGTTCTCAGGGCGTACTTTTAAATGGACGCGCAGAAAAAGATGCTCGTGTGACATTAGCCTTATAAACTAAGCACCATACTAAAAAGAGTCTGATGATCGGCCTGATGACCGTGAATTAGGTATAACTCCAGCCTATAAAAACTTGGTGGTGGCTCACTCAAGTTGCTCACGTTACATTCAAACTTTCAACCAAAAACTGTGTTACCGGCATGAATTACATACATGCTGGCGTCGGTAATCCCCGATGTCGTTTTTTTTTTTTTGACCAATTTGATTAATTTCCTTCGGGCTTGCAAAAAACACTCCTAATATATATGTATGTATGTAAAAATTTATTTTCATTTACCTGTTTCCAATCATCCAAATGACGTTCGATATGTTCAGCAAGATTTGCGAAATGTTCCGGAAAGTCGTTAGATAGAGTTTCAATATTCTTCCAATTTTGTTCTGATATCCAAGGAGCTGGGAAATTTTTTTCGCTTTTTTTCAAGGAAACTGACCCTTTTATAAAAAAATTAAGCTCAGCTTGTGGCAGTCGCCCATCACTTTGTTCCAATTTGGTAGCCAATTGAAATGAAAAAAGAAGTTTATGTCTTCCGAATATACCCATACACCCAAAGGAATAAACATTTTCAGTAAGTGTTTTGACAATATTGGAAATTCGTTTGGAAAGCATCGAATCGGGTACAGATTTTCTCAATGAATAAGCAAACACATCCAAAAATGAATTAAGAGCATACTGGTACATAGAGCTTACCGCTGCCATGTCAGATAATGCAAAAAAGAGAACTGCCCCACGTTTAGCGACAGGTCGATATCCATCTCGAAGTTTCTCAATGTCAAGGACAGTTTCAGTAGATAGTTTCAATTGTTTTGTTATAGCAGTTGCTTTTGTTTTGGTATTTTCCAATGTCTCAACTAATTCAATATTATCCAACATATTTCCAGTAGACGTGGCAAGTTCACGAAGCAAAGAATCTTCCAATTGCTGTAAGAGTTTCTTGTTTTCACTTGTCTGCAGAATTAGATTTTCACGTTGTTCCTCTAAATCTGGCCGTTCACATTGAACAACAACACTTAAAAGCTGATCCTCAAGTCCTGAGTTAGTGACGCTGTAATTTACGACCATTGCTTTTGCATAGACTGCAGGATCAAAAACGGGGTTGGCGAACTTTGTTGTGAGATACATGCGAAAGTTTTCGTCGTAATCAACCTCCCGATCTCCAAGTATAACAAACTTTCGACCAGCAGCTACATGAAAGTGTTTTTCTAATATGGGGTCTATAACTGGGTCAATATAATCATCAACGTCTTGAAAAAGTACAGGAATCCCGTACATTATAGATGATTCGATTTGTTTCAAGAAATCTGGATCGTTAAACGATAGAATTTTTAAGTTATTTTGTGTCTCACTCTTTTTTATCCAGTGAAGTGCTTGTTCTTGGGGATCAATGCAAAGTGGAAAACGAGATGCACGAACAGTTAGAATTCCATTTTGAATTGAAAGTTCATCAGGTGGCAAGCCCTTCGATATCCAATCAGACACTTGTACTTCTGTAGAAAGGCACTTAGCTAAATCGAAGTCTTCTGCAATGGGAATTTCTCGGGTTCGTAGATCATTGAGCCAGTCAGAAAAGATCATTGTTTTGCGGAACTCCCATGAAAAGGCGGCAGTATAAGCTAAGAATGAGGAACAAATAAGACACTGGCCGACTAGTTTACTCTTTTGTTCGCCGTACATGAGCAGGACTTCACTCCATCTACTGCGTTCAGAAGTTAATCCACTTATTAGTCTATCCGAAGCAACCTAGTGCAAGAATTTTTGTGTTAAAATAAGTATTTGAAAAAGATTGTACATACAAGATTACAATAATTTCTACATCACATAAGAAACAGCAAAAAAATGTAACAGCTAAGACGGTGAAGATGTTTTTGTGCTTTAAAAATTGAATGATTGAAAAAAGCTTAACTCGAAAAATATATAGGTAATTTCATAAATTAATACAATTTGAAAATTTAAACAGCAAATATACATAGATATACATTTGGAAATTACATCTTTTCGAAATATTAATTATTTTGGGAAATTAAATAATTTGTGGTTAAACTTTGAAATTTTGAACGAAATGTTTTACTAACGAAGATTTTACATTTTAAAATTCAAGATTACTAAAACAACAAATATTATTTCTTAAATAGAAACTACACAGCATAAACATTTCAGAATTTTAATATAAAATTTAAGATTTACAAAATTTTAACACAGAATAACAATCCGTTGTTTTAGTGAAAATAGTAAATTTAAGCATAAATACACATAGGTATAAATACATATTTAAATTATCTATAATTCTTTTATATTGAGTTTCACAAAAAAAGAAAAAAGTCTTTTCTAAAAATTAATACAATTCAACTCTGATTGTTTTCTCTACTCATTGATCCCCTTTTGGGAATGGAAAAAGAAAATATATTTCATATGATCAATTGTATCCTTTTTTCGTGATATTTTCTTATGAAAATATGTATAAACCTCGAGTGGGATATAGATCAGTTTTTGATGCTCTTAGTAAAAGTCAATTGTTTCGGGTGTGTTTATACACCTATATATTAAGTTAATTTCAAAAAACTTACAATTGACAATAAACAAGAATTAAGAAAAAACTCTTATTTGTTCATCTATTGTACAGTATTCATTAAGTCTTAAAAACATTTCCAATTTAAAATTTTTCTGAGATTTATTTTTGTTTGAAAATAAATTCTCAAACCATATAGTTCTCTTAATTTGAATATTAAAATTCAAATATTTTTAATTTGAGAATAAACTGATAATTATTTAATTACAGCACTCCTTTCCTACTTATTGAAGGTCTGTGTATGGCTAATTCCATGGTTTTTAGCGACCTCTAAATATAAATCTAAACGGCTGAAATTTTACCAGGCTTATAATTTCACTAAACTCTAACTAAAAAGCTAGTGGCATTAAAAATCGGAGACATTTTAATTTTTTTGAATCAGTCCTACATACCTACATATATTTATGTTGAGTTTTATCTTAACATATGTAAATTATTACCTATTAATAAACAGACCACAAACATTACTAAGCCTATCACAATGCGAACGTTCGTCGGCTAATACTATTTTCGGTGTTTTTAATATGAAGCATTTCAAGCAACATTCTTTTATTTTATGTAGTTATTTTCTGAGTGTAAAATTGTTAAATTTTTGAAATCAGGACGATGACCTTCCTCTATGCAATGTAAAGCTAAAGCTGTTTTTTTATGTGACCATTGTTTATACCAGATCTATGACCTGATATACGATTACATAGTTTTTGCATTGAAGTTTCTACATAAACTGACTGGACAAGATGTGGACCCATCACCTATACATTTTATCTTGTACACGATATTTGACCTATCTTTTTTTGATATTTTATCCTTCAATTTTGAGAAAACAGAATTTCTAAGTGCATTAGCTGATTTAAAAGCCATTCAAGTTTTGTCTTTATCTCTTATTGGTGCTTTTAATAAACGGTTTCAGAAGTTTAGAATGCATAAGGCACTTTTATACAGGGTGATTCATCTAAGGTGTGACAAAAAGCTAGAACGTGTAGGTTTGGTCGAGATAAGAAGAAAGTCGTGTGTGAGGCGGGTTTTCTTTCCCCCCGCTTAACCGGGAGGGGCAATTTTCTAAAAAAATTACTTAAAACAGAAAAAAAAATATTAAAAATTAACGGTTACACATACAATGTCATTATATACTTTTTCGTAAAGCCAGATATCTCTTCTTTTATTTTATTTTTAAATAAATCTGTTTTAGAGAACAGTATTTGAAATATTAATTTTCAAACTAAAAATTTTGAAAAAAAATGCAAACAAAAATTTCAAACTAATTTTTTTCAAAGTTTTACGTTATTAAGTACTAATTTTGATTTTAAAATTCAATGCTTTTATTAGTTTTAAGTCGATTACAAAAAACCGGATGCCAAAGTGTCTTTTAGTTTTTGAGAAAATTAAACATTACCGGAGGGGCAATTTTCTAAGAGTATTGACTTAAAACAGAAAAAAATTATCAAAAAACAACTTTACCCGTCACAACGCCATGCTACACTTTTTTGTGAAGCCAAAAATCTCTACTTTTCTTTTCTTTTTAAATAAATAATTTTGATTTTAACCATACATTTTTGAAAAAATAAAAAAATTGTGTTTAAACTAGTATAGTACTTTCATTTATGTACCTATCAAATATAGGTAATTAAAAGTACTACATTAAGAAGAGGAATAACAAAAATAAAAGAAAAATATTTTTGTTGTTCTTTAGTGGACTATATTGAATTAGAATAATACAATTTGCAGTGTGTATGCGCTGTAGATTTTATTAAGAGTCGGTAGCCATCGACCAAAATATTGCGTCTTATAAAGGTACGACAGCATCTAACTGATGAGCCCAACTGTCGTGCCTGGGCGAAACGCATTTGGACTAAAGGTCGCATAAAAGTACTACAGATAACTTTACGATTGTTATCCCCAAAAAATCAAAGGTAAGCGAGTTCTGTCAAGTAAAGTCGCACCACCCACAAAACAGCTATAACTTAAAGCTGAAGCAACCTACAGTATAGTCGTTAATATCTTATTTTGTAGATAAGTTAATTTTCTATGAGGTTTATGCTAGACATTTTGTTGTAAAATAAAATTGGAACGAGTTATTTGATAAAAACCAAACCAATCTCTTTTTCAAGATGGCGGCTCTTCCACTTTCCTAACCCCGAAAATCTCAAAAACTCGGTTTTATATAAACGGATACCATAAATAAAATGTTGTCCATCGAAAAGATCAATTTAATTGCCTGATTTGACCGTAATATACACTTTCAACAAAATGCGGGTACATATTGTTACTTTCAATTTTCTCAAAAACAAGCAGACATTTAAGCATCCGGTTTTAAGTGTTTGATTAAAAATTGATAGCTCCTGTTATGTTGAATATATTAAATATTAAAAAATTTTGACTTTGAAAATTTTTAAAAATTTTTAAGTTAATCTGAAATTAAAAAAAGAATGAATTTGAAATGGTATAGCATGATATTGTAGGTGTTTCCATTCTTTTTTAATAATTTTGTTTCCATTTAAAGTTGATTTCTTAGAAAATTTTCCCTCCCATCTTAAAGGGGCGAAATAGACCCTCTCCTATAATCGATAACTTTTAAAATTAACTTACCAATCTCCTTTCGGCCTGATTCATCATTTCAGTCAGCATTTTCATCTGCCTAATTGATTCTGCATACTTGCTGTTCAGCACTGCTAGTGTTTCTTCTAGTTGAGTAATTTCAGTATTCAATTTATGCAAAATTTTAATTTGGAGGTTTTGTTCTTGCACAAGAAAGTCTACACGCTCCTTCTTTGGTTTGACTTCTCTAAAAACTTCAAAAAACGATATGACAGCACGCACAAAGCCTAAAAGTCCTGCACCAGCTTGTGATATTTTGTCCATATCATCAAGGCCAGGTGCTGATTTCATATGCGCTCGGCACGCGTTTATTTGCCTTGCAGTCAATGCCTCACAATCCATTTCCATAAGACTTCTGAGGAAATTCACATCGGACATCATACCTTTGGCAGATTTCCAATTAATTTCTTTCAGTCCTTTGAGAATGGCAACACATTCACAAACGACTTGCACTTGCGGGGGTGGGGTCGCAAAGGAACGAATTTCAGTTATTTGAGATTTATCAAGATTAGCTAAAGCTCGTCTTGCTTCCTCCAGTGCTGGCATTGCCTCAGATAATGCCACCTCAGCATCGGCCTTTTCAATAGCAATTTGTTTGCCTTTAATTTCCACTTCTATGGATTTTTCGGATGCTTCCGCCTTTTTGATGTTTGCTTTTTGTGTTGACGATTCTATATCAACCATCATCACTTCACAATTTGCCGACGCTACTTCAACATTTTGCTTTTGTTCCGTTACTATAATTCTTAGTTGATCAATTTGTTCAGCAGCTTCATCAATTTTTATAATGCCTTCTCGTAGACGATTGCTCTGGGTTATTATGAAGTTGTTTTCTTGTTCTGTTTGAAAGAGAATGATAAATGTTAAGGTGTTGGAGTGTATATGAAACAAATATGTAGGTATAGGTAGATAATAAGAATTAAAAGTCAAGAGTAATTAATTGCCAAAAATGGCTTCCTGAAAATCGAATCGTGTCGTGATCTCGGATTTCGACAACAAGATAGATAGGTCAGGGTTATGTCAGGTTCGATTTAATATACGAGTTCAACTATTTTACGAGTCCGAATTCGTATAATAAGACAAGTAAAAATATGATAATAAAATCCAGTATATATACCATGAATTTCGAAGAAACTTTTACTACAAGAGCAAGTTCGTGCGATCCAGTTAAAGTTTAAAAAGTGCTTTTCCGGTTCTTAAAATTAGACTCAAGTTGGCGGACAGAATTTAAGAAAATAGAATTTTAAACTTTTCCATTTTGAAATTTAATTTTGAAAAATATGAGAAAATCCATTTTTTTTTGCACGAATTTGAAGTCACCCTAAACTTAATGAAACCTGAACCCTTCATAGTTTTTTTTTTATCAAAACATTTCCGGTATGCACCGGGAGCGTTTTTCTTTAAACTTAAAATTGAAATATAAATTCATCCGTGAAATCCACAAAATTAATTCTTGTGCAACAAATGAGCACTAAGCTACAATTTTGGGCAAACGAATCTAAAATTCATTTTTTTTTTAATTTGGACTGTTGCAATAGGCATAACACTTATTTTAGCGGAGTACAAAATCAAATCCTTTAATTCATGCTAAATCTTTTATTTTTTAGATCTTTGGAGCTCGCATTTGAGCTAACTTTAAAACCTAATAACTTGAATATAAAAAAAACGTTAGAGCTACAAATTTCGTGTTTGCGCAACAAACAAACATTTAAAAAGTAACAATTTCTGGGAAAAAAGAAAAGTTGATAATATTCACTTTTTTTAGATTTTGTCCGCCAACTTCCGTCTTATTTCAAAGGACCAGAAATGCACTTTTAAAACTTTAAATTCAAATGAAAATGAACCAGAATGTTACTTTTGTCCGCTAACTTCAGGCAAATTTTTGCGGATTCTTGGTCTGCGTAGCAAATTAGCATTTTAATTAGCTACAAATTTAGGCATCAAAATTTTTTGATTGATCACATTTTCAAGCAAAGAAAAATACCCACTACACTAATTGTTGCTCAAAGTCTAAAGCCATTAGGAAATCGTTATATTAATCACACCAAACAATGTAACAAGTCAGCCGTGAAAGGTAATGAGATCTAAAAGTAGGCCAAGTTCTAATTTTTTGAAGGGTTATCAAATATTTTAAGTAGAGTAATATCGTAATAACTCCAAATTATAAGAGAAATTTCTTATTTAATGATTACTGATTAAAATTTGGTAAGTTTACTTGGCAAGTTTTCTTTTTTTCCATCTGATTACTCAACATTAAAAATGCTTTGAAACTTGCCAAGTAAACTTCGTTGTACAGCAAACAATAATAATTCTATGAAAGTGGGTGGATGCTATGCCCCCTAAATGATAAACCCCAAATTTTTAAGTTTTCCTCAGTATGCATTATAAACCCTACCACTCTGCCGAAATTCATAATTCTACAACAATCAAAAGTGCTCCATATAATTGATAGCAATTCTGTGAAAGTGGGCGGATACCACCCCCCCCTATATGGAAAATCCCAATTTTTTGAGTTTTTCCTTTGTATACACTACAAGGCCTACCGATGTGCGGAATTACAAGATTCTACGGTGTCTAGAAGTGCTCTATAATTTTGATGATCTGTCAGTGAGTCAGTGAATCAGTGAGTCAGTCAGTTACGGTTTTCGCGATTTTTGACGTCCTATATGTATCCACTAATGCTAGGGAGTTGAAATTTGGTGAGGCGCTTGTGCTTGCCTAGCTTAGCAGATATGACGAGTTTGAAGTTTCTGACATTATTGGTTCCAAACTTAGAGGAGGTTCGAAAAGCGCTTGAGTTTGTTCCTGTAAAAAGGGAGTAGTGCCGATGACTTGGCTGGGCACTACCGTGTCCTTTGATTTAAATCAATTAGAATATCAAAAAATACACACAACAAATATTCTGTGTGAAATGTTAGGCATTCAAAAACTTTTAAAAACATAAACTGCAAATTTGGTTCCTTTCCTTTTGGTATGGTCCCCTTATCACCTCGTGCATATTAGGAGAATCGAAGCTATTCAGCGTAGATTTCTACGTTTCGCTCTGAGGGGACTTCCTTGGACTGACAACTACAATTTACCCCCTTATCATGATCGGTTGCAGCTCATAAACTTGCAATCTCTCGAAAAACGACGAGAAGTGGCTGATATTATTTTTGTTCATCAAATTTTGTCTGGTGTAACTGATTCCTCTGCCCTCCTCGAGGTAATGAATATTAACATCAACTCACGTTCTCTTAGATCAGTACCCCAATTCCATCTAGCTCCTCACAGAACTGACTATGGAAGAAACGAGCCAGTTACTAGAATGTTGAGGGAAGTAAATGCTAATTTTAATGTTTTTGACTATAATCATAGCAAGATCACACAAAAGAAACTCCTTTATGGTTCTTCCACTTTCTAACATAAATCTTATAAAATAACGTAATATTATGTATAAAGAGAAACGAGATAATTTTGAGAAACTGAAACTACTCTTTCTAACTTAACAAATGCCTAAGCATGCTAATCATTTCATTTTAATTTTTTACTTTTTGACTTTTCATATTAAGAACTATTCTATATGATCTTTTTTTTCTTATTTTAATCATATTTTTATTTTAGTTTGTTTTAATTTCTTTGCCTTTTTAACTGCTTGCATTAAGCAGTCCACAATTTTTTAGCTTCCAGATTAGCTCGCGCTTTCCTTGAATACGGGTCGTTGTTGTGTTAAGTTGGCATCAACTTAGCACAATATACATATGTACATACATATAATAAATATTTTTGATTTTTTTCTTTAAGAACATAATAATTCAATAATAAGTTCCGATATGACTTGCAACCGCAATTGCCGTCGTACTCGGTGTAAATGGACCCCAGCGCGTGCGGGATCTGGGGGGGAAAGAGGCGTGGGATTTATTTATTTTTGGAGAACGTTTTTGGAGACAAAATATAGAGAATTGAACATAGAACAAGAAATTATTCAAAATACGAAGCTGAATTTTTTAGGGGAACACATTTTTTATTTCCGACCATTATAGAAATAAAAAGAAGTCGTTTTTTTTAATGTTGGGAATGCTGAAACATTGTGAAAAGAAAAAATTTTAAGTAAAGCAAGAAGGAAATTCTCCTCTTTTTTAAAGCGTTGGAACTGATATTACCTAGCAATTTTAAGTAAGTACTTATGAAATCCAAATAATGTTTTGGAGTAACATAATTATTTCGTCGAAGTTTTTCTTTATATTCCGAAGAGTAGAAATCCATTGACCCATGAACATGCACTACGTGGCTAACAATTTTATCTCGGTGAGATTCTGGTATCTGTAAAAAAAATTAAATTATGCATAACAAAGGTAGCCCGATCATCCTAGACAAATTATCACTATATAACGAAAAAAATTCAAGTACACAATTTTGTACGCAGTTATGCTCCAATAATGGAGTTGAATATGAAATCAAAGTTTTAGACCAAAACATGAAAATAAGTGACACAATTAAATGGCAAAGTTGTAGAGGACTAAATTTCCTACAACAAAAGGCCTTCGTACGAACTAAGCTCGTTTTCTCACCACCGCACCGTAGATGTAGAGTTCGGCACGTTTTTTTTAACGTGGTTTCCCCTGTGGGCCTAATCCACAGACAACAATTTTTTTTTTTTTTTACTTTACTGCAATCTCAATCTTTTTCGTGGACATTCAACTTCAGTATTGACTGAAGATTGCGTTCTATCTGCGTTCTATTTGGTTCCAGCTAGCGATGCTAACTGAAGCTTTTTCATGCCTTTTAAGCATTATTTTTATTTCACTGCTTGAGGCTTTGAGGCTTGTTTTTTCCCAAAAAAGTTTTTTTTATTATTGATATATTGAATTAATACTTTAAGAAATTTTACCAAAATTTTAAAATTTTATAGAAAAGCAGAGATAAATATAAAATAATTGCTTCTCTTGAAAAATTAGTTGACCGTAATCTATTCTTAGCGAATGAAATTTTTATTGAAATAATACATAGTTAACTCAAACTCAGTAATTCTTTCTAAATTGACAGATTAACTGAATATATATATGAGGTCGTATGAAAGCAACTGTTGGAATGTCTTTATAAAATGTTCAATTAGTTGGACAACTGTCCAATTGTGTTTTCGGAAAATCTAAAAATATACGACTGAAAAACGCTATAAAAATGGCTGTGATCTGTTTAAAAAAAAATAAACTTTTATCTAAATTTCGAAATTCTATTTATTATTGTGGGAACAGCACAATCTCGTCTAAAACTCTTCGTATATTTAGCATTGTATTCGTAGCTTTTGTATGCGAAAGTTGTTGGAAAGTCGGTCCTCTACAACTTTGTCACTAAAATATGTCGCTTATTTTTAATAATAATGGTCCAAAATTTGAAAAACAAACTGAGCCAATCTTCTAATTTTGCACACTCTGCTTATTATTAACAATAAATAATTATTGTACATACAACAAAATTGTCTAGATAAAAAGATAGAGAATTTAATTCCCTATAAATTTGATTTTGACCATTTTTAACGAGAAATGCAAAATACGCCCGCAAATCGACAAAACGCTAAAGTCAACATTTCTGACGCATGCCATATCAAATTTTGGTCTTAAACTGTGATTTCATATTCTAATCAATAATTGGAACCTAACAGCGTCAAAAAATTTTGTACTTCATTTTTTTTTCGATAAAAATCCTAGATTGATCGGACTAGGCAAATATGTGATAAATTCTGGATTACCATTGGATGCTCTGTAAGAAATAGTTCAGCAACGGCAAAAAGTGCTTGTTTTGGCCAAGGAAAAATCCAATCAATAGCTGTACTGCCAATCAATCCTGGAAAGTTTCTGCATCTATTTCTAAGAGATTCGCCAGTTGGAGACATACATAATACAACATGAAGGTTTTCGTTGCACATATTCACGAAATATGCCCACACGGAATCTCTTTAATAACAACTTAAATTTTAATTAAAGTTAAATAAAATCTGCAGTTTTAAATACCTTGCACTTGAAAAACCAGCTTCAATTGCATATGGATGACAATGACCAATTATTGCATCTTTTTCGTCATCTGCAAAAAGGGCGGATACAACTCCAGTTGTAAGAATGTTGTTTATCAATTCCAGGAAGCCCTCTTCTACGATCTTATTTAGTTTTATATTCAAAAAAATAAGAAGGTACAAATTATGCTACTGAGTCCATTCTAGTAAAAATTTAATAAAGGCAATTACCTGAGCGGCAGCCAAAATAAAAACAACTTTTTTTCGATCCATTCCCGTAAGATAATAAAGTTTTTTCAGGTCCTCACGAAATGAAATTTCATTGTAGCCTCGAGCTATAGTTATTTGATACACTTCGCAATCTGAAATAAAAATAAAATAGTATTTTTATTGCAATCAAAATCTTGAAAGAACAAATCAAAGCCGAGTTTATAAGAAGACTCCGGATTAATTAAGAAAACATCAACTTGATGTTGAATATAAATATAAATATACATAAATATAAATATAAATATAAATATAAATATAAATATAAATATAAATATAAATATAAATATAAATATAAATATAAATATAAATATAAATATAAATATAAATATAAATATAAATATAAATATAAATATAAATATAAATATAAATATAAATATAAATATAAATATAAATATAAATATAAATATAAATATAAATATAAATATAAATATAAATATAAATATAAATATAAATATAAATATAAATATAAATATAAATATAAATATAAATATAAATATAAATATAAATATAAATATAAATATAAATATAAATATAAATATATAAATATAAATATAAATATAAATATAAATAATAAATTGATAATTGATAATTGATAATAAATAAATGCGCCTGTATACCAAAAGCCATCAGATGTTATTTGGAACCAATAATTCAAAAAGTCCAACTAATTAGCGTGTAGTCTTCTTCCTGTCTGATTTATTTAAGTAGTAAGTTTGGAATTTGTTAAATTTTACTGGTTCTCATTCAGAAACACGCTCACCTTCCATTTGCCTGGGGCAATTAGACACACAAAAAAATAATAATTTCACATCTTTAGATGTATTGTAGGTACTTATGTATATACATATAGGACGGCAATAAAATAGCAGTTTTTTGTGTTCAAATATACAGTGTCCACAGTCCACACCACTGCTGATGTAAAGTAGCAAAGTAGGTACTGAGCGCATTTATTTCTCGAAAAACCATGCAAAAAAAAAAATAAAATTCAGTTACTTCTTTTCATTGTTTGGATGTATCCCAGTTAATTAGACTCTGACTTTATAATAAATCTATTTTTTCTAACATGAGTAATAAGGAAACCGATACCGATGGAAAATGATTTGACATTGAAATAAATTCATACTTTAACATTATCTTGTTTTAATTTAATTTGTCTTTATAATACATATGTACATACCTGCTGCAAAAGATGCCAATTTTGTTAAACTTTTCTTTCCACTTCCCCCAACGCCAACAAGCAAGATGTGACCACGATATATGCGTAAAGTGCGATGAACTCGTGTCAAATGTTCTAGACAATCTTCAAATAAAACTAAGCTGAGTTTTCCCTTTCGCTCACCATATTCTTCAACAATCTGTTAATATTATTTTAAATTAAAAAAAAACATAATTCAACCGAATAAACGGAGTATCGAATAATACCTCTTGGAATAGGAAAAAAATTGCTTTATAGTCTAAAAGATCTTCATAATATCTGGGTTCAGCTTCATTCAACGAATTTCTGTAATCACCAAAGAGAAGTGGATTTCGCAGAACATATTCCGCAATTGGTATTATTTGATCACCTTCAAATATAACTGATTCTCTACTCTTTACACCAATCGGGTTTTTATCTGTAAAATGAAAACATGTTTTTAATATTTTTATACATATAAAATACATAAGTAGGTATTTAAAAATTCGTTAGGAACTTACATAGTTACAAAATTTATTGTGTGGTGAAATAAGCAGTAGATGTTATAATATTATTAAGCAGATTTAATAAATTCAACATTTTATTTAAAGCTGAAAATACAACAGTTTACAATACAAGGTGACAAAACCAGAGGAGCATTTATTCAAGAACAGGTCAGAAAAATTTTATGAAAAGCAGTTTTGTAACAAAAGAATCTGAAAAATGCTGTGCCCCTTAATCCATCCAAGAAGTGAATTGAAAATTGAATTTGAAAATGGAATTGATTTGTCAAATGAAAGCAAGCTTTTAATATTTCGACAGAAGAAATTAAAATTTAAATAGTCAATTGAAATTGAAGATGAGGATGCAGGTCGTAATTAAATAAATTTTGTTTTTTGAGTTTATCACAATTCACAAGCAGCTTGCTGTTCATATTTCGTTTTCATTTGACAATTCACAAGCGGCTTGCTGTTCACATTTCGTTTTCATGTGACATTTTAGGTTGCATAGTAAATGAAAATGAATGTCTGACAGAAGCAAATATCTGGTAAAAATATTTTTTGTCGGAATTATATCATTCCCTAAAAAAACCTTGCTTTAATACTAAAATAGCAAATTCATTCATACTGGTGTTTAAGCTTACAAAAATAAAAAAAACATATAAGAAACTTACCACTATCCATTTTTGAATCATTCGCACCTTCTATAATAGAAGATATTTTTGGAATGGCATATCCTTCGTCTAATTCAAATGTTGGTGGAAATTTTTGGATGACCTCATTTTCAATATGTTTTTTCATTAAATTAATGTCCTTAAATTAGAAAAGACGTTAAGTTTGTTAAAATTGTGTTTCTGTTTTTAAAATCATGTAAAAATTAATTTGTAAGTGAAACTTTATCGATTTTAAGTAAAATCAAACATACGCTCTCAGAAATCAATCGATCGCAAATTGATCTTGAAAATTCATTACGCCAAACCCGAACAATTTCTCGTGCTTGATTGAAAAAGTTCGGATGAATTTGCAGTAATCCCCCAAATATCCTCGAAAGATCCCTTAAATTGAATATGTAATGAAACTTAGAAGGAGTCGGTGGCAGTTCGGCTATAGTAATCTGCAAAAAAATGTAACTATTAGTAAAATAAAGTTATGATAGAATAATTAAAAATTATTGGATTTATTTGGAGTTAGACTTGTAGATTATTTCGTATTCCTCGAGCTTTGAACGAACTGATTGATTGATAATTTTAATTAGGTTTTAAATATTATTGAATTATTGATTTTTTTTTTTGTTGCAAACTTAACCTCAATTTGGGAGCAACTACACACTTTACGCTAGGCAACCCTTGCGCAAAATGTTTGTTTAGACACTACCTACGAAAACTGCATACTTCTTATCTGGTACATCGATGAGGGTAGGTCGTTCTATGGCGGGATCTTAGACTATAAAGTAAAAAAAAAAGAAGCAAACAAAAGAAAACTTCCCATACAATTTTTATGGAAAAAAGAAATTTGCGATAAGCGACTTCTAAATAGTAATCTAAACGGCTGAAATTTTACCAGGCTTATTATTTCACTAAACTCTAACTAAAAAGCTAGTGGCACAAAAAATCGGAGACATATTAATTTTTTTGAATCAGTCTAATGTATACGTAAATCTACTATAGTTCAATGCTAAAATTGATCCTAATACAATTTTGTTTTAATCAAAATAAAAACCCTATTATTTTATTTTAGCTAAACTATAATCCCAATTTTCTATTTATATTTCAAGTCTTTAGCTGCAAAATTTATTTTGTATTTTAGCTAAGTTAGAAACCCTAGAATTGAAAAGTATTGTATGTTTTGTTTTGTTAAACACAATATTAAATTTTCTTATAAGTAAAATAAATCACTTAGTTTAGTAACTACAATACTTTTTCGAAAGTACTTCAGTTCTTACTCCTTTTTCTTTTTTTAATTTAAATTTTCCGATTTTTTAATAAAAACAAAACCGAAAACAAGAGAATTCTTAGGTGTGTTTGGTAACGTAAGCTTTTTTTTTACAAATTTATCCAGAAGGTATTTGTTGTCAAAACCCACACGAAAAATAAAGTTACCAAATAGGCATTTAACTTATGGTAGTAGATTTTCTTAGAAAATTTTGGGTAAACGTCACTTTCCTATTCCACATATTGTTTTTCCTAGGTAATTGAACATTTTGGCACTCTTATCCCATGGTTAGTAAATTCGTGGAAAAAAGGTGGCATAAACGTTTTATAGCTAGCTGTCAGTGTATAGTAACAGTTTAATACCTAACAGATTGTCGTTTTTTTAAATTTATTTCAAGTTAAATCATACCTTAAATAAGTTCAATGTAATCTGAACAATAGTATCAGCAATTTTGTGCAGATTTTCAGGAAATTTATTTTGCACCAGATGACCTTTAAAAATTGATGAGTAGATAAGTCGTAGAGAATCTTCATTTGGGAAAACCAAGTTATAGACGGAAAACATTGAAATGAATCGAGGATCGACTTCGTTTCGTCCACCACCTGGATATCCCATGGCTGCATAAAAAGTTAGATCTTTAAATTTTTTCCAATTTAAATCTTTTCCTCTATCAAACATTCCTCCGAATTCAAAGAGAAGTTTAAGTAGTGCAATTGGCTGTTGTGTACCATATCTGCAAAAAAAGAATGTTGAAATGTAAATATTATATAATGATGATACTGTAGCGATGAAATCACTACTTAATTAATTTCGGAATTAACGAAAATCCAAGTGTTAATCTACCCTTATTAATAACGACACAATAACAAGTACCTAAAAGTAGACTACAAAAACAAATTCTGAGTGAAAAGAATGCCATCTCTCCAAATTAAGTACAAGCTTGAGTGACACAGTTTAATTTTGAAAGTGATTGTAACAGTTCGAAGTTAAAAGGCATTCGGAAATGAATTTAAGCTGCATATTTTGCTCAATCGCTTCTCACACAGCATAGCAGAACGTTCATTTTACGTCTCTGCAATTCGTTTGTGGAATTAACTTCCAAATGAATTGCAATGTACCACCACATTTTCAGCTTTTAAGAGGAAATTATTTTTGTACTACTCTAATCAAGATTAAATTTATATTTATAATCAAGATTAAATTTATATTTAAGCCTTCTCTTTTTTTTAATTTTTTTTATTAATTTCTTTAATTTTACTTTTGATTTTAATTCTCCTATCTTGTTGTTTATATAATCTTATTTTAGATTCCATATTATAATTTATGCATTTAATAACATAAATGTACCGATATTGTTTTAAGAATAATGTTTCATTTTTTTGAATATTAAGAACATTTTGTAATTTAAACTATTGATGCTCTAAAAGATTTGAATCTTACTGTGTCATTGTAAAGGAAATACTTTTTCGAATAAGTGAAATGAAATGCAAAAAATATTAGTTTGATGATTAATAAATAAGACGATTTGAAGTGAAGGAAAGTGTCTTTAATTTGTAAATAATTGACCTTGTAAAACATTACATTACTTTAATAAACAAAAATAAAAAATAACTTCAACAGTAAGTAGTAGTCATTTATTTCCTTTCTCATAGGGCATTACTAATAATCAATCACTAATGTCTAAATTTATCCCGAAATTTAAAACTATTTTATTTATAAAATTCCGCACAGTGATTCATATTAGACACAGATAAATTAAATGAAATATAAATTTGATAGACAATTTTGTGATGGGTGTTGTTGAAACCAAGGCCATTAGAAATGGATAAGTAAGGGACTTACTCCTGTCCGATAAACTCATCTTCTCAAAAGCCGCGTTTTATTATCTACGAGACGGGTCTGGGTTGGGGATACTTTTTAACATGTAATACAAAAACAACACAAGATCTATGTTTCTATCGGGGTTTCATTCCAAGACCCAAAAAATAGTTCTAATGTGGCGGGTAGATGGCGTTGTGCCCTTCGCAAATGGTAAGGTATTGTAAAATTCAGTGAAAAGAAAAGAGACAGGTAAATACATGAAAAATAATCAAGCATAAGTAAAAAAGAGGTGGGTAAACAACACTGTTGTCAATTGGATCTGTATCGTTTTATTTTTTCGGGGTGAACGGGGTTAATGGCGATAATAAAATGAACCTATTGTTTGTTCACCTTGCCGCCGCAATATTCGACCCTCCTTTCTGATTATTAAAACACCACGTGATTATAACTACCAAAATACTTTAAAATTTCAAACCAAAATAACAATCATTATTGACATCACAAAATTTATTTGTAATATGATTTGTGATGTGCTTAGTTGTTCTCAAGCTTTTCACAATTTTAACGAATCTAATAAAATAAATAAAAAGTAATTACTTAAAGTTTTCGGGCTTTTACAAAATAAATCCCTCGCTAAAATTCAAACGCTAAATCACAATTCTTGATTTACATATACGGCACACATTATTGTCACTTTCAAATGTAGGATCAGCCTAAAAACAATCATCTTATCAACTACTTACTCCATCTTATTGCTCGTTATCAAAGTCAAATAAGGACAACTTGGAGGTTGACTTATGGCATATTATAAGCTGGAATATTATGATTCATTAGACTTGGCCTTATTTCGCTTTCGCGAATTTGGTTTTATTTCTCAAAATAATTGGGTCTTATTTCACTTGATCAAAGTGCAATAAGATCAACCGTTGAAAATTGGCTTTACTTTACTTTTGTTTTTAAAAGTTTGCTTTTATTCACGGCACCCGTTTATATGTAGGATCGAGGACTCGAATTGGATTAATTAATTTTAATCGAAATTTTGCATTTAATTACAACTATTATGATCTATGACAATAACATTCAATATATGTAAGTTATGAAAATGAAATAGTTTACAGTTTTGCTGATGTAAAATTTTTAGAATCAAAATTATGAATTAGCTTCCTCATTTTTTAACAAGGCGTTATTAACGAGATATCAAAATTTACAAGCGAGTTAATTAAAAACATATTTTGAACTTACTCATCAACTTGTGGCATATTCATATCATCTATAAAACAAGCTACTTGTTTCCCAATTGGTGGCCCAAAAGTGTCTTTTGTTCGTTTTTCCACTGTTGCTTCAATTGTTCTTTGAACATCAAGAGATGTAGTCCTCGAAGAGAAATTCGCATTTAAAATGATCTATAATAATCATAATATATTTTTACTAAAAAGATATACATACATATTAGCGTTAACAATACTTACGTAAGAATTAGAATCCAATTCTCTTAAATATTTTCTTATAGTAGCAGTTTTTGAAGAACCTGCGTCGCCTATCAAAAGCACAGGCCGTTTTTTCTTAAAAATTTATATAAATTATACATAAATTAAATTATGTTTAAGCTTAAAATAGTCTGGAAGGTGACCGTTACGTCAGATTGCCTGTCTAATTACGGCTATTGATACTCGTTAAGTCATCAGTAACTTAAGGTCAAATAAATTAAAGTCAAACAATTATACAAAACCGCTGGTTTTGTAAGGTGAGATCCGAACTTCCGGCTCCGAATCCTAAGAAGGATATCTATAATTGGGATATCAAATAAAAGCTAAAACTTTTACGAAACCATTGATCGGACGGATAATAAACAGTTAACATTGGCATTTACGAGTTCTCCAATATAAGACGCAAAGTAAAATTAAAACTAATGTTCTGACTCCCGTTAAAAAACATCACATAATAAAGTCCATACAAACCTTGATTCCTATAAAGAAGATGTTCTTCGGTTTTATTCAATAACCTATTTCTTCAAATCCCTCGCGGCATAGATATATACATAAGTTTGAAACCAGAACTTGCATTTTTCTGACCATACCTATAGAACCTTAAAAAACTGGCCCGACTAGCGGTTTTATGAATATTTGACATTAAATTATTGGTCTTCTTGTCAATAGCCGCTATGAGACTGCTATAATCTACAGTCTGCCTTCCTAACTTAAAGATAAACGTACAATATTCATTAGATTTAAAATCTTATTCGTCCTCAGCGTATCGACTGTAGGGACAAGTATTTCACTATATTGAATATTAGCATCATGTTCATACTGTGGAACAACCCACTCCCATGCGGTCCATATACTCGATTTGCAGTCAAAATAATATTCATACAAAGTTGGTTTTGCTATAGGAAGTTCACCCTCTGATGCAGGTTTTATTTTTGAGTCCTCGACTAAAATAAGTCCAGAAATTCTTTTAATAAATTCATCAAAACGTTCTCGATCGTATTCAGCCAGACATGCACCCAATGATCCATAAATGCACTGTGATAAAATGTTAATGGTTATCCCGCTATCTTCTCCGTTATAAATTTTGATTTACCTCAATAAAACCACATTCCAGTGTTCCAGGATTATAATCCACAAAAGGTTCATCATCATCCTGATTAATGGCAGGCGGTGGAAAAATTGCATCGTATAAGCTGCAAAATTGTACAATCATATTAAGGTCAGTTTGAGGCAAAACCGTTTTTAAAGGCTTTCCCTGTTGAGTGCCATCAAGTCCTTCAAAAATAAATGTTATAGCAGGAACAACAATTTGGTCGAACATAGCCTTTCAAAGGAAAAAATTATAATAATTATATTTTAAAAAAAAAATGTTTTATTTTTTTTTTTTTTACTTGCAAAAAGTTATGCTCCGACTCAGGTCGAGATAATGCCCATCTCTGCCAGTAGGGAGTATATCGAAGGTTTTTCGGATCAACATAAACCATTCCTGCACGAGACACTGTTGCTGGAGAAGCAAATGACAAATTTCCAACCTTAAATAAAAAAAATAATTTCTTAGAAAATATCTTAATCAAGTTAACTAATATAAACATATACCTCGAATAATAAAGCACAATGGTTTTCTAGCCTAATGCGTTCTCCATTTGCCAACGTTAGGAGTTTATTGTCATCCATTACAGAATTCATGTTCTCAATCCAAAGTGCATCCACATCTCCATCAAAACAAACATAACGCCTTTCCTTTAGAAGAAAAATTATCGACGCACGTTAAAAGTGTAATAAAATAACGTTAAGCTTTTGTCGGCTACCTCATCTTCGTGAGATAAAGATACAAATTTTGTTGAGTTTGTTTTCAATTTTATGATATAAAATGCGGTTACATAAATTCTAGAGAATTAAATTTTCTACAAAGATGTGCTAACATTTTGTTTGAGAGACTATGATTCTCAAGATATCGCTAACCATCCCCTTATCCAAAATGGTGACAGAGGAGTATTAACCTCGAAATTTTGTTTTTATACCTTGTCCAAATAAAAAAGGCAGTGTAGGCAAGATAGGACGTTTGCCTCTCATTCTGGCTATAGTGGATTGCATAAATCTGTCCTTTATTAAAGCTCTCAAAGGGTTGTCGTATTGTTTATTTTGAATGGACTCAAATATGAAAGAATGGTATGCAGGGTTACCGCCTTTTTTTTGGATAGAAATTTTCATTTAATTGTTTTATGGATACAAATTAAAACACATTTATCTTTTTCTATACCACCATGAGGTAAGATAATACACGACTTAAAAATACAAATTGCACAAAACTCTAGAAAAAACACACCTCTTGAAAAATACACGAGTTAAAATACAAATTGCACAAGTTAAAGGACGATGAAGAAAAGAAGTCTGGTACTGACGAAGGCCCAAAAGAAACAGTCGACACTTGAAATATTCTTAAATTTATTTTTACTATACACTTTGGTTAAATGTTTATTCTTTTATTTAACCTTTGTAAATATTACTTGAATTATAATTTATTGCACACACATTTAAAAAAAAAACTTTACAAACGATTCTTAAAAAACTAACCGTCTTAAAAACATAAATTGCATTTAAAAAAAAATACACTTTTTAAAAAAATAAATTACATCAAAATACTTTGCTTCACATTAATTGACCGCTACGAAAATCTACGCAAATAATATTCTTTCAAAGAAAACAGCTTAAAATTTTGTAACTGCATTTTAACGTATTTTCCACACATTAAACAAAACGCAAAAGATGAAAACACTCTACGATAACCCTCATCATTAAAAACTTTTTTTAAAGCTCTAAAACCAAAAGCACCTCAACAGAAACCCAAGGAAAAAAATCTGAACGAGTTGCCAAATGGACATGGGTAACCCTGAATGCACATCAATATTTTATGGGGGTTGAAGTTGAATAGCAGCAGCAGCAGCGTTGCCCCCCTACTACAAATGTAGCGTTTTTACTACATTTTTTTCCAAGAAAAATTCACTCCGTACAATCGTAAAATATTCCAAAAACACTACAATTTCAAAACATTAAATTCAAATTTAGAAGGACAATTTTGATCTTACTTTCCATTTGGAAAAATATTTTTTTGTTATTTATCAATAGCTGAATTTTTTTTTGCAATCCCGAAAGGAATTGGATGAAGAAAACGATGTTTGGGCTAAACAGCTTACGTGTTAAATCCAACAACAACTAATTCGCTTCGGGTTTAGCTAGGCACGGTAGGGAGAATTCTCGGTTCTTAACTTAAGCACGTCGAAAAACTGTTTTACCGGCAATATTTACATACATACACGTTTCGGATAGTGTGTATGGAAATTCCATGTTTTTCTGTGATGGCGGGCGTCGGTAATCCCCGATGCCGTTTTTTTTTTTCGACCAATTTTTTTTTAGAAGTCATCAATTTTTCGTTTTTGAAAGTGGATAATGAAATCAATGAAATCATATTCGACACCAAAAAATCAATTTTAATAAAATATAAATAAACCAATGTAATTGACATAAAAAAAATTATAATGCTCTAATAATGTTGTGTGTCCTTGATTTTGAAATTTTAGTAGGAAATTTGCAAAAATGTTTTTGTAAGCCAGATATTTTAGCTATGTAAATATGCATGAAATAAGATCCAAATTTAGACCTTTTATTATTTATACAAATAATACTGTCGTTCCGAAAAAATTTACAATTTAGTATGTTGTGTTTTTGCGCGTTTTAAATTTTACTACATTTAAAATTTGCCACACTACATTCTCAACCTGTTAGGGGGGCAACACTGAGCAGCAGCCATAGGCCACAGCAATTCAGTGCGCACTCAGATGTGCGCTCGATAGGACGTTGGATCTGCGGTAGATGCTTTCAAAAATTTACGGGCGGGCAAACACTTTTTATGAAGGAGTTCTTTCAATTTAGTATGGTGCTAAAATATGGTGCGCTACTGATTTTGAAAAAGCTCTCCCATAAGACGTGTACTGCCAATTTATGTTGGATGGACCTTAGACTCACAATTATCCCTCCTACACAAAATCAGACAGGTGACAATTTTTTTAATTTACAACTTGACAATTGTCAAAATCTGTTCCATACAGTTTTTGACAATTTTGTAGAATTGTCGCAAAATACCCGACAAGTGTCAACTTTTCGGTTCCTAAAAAATTGTCATGACAATGAATTGTAAAGTATATTTCTACAATCGTCAGGAATTTTCTAACAAATTTTTACTGACAAATCTTTTCTGAAATGAAAAAAAAAGAATATACAATTTACATATTTGTCGGTATTTATTTGACAATTGTGACAAGAAACTCAGTTATGGTCAAGTGTTGACAATGAAAAGGCCGAAGTTGAGCTAAAATTCTAAATATTATTTTTACATTGAAAATGTTTATAGGATCGTTTTGAGAGAATTATGGTGTTACCGAAATGATTAAGGCTATGCGCATATTGAGACGTGTGCGACGCGTGTGACTTGACCTGATGCGTGTCACATGAAACGATTAGGCTATAACCTTCTTTAATAAAAATCTCTCTTAACCGCAAATAGGCAAAAACTGGCAGCCAATTTGTTTGTTTTGTAAATGTTTCATAAATAGTCAAAGATTAAATTTCCGGTGAGTTAAGACCAAAGGTTCTTAAAGGATTTTTTATAACTCAACTCAAAGTCAAAAAATTGAGCCAAAAACAACTTTTGGAAAATCTTAAAATTTTGAAATAAAAAAAAAATGGATCATAATTGTAAAATTGTAAAAAAATGATCATTTTTACAAGCTCAAATAAAAAATATATATAATTTTTGATTTTAACGCCGAAATTCTGAAACTTTTCATAAAACAAATATTTTTTTTTTTGATTTTAAAAATAAGGAAACTTTTACTACCGGTGTCGTCCGAATTATTCGACCGATTTTAAAATTTCTTTCGGCTTTTGAAGCTTCCAATATTTCCTAATCCAGTAAATAAATTAGTTTTGGATTTTAAGCACATACGAAAATTGAATTTGGCAAGCACTTTTGCAAAAAGGCGCCACAGTGCGATGTGGGTATACGAATAAACAATGTTGGGCCTTGGGCCAGTACAAATTTGTATGGAACGACATCTGGAGGTAGTTTTTATTTTTTTTTCGTTTCTTCATTCTTTCATCTTTAAGAATTGGAAATTTGTTTGCCTTTCAAAGAAAATATATTTTTTTTTAAAGTTTGTGCAACCATGCCAAAAAGAGGCTTTTTAAGAGCCTTTTAAAAATGGCTGTTACTCGATTATTAAACAAAATATTTTATACAAAACTATTTTATTTTTCTTAAATCATCTCATTGAACTAATTAATATTAATTTGATTAAAAATAATAATAATAATAATAAGACCGTGCGGGGGAAATGCGTAATTTTTTTTAAGCGGGTATATGAAGGCTACTGATACATCTATAAAGTTAGCATATATACACATAAGCATAACCAATTGAAATAAAAACTAGAATTTTTTGGAAGTCTCGATTTTGGTGCTAGCATATTTTTTTTTTATGTAAAGTTATATGTTACCTTTATTAAGCTATCAAAACTTCTAAGCCGCTTAGCATATTCAATTGAAATACAAACTAGAATGTTGTGCTCTTTTTATGCTATTTTTGTGTGGAAGTCGTGATGTGTGTGCTAGCATATAGTTTTTTTTTTATGAATTGTTATGCTACTTTAAGAACAAGCTAGCACTCATTTTTCTTTTCCACATGAATAAGAATTGTAAGCTTTAAGTTTAGATATTGTTTTCATTTTTTATAAATTACAAGTTGACATTGATACTGCTATGTAGGTATATTCAATCGTTTTTCTTTAATATTTAAAAACATTTTTATTATCTAGTCTAGTTAGTAGGCAGGTATCTACACTTTCATGCAAAATGTACATTAGACTATTATAAAGGAAATTTCATATTCTTCTTCTTATCTTATTAGTGCACTCCTTCCAAATTTTTGAAAGTTAAAGTGAATGGTTTATTTCAATTTTTTTTTGGATGTGCAAAATATCAGCTTTAAAAAAAAAAACAGTTTGAGTTTCTTTTATTAAAAATTATTAAATTTAAAAATAATTAGGAGAAATAAAGTACCTAATTTCTAGGGCTGGCAACGAGACGAGACCATGCGAGACTTTTGTTAGTCTCGTCTCGGTCTCGTCAAAATCGAAACATTTCAGTCTCGTCTCGGTCTTGGTATCGCCTAACCAAGTCTTGTCTCGATCTCGGTCTCGCCTTTTTCTCGTGAATATTTTAATGTACCAGCCTGAGTCTCGTCTCGGTCTCGGTCTAGGTCACGGTCTTGGTCTCATCCTTAGCCTCGGTTTCTTTCGTGTTTTTTGGTGATAAAAAGATGTAAGATAAGACGCCTCTTTAGATTGAAAAGATAGAGTATAATATCTCGGCAGTTTATTGGTAAGAAAAATGCGAGGTGTGGAGTCTTGTGTGAAGCACGAGGAAAATGTATAAAACAGACTCGTGAGCCTGCTTTTTCTTTTGTTGTTGTTTCAAACAGTGAAATTGTAAAATTGTTGTTTTTTCTTTCGATGTATTTTGAGGCGAATCAAAGTTTTTTATACGATGAAACTTGCCAGTCAGTACTCATGCTTCCCATTATCTAAACAGGGCCATATACATGCAATAGTTAACAATGGTTTCTAAAATAAAAAACTATACGACTGGGATGCACGTAATTGTTTTAAATATACCTATATCTTTATCAAGTGCATTTAAGAGTTTAATACTACTTTTATATGCAGCTGCAGCATCAAAAAATCGAGTTGGATCAGACTTTGATATTCAACGCAAGTTTTTTTTTCACTTGAGTTGAATGCTCCATTGAGTTAAGTTGAAATAACATTTTGAAGAATGGTGTAAATTAATTTATTTCATAACAAAAACAAATAAAAGGGATGCTATAGCTTATTCCTAAAGTAGCATAACAATACATAAAAAAAAAAACTATATGCTCGCACAAAAATGGCGACTTCCACACAGAACGTCTCTAGAGAGGGGGGGATCGAGAGGAAATGCCTACTTTAAAATGTCCAAAGCCTTACCTTCAAAAATGCCCTAACTTGAAATTTATAAAGTTATTATGCACTTTTTGTTGTTTTTTGAGCTACAGCATAAATGTATTTGCTTCAAATTTGCTAAAAGAACAGTTTTTATGTAATTCCGTAGAGAAGAACTTCGTTTTTTTTTTTTCTAGCTTATCTGAAACGGGTAGCGGTCATAGAACAATTTCAGTCTTCCCAATTTATATTTCGCCAGATTTTTTTGGCTAATTACCGTTTCGCGGGGTTTATTTCGTTACATTTTTGAAGTTCAGCAAAATACGTTAACGTTTTTAAAATTTCGCGCGTAATTTTAAGGCATGTAATTTAATGAAAGTCAAAAAATTTTAAAAACAAGCAATAGTGACTTAAATTTAAAGTCAGTAATTGTAATTATGGCAGAAGCGGCGCGCTGGAACAAAATGTTGCTTGCGCAAGATCAAATCCGCAGGGCCCCTGTTGAAATGAGGTGTCTTTTCAGTTTTGGAATCCACAACTTCGTCCAAAATCAATAATTTTAGTATAATTATAGTATGTGCACTGTGTAGCAAAATTATTATACCTTTATACCTAACAGTTTTTGATTTTAAAATTTAAATGTTTCCTGTTTTAAGCACTTTTTAACCCTGGGTCCACCCGTTTAAGTACTCGCCAACGGGTTGGCTACACATATTCATATGGATCTCTGTTAAAAATGGTCTAATCGTGATGAAGCGAAAAGCATACTAAGTTTCAATTTTGTTAGTTGGGCTAGGTAAAATGTTTTCAGTTGAACAGTTCATTAATCACTTGACTTCTTCATTCAACTTTAATTTGGTAATTTTTGGTGTTTCCGCTTCCATATTTTAGAAGACACATATGACTTTGAATAAAAAGGTGGGGTTTTATCTTTAAACTTTTTTAGGACGAATTGTTTATTTTATGTAAATCTAAAAATAATTAATGAATGTCACAAAAGTCGACATTTACTGTTTTTATGTATTTTATGAAGCATATAGCTAGACCCTTTCCAAGAAAATTTTGTTCCAAAGTTATTTTAGCAAAATATTTTTAACAGCACCTATTTAAAAAATTGCAAAAAAATCTCAAAATTGAAAACTTAAAACTTTTTTTGTTTTTGTTTCACCTCGATTATACAATTTTTATTATCTTCTAAAAAAAACATATTAAAAAAACCGTTTCTTTAAATTTTTTCTGTATTGGTGCGGTGGCACACAACGCACACCTTTTGCGCTGCTTCTGAATTATGGCTGACCATGTCTCGTTAAAATTGAATAATTTCTCTGTAGTCTTAATTTCTTACAACTTAAGCCGGAACCGCATCTACCTCGTGTGGTGTGTTGTGGAGTCATGTGTCGCTATCGCTTCAATATATTTCATATGTGTAGAGCCATATTTGTCTCGCGTGATGTGTTGTGGAATGGTGTGTTGTGTCGAAATCTACTTTGTTACGATTGCGCCATACCACGATGGCGCAGACATTTTTGTTAGTGTGCGGAATAGAGAAGACAATGCTCTTGAAAACAGAATAATAAAAAATAAAAAATGTTAGTTTGTAAGACAGCACGCTTGATAAGTGTACTTAGTCCACAACATAGCACACGAGACATGTGTGGATCCGGCTTTAGTCTCATCTCGGTATCGTTTCCGTCTTGTGGCGTTTTTGTGTTTTTATGGAAGAAATATTGAAGTTGAAGTTGAATTTGAATTTAAAAGCTGCTTGGTATTAAAACTGAAAAAAAAAATCATTTTTATTGATAAAATTTTGGAAAAGACCAAAAGCCAGCTAGGCCAATCGTAGACTCTTCCTAAATTAAAGCTCACAAAATACCAACACCGTACATGGTTCACTACGTTCGTGCGAACTATTCGCGATTTTTTTTTTTTTTTTTTTTTGACTGGTTTCGGGCAACTTTGCCCCATGGTACCTACATCGCAAGTAAGAACTATGCTAGCACAAAAATCGAGACTTCCAATCAAACTAAATTTCATCATTTTAAAACAATCAGAAGTGCTCGAGCTCCATATAATTGATAGCAATTTAGGGAAAGTGGGCGGATACCACGCCCCTATATGGGAAATTCCAAATTTTTGATTTTATCCATTGTATGTTCAAATTGGGAGTGCCGAAAACTTGGTTGGGAATTATACCGTGCCCTTTGACATTTGATGAGCATATCACGAAAAAAATCGATTTGGTTATGTATATTGTGAGTGTGAATGAAGATGAAAGTACCTAAACTTGAGAAAGTGCATCTTTTGAGCAAATATCTGATTAAAACTGATCTTATTTCTTTCGTATTTCTGAATCTGTAAAAAAAAAAACAACTTCAAGTGAAAACAATTGCTATATTATCTTCCTTTTAACGATCTTTAGTCGACGAAAATTGTCATTTCGTCCCGTCAATCTCACTTGGACTCATCAGTTAATGAATGAAACCCCGATATAAACCTAGAGCTTGTTGTTTTTGTTCTACGTTTTAAAAGATAACCCCGACCCAGACCCCCCGTAGATAATAAAACGCAGCTAAATATGTAAAAATGTACCTACATAATGTACATATGGAGGGCTCACAGCTGTACCGAACCAAGTCATAAAAAAAATTTCAATACAAGTGCTTACTTGTGCCCAAAATGTTAACTCTATTCAGGTCTATAATGAATTAAGTCAGAAAGTGTTTAGTTCCAAGTTAAGCCTAGTACGCTGCTGATTCGCAACGAAATTTTTCGTTGGTCTCCAACATGACAACGAAATGCTTACGAAAATCACAATAAAAAATTACCCCTTGAAAGTGACACCGTTTGCAAAAACAAAAAACAAACACAAACGCATAAAAATCACAGAAAGCGATGTTGTGATGAAAGAAACAATAAATACAAACACGAATTGAGACCAAATGTCCCTTTTCCACACAAAATTAATGGTACAGACAATTAATTCTGTGCGAAAAAAGAGGGGATATCTCCAAATAATCTGCTGCAATATTCGATTTCGCTCATCGAACATCGTACCGCAGAACGAAATTTTTTGTTTGTGATTTCGTTGAGTCTTTTTTGTATGGGATTTTTCGTTTCGCATCAGCAGCATATTAAGCCTTGTACGCTGCTTTAGCGCTCTAGTGTTTCATTTTTAAGTCAGAAGAAAATTTATAGAATAATTTTTAAAATTGTCTTTAGTACGAGTAAAATATTCATTTCAGTAATAATAATGGCAGTTTATTACTAAACCTCTTTATATCTTCGAATTCACTTTTTGTGACTTGGTTCGCTACAGCTGTGAACCCTCTATATAATGTACGTACATATATTATTATAAAATGTAAAAAACTGTTCAAAATAAACAAATTTCTTTTAATTACCCTTTAAAATTATTTATCACTTACATCTTTAGTAGTTGGTTTATTCATTTCTCTAAATATATTTGAAAACAGACCGTCAATCCAGTCTCTTGTATTCATGTCAAGGTATCCATATAACTGAATAACAGAAAATGCCTGAAAGAATAATACTATTAAGACTGTACAATAAAAATTGGTATACCTAATTAATCATTGTGGCAATCATTTTAATATTAATACCACTATAAGAAAATACGACACATACACCTACCTTTGGATTTAGCGTTACGCATTTAGTAGGCAGCCCGAGATGACACTGTGCTTTAATTAAAGTGTTGATCACAACGGTCTTACCACCACCTGTTGGTCCTACTATCATTGTTGAATGTCTGGTCATCATTGTTTCATACATTTGAACTACTTTGTCTTCCTAAAAAATAAATTTATACGAAAAATAAAACTCAAATAAAAATTTACACAGTGTTTTTTTTTAACATGGATTTTAATGAAAATAGATTATAGAAATAAAAAAAATATAATATCGATCAAATTTCATGACTGGTTGTGATTCAAGCACTTATTTTTGAAAAAAACAAAAAAAAAATTCTTGCAGGAATCGAATCAGATTGGTTGAATTGAATGTTTCAACGTTATGAAAATATTGTTATAATTTATTGTTAGTTTTGATATTCTAATAATAAGCGGGTTAAAAAACGATACATTTTACAAAATGAAAAATTGGATGTTCATATAAAAGAAAACAATTAAATTCGTTCTATAAATTGCTTACACAACTTTTAATTTTAAATACTCTTGTCAAAACAATTAAGGAAACAAAAAAAATCACTTTTTTTTTTAGTGTTTTTCGAAGAGCTGTATCTCTGTGAAAAGTGATCGTATTGAGATAAAACAAAAAGCATTCTGAAGCCTAATCCTTTTTGTATTGAGAAATTTTCGCAAATAATTTTTTTAAGTTACCGTTATTGCGCAATCATAAGAAGCAGCACGACCCAAAAATTTTAAATTTTTTTCTTTTTTTTGAACATTGTCATTTTCTTTGAAAATTTGTTTTGAGCAAATTTAATGTTTTGTTTCAATAACTTGTTTATTCAGCTAAGGTCATCTTTTTTCGTCATTGTACAAATTTTTTTCAAAAGAATATCTGGCTTCGAACGAAAAAACAGACTTTTGACTTTGACTACCAATATTAACGCAAGGAATGAGGACACCGAAAATTTATGGATAGTTTTAAAAACTGGAATTAATATTCTAAAAGATTTTTTCACAACTTTATAACGATTATTTTTTTTGGCTCCTCATCGTTACATTCAGATAAGGTCTAAAAAACGACTTTTTACTTTTTGTAAATCTTTTACTGATTTAAAAATATTGACTGTAGGACTTAATTTGGTAAGACATTTTAAAGAACTATAGACCACCAATATTTCTGTAAAATTTCAAATAAATCCATTGAACTGTTTTCATGTACCGAATGATCAAAGTCGTAAAAACCAATTAAGGGAACAAATTGGGTGGTTCATAAACATTGTGAAATTGTCATGAAAATGGAAACGAAAACACCAATTTCTGCCCACTTTTTTCACAGTTTTGCGTTAGTTACAAAACATCTTTTCGAGAAAAAAAAATTACAACAAAAATTTGAAAATTTTGGAAAAAATATTTAATTTTTGCTCCAATTTGTTTTCTTTGAAAAAAAATGTTTTTTTTCTTCTCCACGCTTATCAGTATTGTAACTAACGCAAAACTGTGGAAAAAGTGGGCAGAAATTGTTGTTTTCGTTTCCATTTTCATGACAATTTCACAATGTTTATGAACCACCCAATTTGTTCCCTTAATTGGTTTTTACGACTTTGATCATTCGGTACATGAAAACAGTTCAATGGATTTATTTGAAATTTTACAGAAATATTGGTGGTCTATAGTTCTTTAAAATGTCTTACCAAATTAAGTCCTACAGTCAATATTTTTAAATCAGTAAAAGATTTACAAAAAGTAAAAAGTCGTTTTTTAGACCTTATCTGAATGTAACGATGAGGAGCCAAAAAAAATAATCGTTATAAAGTTGTGAAAAAATCTTGTAGAATATTAATTCCAGTTTTTAAAAACTATCCATAAATTTTCGATGTCCTCATTCTTTGCGATAATATTGGTAGTCAAAGTCAAAAGTTTGTTTTTTCATTCAAAGCCAGATATTCTTTTGAAAAAAATTTGTACAATGACGAAAAAAGATGACGTTAAAGCTAAATAAGCAAGTTATTGAAACAAAATATTAAATTGGCTCAAAAAAAAATTTCAAAGAAAATGACAATGTTTAAAAAAAAAAGAAAAAAATCTAAAATTTTTGGGTCGTGCTGCCTCTTATCATTGCGCAATAACGGTACCTTAAAAAAAATCATTTGCCAAAATTTCTCAATACAAAAAGGATTAAGCTTCAGAATGCTTCTTGTTTCATCTCTTCGTGTCAACTTAGCGAAGCAACGTATAAAAACTTTTTATTGTGAATGTTTTACTGCTCTATAATTAGCCGTTAATTAGTCGTGAATTAGTTTTGACAATTTCGAGTTTGTCGCTCGATGTTTCCTATGTTTTTTTGTGCAGAATTGTGAAATTAGTGTAAACTTAGCGAAGCAGCCTCTGGAAAACGTTTAAAATCTTCTTATTATGAATGTTTAACTGCTCTATAATTAGTCGTGAATTAGTTGTGACAATTATTTATTTTAAAAGGGGTTAAAACTTGTGATATCGAAATGTATATTGCTTTACAATTTGCCGTTAGTTGTCGTGCAATGTTTTCTATGTTTTTAAATACAAAAAACATAGAAAACATCGCACGATAAAAAATATCAAATTTTAAAGCAATACAAATTTCAACCGGTGCTTCAAAAAAATTAAAAAAAAAAAACATAGAAAACACTGCCTCACAAAAATTGACATTGTAACAACTAATTCAGGAGACGAACGGCAATTATTTAGCAACAAACTATTCAATATAAGTAGAAGTTTTTACCCCTTGTCCAGGGCTTTCTCGCTTACTTGATACTAATTTCACAATTTTGCAAAAAAATATAGAAAACATCGAGCGAAAAATTCAAAATTGTCACAACTAATTCACGACTAATTAACGGCAAGTTATAGAGCAGTAAAACATTCACAATAAGAAGTTTTGTATACGTTTTCCAGATGCTGCTTCGCTAAGTTGACCGAAGTTAGCAAAGTAGTAACAAAATCGTAGAAAATATTGCACGACAAAATTAAAATTGTCAGAACTAATTCACACCTGCTGAAAGGCTAATTATTAAGCAATAATTAATTTGCTATAAGATGTTTTTACCTCTTTTTGGGGTGCAGCAGCAAAAAAAACATAGAAAACATCAAACGACAAATTCGAAATTATCACAACTAATTCACGGCTAATTACCCATTAATAATTTTTTGATCAGTGAATTTTGTTTCGCACATCTAGATTGGTTATATGGGATTTAAGCTAAGAAAAATCGAATCTTAAGCTTAAAAAATGTAAAATTAACATTTTTGTTTTCAGTAATAATAGATTGAGTGTTTCTGACCCACCTAAATGGTTTAAAATTCCACAGCCGATGGACAAGAATCTCACAATATTTTGTATGCCATAGGTTTTTTATTTTTAGAAATCTTTTTGGGAGAATATCCGAAAACGCTCGGTATAATGTTAATAGAATAAGTGGTTTTGTGCAGGCTGAGGCTGTAGGTACTTAAAGAGACGGATAGAATTCCGACACCCACACTTTGAGTCTTCCCTGTATCAAATTATGAAATTTGTATATCATCGCAGTGTCATGTTTGGTCAAAATATCGAATTCGATAATTCATAATTAGCCTACAAGTAAAAACTTGAACAATTTTGTTTTAACTATACGAACCTGGTCCGGAAGTAGAATGTAGCCATCATTTTTTAAAACGTGTTGTACTGCAGTATTGAACTTTGGATACCCTACTCGAGGACAATCGATACCAGGAAACAAATCCTGCGTAATTAAAAAAAAATTAGTTTTAATTATTTTAAAAAATTGTACATATCGTGGGTTCGAAAGAAAAACCACACAACTCAACAATTTAATTTTAGATAACTTTGCATTTTTGTGAATAAAAGAAAATTAATCAATTGCAAAAATACTAGACTCTTCTTCAATATTTAGAACTTAATGAGCCATTACTTGGTTGTAATATTTTAACGGATTAATTGAAATTCAAATTTTCATTAAATTTTCTGTTGCCTACTTTGAGAAAAGAGATTTGTTGAGTTGTGTCCTTTTTCTTCCGAACCGACGATATGTATTACATAATACCTAAATGTTACTTATTATTAATTAATAAATACATGGTGGTCGTGAAGAAGCAGCAAAGAAAATTTCTTGAAAGTTTCAGAAGGTCAATTCTGTTATGTAAATGTCATTAACAATATCTTATCTATCCTCATGTATTTTCTTAGGCATTAGAAAAATATTTACAAAGATAAAAATGGCGTAAAATGCTCTTAGCTATTATTATTATTATCATAATAATTTAGTATTGTTACCTATACAATACACATCTCAACGACCCACACGAAAATACATTCAAAACAAATTATACCTTTATAAGACCTAAAAACAAAGCTACATCGTCGAACACAAATTTTGGGAAATTCATGTCACGCAACACACGCATAAGAACAACTGATTCTGGAAGATCGCTCGATTGCCTTTGCATTACACCAGCCATTCTTAGCACTGAATTTAAAGAGCGCAAACCCCAGTCATAATGGCATTGTTTTGATAATTGTTCCTGGGCAAGTTTATAAAGAACAGTCATTTTCTTAGCCAGGATCTGAAAAATCCAAGTAAGCATTTTAATTTTTTTTCCATTGAAAAGTTTTAAAAAATACCTTTGATGTTAAGAAGCCATCAGAGAACAGAGAGATTAAACATATCAACTCAAGATCAGGCTTAATGCAAGTCACTGGCCGAAAAAGTGCTTTAACGGATTCTGGAAGTTCCGTTCGTCCTGCATATCCGGGATTCATTGTAACAAATACACCAACTTTTGGGTCAAGTGCAATTTCAACACCTTCAAACTTAAGGAAATAAAAAAAATTATGCATAACTTCCTTTGAACACGCTATCGTATACACAAATTTACCATGAACATTCCAAGTTTTTTTAGTAAACCACTTCTAATAGTTTGGATCTGCGTAGATATGACACTTAATACAGAAATCTCAATGCGATTAAATTCATCAAAACACCCCCAAGCTCCGCATTGGCAAAGGCCTGCCAATATGCTTCCAACAGCTCGGAAGTCCATACCTTCGCCACAATTAGTGACTATACATAGTAAGGCCATTGCCTTGGCTAAATCCTTGCACGTTTCAGTCTTTCCTGTGCCAGCTGGACCAGCTGGTGCCGCACCAATATTCATCATAAGCGCTTGAGTAATGGTCAAATAGATTCTATCTGTCAATGGAGTAATGACCAAACGACCATTCAGGCCCATGTATTCATAACCGTAGTTGAAGCGACCGGTGCATTGAACGACAAATAAGTCATCAAATTGCTTGAACCAATAGAAGCGTAGTTGACTCTCCCATCCAAATTCTTGGGCATCCAAAATATTATCACGCACAAATGTCTCTATTATATCTTTGGCATGGACATCAATAGTTGTGATGGTTTTGAATTTAAGGCGATCGTTTCGAGAGAGTTTTGATCGGACTTTAATGACCAATTGTGTGATTTGTTCATTTTGTGTCCGAAGAAAATCCTTCATTGCTCGGTTGTTTCCTTTTTGTAAGGCTGCAAAAGTCTGTTCTACTTCGGCTGTCCACCAAAGCTGACTGCCAGCTAAGGTTACCATTCCCTGATACTTCATTATCCAATCATTTCTAAAATAAAAAATAATTAATAACTTTAAAATTTTTAATTATAACATTTAAAAATACACATCAATTTACAATAACAAAAATTGAAAAAGTAACAGACAAAATAACGGATAATTTACAGACGCAAACCTTGTCAGTTCAGCTTTTCTTCCATAATCGTCGATTGCTTTTTTTGTTATGTACCAATTAGTGTGTCTCATTTCCTTGAGTACATCATTCATCCAAATTTCAACTCTTCCTTGTGCAATTACTGTTGGAAAAAAAGAGGAATGATGAAATAATATTATTTAATTAAATAAAAATGTTTTATAAGGTAGTAACTAAAATCTTTGAAGTCATATTATTATTAGTCATTAAAAAACCTACCAATATTACGAAATTCCATTGTTTCTCCTTCACTTGAAACCATTCCTAAAACTATATTTAAGTCCATTGAATCTTTTGAGAATTGTAGAGATTTTATATTATCATACATCTAGTAAAATAAACAGAAAATATGATGAATAAATTTACGTTTGTGCTTTGAATGTTTAAGCACAATAACCCAATCTACCTTAATTATGTGATCTTGTACTACTGTCGGTTCACTACTGCCCAGTATAGACAAAAGTTCATCTGTGGATATAAAATAAAATCTTGGAAATATTCGACGTTTGGATTCTAAATATTCGTTAAGTGATTTTTGACAGTCTTCTAAGCCAGAATTCAGAGTTTGAAATTCAGCTAAACGGCCAGCAATTGTACAAATCTGAATTACTAAGGGATTTTTAGCACAATCCACCATTATCTGAAAGGAAAAGTCAACTATCAAATCATTTTGTTATCATTTACGAATAATAATATTTTTCAAAGTTCATGTTAAACCGCATATCTAATAAAGAGAGCAAAATATGTATTCATTTTTTTTTTTTTTTTGCGAAATGTTACAAAATACATACACATATATTTGCATGTATATGAACATACATATGTATATATATTTATCGAACACGAAATTTCAATAAAACTTTACATTAATATGATAGAGAAACCAAAAAAAGTGGGTCCCCACAGTTTCGTCCGTCTGCTGTATTTCGACCTTAGCCTAAGCTATCAGTGAAGCGTATTTCTTCAAACTTGGATCTTAAGATTTTAAGGTGATTTCCTAGAAGGGAAATCGAAATCATTTTGTATCTCCAAAAGTAATGGTAGCTGCAATACAACCGTTTTGAAAAAGGTTATTTATAACGAAAACAGCTCTGACGATTTTGTTGTTTAAGACATTTTCATACTTGAATTTAAAAAAAATGGAAAAAGTTGTATTCAAACAGATTTTCTTCAAAATTGTACGTTATTAAGGCTCATTTGCTAAGACGAAACTAAAACAAAATAATAGGAAATAGTAGAACATAAACGTTTAAGTTGAACATAAATATTTAAGTTTCGTTTTAGAAAATGGGCTCAAGTAGTATTTTTGTTTTTATTTATTAATTTTCTTCTACATATTGTACGACATTGTGAAATGATAAGGTGAATTTTTACAAATTTACTGCAAAACTAAAAGAATACAAACTTTAAAATCATGTATACATTTGAAGACATAACTAGCTTTCATGTCTTTAATTTGGACCAGAGAAAGCACAAGAATCGGAAGTATATTATGAAAAAGTAGCAGACACCAAACGCTTGAAGTTATTAAATTATATATAGATCACACTTGTCTCGAAAGGCCATTCCAAAGTGTAATGCCACGAGTTAGAAATGGTGATGCAGCCCGCGTACTTCTGTGTCTTGGCAAGCAAATTCTATTAGAATTGAATGTATTCCTTAAAAATGTTCTGTCTATAAATTCCTACACTCAACCTGGACGATGATGGTCAAGATTTCCGTCCACCCGACTTAAATGAAGTGCGGTAGCGATAGCCAAGCTTAAAGCGTACAAGGCTGCTGGTGCGGATGGCCTGCCAGCCGAGGTATTCAAAGCAGGGGGAGATGACTTGGTAGGGAGTATACACCAATTTGTCTCCAAAATTTGGTCGCAGGAAAGTATTCCCGATAAATGGAACCTCGATATAGTGTGCCCCATTCACAAGAAAGGAGATGCACTGCTCTGACCTGTGCCAACTACAGAGGTATAAGTCTTCTCAACTTCGCATACAAAATCCTATAATTTATACTGTGTGATCGCCTAAAACCTTTTGTCAACGATCTGATCAGCCCCTATCAGTGTAGTTTTAGGCCCGGAAAAACAACCGTCGACCAAATCTTCACACTCCAACAGATTTTGGAATAAATCCAGGAGTTTCAAACCGATATACACCACCTCTTTTTCGATTTAAAAGTCACATATGATATCGTAGACAGAGACGAGCTATATAGAGCCATGTGGCATCTTGGCATCCCTGCCAAACTAGTCCACTTGTGCAGGGTGACGATAGAGGTTTGAGGCAATGCGACGCGTTATCATGCAACCTGTTTAACATCGTTCTTGAAGCAATTTTGTACGCAACTCGCAAGTCAAAAACAGAGGTACCATTTTCCAAAAGTCTGTTCAACTACATGCTTATGCAGATGATATTGACATCATTAGGAAAACGAAGCGAGCTGTTACCGGCGCGTTTGCAAGTATTGAATTGGAGGCGGTCAATGAGGACAAGACTCAGGTAGAACGTCACGATGGATAGGTGCAACTTCGAAGTCGTCAAAGACTTTGACTACTATAACATCACAAAATGACATCAGTGAAAATATTAAACGATAAGGAGGCATTTGAGTAGTAAAGCCTTCTCTCAAAGAACCAAGCCGACCTTATATAAGACCCTAATCATCCGGGTCCTGCTGTATGGGGCAGAAGCAAGGACCCTGTCAAAAACGGATGAGAAATCTGCTTGGGTGCTTTGAAAAGAAAATTCTTCGGGTGATCTTTATGCCTAGTCTGTATCGATGGAGTATGGAGAAGAAGTTTTAACAACGAGCTTTACGGGCTTTACAACGACGTCGACCTAGTCAAAAAGCTGAAAAAACAACAGCTGAGATGGCTGGGACACGTGGAGCGTATGGACACCGACGCACCAGCCCGACGAGTTTTCGAATCTACCACTGATGGTCTGCGCAGCAGAGGAAGACTCCCCCTTAGGTGGTGCACACAAGTGGAGAACGACCTCAACCAACTTGGAGTGCGTACTTGGACGCAGCTAGCTTTGGACCAAGCTGGCTGGAAGGGCTTGTTGGTTGAGGCCGTACTGCATCCTGGACTGTGAGCGCCATCGAAAGTTAAGTAAAGATCTCATCATTGAAACATACCCTTAACCTTGACAGCACTATTCCTGTGGCAGCTAAAAACAAGTCAGCACCATATAAAAAGTGGGGAACCAGAAAAGCCTTGACAAGCTTAATTTTAATATGGAGAGGCAAATAGTTATCAATATTATAAAGTTTGCCCATGATAAAGTTAGTTCGACCTGTAAGGCTACTAATATGAGCTTCCCAAGATAAGGTTTCATCAAGTATAAATACCAAACTCTTAACTCTGACAAGGGATACAAACATTATCTAAACCAACCAGATCCAGCATGTTACTCACTGGTCTAAAGTAAAAGAGTCAATTTTTTTTAGAAAACTTCGCCTCCTGGAGGAGGGGGGTGGGGGGAATAGACCCCCATACGATTTTTTTCTTATATAAACGCAACCTATACGATTTATAGCTTTTCGTCACACCTTAGGTCAGTCACCCTGTAGATTTTATTGAAGGCGGAAATTCAGTTGTGTAACAATTTTTTTTTTATTTATAAATTTGTACAATTTTGGTGAACTGGTAAATTTTAAATGTTTTAAATTTTTTTACGAAAACTGAAAATTAAGAAAGCTTTTTTAAATTATATCGAAACATGCACTGAACTTGATGTTCCTAAATGAAAAAACCACCCAACTATTATAGTAGCCCCATTTTGCCATCTTCAAGTCACGGTGACTCTTCTCTCTCTTTTTCCAAACTCTTCAACAAATCATGGCTGCTGTATTTCTTGGCTTACATCTTTTCTCAACAACCAATTGGAATCAAATTGAATCGACTTTTTCAAAGGTGGCAGGTGAGATTTCGCATATTATGCTACAAAATTTTGGAAAATTCAATTTTAGGTATAGGTAGTAAGTGATGGCAAGGCTTAAGATAACTGTTTTTGTTACTAAACACATACGACATTAGGTACTAGTGTTTTCCTTCTTTTAAATTTTATTCTTAACTTTAATTAATTTATTCTAAACAACCCGTCTCGTAGGGTGCAAATCTACAAAAATAATACTCAAAAAATATTACTACATACTTACCTACATTTTTTATGCTCATCGAAAATTTGTATGCATTTGCACATTTTTAAAAATGTAACCTTTTTTTCTTACCCTTCGATATACTTTATCAATATCGTCAAACTTTCTAGCTTCTTCCGGTAATTGTGTACGTATATCGCCACCCACAAATATACCCTCGAGATAAAGCCATTTTCGCTGCACACTTATCCACTCATCGACAATCTCGTATATTAGTGCTAATGTTCGCTCCCATTTATTAACGTTTTGAAGAAATGGGCCAATAAATCTAAAAAGGAATAAAAATAAAATTAAAATTAAAATTGTTTGTTTGTTCCGCAAACGCATGCAAACAACCCAACAAATTGCATTGAATTGATTCCCTTGAAAGGCTGCCTACTCCTTTATAATTTTAACCTTTTTATTGTCATTGGCAGAAAAGTTTTTTTTTTTTATTTTCTTACTCAAAATATTTTCTTATGTAAAGCTTATGTAACACAGCATTTTTTCTAAAGAAAATGAAAAAAAAATTATAAAGAATTACTTGTTTGGGTGGAGTCATTAAATGAATTTGCGAAACGCATGGAGTTGAGGTCACTTGAGCTTATTTTTAGTTGAAATAACATTTTTTTTCATTTTTAGCTTATTAAATCATGTTAAAGTCAGCCGATAGAAAAAAAGTGTTTTTAAGAAAGAAAAGGCACTTGTCTGTCAAAAAAAATAAAACAATACTGTTTGTCAAAATTATTTAAAATCCTTTTGTTGTTGTATGTATGTTGTATGTTAACCGTTCGAAATCGGTAGTAAACTGTAGGTTCTCCAATCCTACCAATAACACGCAAACCGGAATGGTTGAGAGTTGTAAGTCACAAGGTCGGGTCTACGAACTATACCACGGTTGGAAAAGGGCTTACTATTGTACTGAATTTTGTACTATTTAATTTTCCCAGTACGTAAGTACCACTTTTCAACTTTCAGTACTATTTCAATTATTGGCAAAACACCAATACTGAAATTTTCATACCTGTGTTGAACGCATCACTCAAGTGCCAGTTTGGTTTAAGTCTGATTAAACTCAACATAATGATTTCTTGCAAAAAAATCGAGATTTTCTAACGAATCGAAAATTAAAAAAATGTAGGTACATTTCGAATGTAGATGTTTGATGCGGTAGGAATTTGCCTCAGTTTTGCATAGCTATACATAGTTAACAAATATTTTTCGTATCTAAAAAATTAAGGAAAATAATAAATTTTGTAAAACTTTTTTAAACAAAATGAGGCAGTTATATGGAATGGATAAAAAAAAACAACTGAACAAGGGGTTTTAATTATGAATAATATTTTTGCGTCATAAACCTAACAAAACAAACAACCAATATAAAAAGCTTGGCGCAAAATTTTAGACGAGTTAGTATGATGTTAAAGCATTTTTAGTATGCTGCTAGGGTAAAAAGAGGATTTTTCAAATTTTAAACGAGCTAAAATCATATTATCTTTTAAACATTTTACCAAAGATAAGATATCTAAATAGCTATTTTATCTCTTTAATATCATACTAACTCCAAATGCCACTTTGACAAATACAAATATGAAAATGGCGTGAAGTGTTACTGTTTTAGTGGTGTTAAGCTGGATTTAATTAAGAAAATAGGTTAAGTATGATTCTAGTTAAAAAATGGTTTAATATTAAGAAACTGATATTGAGGTAAATATGATACTATTTAACAATTTTCTAACTTTAAAGCTAAAATGTTCTTAGTTTTAAATATTTTTTAAGTAGTATCATACTTAACCAGTTTCTTCAATAAAATCCAGCTGAACACACCTAAAAAAGTTACATATCACGCCATTTTCACATTTGTAATAATTGTCAAAGTGACAATAAGTATGATATTTTAACTTTAGTAAAATTGTAACTCGTTTAAAATTTCGAAAATGCTCTTTTTATCTTAGCATCATACTAAAAATATTTTAACATCATACTAAATCGTCTAAAATTATTCCCCTTAATGTTTATTTCTTAAGAACTAAAAAAGAAAGGGGGTAGATCTTTCCCCCATACATTTTGTGCTTCTTAGAATGATCCCAGGAATCATCCATCAAAGCATTGTCCACGATTTAAGGGACACCTTGTATGAATAAACAAAAGTATTTTTTCCTAAAAAAAATGTCAACGTTTTTCGAAAATAATAATTCCAAATATGAAAAAATATAGGTATATAAAAAAAAAAACGATTAAAATTTCCTCTCGAAATTTTTTTTTCAAAAATTCTCTCCGCGAAAAAAAAAAACAAGTAAAACAATTATTCCTCAAATACGGGGACCTGCAAAAATATTCTTAGAGATGATGCCTGTGTGCGAAAAAATGTTGTTTTAACTGCAGTATCAATCTGAAATGACATATCAAACACTATTTCCGCTAGCTTTTTCGCACTCAGGCATTTCTAGCGCATGTTTTAGTTTTTCACTTTTGTACTTTTTGCACTTTTGTACATTTTTCAAAATTTGTCGTTACATTTAAAAAATATATCGACCAGTATTTTATCTACAAGTCAAGATGGCTGCAAGGGGTCGATGGCTGCAAGGGGTCGATGGCAGAATACTCAAACCAAACCTTCCTCTAACGATGACAACCAATAAGATATTAAATTCCTGTAGAATTCACGATTGGAAAAATTTCAGTACTATTTGGCCATTTTCAGTACTATTTTTTTTTCAGCTTTCAGTACTATCAAGAAAAGTCGATTTCCATCACTGAACTATACAGCTGTCGCTCTACCAATATCCGATTTGTTATATTGAAAATTTTGACATTTTATTCACGGTTCTAGGTCTCTGGAATCCGAATCCATCTTTTTAAGAGAGTTGTCTGTGTACGTACGTTCGTGAGCTTTTTCTCGCCAACGATATCTCGAGAAAGAGTAGAGATATCGATTTCGAATAAATTTTATTTTACAGATAATAAGGCCATAAAGTGCAGAAAGGGTTTTCAAACAAAATTCAATTGCAGTAATTTAAAAAACAAAATTTGTAAAATGGCGGATTTAGGTTTGCTAGGCCCAGTTGAGTACACCGCCCCCTCCCCCCCCTTCCCTTTTATTTTTTTATTAACTTTATTATCAATAGTTCTTGCCGAGCATTTTTCTGTGCTGCCAGAAAACGCCCGAACATGTACAAATGTATGCAATGTCCCCTTTCACACGAAGATAGTAGTTGCTGGTGATTTTTTTGACGTTTTCTTTAAATCTCCTTAACAATCTCTTGTACCTTTCACGCAAGTAACAAAAACCCGGAGATTTTCTTTATTTTCCTTTTAAACTACCTTGGTTGAACGCACACAAACGTAGCGTGAAGAGAAACGTCAACAAAATCTCCTGAATTTGTTGACCGGGGAAATTTCATTTCCCCCTCTTTCTTCCTGCCCTTCTCGCCTATGAACTAATTGTTGCGGCAACTCAGTTGCCCTGTGTGAAAGGGGACAATGGAATCTGTGAACTTAATTTTCAACAACTTCTAAGATCTTCATGCTGTGTGGGGTCTCCAACTTGTGGTATGTTCATGTAAAATGAATGAAATAAAAAAATATTATAATAAATATCTTTTTACTTCAATCATTTTACATGTACTTCTAAAAGTCGGATTAACTCGCCGATAGCAATACAATTGTCTCATAAATTTGTACAAGGACCCCCATAAATTATATGGCAGCATTTTTATTTTAATACTTAAAAATAAATTAAAGTTTTAAAAAACTGAAAGTTCTAATAGAAAACCGAACTTAAAAGTAGTTAATAATTTGTACTTACAAAATAATTCACTGCATAGTCAAAAGCGTGGGGTGCTTATAATAATATCTATATACTATTATTCTACAATCATACCGTTGGTAATTATTTATTAGAATAAAATAATAATAGTTAAATGATCCCCACGCTTTTTACTGTGAAATTATGTAATTATTTTTTAAGTAAAAAATTATTTACTACTTTTTCGTTCGGTTTTCTATTTTATGATTTCAGATTTCAGGTAAATGATCGCGCATGTATTAAAGGACCATCTTTATAAGACCACTATACATGTATAATTTTGAACTCGCCATTATTCTTTAATTTCTTCTGAACTTTCATTTTGAATTGCGCACAGAATTATCATTGTAAATGAAAAGCATAGTATCATCACCATCATCATCATCGCATGTTAAAAAAGAAAAAAAAATTAACATACTTTTAATTTGAATATATAGAAAAAATCACACGAAAACATCGGGTGATATGAATAAAACGGAGTAGGTACTCAGAGAAGGTGCTCCATAAGAATCAGAGGAGGTGCTCAATAAAGAAGCACCTGCTCCCCTTTCGTATGAATAAAATTTTACAACAACTAGTGAGAACCCCCTCCTTCATAAACAGTAGGTGCTCTCATACCTCAAACCGATTTCCTGCCTGAAATGTATTATTTTATTATTTTTATTTTCGTTTCCATAGTTTCTATACTTTTTTGTCATTTCCTATCGAAATATTTATTTAAGTTTCATATTAGTTGACAAAATATGTCAAAAATGCTTCAATTAATAATAAAATTAAAACTAATATAGTAGAGCAACCGAAATTTTGGGAGTTGGTGCATATACAAAATATAAGTGTCAGGGTTTTTCGGCATCATTATAGAAGAACACAAATATCTGGCGTTGTTGCATTAAAAAAGCATTTCTTTCTGAAAGCCCAGATAAAAGGTACATAGATATTATTAAAAAAAAAAACTACATATGTATATTTAATAAAAGAGCTGAATACCCATAGACATGAATATGAGGGTATAAGACCTTTTGGGTGGGCCTTCTGTATGCAAGACGCACAATAAAAATTAATTTTTAAGTGCTTCTTGCATACAGAAGGCCCCAACTTGGGCCCTTATATTAATTTCTATGGTATTCAGCTCTTTTAATAAATACAATTTTTTAAGTCCTCTATCATTTATCTGGGGCTTTCAGAAAAAAATGCATTTTTAATGCAGCATCATCTGCAAACGCCACAACAACGGCAAGACTTGCATATTTACAAATTAAAAGTAAAGACCTATCTTATTGCATCATTAAATTTTTGCTATCATTCACACCCAAAAATTGTTGTGGGCTCTCGGTCTATTTTGTTGGTATGTCTCGAGTCCTATTAAACAGATCATTAAGTTTAATGTGTTTGAGCAAAGGTATAATTAAATATCATCATTTCTTTTAAAAAATATGTATTTTAGTGATGAAACGCTATTTCTTTCATTGTTGAGCAACCAACTGAGCTTGCTCGCAAATGAGAAGCAGGTGCTCCTCTCGAAAGAGAACGTGCTTCGGTTTATTCATATCTAACAATTGAGTAGGTACTTACCTTTGAGAAGGTGCTCATCAAACATGTAGATGCTCAATCGTTGAGCACCTCCTCAAGTATTTTATTCATACCAAATGGAGCACGTGCTCGAAAAAGTTGAGTTTTGAGCAGGTGCTCTTTTTTATTCATATCACCCATCGAATTACCTAATTTTACGAACGTACCTACATAACATATAGAATACAAAATATACGAAGACTTTTAGTCGAGATTGTGATAGAATTTATATAAAATTTTCTTTTTTTTTTTCAAAGCAGATCACATCCATTTTTAAAGCGTTTTTCAGTCGATTTTTTTTAGATTTCCCGAAAACACTCTTTTGGACAGTTGTCTAACTTGTTGAACATTTATAAACACATTCCAAAGGTTGCCAATATACGACCTCAGATTAACTGAATATATTAATCTGTCAATTTAGAATGAATTATTGAATTTAAGTAAACTTATGGATTATTATTTAAATAAACATTTCATTCGGTAAGAATAGAATATACGGTAAACTAATTTTTTTCTGCTTCTATATAAAATTTGGAAATATTCGTAAAATTTCTTAAAAATATTAATTCAATATTGTATTAACAAAAAAGATATCCACAAAAAAAAAAATTCGCATTCGGAGCAGAAGCAGACTATCATGTCGATTACGGAATTCGCAAAACTGCATCCATAGTGAATCGTAGTATATTGTTCTCTTTTCTCTTCATCGATTTCACGTGGAACGAAGGGAGAAAAATGTACTGCGAATCACTGCGGATCTACTATTGCGGATTCCATAATCGATATGTGATGTGTATGCTTTTGGTGTTGCTGAATCCGAATTTGAAATCAGTTTTTCCCAATCATCTCACGTTTTTTTTTTTTAATCTCAAAAAATATCCAATTTTTATATATTTTTTTGTTGGATATTTTTTTTTTTTCTATTTAAACAGATTCAGCGACCCAAAAACATGAAATACTTACACTTGATCTGCTCCAAAAGCGCAATTTTTTTCTTTTTTGTGGAGCTGTGTAATGGAAAGAAAATTAATCGATTGATAGGACATACAATTTAACTTTCTCAAAAAATTATCCATCGTCTCCCTAAACTACTTATTAACCAGTAAATATTCTAAGGTATGTTGCCTATCCCCTGTGGCCCACTAGCGCCCACAGGGGCATCATCGGTCACTTTGATAATCAATTATTTTAAAAACTAGAAAAATTGTTTTGTCATTTTTTTTCTTTCAATAAAATCACCTCTCACCACCCGGCTTCGCCTGGGTCACTAGCGTCAACTTTGAGAAACGCCGGCTTATATTATGAATTCTTATTTCACTTTTACACCGAAAAATTTACCGCCCCTAAAATTTTGCCGCCCTAGGCCCGGGCCTCACGGGCCTAAGCCTAACTCCAGCACTGGGGGCGGGGTCCCCTCTGGCTCTAAGCCATAACAACTTACTAGTGTATTTTTTTTTACTAGGAACTTAAGCCAAATACGAGTGTTTTCCTGTGGTTCTCAGTCGGTTGTGATGGTTAAATCCATGGGTTGCAGCTCTCGCATTTTACCATAACAAAAATTGATATATGTACTTACAAAACACATACGATTTATCTTTAATGTTGGACAGCACTCAGTGCATCATCGATTTATTTCCCATCATTTTTTTGATGGTGCAAAAGCATGAGAACTTATTTTAATTGGCTAAATTTTGGTGGGTCAAAATTATTTTTTCCAAACTCTGCTTAAGAAATTTTGTTTAACAAAATTCTAAAGAAAGTAAAAACAAGTTTTAAAAAAGTAAAAAACTTTTGCTTATATGACATTCTATGTTGAAAAACTTGAAGTGTTTAAGTTTGAAAAATTTAAAAAACTGAATTAAAAAAAAGAAACGATTTTGATTACCAGAATTTTTGGAACTGAGGGCAAAATATTAAAAAGCAGAACTAAAAACAACCACCCCTCTTAAAAATCCTTGGTTTTTAGTGGCAGGACCACTATAAATTACTATAAAGAATATCTCGAAAAAAAAATTTCCTTCTATAACTGACTCAACCTTTTGTGAAAAATGTAAATCAAATCACATTTTTTAATAATTTTTTTTTGACATTTTCATATTAATAAGGTTAGTTCACTCATATCAGATTTGTCGGTAGTACATTGTTTCATTTTCAAGGAATTAAAAATGAGACATAAATGTAGTGTCATACACATACGGGTTCAACTCACAAATCGATCTCTTTCTTTATCACATTCAGGCCTAAATTTTCAGTGCAAGTTAAACCCCATTTAAAATGGTTTCAACCAATTTGGTATAATTGTAAAAGTATTTATCCTTTATAATACTTTCAACGGGTTTTCCTTATAAATAATTTGATGGAATTACAAAACTGTCACTGAATTCAATACAGCTCTTATGCCAGTAGATTGATTTTTGAATTTTAGTCGCCCTTAAAAAAATTATTTGTAAATAGCGAATTGAACGATTACTATTAAAAAAAGAATATACCATAATACTAAGCTTTATAAATACCATAACGTATTTGTTTTTAAAGCCTCTTATCTAACTCTTATTGTTAGATAAAAAGTTCAAAATAATTAAAATGAAGTAATCTTACTGCGAAGCCCCCATTGATTGAAGACTAGTTGAATTATCATCCAAAATTTGCATTATTTCTTCAACTGAACCAAGAATGTACCCACGGTCCTCTTTTCCTTTAAAATGTGAGTGTACTTTAAATGTCATAGCGGTCCACGTTTCTTCGATTTCTTTGATACCTCTTTCTATCGATAGTTCTTTCAATGCATTGTTAAGAATTGTTTCAGCGATTTCCTTGAAACAAAACATGAATATCATTAATAAATATAAAACACAAAATTCAAATAGATTTTTTTTTTTACTAACTTGATATTGATGCAGTTGCATGTTAAACATATTTTCCAAAGTAAATATATCAGCAGACATATCGAAAACTTTACCGGTCTTTTGCATCAGCAGGCGCCAATGACGTTCTCTTAAAGCTTCATTTTTCAAACTCACCATAAGAGGCACCGAGTTTCGGAATTGTTTCATTTGCAGTTCTAACATTTGGCCACTTACCAGATCTCGTACCTATAATACATTAAATTATTGTTATATGCCAATGATTTATTTTTAAATACCTAACCTTTTTCGGAAATTTTCGAAATTCCTTTAAGTAGCTTTCAATACCGTCATTCAGAATCTGTGGATCTAAATCAACCCATAAGGTCTTTGACCAAGTTTCTCGTGCATTTTTTTGTTGTTTATAAAGTCGGTAAATCTATAAGTTACAAATTAAATTTATAGTTTTTTTTAAAGAATATACATAATTTTCTTACCAGTTGCAGCCCATCGAAATCAGTTCTTACCCTTACAAAGTTGTTATAATCTACAACAGGTATGTCAAAAAGTTTTTCTGCATTTGCTGGAGAAAAAAAAAATATTAATTTAAATATTAAAAAATTATTATGGAAAAACTAACACAACTCAATTCTTCTTTCTTCTAAATTTTGAAATTTTGTTCCATAGACATCAATTAGTTTAATTCCTTTATCCAATTCAGCTCCAACTGAACCAGGACCGTTTTGTTCAAAATCCTCGATAAAATCTTGTAACTGATAGGGAGACGAGAATCGATTTATTGTCAAAAAATAACGAATCAAAGAAATAAAGATTCGAAATGGTTCTTAACTTGGTTGGTTTATTTCAGTATATGAATATGATTACATACACTGCATTTCATTTGTTTAAATACAGCCTTTTTTCAATAAACTTTTTACGATTTCTCATTTCATATTTAGGAAAGAGTTAATAAATTATGCACTTTGTTGAGTTTAATATGTAGATAAAGCTCCAGGAAGAATTCTGAATCCTCGTAAAAAATTATTTGTGCTATGGCTTTAGCAATTTTAGTCACAAAATCGCCGCCGTTGTTAAGTGTCATTCGTTAAAATACACATCGAAAATAAAGGTGGCTTCAACGGTTCTGTTTTCAATTGTGTCCTTATTGATTGGCCAAGGCATGCACATATACAGCAGCAAATCTATAACAAAGTTCTAGATGTGCTTTTGATATGACCCAGAGGAAGGTCAAGTTATGGATATATTATTTTTGCATACATAGTCTCTTTTTCTATGATACTAATCAGTACCAATAAGCGAATGGATATGGCCTGTGGGGGGGTCATGACCCCCATCCTCTGGGTCATATCAAAAGCACTATACATTCAGAACTTTGTTATAGATTTGCTGCTGTATATGTGCATACCTATTGCTCTTATTTTACCAAAATCAACAATCAAATATTTTATGAATTTGAGCTTATTTTCTTCCATGAATAGAATATGTACAAGGAAGAGAATTGTTGGCTCCTTAAAAAATTCTTAAAACAAAGGGATTCGACTCATAGTATATTTGATCTCAAATTAAAAGTAACAGTATTCCTCAACATATGTTTTCATTGTTGCAGTCAAAAAAAATGGATTCGTCAATTTAAATGTTGTATGCAACAAAAGCTAATCTCCTTCGGGCTTAGCCAAGCGCCGAGAATTTTCAGAGCTTAACTTAAGCGCGGAGAAAAACTTTGTTACCGGCATGAAGTTGTTATCTACATTTTTTATGGAAAATCCATTTTTTTTCAGTGATGACGTCGATTATCTCCGATGTTTTGTTCTGTTCTCGATAACTGTATTCTTGTACTAAAAAACTCCGCAATCTAATCTAATCTAATCTAATCTAATCTAATCTAATCTAATCTAATCTAATCTTATCTAATCTAATCTAATCTAATCTAATCTAATCTAATCTAATCTAATCTAATCTAATCTAATCTAATCTAATCTAATCTAATCTAATCTAATCTAATCTAATCTAATCTAATCTAATCTAATCTAATCTAATCTAATCTAATCTAATCTAATCTAATCTAATCTAATCTAATCTAATCTAATCTAATCTAATCTAATCTAATCTAATCTAATCTAATCTAATCTAATCTAATCTAATCTAATCTAATCTAATCTAATCTAATCTAATCTAATCTAATCTAATCTAATCTAATCTAATCTAATCTAATCTAATCTAATCTAATCTAATCTAATCTAATCTAATCTAATCTAATCTAATCTAATCTAATCTAATCTAATCTAATCTAATCTAATCTAATCTAATCTAATCTAATCTAATCTAATCTAATCTAATCTAATCTAATCTAATCTAATCTAATCTAATCTAATCTAATCTAATCTAATCTAATCTAATCTAATCTAATCTAATCTAATCTAATCTAATCTAATCTAATCTAATCTAATCTAATCTAATCTAATCTAATCTAATCTAATCTAATCTAATCTAATCTAATCTAATCTAATCTAATCTAATCTAATCTAATCTAATCTAATCTAATCTAATCTAATCTAATCTAATCTAATCTAATCTAATCTAATCTAATCTAATCTAATCTAATCTAATCTAATCTAATCTAATCTAATCTAATCTAATCTAATCTAATCTAATCTAATCTAATCTAATCTAATCTAATCTAATCTAATCTAATCTAATCTAATCTAATCTAATCTAATCTAATCTAATCTAATCTAATCTAATCTAATCTAATCTAATCTAATCTAATCTAATCTAATCTAATCTAATCTAATCTAATCTAATCTAATCTAATCTAATCTAATCTAATCTAATCTAATCTAATCTAATCCCTAATGCAAAAAAATTATTTTGACAAAAAAAAAATTTGTCATTAACCCTTGCCTCTAAAGCCATACTATTCCAATATAATTTTTTAAGGAAGATTTTTAATATGATGATCAACAATAAAAATCAATAAGAAAATAATTAAGGCCCAGTTTCACAGTCAAAGGAATTGGCACTTAAGTAGCCAATATGGAAGATAAAGGCTCAATATCTACCACTTACTAAGGGCCACTTGCACAAAACGAACGGATAAATACAGACATAAAACTGAGGATAGCTATTCCAGTTTAAATAAATAAATAAAATTCTCTCTTTTTTTTGCGCGCGAAAGCAAAATACATAAATAACAACCGGATAAGAATATTTTTTTCAGAATCACCAACACAATAAACACAAAACACATTTAAAAATGAACAAACTCTAGTGCTTTGACTTTAAATCTTAAATGTGCACTGTGCACTAAGAATATCTGCTGTAGTTCCCGTTGTAAAGGAAAAGTATAGCTTCAGAGGCACGGCTAAATGACCTGGTAAATTGTTTTTGGTCAATTAATTGCTTATAATGCATAAACTTTTGATTTAGGGGCTGTCTACACGCAGAAGCTGTTAAAATTTAACTTTTCAGTTTATACATATATTTAAATCAAGAAGTTTTTCGGTTTCAAATGCATCTATCTGTAAATCCAGAGTTAACTCACATAATTTGATGAGTAAACTCGAGTTTAACTTTAATATTGTATGTTATCAAGTAAATAAATGAAAGAAATAAAAATAAAATAAATATAAAATACTGATAAATTTGGCATTAAAAGGAAATTAGTGTTTGAATATTGGTTTATGTTATTTTTATATTAATATTAGATATATATTTTTTAATTTAATTAAAAAGTATTATTATTTCATTATAATTATGATCACTTACTTCTTCCAAAAATGCATTTATTTCCGCTGTTACAATTTCTGCAAATTTCTGTTTAATTGGTCCTAATTTAAAAGATCGGTACAATGAAGATCTATATATTCTCTTCCATCTTTTCTCTAAATGATGGGCCATTAACATGTCGTTGTAATCAAACTGTTAAGTAAATATAAAGTTAATCACATTTTATCAAATAAAATAAATCAAAAGCAAAAACATGTAGTTAAAATTTAGTTCAATATACAACAAAAATAAATGTAAAAATTCAAATTAAAAATTAAAAAAGTGGCTGGGCTTGACCCACACCCCATTGGTTCCCTTTGAAACTCGACACCCGATGTTATTTTTTATAAGAAAATTACCAATTAAAAATCTTAGAAAAACTTATCAGTTGTGCAATCAAGGTAAGGCTGTTTGCTCTCAATATATGCGACACGAAAAATTTCAACAATTATTAGCAGTTTTTTTTGTTGGCCTAGAAAAAACCGTCAAATTAACAAACCTTACCAATTACGAATTATAGTATTGTGTGTAGATTATTTTAAGTTGGCTGTTTTTAAGATATTCGAGCCGAAAAACATTTTTTAACAATTTTAGCATTTTTTTGCAGAAAAAAAATCGTAAGTTGAATTTTTTTACAAATTCTACTGATTATTAACTATAACTTTTTATATTAAATAAAGTTAATATCTTTGTGTGTTCTCAAGATATTCGATATTTTTTAACAATTTTTAGTGGCTTTTTTTTAATAATAAAAAAAAAAACTGGGTTTATTTTTTTTTTGGTATTACCAATTTTTCACTACGTCATTATGCATAGAATAAAAGCAGGCCGAAGTCGATAGCATTATTTGTTCTAGAGATATTCGAGAAACAAACCATTTTACAACTTTTTTTTTAAATTACTGTAATAAAAAACCGCCGATTTTTTCTGAAAATCCTTACTGAACATTATGGCCTTATTATCTGTAATGCCATCCGACTCCAGAGAACTCGAAACGTCAAAATTTTTAATTTCACAAATCGGACCGATTGCAATAACTTCCAATGGGAAGTTATAATAATCATTACAACGGCAAACATAAAATTTCTATATTTCCGTTTTTTGGGATGAAAACTTACAGAAAGATTTTACCATGAGAAAGTTATTTAGCAGTCATAGATGTGCACAATACCAATTTTTTATTTCAATTCTTTAATGGCAAATAAAACTGACTAGCATAAAGGGTTTTTGAAAAAATTTAGAGTGAAACATTCCTTTTGGAACTTAAAAGTTGCATTTTTCAGATATTATTTTTTTATGAAATACCTTTCAATACATGCATTTCTATCTTTCCAATTGCGATTTTTTATTTAAAAAATATATTTCAATTTCATTTATAAAATTAGTCCAGTCAACGAAGACCCAAAATCATAAAATAAATAATTAAGGGTAGAGAAATGTCATGAAACCTAAAAAATCGGTCATTAGCTTACAAAATTTAGCGCTTCTTGATCAATTTTACCCGCAGAAATAGCAGAAAATGTAAGCATTATGTATTCATAATTATTCCATTGATGAGTTGAGAGAGAGTTTGGGGACTTAAAACAGGTGGCGAGGGTTAAAATTTTCTAAAGTAATTTATTTGCTTCAGTGTTTGCATTAACTATGAAAAATACTGTTACTTCGAAGGTAAAAAGTATGCTGGATTTTTTCAAGTTGCTGACCATTACTTTGTAAAATAAGGGGGGGGGGGGGGGGGGGGGCGATTGCCTTATAAATTTTACTTTCCTACATTTTTTTTGTTGAGTAATGCGCAATATTAATTTTAAAAACTATATTTGATGTTAAAATTTTTCTTTAAACATCTCGTTCGTCATTACAAACAAAACGTTTCAATACTTTCTTCAAAATTAACAAAGAATATAAATTTTTTGTAGTTTTCTGTACTAATTAGCTACTATTATACGCTATGGGACCAATTGTTTTCATCATACACCACCTAAATTAAAAGTTTATATCCTACAAAAAATTTATTTACAAACAAATTCTGTCATTATCCTGTGCATCTTACATAAAAAAAAAGAAATAATTTTGAAAATATTTTATATAGATATTTTTTCATCCATAAAATTTGAATAATGTTTTTTCAAAAGGATGATCTCATAATAAAAATCAGCAAGAAAATTAGCAATATCTGCAATATTGTTCAGGAGGAAAAATACGTAAAAATTTCATAAATTCCGTAAAAATGTGTATGGGAAGATTATGACTTTAGAGGCACGAATTAATGAGCTCGGCCAAGTTTTTGTTTTTGGTCCATAAATTTATTGTAGGGCATACAATTTTTATAGAGGGGGTGTCTGTCTGATCAAAACAAATAATGAGTTTAGGAAATAACGGACACCCTAATATGCATGCACAAGCTGTAAATTTAACTTTTCAGTCAGAATAATAAAACGGAGTTTTTTATAAACATTGAATATTATATCTACCTTACGAGGGTAGTCAAAATTCTATTTTTCAAAATTTTGCTTTAAAAAATCTGCTTATTTTCAATATTTTTAACGAAATTCTGCAAATAATAACAAAAAAAAGTTTTGAAAAATTTAAAAAAATCATTAAATTTGTTCGTTTTTATTTGCAGAATTTTGTAAAATGTTGTCTTACAATTTTAAAAATTATATTATGTATTGGTAATAGAAATAATGTTGTTTTTAATTTTTTTTATCGTCGCTTAAGTTTTTTTAAATCACAATAATAAAAAAATATAGAAATTAGAAAATAGACCTAAGGCGCTAAGCTAAGGCCAAATAAGATTTCTTAAGAAAATATCTAAACATATCCTTTTGTTTTTTTTTCACTAATTATTAAAGGTAATTTGTACCGACTGATATCTTATTTAAAAAAAAATAAAATGAAATTTGAGTTTGCCTCAAAATAAGTCAAAACCTTCCTCAACTCGAATATTTATCTTTGCCTGGATTTTCTCTTAGCCTTAGAAAATTCTGGTTTATTTTGTCATTTAACTGTATCTATCCTTGTGCATTCTTACAAAATTTTACCTTTATATTATGCTCACTGAAAATTGTATAAATTTGTTGTATTTCAGTTATTTCCAGTTGATTTGATAGTGTTTTTGACTGAATTTCAACAATTGCTGCCATCACAATCTTAAAATCATCTAAATTTTTTGGACTTTTGTCTAAGTTAATTTGAAGTTCCTGCAAGAAAATTAATGATATATTTAAAAAACATATAGAAATCAAAACTGAATGTCAAATTCAGGGAACTGGTTTTACATAATATTTTGCTCACTTTTATTTCGTCTCTGAGTACAGTCATTTTCTTTCGAGTTTTAGTAGCCAAAATTTGACCCAAAGTAGTTTTCCACTCTAGAGCATGTTCACATAAGCTATCTAAAATTGGCTTTATATTAATACGAACGCACCGTACATCGCAATATGTTGGGGATTGACGCAATTCCTGAATAACTTTCGCAAAGAATGTAAACTTTTCATCAAATTGAACTAAGGGTGCACCAGAGTTCACAAATTTTTCGCATATTGCTGCTTTATCGTATGACCATAATCCGTAGAACTTTTTGAATCTTAATTAAAAATATTTAAAAACTTAATTAAAGTACATTATACACATACCAAGGGTGATTGGTGTACATACCTTCTTACATAAGCTTGAGCCTCATCGACCACTCTGTTTGCCAAGTATTGTATATTTTTTATTAACGCTACAATTTCTTCTTTCTAGTTTTGTAGAATTGTTTGAGTTTTGAATTCAAGAAAATATATTTTATTTCCTTACCCTGACAACATCTTCGTAAAAAGTAAATGCATATTTGTTTCCCTTGTTATCTACAGGTGGACATGAAATACAAGTTCCACTCATCCATCGTTTGAAGACTCTAATTCTGTTGGCATAATTCAGAAATAAAATTTAATACTATATTAATGTTTCAAATATTTATTTATAATAATTCAAAAACAATACACAATGTGATAGTATCAAATCTAAGATAAGTATATTATAAAACAGTAGATTTCAAAACTATAACAAAATTAGTCAAGCCAAAGCCATTCAAAAAGTTATACGTGAATAGCTCAAAACTTGGCAATTATCTTAAAAAATGTCAGTACCCAATTTCTGGTTGAACTTGTAGATGGACTTAAACTAAAATTTTAATATTTCCTCTAAGGAATCGCATGAAAATTTGAAGTAAATCGGTTGAAACGTTTAGGCCACAGCTCAAATAATAGTAGGTAGATGCACGGACGGACGCTCAGAGACACAGACTGACGAACGGTATGACGAAACCCATTTTTTTGGACTTCTCCATGAAAGAATGGCAATTTGGATCACAAACTCAATTTTTTTTGTTTAATCGAGAGCTTGCCTTATAAAGCAAGTACCTAAAGGAAATGGATAAAATGAAATGTTGGGTTCTATTCTTCCTTAGAAAGAAAATTTCGAATAAATTGCATTATAAGATTTTCACCTCTCCAGGAAGTCCCTTGCTGATTGAACAAAAATATTTTGTAGTTCCGAAGCACTTGGATTAAGAGCGATTTCCGGCATTAATAGAAGTCCCTTGATTTCAAAAATGGGTTTATTTCCCATTAGAGAACTTAAAAATCCCTCAAAGTTCTTATGAGTGTACCTGTTTAAAGATTTAAATTTTAAAAAAATCAAAACTTGCAAATAATAAAGCTTACCTTAAAATACAATCGAATGTTTCCTTTTCCCAATACACATAATATTCTCTCATTTTTTCAGAACGTCCTGTAAATGTTCCCAAAACAAGGCTCTCTAACTTTATTAAAACTGGGCCAAGAGAATCAACAATTTTTCTCATATAAGCATTTTTTTCATTTCGTGATTCCTTCAGTCTTCTCAAATACTCTTCCCAGGAGTAAATCTCTTGACTGTTTTGGTGGGATTCTTCTTCAAGATCTAACTTAAGACACGGATTTGAAAATTCGTGATAAAAAATTCCTTGTGAAGTATTTTCATCGGATTTAATGAGTTTGAATAAATTAAAATTCTCCATTTTATTGATGCGAGATTTTATTTCAACTCGGATGTTATTAATTTGGGACACAATGGAAATGAGTTTTCTCAAAAGTGTTTTAATATTACCAGCAAATTTTTGGATATTAAAAGATTGCCAAGTGTAGCGGCCGACTCCAGCTTGTATCACTACTTCGATTTCATATAGATGGTCCCTTAGAAAATCGACCTAAAATTAAAACAATTATTAAATATTTTATAATGTGTTTTATATAATCCATGCAAAGCTAACTTAAAATAAAAGAAGGCATAGAATGGATTATAATCTATTTTTAAATATTTTAAAATGATCTAATTATTTGTTTTTATTTTTTTTTTTGTATTACAAAATTCAAACATTTTCTATAATAGTTAAGCAGTTCAGACCAATGATGAATTTTAAATTTTTGTTATAAGTTACATCTCTTGCAATCTATTCGTCGCTAAATTTGTAGACAACTCGAAATTCCAATGTAGGTGACCCAATTAAGGCCCACCTTATTTGTTTCTTCAAATAACTTCTAAGTTTATTGAAAGAATATTGTAAACTGGCATAATTATAAACCTCAGTTATAGCAACTATATAAAAATTTAGATTTGTTTGGTTAAAGTCGAAATTAAAATATTTTTTGAGCATTTTGAAAAACCTTACCTTGGGCCTTATTAGGAACACCTGGCCCTAATAAGGGCTGACAAAAAAATGAATTTTATCCTAAAATAAATAGAACAACTAACAAACTTTGTATTTGTGTGTATTTAAATACAAATTAAAAACCGTACTTACTCTATTAATTACTTGAAAAATAGACAATTCTTTAAATGACTTCTTTTTATCAAAACCACAAATTTTCCCCTTCACTAACTTATTTATATTCTCATATCCAACACAATTGAGTTAGCTGGAAATTCTAACTTTTTCTGGGCTATAGCATTTGGCCAGCGCACATATAAAAAAAATAAGTCCCGTTGCTTGTCGGTTATGCCGTTTTTTGTGCACTGGGCCTTATTAGGCTTCGGTTTTTATTTGGTGCACCTACCCCAATTTTTTATGGTTACTCGAGCAGGTACATCGCTGCCAACGAAACTAGTGCAAAAAAAAAAAAATTATAGGTACACACATACTACTTTTAAAATATAAAAATTTTTGAAAAATAATATTGAATTTTTGAAAATTACACGCAAGACATACTATACTCATTAGACATTTCTTCTGGTTACAACAGCAGAAGGTATATTCCCTACCCCCTCCCCTTTCAGTTTAAATGAAATGAAAAGACCACTTTTCAAATTTTCAGACTATTCTTGAAAAGTTAAAAGTAAAAGTGTTTCACCAATTTAATAAAGAACTTTGCATTTAAATTCGTATTTTGCAAAGTTGCAAAGTAAAACTTGATCCAAATTGATACATTGATGCATTCAAAAAAAAAATCATTGGCATTGACCCCTACTAAATCTCTGTTCTGCTGAATTTGTCCTTAGTGGTGTTATTAACACTGCATTAGGGGATGGTCGATATTCTCATTGGAACTTAAAAATCGTCATACATCGGATAAATTTAAGACGCTTCTGTCTGTTCATAACCTCAATTTTGCACAGATGCAACACCGTGATGTTGTGCTTACCGGCCCAATGTTATGCACACAAAAGTTGTTGGAAGTGACTTAAAGCCATATTCCTTTGACTGTCTTATTGTAGTTTATTTCCAATTACAAAAAAAAAAACTCTTTTTTCGAACAATTATTTCCGATATCAAAGATAATTCGTAACTTAACTACTCTTTGGTCACTATTATTTACCTCTTCGTTCTCAAAATGGTTATTTCTTTTATTATTATTTTTCGACAACTTTTCATAAAAAAACGCTTATTTGCAAATGAAAATTTCTCTTTGCATATTACTGAAAAACTTTTCAAAATTCTAAATATAATTTGGAAAGTTTATTTGTTTGGTGAAACGAAAAGTACAATATTTTTTCAAATTAACAAAACTTTCAACTTTGCAGAAAAGAATTTTTCACTTTGCAAATTTGCGTTTGGTGAAACGTAATTTGCAAAAAGGAAAACTTTTCATTTCAATAATTTACTCTTTGCAAATTTGCGTCTGGTGAAACGAAATTTGCAAAAAAAAAGTGAAAAGTTGCAATTTTCAATTGAATATAAAGTGACAATTTTTCTAACCATTTCAAAAAACTAAAATGTTTTTTTCTTGCAATATTTTTCATACGTAACTTTGAATAACTTTTTAGCAAGCAAGGTTTGGCAATGGACATTTTAGCCAGTGCTTAATATGATGAAAATTTAAGAACTTATTTTGTAGAAAATTCCATGATCTATATCATACTAAACCTATTTTTCTAGCTGAACACCTCTAAAACAGTGAGAGTTCAACCCATTTTTGCAATTGTAGTTGCCAAAGTGACACTTGGATTTAATATGATACTATAAAAATATAAAATAGGCATTTGGTGATCTTAACTTTAGTAAAATGTTAAAAAGATAATACGATGCTAACTCGTTTGTGCCTATAAGTCTTGATAAACATCCAGATAAACTATGTAGTTTATTTACTATAGTATCAGTATTTTATTATTAATTTTGCTTCTAATTCAATAGAGAGAGAAATTTATTATGGAACTATTGGATTTATTATGGACTATGGATTAAAAATAAACACGCCTAATAATAAAAATGATTCAAAATGCTAAACTGAAAATACTTAGGCCAGGCGCGCACATGCAACTAAACAGTTTGGTCTCGATTTTGAGCACAATGAGCTTATACTGGAGTGCGCGCAGGCTTATGTGCCGCGCACATAATCCTATAGGACTCAAAATCGAAACCAAACTGTTTAGTTGTATGTGCGCGCCTGGCCTTATAGACATATTATAAACCCCATTCTTAGTAGACTCACTGGAAGACAAAATTCTTTTCCACAAAGAAATAACTGTTTACCACAAGAGACAAAAAGCAATAAGCGTTTAAGTTGTTTGGGACAAATATTTTACGTCATCAAATGGTAACCTAATAATCTTGCTGTAAAAAAAAAAAACCTTCGAACTGCAAATAAAAAGTGCTTGTTACAAACAGTATTTATTTTCTACACAAAAAATGATTTTTTTAACTCCAAGCCCGAATAGGGTTTTTTACAAATATTCTTCAATTCAAGGATGATTTTTGTGCTTGCATTTGTGTGCATTTTATTTTATTATTTTTTTTTCCATTATAGGGGATTTGCAAACTGCCTCTTTCTTTTAGTTGAACAAAACTTATATTTTACTTAATTGATTTTCTGAGGATTTAACCCACATAACAGCCGACTACCTACCGACTCGCAATAGGGAAAGACAATGTTGAAAATTAACCACTTTGTACTTCACATTTTTGTGTGTGATTTACAAACCTGTTTGACACAATCGCAATACTGTTCATGACAAACACTTTATAACCTTCCAACAAGAGTTATTTACATTTTAGCTAACTTATTGTTGAAGCCCCACAAATTATTTCCTAAAATCTAGTATACCAACTTACTTAAACAAAAAAAACAAAATTTTAATTTTTGCGCCACTAAACTTGACATTCATATTTATGAGTAAAATAAAGCTTTTACTAAATAAAATCATGTACTAAATCTGTTATTCATAAGGGTATAAAAACCCACAGAAAAGGCTCTAAATAAAGTCAGTCATTAGTCGATACCTACACATAGTTTCTCTTGCAATTAGTAGCAAATTCGAAAGCAACCAAATCTTCCCACGAGGCAGTAGAGATTTTAAGTTGCACGGTCGAAATTACGCCGATCGTTCACTTATATTATTATTTGTTGACAAAACTTTTATATTTGTTGAATCCAGTAAAAAACCGTACTCACAAACCATTTTTTCAAGTTATATAATACAAAAGCTAAAAGTTCTTGACTGAAACAGTAAAACTTTATTCCCCATTAATTAATATTTATAGTGAACGATTTCTGGTAAGTTTAATATATGAAAAACATATCGCTTATCACAAGGATATTTTTGGGAGAGTGTGGACATAGGCCACAGCAAAGCAATTTAGTGCGCACTCAGATGTGCGCTCAATAGGACGTTTGGGTCTGCATTAGATGCAATCAGAAATTCACGGGCGGGCAACACTTTTTTATGAAGGAGTTCTTTCAATTTAGTATGGTGCAAAAATATGGCACGCTACTGATTTTGAAAAAGCTTTCCCATAAGACGTGTACTACCTATTTATGTTGGATAAACTATAACTTTCAGAAACCAGAATTAAAACCATGATTTGAAAAGTTTACAAATATAACTTATTTCTTACCTCTGAGAGGGAAAGCGTACTGATAATGTAGTTATATTCACTAATAACATCTTGAATGGCTTCATAATCAGTGAAAAGTAAATTTTTTCTCATGATGGCAGTTCGTATCGCCTCAGGTAATTTAAATCCCAGATGTTCGAATTCTTGGCCTTCATGTAAAACATTAAAGATATCTACAAGCAAAATATAAATACAGACAAAAAATATTATGCAACTTTTAATCACTTTCTTACCTTTAGATATATTAACTTGAAACTGCATTTCGAGTTCAATTAATACTTGGCCACCGACCAACTCTCTCCAAGTTGGTATATATTCCTGGTTGTTTGCTTGAATAATTACTTAAATTAAAAAAAAACAAAAAAAACTAAAATTCAAATTTTTAAAATATACAGATCTTTGTTTACATACATTCACATTGCTTCATTCGAAATTTTTCTTCTGGTTTTATCACCTTCTTTGCTTGCATAATTCTAAAATATTCTTTGGCTTTCGGTAGTAAGTCATCCATCTGAGGTGGTCGACTTACAAGCCATTGAACCACAGTTGCAATTATAGTAAACTTTGTTATTTTTCTTATTAATCCACCTCTAGGTGAGATGCCATCTATTTCATCTTTATTTGTGTCAATCTGTACAAAATTAAATATGAAGAAATGATATTCATAGTCGTTTGCTAAACTCAGGCTTCTACATATTTGCAAAAATAGAATTTTTTTAAAATATTAGACATCAATCCTAAAATGTTCATGTATTAACACATGTCAAATTGTGTGAAATGGGCTATAAAGTCGTGTGGGATGAAATTTCATATTTTGTTTCCACACCATTATACCTGATTTACTTCCCACTTTTTTGATATGTGTTAATACTCAGTGGAATAGTGTGAAAGGCCTTTAAACCTGATTATTATTTAGCAAAAAGTTTGAATTGGGTATGAATACAGCCCAGTAATTTTTTAAAGGTTTTGATTCGCAGAATTCGATTCCTATCTCAATTTTCCAAAAAAAAATATTATAGGAATATGAGTTTTTGTAACACCATAAACTAATTATTCTACACAAAACACGTATACAAATTTTGTACTTACTTTACGAGTTGAAGATTCTTCAGTTACACGTGCAATTAATTTCACTGAAAATATTGATAATATATTATGCTATTAAGGCCCATTTGCTGAAACAAAACTCAAATATTTATGTTCAACTTAAACGCTTTATGTTTTACTTTTTCCTCAGCGTAAACTGTCACATAAGCGTTTAAGTTGTACATAAATATTTATAGGTCTGTTCCTTTACTTTGAAGCTCTGTGATTTTCTGTGCATTTGTGTGAATTTTAGTCCAACATTCTGTCAAAGTTCATATAAAAAAAATAAAATGGCAGTAAAATGCGCAGAAAATCACAGAGTTTCAAAGTAAAGGAAAAGACATTATGTTTCGTTTCAGCAAATGGGCCTAAGACCCACTGACTGAAACGAAACTTAAATATGTATTTATGTTCAACTCAAACTTCGGTAACGTTGCGTACAGGTCTTTTGTTTAAAATCCTATATGTACGTATGTATTAAGGTGGAGTGATAATGTATGATTATTGAGGACTTGCCAAAACCCATTCCATATTAAATCATCTAATTATAAAAGACTCATTTTAGATTTTGCTCGAACTTTGTGAGAATCTTCTATCTTAAACTGATATCTATTGTGGAGTTATAACCCGTTAGAACTTGCTCATGATTTGAGTAAACTAAGGTGCTTAAACTTTGTCCAAAAATTGGTCACAAGCTGTGTAATTTTATTACATTCTATTTTAAGTTGTATTTTGTATTTCAAAAAGTTCAAATTCTTTAAATCGTTTTGGTTTAAAAGGTAATATTAAATTTAATTATTTTCAAAATAAAAACATACTTACGAGAGTCTTTATTACAAATTTCTATTAGCAAAATGTTATTTCGCATAACGGCATTCACATTGTAAGTTGATTGTTTAGTAAACTTGTCATAAATATCTTGTTCGAATAAATACATTATATTAACGAGTTCATAGTATTGTTTAAAAGTACTCCGCTTTAAATAACTGTTTTTGAGATTCGGTGAATTTTCAAGCTGAAATTATTTAAAAAATAATGAATTAATATACTCGTACCTACACAATGTAGTGTTTTAAGATTGTAAATAGAACAGTCAAAAAAGAATGAAGTCCTAATTTTAAAAGAGATTTATTTTGATTCGAAAAAAGTGGACACAAAGAAATATACATCTTTTCACATGTGTCTAGTAGACAGCCTGTCTACCTTTCACTAAGGCACTTTGGCTTCTGGCATTCATAAACAGATACAGTGGTGGTCCAGTATAACGAATGCCGATATAACGAATGGTCGATATTACGAACACTTTTTTCAAGTCCATTAGGTATTCTATACGTAACGGATTTTAAGTCGCATTTTTTGTTGTTTTACGTTTTTTGGCGTCTGAAATGGAATATTTTACATGTTCTCTCATTTTCATGTCTGATGCCGAATAAGAAAGTTCTGCAAGATATCGTCGCGCGTCTTTCAATGGAAGCAGAAATCCTTGATGAATATGAAAGAGGAGTATCGCTTTCGGACATTTCGAAGAAATTGCGAATTCCAAAGTCTAGCATATGCACTATCAAGAAAAATGAAAGCAAGTTTCTCAAAAATCTGAGAAATACAATCAGTGGACCTTTTCGTCGACGATCATTAAGGAAGGGTGAATATCCAAAAATGGAAACCGCATTGTACAAATGGTTTATTGCCCAATGTGAGAGTCACGTTCTTAATAATGGTAACATTTTAAAGGCCAAGGCAGTTTCATAAAATGTATCACCTTGGTGGCAGTGGTTGGCTAACAAAATTTTAAAAGCGCTTTAGAATTCGACTTCTTAAAGAGTTTGGTGGAAAGCTTTCATCGAGAGCAGACCTTGTCAAACCGTTTAAGAAGAAATTAGCTGAAATAATAAAAGCAAATAAACTCAGCTATAATGCAATTTTCAATGCGGATGAAACTGGATTGTATTGGAAAATGCTACCAGACACTACATACGTTCACTCGCGTGCTCAAATGCTACAGGTTTAAAGAAAATTAAACCCCTCATCATTGGAAAATCAAAAAGAAGAAATCGAAATTATGGATAATGATAGCGATGAAAATGGTAGCTCAGAAACTGAAGTTCAAAGAGTGAGTCATTACGAAGCTGTCGGAAATTTTGACAATTGCATCCAATGGGCAGAAAAAAATGGCATTAAAAACTCTAAAGTCTTAGTTTTAAGAAGTTTACGGGCAGAGGCATTCAATCATAACATTAAAAGTCCAAAAAATAAATGCATATTGAAGATTTTTTTTCTTAAATATATGCACAAATATTTGTATGTACGACTCTTAATCGAAATCGTAGGAGTCGTTTTCGAGAAAATTTATATTTTCTGTAACGGTTTTTTAACATTTATATGGAAGGTACCGTTAATTTTGACTATTAGAAAAAGTTTTTTTCAAAATATTTTAGATAATGTTAAAAAACCCCTTGTTACCAAGTTTCATAAAAATCAACCAAGCTGTTTTCGAAATATTTTGTTTTCAAAAAAAAAACTTTTTTTGAAAATTCAAAAAAAAAGTTTTTGGAAAATTTTGGTATACAAAACTATTAAAAATTTTCAGAAGATTCTCCATAAAAAAAACTATCAAAATCAGTTTATTCCTTTTCTACAAAAAGGAAAATTAATAAAATTGTTCTATGGGAGGTACCATTTAAAACCATTTTTTGGCAATTTAATTTCTACAAAAAGGTAGCATATATCTAATAAAATTTATTGATTTTTTTCAGTTGAGCCATTTTTGAGAAAAATAAGATTTTCCAAAAATGCTAAAAAAAATTATATGGCAGGTACCGTTATTGTTGGTTCTAAAAATAAAAGGAAAAAACCGTGTCATGGTAATGTCCCGAAAACACTTTATACCAAGTTTAATTAAAATCGGCCCATGGGTTTAGGCTGTAAACGAGTCCACAGACAGACAGACAGGCGGACTAATTTGCGAGACCCACTTTTTTCGTCTTCCCTATCATCGTAATGTCAAGTTTGCTTGTTCTCTCGAGTTCAATTTTTTTTTACGAATCCAAAACTTGCCATATACATAGTAGGTACCTATATATCGTAAGTAAAAATTACAAAAAGTTTTTTTTTTTTCAAACTCATTTTTTTCAAGTACAAGGTTCATTCCTTTGCTTTGAAACTCTGTGATTTTTTGTGCATTTGTGTGAATTTCAGTCCAGAGTTCTATCAAAGTTCATACCTATAAACAAAAATAAAATTGTACTAAAATGCACAGAAAATCACAGAGTTACAAAGTTAAGGAACATTACTTTTGTTTTGAATATTCAATGCTCTTATCAATTTCTAGCCAATCGTTTAAAATATATAATCTTAAGGCGCTAGTTATAGTATTGAGTGAACTGCTTCCTGTTGTCCATGCTTTTACTTGATGCAATATCACCTCAGCTTTTTTAAAGGAAGGTACCATGGTTAAAACAGAGTGATTGCTAACCTGCAGTTACATTCTAAATTTGACATAGCCTATCTTCCTCCTAGAAAAGCTGCTACAGATCAGCATTCATATCGCGTTTACCATCAAGTTTAAGCCTGGCTGGTAAATTCTTTGGAACCAACAAATTAGGGAAATTATTAAATAACATTTAATTAACTTATTCATTGATTAAATTAATGTAAGAACTTATATATAAGCTCTAAGCAAATAAAATACTGACAAAATTATATGTTTTAACTAAAACATTTATGGCTTCATTTGAATGAAATTATATAAATATATTTTTTTCTTTTTTTTTGTACAAAAACCTTTTTTTATGGTTGTTTCTTGAATAAATTCAAAAAATTTTTGAACGGTGAGCAGAAGAAACTCATATTTTATTTTGAATAATGCAGGATTTAATTATAAAAAAAAGTTCTAAATTTTGTTTTTATTAAGTTCCGTAACTTAAAAATTCTAACGGTGAAATTTATAAAAAAAACAACGAAACAAAATTCACTTTTTCAGCGTTTACTGTAAATATAAAGGCTTAGAAGACATTTTATTAAATAAAATGAATAAAGTCTTATTCTTAATTAAATCATTTGATGTATTTTTCAATTTTTTTTGATGTGCCATCATATTTGTTTTTAGTAAAAACTGCAAAATTTCAGTTTTTATTTTCACTTCTTCAACGCTTACTAATAATTTCAACAATTTCAGTGCATAATATAAAAAAAAACTTGTATTCAATATTATGCCTTAGTAAATTTTGTACCAGTTGAGATATTTTGTAAGTTTTTAACATAATACTGTTATATACAGGGTGTCCCGAAACTCAACGTCAAGCGGGTACCGGGTGATAGGGCAGGTTGTGCCCGTTCTTTAATAAGTATGAAAAAATAATCCATCTCGCTTGGTTTAGTAGTTATGGCAATATTAAGAAAAATAATGAAAATCGATAACCTAGCTCACATTTTTAGATACAGTGGTTACAAATTTTAAAATTTTGCTATGTTTTCTTTTTTTACGTAATCCTTAATAACCATGCTATTGATCGCAATCACAAATCCAAGAATTAATATTGTCAGTTTCGTAAAAAAAATAAAGTTTGACTGAGTCATTTGTAACCTAACTTTGACACTGCATATTTTTAAAAAAATGTACTACACTACCCCCGGCAAGTTATTTAAAAAAATGGCCCGTTTCATCAAGATTTCAAAATGGTACAACACTTGCTACTTATTTACTCGTAAAAAATACGATTGCTTTTTTATTTACAAAAGGACCTCAGTTCACTTCATATCACTTTTACGTAGATAATGCTTTTTTGTGCTCGAAAATCGGTTTTACCGAGGTGTATGTAAGATAAACAAAGGCACTTGAATAAGACACTGTTTGCAGTAAATTAGAGTGAGGCAGATCATTATTACACACGGTACGCTACGATCTACGTTCTGTGGGCTTTGTTCCTCCTTTTACTAGCAATTTCTCGTAATTGTGCGCATTTGTGTTACCCTGGACTTGATTAGTGTTGTGAAAATTATGTTAGTTAGTATCTAATAATACGTAGGTCCTTAAAACCTTTCACGAATAGCGTATTTGTCGAAGCTCAAGAATATAAGAATATCCATACTAGCTCATTCAAATGTTACATTAGCCTGGCATTGTGTTCAGGACTAAATGTTTTTGATTTATGGGAGGGATAAGTGTTAGTGTAAAATGAAATTTTCGGGGCTTAAAGCCCCTCCCTCTGTTGGGCGCCATTTTGGAAAATGGGGTGTTAAAAGTTTTTCGCTATATCTTGAGAACCATGCGTCTTACAAAAATAATTTTGCACATTTGTGTATGAAATTGAATCCTGTACAATAAATGGTAAGCCACTTTTTATCGTAAAATTGAAAACAAATTAAAATTTAAAACATACGAAAGTTTTAAGAAAATTATAATTAAAGGGATATAAAATGCCAGGTTACTGTTACTTTCAATGGACTAATATGGATGTTTTCATATTCTTAGCCATGTACTAATACGCTATTCGCGGAAGGCTTTTATTGCGAATTACCAAATAATAACTAACATAATTTTCACAACACTAATCGAGTCCAGGGTAACACAATGGCGCACAATTACAAGAAGTTGCTAGTAAAAGCAGGAACGCAGCCCACAGATCGTTGATCGTAGCGGTAGCGTACCGTGTGTAATGTTGATCTGTCTCACTCTAATTTACTGCAAACAGTGTCTTATTCATGTGCCTCTGTTTATCTTACATAAACCTCGGTAAAACCGATTTTTGAGCACAAAGAAGCATTATTTACGTAAAAGTGATATGAAGTGAACTGAGGTCCTTTTGCAAATAAAAAAGCAATCGTATTTTTTACGAGTAAATAAGTAGAAAGTGTTGTACCATTTTGAAATCTTGATGAAACGGGCCATTTTTTTAAATAACTTGCCGGGGGTAGTGTAGTACATTTTTTTAAAAATATGAAGTGTCAAAGTTATCTCACAAAATTTTTTTGAACAATGACTCAGTCAAACTTTATTTTTCTTACGAAACTGACAATATTAATTCTTGGATTTGTGATTGCGATCAATAGCATGGTTATTAAGGATTACGTAAAAAAAGAAAACACAGCAAAATTTTAAAATTTGTAACCACTGTATCTAAAAATGTGAGCTAGGAGATTATTATGGATGGATTATTTTTTCATACTTATTAAAGAACGGGCACAACCTGCCCTATCACCCGGTACCCGCTTGACGTTGAGTTTCGGGACACCCTGTATATATATATTTTTTTTTTATTTTTTTTTTTTAAATTCTTTATGGATTAAATTAAAATTGTCCAAAACTGTCAGCAAGAAAAACTTCAAAAATATCTCAAACGATGCAGAATTAAGTACGGAAAAAGTTTGTGTTTTTTGTTTTTGTAATATTTACCTCATTAATCCAATGCAATAGTAAATATTGTAAGAAATTTTGTAGTTTACATTTTTGCAAACTTTTGAATACAAATAGACCAAGTTAACAATACTATATAAAAAAATGTCAACCAACTTGCAATAAATTTAACTCTACGGCGTTTAAGATATTTTTCAATTTTCTGAAATGCACCATTAGATTTTTTTTCCATATACGTTAATTTTTTTTTAGATTTTGCTTTAAATAAAATATGTTTTTTTACAGAAAGGTAAGGAGAAGAAGCTTGAAAAATATACCAAATGACGCAGAATTTGATAGTGAACAAGACTTAATTTTTTTGTTTTTACTAAAAATAGTTAACTTAAAAAAGTTAATTGTTTTAAAAATAACATTTTCAACTTTCAATACAAAATTTTCCAACTTAAGGAAAAAAAGTTCAAAATCTTGTATAAAATTAAATTTCCAATTATTTGAGATGCTTCGGAACTTTTTTAAATGTACCGTAATATTTTTTTATTTTTTTGTTTAACCTAATTTTATTTTTTCAAACACTGATTGCAGGAATTCCTCAACAGTAAGAAGCGGGGATAATTCCTTAAATACTCCTTTAAAGCAGCTCTACAACCCTACCAAATTTAAAAGTATTACCAAAATTTAGAAGTTTTGCACAAAATTCCTGGGCTATTAAGTGAAATTTTTTTCACTTAAGCGGGGTTCGGTTAAGTGAAAAACCCGCATAAAGGTCTTCAATACTATCCCACTGAGTATGAACACATGTCAAAAAAGTGGGAAGTAAATCCTGTATAATAGTGTGGAAACAAAATATGAAATTTCATCCCACACGACTTGGCAGCCCATCTCATACAATATGACATGTGTTAATACATAAACATTTTTAGGATTGGTTCTAAAACCATCCACATTCTATCCCACTTGGGGGTTTGAGGTTATTGTGAATTGATTTGTTTGGATGCAAGTGTGGAAGCAAAATATAAAAATCGTTTTCTTCACACATATTTGGCAGTCCTAAGAAATTCTACCCCACTTTTTTTTTGACATGTATTAATACTCGATGGGATAGTGTGAAAGGGCTATTACGTGAAAGAAAGACGGTAAAATTTTGCTTAAGCGGGTTTTACTGTACCTACTATGGTTAAAAAACAAATAAACTAATATCAATGTAAGAAAATAGGGTTTCATACTTATTTATTTAAAGCGACTGTGAAAACTTTTTTTTTATTTAAAGACATTTATATTGTCTTTTAAAGTTCATACCTTTTTGAAAGCCAAAACAGATGTCTTCAATTTATTGTTTAGTAAACGAGTCCAACGAATTGTTGCAATACTTGCTGGCTGATGCTTGCCAATTGGAGGCTTTTTCTTATTGTTCTTTTATAAAGATTAAATAAATATATATATATATATATATATAACTTTAGCACAATATCAATAGTTTTATATTATAAGCACTCACTGTAAACTCATATTCAATAGTATTTATTTCTGTGACAAAAAACCGGAGTATATTTTCATGTTTTTCAGATATGTATTCGGCCAATTTGTCTCTGGTATCAATTTCATGAATGTCTGTGATTAATGCAAGACCCAAATGCGAAGATCTTAATGAAGTAACACATTGATCAATCACCACTTTAGCTTCAGATTCCACATGATTGAGTTTTCGATTAAATCCATCCAAAGTGTCCTCCCAATTCTCCCAGTTTGCTGGCCGAAATATATCATAATCAACTCGCATTATGTCCCCTAAAAGGCAGTATACTTTTTCCATCATTGTGTCAACAATTGATGGATCGATAAGAATTGATTTTAGCCGGTATCCAAAAAGATTCTCAAATTGTACAAACACTTTAGCAATGTATGCAATATCTTGACTGATGCGACTTATGTGGTCTACTTCATTAAATAGAATTTTTCTATCAAATTCCCATCGCGATCCGACGCCTGAATTTTCAATTTTTGCACGTGTTGACATGTAGGAACTTTTCCAAGCAAATAGAAAATTGGCACAATTCTTTGCGGTCTCGTGTATGATTTTAGCTGGGTGTCTGAAAATAAAAGTAAGTATATGATAAGCGCAAAATCTAAGCTGATTAAGGTCCCTTTGCTGAAACGAAACTAACATATTAAAGTTCAACTTAAGAGCTTATGTGAAAGCTTACAATGAGTAAAAAGTAAATTACAAATATTTAAGTTTCATTAAAGCAAATGGGCCTAGGTACGATATCTTTAAACTACTTAAGTTAAATATGATAATAAGGGCCACTTGCACGAAAGTTTTCTGACAGCAGCAACCTCTGATATATGTATAAGAGAGCTACATATATGTATGTGGCGTGATGGTTAGTGCGATGGACTGTCATGCCGGAGGTCTAAGGTTCGATCCCCAGCCTCGCCACCTATTTATTTAAAAGAAAAAACGGCTACTGCCTCTTGCGAGGAATTGACAAATCCTCCAAGAGTATCTCCTGTCACAGAAAAGTGCCGCTCATTAGCCGTTCGGATTCGGCAATAAACTGTAGGTCCCCTCCATTCCTGCAGACACGCACACAGGAATGGTTGAGAGTTGTAAGTCACAAGGCCCTAGTTCTTCATGAGCTGTTGTGCCATCAAATTTATTTATTTACATATATGACTGATTGGCCCTTCGATCTAACTCCCAAAAGAACTAACTCCCACTAACCGAAATAAACTAATTCTCACAAAATTTGTTATGGAACATATAGTCCGGGAGCCAGCGACCTTTTTCAATGACCAAAAACAGAAAAGCATAAATGCTCATACTATCATTTAAGCTTTATTTGGTTTCACTAGTATTAAATTTTAAATTAAATACAAAAATTAGGAAATCAAGCCCTCATATCATGGATATGTTTGTGGGGTCGTAGGAAAACCAAAAAACCTAAGCAGCTTGACTTTGAATGGGGAGGGGGGGAGTAATAGCTTATACAATCAGTAGCACAAAAAAAGACGGCGGAAAAGGCAGCAGCTTTTGAATTAAACATATACAGTATATCGTAGTCTGTGATTTCAAATAGTATGTCATTACTTTAAATGGTGCAGTATAAGCTGATATAACCAGCTTAAATAAAAATTCCACAGTTCTTTCAGAAGTCGAAAAGGCAGCAGCATTTTAGTTGAAGTTACAATGCATCGCAGTACGTGATTGTTCCATTACTTTTTGTTTTTTTTTTTTTTTGGTTAACAAAACTTATATAAACGAAATTGAAACATAGTGAACTTACAGCTTCTATGTAAAACCACCTAAAATAAAGAGAGAGTCAGCTGAACTTAAAGCGATGAAAAAGGCAGTAGCTTTTCAGTTGCTGTTGCGGTTCAAGTGCATTGCGTGATTCTCTTGGATTTCATTACTTTACTTTGTTTTATTCAAAACTTATAATAGTAAAACTGAAACTCAGTGTTTTAATAGCTCACAAAATCAGTTAAATTAAAAAATAATCTACTGAACTTTGAGCGGTGAAAAGGCAGCAGCTTTTCAGTTGAAGTTGCAATGCATCGCGTTGCGTGATTTTCTTGGCTTGCTTTACTTTATTTTTTGTATATACAACAAAACTCATACTAGCATAACCGATACTCAGTGCACTAATAGCTGATATAACCAGATAAAAAATAGTCTACTGAATTGCCAGCGCTGGCAAAGGCAGCTTCCGTTAGCAAAACGGAAGCTTAGGGCCATTTGCTGAAACGAAACTTAAATATTTAGATTCAACATAAGAGCTTATGTGACAGTTTACGCTAAGGAAAGAGTAGAACATTAGTGCTTAAGCGAGTGTAATACTGTACTCACCCCGACCTCCCTGCAAGCAATCAAAACACAACAATTTTGCACTCAAAAACAACAACAAAAATTTGATAAACTCATCAACGCGCAAATCAAACAACCAAAAGTAAAAGAAAACATGTTCGATTTAAATAAAGCCGTTGTAAATTTGTCAAATACAACATTGAGTGAAGCTGCCATAAGTATTCTCAGCAAAGGAATGAACTTTGCACCCACTTCGCGACGAATGCCCATAGAAAATTTAATTGGAAGTGTGGAAGAATGCAAAATAAGCTCAACAGCATCAATGCTGAAACCATACGGCAAGACGTAGCGGTTATGGTTAGACGATCGAAAACACTACCGTCAAACAATGTGAGTAGAGAAGAAATGGTAGCTTTAAATGCGTTGCGAAAAGAAGAGAACATACTTATTCTCGCTGCAGATAAAGGTGATGCGAGATGCGACTGTCGTTGTCGATAAAAGTGACTACTTTATCAAGATGAATGTTCTGGTTGATGACGCGAATACATATTCATCTGTGGATTACGATCCCACACCCCGTGTTTTACGAAAAGTATCAAAACTTATTAATGAAAATAAAGCGTTTTTACCAACGAAGCGCTTAGTACCTTCAATTACTCAGCCACCTAGATTGTATGGATTACCAAAAATCCACAAAGAAGGTAATCCAATGCGACCAATTGTGAGTCAAATAAATGCTCCTTGCTACCTTTTATCGAAGCATTTTTTAGTTGATGTTTTTAAACCTTTGGTTGGGTTATTAGAACATCACATAAAAGACTGCACATTTTGAGTCGATTATAGATGGCTTAAAAATCGAAGTTGATGAAGTGATGGTTAGTTTTGACGTTGAGTCACTTTTTACAAACGTACCTGTACAGGAAGTACTTACCATCATCCGAAGAATGATCTCAACCTCCGACATTAATAAAAACATACATGCAACGAGTTTTGCCTGTCGTCAGGGTATTTTTGTTTTAATCAACTGTTTTAACTACAAATAGATGGTGTTGCTATGGGACTACCTTTGGCACCTTTAGTGGCGGATCTGTGGATGGAACATTTTGAGACAAATGCTCTAAAAAGCTCAAAATAAAAACCAAAAGTCTGGTTAAGATATGTAGACGATACGTTCTGTATAATTAAAAGTTCCGCTATTGAGAGTTTCTTGCAACATCTCAACTCACAGCACCCTAAAATAAAGTTTACAATGGAAAAAGAAAAAGATGAATCCATTGCATTTTTGGATGTTAAGATAATGCGGAAACTAGATGGTACATTGGGGCACACAGTTTACCGAAAGGACACCAACACCAACAGATATCTATTCGCTACTAGCCACCACCACCCGGCAAATTTGAGATCGGTTGTCTCTACGCTAGTTCAGCGCGAGTTATATTTGTGGAAAAGGAAAAGAGCCAAGCGAATTTCTATGTATACTTATTTTATTAACATTCAACTTAATACTATGTTTCCACCGAATAGTTTATCTCAGTTTAGATTATATAAATCTATTTGGTGTTTCCACCGCACAAAAAGATTAAAAAGTAGATTTATTTTGACAGTTCGCAGATGTTGTTTCACTCTTTCTAATGGAGTTGGAGTGAGGCAGAAAGTTTCATGTATGTCCCCTTTCCAAGGAATGCATTCAGTGTGAGAAAATATAGGCCAGTTCGAGTTTTAAAACTATTCGACCTATGAAGATTTAACAAGATTTATTTCAAATCTTCGAGATTTAGGAAATAAATTTGTATGGTAAATCTTCAGGATTTGAAGAAGATTTAGGTAAATCTTCTTAAATCTCGGTTTTGTGGTCGGTGGAAACGTAGTATAAGACTAAATTTTATTCAAAAATATCTGTACAATAGCAGTAAAAGTTAAAGAGATAAGAGATTAACAACATTGCTATGATAGAAGATTAGGTATGACTTCTGACAATATTCGATGTGTATACCTATATCTGGTCAGCATACCGTGATTGCCAACTACGTTGCAAACGTAAAACAATACAAGAGGATTAGGTATGATTGATATTATATATACATGTCTGGTCCATCTGGTCAGCTTAACGTGGTTGCCAACTATGTTGCTCACGTAACTCGCGCTCACAGGATATGCGACAAAGACCATCTTGCCACTGAACTATACTTTGTAGACAATGTTCTTAAAGCAAACGGTTATACAAAACAGCAAAGAACGTGGAAGCCAGCTTTGCCAAGAGAAAGGGACGAAAGCCAAACAATAGATAAAAAAGCTTTTTTGCCGTATTTCAAAGGCGTTACGGATAGAGTAGGAAAATTACTCAAAAAACACGGTATAAAATCGATATTCTTACCACCCAAAAAGGTGATTAGCTACCTTCAATCACCCAAGGATCATTTTCCGCTCCAAACGCCTGGTGTGTACGCTGTCCCTTGTAGCTGTGGGTTATCATTTGTAGGACAAACCCAAAGAAGCATTGCTACCCGTTCAAAAGAGCATATAAGTGCTGTAAGCAAAAAACAACGGGAAAAATCAGCAATATGTGAGCATATCTTAGACCATCCAGACGAACACCATTGGATTCATTTTGAACAGGCAAAGGTTCTAGCTCACGAATTTCATTACATCCCTCGTCTTGTTCGCGAAGCTATCGAAATAAAACGACACAAGAACTTCAATCGGGACGATAGTTTTAAATTATCGCGTGCTTGGGATCCCTAGCTAAATATATAATATTTTTACGCGGCTAATCCGAAAAACATAAAATAATGTCCAACAACCACGAAAACCTTAAAAGTTGTAATGTTAATTAGAGTTTAAAATTTGTTAAAAAATAATTGAAAAAAAATAGGTTCAGTGTGTAGCGGCTCAACCCCTCACTCAAAGTTAAGCTACTTAGGCTTTTTGGTTTTCCTACGACCCCATAAACCGAGAGCACTTGTTCGGAAGCGAGGTGTGCCAAGCTCTCTGACGATGGCCGCAGAAAAATCAGTGATGTAAATCGCGTTTATGTAGGTATCTAAAATAAGCAATAATAGTGATTTTATAAATTGTTATAGTTTGTCCACTAAAAATTTCAGTATATGGGAGAGCTTTGTTCAAAATACTGGTGCATATTGCTGCTCGCATGGTCACTAACGAGCTTAATTGCCACTGAAATGAAAATAGAACAACTGAGTTACCTACAAATTGTTTTTGTTAGTTCTTTTTTTGAACTCATGTTCATTGATCATAACATGACAACGAAATGCTTACGAAAACCACAACCAAAAATCACCCCTCCCTTAAAAGTGTCACCGTTTGCAAAAACAAGAAACAAACATAAACGCATAAAAATCACAGAAAGACATGTTGTGATGAAAGAAACAAGAAATACAAAAACGAATAAAAACCAAATGTCACTATTCCGCACACAATTAATGAAACAGGGACAGGCAATTAATTCTGTGCGAAAAATGAAAGGAGATCCCTCAAAATAATCTGCTACAATCATAAATTTCACTCATCGAACAGCGTACCGCAGAACGAAATTTTTCATTTGTGATTTCGTTGTGTCATTTTGGTATGTACGCTGCTGATGTAAAACGAAATTTTTCGTTCGTTCCAACATGGCAACGAAATGCTTACGAAAACCACAACGAAAAATTACCCCTAGAGTTGTCAAAAAAAAACCTGGGTTTTTCGATTCTCAAAATACACTTTAGGGCTCTCAATTGTGTTGTTGACATTTTATGCAAGAATGAATTTATGTACTCGAATGATTAAAACTTAAAATAAGATTAAATAAAATGCACGACTGGGTTGCACGAACTTGCTCAACTTGTAGTAAAAGTTTCTTCGAACTTTAAAGATTGAGTGTAATATAAACACACATAATCAATAATTATATATATATTTATCCATTTAATAAATTGAAATTGATAGAACAAGTAGGTACTTAAAATGTTTTAATCTCAGAATAAAGTTTTTCATCTCATTTCTTGAAAAAATATGAATTTATGCAGAAAAAATTTTAAAAATCGTTGGAGCGGTTTTCTTAAAAAATTATTTTGTATATATAAAATTTCTTGAAATTTTTTAGAAAAAAAAATTGGTATGCCATTATAAAAATAATTTTTTCAAAAAAAAAAAATTAACTTCTTTTTAAAAATCCAAAAAATATTTTTTTGAAAATATTTGTATGCAAATATAAATATGTATATATTAACACTAGATACGACCTCCTAAGTAAAAAATTTTGATCAAAATCGGTTAAGCGGTTAACGAGAAAGTCGAAAATAAAAAAAAACGGTTCAGGTACCGTTAATAACGGTTTTTGGTATTTTTTTTTCACTAAAATATAGAACCTACCACTAGTACACACAAAATATTACAAAAAAAAAAGTTAGAGTCGTTTTTGAGAAAAATATCTTTTTTTAAAATGGTCCTATGGCACCATGGTACTATGGTACCGTTTTTTTTAGCTGAAAAAATAAATCTCGATTTCCCCTCTAGGGAATCACCCCAAAAACTTATGCTCCAAGTTTGAAGAAAATCGCTTCAGTGGTTTAGGCTTTAGGCCGAGATACAGACAAACATACAGACAGACAGACAGGCGGAATTGCGTGACCCACTTTTTTTCGTTCTATATCATCGTAATGTAATGTCATGTATGAGTTTTATCTCGAGTTCGATTTTTTTTATGAATCCAAAACTTTCACTATATCGCAAGTAAAAATTAATGAAAACAACTTTGAACGTTTCCATGTTCTTTTCCTATTTAATTTTATTCAAATAGTCTACTTTTTATCTTATTTCCATTTTAAAAACAAACAGTCACGAATCTTCAACAAAATAAATTCTTTACAACATAATGCCACTTTGGCAGTTATTCGTTACCTACCTCAACTCGCCCCAGCAAAAACACCTTGGTCTATCTACTTCAGGACGAGTTCAGGGCGACCCCAGGTTTCAAAAACCAGAGAATTTGATTGTCAGGGCGAGCTCAGGGTTTTCAAAAAACGCTTTGTCCCCTTTCACACAGGGCAACTGAGTTGCCGGCAACAATTAGTTCATTGGCGAGAAGGGCAGGAAGAAAGAGGGGAAAATGAAATCTCCCCGGTCAACAAATTCAGGAGATTTTTTTGACGTTTCTCTTCACACTACGTTTGTGTGCGTTCCACCAAGGTAGTTTAAAAGGAAAATAAAGAAAATCTCCGGGTTTTTGTTGCTTGCGTGTGAAAGGTACAAGAGATTGTTAAGGAGATTTAAAGAAAACGTCAAAAAATCACCAGCAACTAGTATCTACGTGTGAAAGGGGACTTTGGGACGACCCCAGAGTGACTTCAGGGCTCAACGAACAAAAACCTATGTCAGCGTTTGCAAAAACAAACACAAACACAAACGCATAAAAATCACACAAAAGCCATGTTGTGATGAAAGAAACAACAAATACGAGCACGAATAGAGACCAAATTTCACTTTTCCGTACACAATTAATGGTTACAGGCAATTAATTCTGTGTGAAAAAAGAGGACTGATCTCTCCAAATAATTTGCTACAAAATTTTTCGTTTGTGATTTCGTTGTGCCATTTTTGTGTGGGATTTTTCGTTTCGCATCAGCAGCGTACTAGGCTTTAGGGTTGAAGGTAAACTGAAGAAACTGAGCAGGAGCACTGAATGTGTGCTATGCATTGAGAATATATACGGTCAATCCTCGTGGTGTTTGTGTATTGACGGGTTGCCGTGCCGCACAGTGGTTTCGTTTGGATGGGAGAGCGGAAAAAAATCTGTAAAATCTGAATTACTTAACGGATTTAAATGAAATTTGGCGCATATGTTTAGATCTATCTTATACATATGTGGTCCAAGTTTGGTTAAGAAATAATAATTAGGAAAAAAGTTATTATTTTTCTAAAATTTGTGCGTTTGGATTGTATGGGAGAGCGGAAAAAGTCTGTTAAATCTGAACTATTCAACAGATTTAAATGAAGTTCGGCACACATGTTAAGATCTATCTTATACATATTATGTGGTCAAAATTTGGTTAAGAAAAAATTATTAGAAAAAATCTTATTGAAATTTTTGTAAAATGTATGGGTTTTTGATGTTGTACTGATATATATTTTTTGTTTTTTTTTTAGTAAAATATGAACCTCTTATTTTGAATAAAGTAGAACAAACTATGTTTGTATATTATAAACATAAACATAAACACAAATTCTTCAAAAATAATATTAAAAATATAAATAAAACATTTGCAATAAATTAATATAATATATGTACATATATAAAAACGTAGAAGTAGCTATTTTACTGTGCTAAAATGAGGTTTCTAGCATCTGCACCTATTGGTAGTGTTTTCTTTTTGCCTGTGGCCTCAATCCTGTTATTAGTGTATCTGAGGATATGAGGATACGATGCATCACATCTTCATTCGTCGCAATCCGGCTGCATTTTCTCGAATTAAAACTGCGATAGATTTTATAGTCCTTATTTCGGCATTCTTGGGCTGCCTCGGAGAGTGATCAAACAGGAAATATGCACACTTTGTTATGATTTCTTCTCCGTGGATCAAAACCTTATGTACGGTCGCTGGCATATGGTACCATTTATAATTCTCTACAAAAAGTTGTGCAGTTTCACATACGTACTCTGTACACATCTTGCACAAATGCACAATCAGTCAATAATGACTTATTTTGTTTTTAATCCTTTATATATATAGTTTTATGTATAAGAGCTTAAACATTCTTATGAGGCATTACCTACTAATCCTTAAAAGTCATACAAAATTGTGCAATACACAACAAAGCAATAAAACTCTAAACAACAATAAAAATTGTTAGTTTTTCGATTTATGCCGGAAACGGAGGAGGTAGAGAAAAACTCATTTACAGAAAAAAAAAACCCTTTTTTCTATTTTTACCTGCCCCTACTTTCTGGGTGAAATCAAGAAAACTGTGAGATTATCTCTAATCTTTTAGTTTATTCTTTATTAAGCTCTATCATATAATTCTAACAATCATAAAATAATAACATTTTTAACATACTTTTCCCAAGAAAATTGAGTTGCAAGTTGAAAATTTTCCAGGCAGAAATAAATTGTTTTGCAAAAAACCGAATTTCGCAGACCTTGAAAGTAAAGCTCTAACGTCGAATTTTGGAACTTTTTACGAAAAAGCAAATCAATGCGTTAGAGTTTGTTAGTTTTTTCAATGTGTTGTGTTTGTTGTGTCGTTTGATTCTGAAAAAATATTGTTATTCATTTGTCAAGAATTTTCAGTTCGTGCAATTAAAAACCAGGAGCGTTTATTTATTTATCTATCTAACTATGAATAGTACCTCAATTTATGTATTTCTCCGTTTGTTAATTGAAAGTGGCTCCAGGTTAAAGAGATTTTTTTGCAAATTTTTATCCAGTTAATAACCGCCACACCTACAATCCCATATCGAATATAAATGGAACAATTTTTTTTTAATATACGGTTATATTGTATTATATGTACAATCACTTATGTATGTAGGTATATTTTGACATTAAGGGGAACACACAGACAGACAAATAAATATGTAGGCAATAAAATTGCATCAACATTGGGGAGACTAAAAACCCCACTTCCTTTACTTAATTTACTACTTTGTTTATACCTATGCATAACCGATGATTTTTATACAAAACTGAATTGTAGAAAATAGATTAGAACACAAAAAATAAATTTCAAACTTACTTGAATATGTCATCAAGAGCAATAATCTTTTTAATTTTCTCGGTAAACACATGTGAAATTTGATTCAGAAGAATTTGCATGTTTTCATCACGGCAATAATAGCTTGACATAGTCCAAATATGATTAAGGCCTACCATAAGATCCGGCAATAGAAGTGTCACAAACTTAAAATTATCATAGGAACGAATTTTCTAAAAGACAAACAGTTAAGAAACAAATGACAATCGTTAAATTAAAACTAAATACTTCAAGATAGTCTTTTATAGTAGAAAGGTAGTCGGAATTTTCTTTTGCTAACTTATAATATGTCTCTATATTCTCAATAAATTCTTTCCAGGTTTTAATAATCGCTGATCCATTTGCTTCTAGAATTTCTATATAAAATAAAATTTTGAGGCTTTTAGAAATTTAGAAAATTGTTTTGACTCACTACTTACCTAACACCGATAAGACAAAATCAGTTTTTAACTCTTCTAAAATAGAATAAGTCTCCATTTCTCTCAGATACCAGAGTCTATATTCCGCCATTGGTGAAAATTCTTCCAGTTGCTAAGTGAAATAAAACGTAATAAATCAAAGGTACACTATCGTTAATGCAAAACAATAATTTATTATTTTTATTAAGGCTGCAGGTTTTTTTAAAAAAAAGTGAATAATTTCAACAGTTCTGTTTATAAAGTAATAACGTCAAAAAAAAAACGTCAATTGATTTTTTTTAAAACCTTATCAATTACTAATTATGGTATTGTGTGTAAATTTAAATTATTTCGGAGTTGATATCATCGGTTGTTTGAGATATTCGAGCCCAAAAAACATTTTTTCACAAATTTTTAACATTTTTTTGTAGATTTTTTGGCCTAGAAAATCAATTGAATTTTCTAGAATTTTCTCAAGATATCGTCAACGAAAAAAAGCTTCTGAACGTACGAACGCACGAACACAGAAATCTCTCTAAAAAGAATGTAATCCGACTCCAGAGACTTCGAAACGTCGAGAAATGCAAAATTTTCAATTTCACAAATCGGATCGATTACCATAACTTAATGGCAACGTAAAAATATTTGAGATGGAAAAATATATTTAAAAATTACGGCAGCAAAGTGCTGCTTTTTTAAAAGTCAAGCCTTTTCTATCATCTTATTTTTAAGAACGAGACTAGAGAAATGCCAATTTATAGGTTGCTTAGGTGATTTATTTCAACATAGAACATAATATAGAGACAATTTGTATCATAAAAGCATTCATTTAAACTAACCTTTTCCTTAAGCTCTTTGAGCTGTTTTTTAACATGATACATCCAACCATAGGTAACATCTTCAAGCTGACCTTGAGTAAAAGAACTTAGCAAGGCATTTTTAGTATCTATTGTAATTTTCTTTTTTGACTCTTCAAATTCAATGTCTTCTTGTCCAGGTGCATTGTAAGCAGTTGGGAGATTAAAAGCCCAAACAATATGATCAATGGTCCAGTTCAGTTCCGAACTTAACTCGTTCACCCAACACACCAAATTGGAGTTATATAACGATTTTTTTTTACAGGCGCTATTATTTTGTGTACGATATTCTAGAGCTTTTGTATGTGTTGCAGTAAGAAGGTTTTCCCAACGTTGAGATATTGAGAGCTTCTCAGCTACTGGTTCTGTCGGTAAATTGAAAATATTTATTTTAAAACAATCTTTGTTTTGAGTGGAAAAATTAAGGTTTTTCAACTAATCAACTAATGTTGCCACAGGATTATAAGTCCATAGGTCAAAGGTCAACAATGATCCTGGACCACTCTGCTTCCATTAGTCCAAAAAAGTAATCCAATGTTGTACCAAGTTTAAGTAAAAAGCAAAGGTATTACAGTTCATAGTATATTATTTTATAGTCGTGACTTTTATGGGATTAAGTATGATTTTTGATGCTATTGAATTGTATCTATGTATGTTTTTGAAAAAATATAAGTATGTAAAAAGAAAATATTTTAACAAATTTTGAGGAATTTCCGATTTAATTTTAATTTTAATTTTAATTTTAATTTTAATTTTAATTTTAATTTTAATTTTAATTTTAATTTTAATTTTAATTTTAATTTTAATTTTAATTTTAATTTTAATTTTAATTTTAATTTTAATTTTAATTTTAATTTTAATTTTAATTTTAATTTTAATTTTAATTTTAATTTTAATTTTAATTTTAATTTTAATTTTAATTTTAATTTTAATTTTAATTTTAATTTTAATTTTAATTTTAATTTTAATTTTAATTTTAATTTTAATTTTAATTTTAATTTTAATTTTAATTTTAATTTTAATTTTAATTTTAATTTTAATTTTAATTTTAATTTTAATTTTAATTTTAATTTTAATTTTAATTTTAATTTTAATTTTAATTTTAATTTTAATTTTAATTTTAATTTTAATTTTAATTTTAATTTTAATTTTAATTTTAATTTTAATTTTAATTTTAATTTTAATTTTAATTTTAATTTTAATTTTAATTTTAATTTTAATTTTAATTTTAATTTTAATTTTAATTTTAATTTTAATTTTAATTTTAATTTTAATTTTAATTTTAATTTTAATTTTAATTTTAATTTTAATTTTAATTTTAATTTTAATTTTAATTTTAATTTTAATTTTAATTTTAATTTTAATTTTAATTTTAATTTTAATTTTAATTTTAATTTTAATTTTAATTTTAATTTTATTTTATTTTGTAAATGATATGTATGAAGAAATGTTCATTATACATATGTAAACAAATGTACTTTGAAATAGGCGTGCAACTGTTCTCTATAACTTACCTAAACTTTCCGAGGAGCTTGTTGTTACTGCTTTTGTATCATCGCCAATATCTTCTTCCTCATTGTTTGTGTTGCTATTTTCGACCATTAAATCTTGATTTTTACTTAGTTTTTCAATTTTTCTAATGAGATTTTGGAAATAACACTTGTTCAAGATATATTAATTTAATTAAGTTTATACTTTTGCTGTTTCATTACAGCCAATGCTCGTAACTCGGATGGCTTTGATAAATCTAACATCCCGGGGCTTTTATCCTTTGTAGGGCTTGTATCGTCTTCAGAAAACAATAATTGTTTATTTGACAATACTGATGCCACTGGTTCTTGGAAGTGATATTCAATGACATTTTTAAAAACCTTTGCAATAAATAAAAACTTTAAGTTAAATTTATAAAAAAAATATTAAAATGAATATGTGCCTAACTAGTTATAAAAATAAGTTGTAAGTGGGTAGTTATTATTAAATTTTGTTGTATAATTTTATTGTTAGGTGTTGAAAAATATTGATATGTTTCATATTTCTACTCAACAATAATAATAGTAAAATACCTCGTTCAAAGTCATTTTAAAGTTTTCGATAAAGCTTCCTTTTATTGATCCGAAATAGAAGCTCTTGGGCATGTTAACAAAGCACTCATCACGATCGGCATACTTTACTGAAAAATAAATTTAATTAATAATTGATGTATTATTTTGTAGCTGAAAGTAACATTTACTAATTGGATCCGAACAATTCCGTGTTATATAAATATACTTCATGCTGGGATCTACATGAGTTGGATCGATGCTTCCAAAATGACAGTGTAATATAGGAGTTTTTACGAAACTTTGAATAATTTTCTAAAACCAATAAAAAATATATGTATATATTTTTTAGGTAATTTTGCGTAATTTTCCCATAAATAAATTTACCTTCACTTCTACATAAACAGGCTCAGTGGGAGCATCCCGCACTTTTGCTTTTTTAGTTTTCTTCTTACCCTTCACTGCTTTTTTGGCTACATAATATTAAATTATTTTAAAATTGGGTTTATTTGTGTTATAATATTAATTAACTTTGAAAAAAATGTAAAGAAACAGTTTCGTTTGTTTTAAAAAAAAATTACCAGTGTCATCGTCATCTTCACTTCCTAAAGGGTTCGTATTTTTTTTAAATCAAAGTAAGTTTGTTTTCACAAATGCAGCATGAGAGCAAGGGATTGTTTAATTGAATTAACGAATATAAAAAATAAATAAAGATATTAAATATAAAACATACCTGATGGAATTGAGCTTTTTGCACTTTCTGGATCAGTTTTAGTTTCCATTGCATCAACAGTTACCACATTTTGAGTTACTTCCGTATTAGATGGAGTTTTAACAGGTGGTTTTGATTTTCCTTTATTTTTTATAAATTGTTAAATATTCAATTTTTACATATACATATTTACAAAAATAATCAGACATATTATCTTTTGCTCATATTTTATATTTTACCTCTTAAATCTTTTTTCTTAGACTTCTTATCCTTCTTATCGGACTCAACGACTGGAGGAGGTAAGACTACGGAATTATAAAATTTTAATTAAAGAGTAGGTACACTAAAATTTGTATTCTAATTGTAAGCGATTAATTAATTTCTGCCTAAATATAAAATTACAGTTACAGAGCTTAATTTTTACATACGATATACATATGTACGTAGATACTATTGTAAGTACATATGTATGTAGTACATACATATATGTACATATTAGGGTGGCGCTTATTCTGGCAATATTCGAATTTCTTTCGTCCCCCCCCCCCCTAAAAGTAATGAGGCTGACTTAAAAAAATTCTGTGCAAAATTTCATTGCAATCGGTTAACGTTAACACGTGCCCCCGAGCACTTGAAATTTCCCATACAAATTGCAGGTAGATTTTTAGTCTCTTACTAAAAAAATCCGCAAAATAGTAATTGTTGATGAATAAAAATGAAACTTAGCAAAAATTTAAAAAATATAGCATAGTATAAAAAAAAAAATTTTTACATTTTATAAATTTTTTTTACCAACTTAAAAATAGCGATGAAAATCAGTGATTTTTCGTTTTTTTTACATTTTTCGATTTATTGCGTCCAATTAAAGATGGTGCGGCTGTATTGCTATTTTTTTTTTTATTTTTTCGTGAAGTTATCAATATTATACTACTTATATGATCAAATAAATTTAAATAAGAGAGAAAACAGGGTTCCCCTATAAAATTCATTAGTTTATTTCCTCCAACTGAAATTTTGAACAAAATTAAGAAAGTTTTTTTTTCTTTATTGTTAATTCAATGAAGTTTATGCTGATTTTTTGTTCATACATTGAATTTTCAAAGATTATGTTAAATAATTAATACAAATAAAGAACACAAAAAAATAAAAAAAAAATGTTGTTTTGATTGTTTCGGTGGTGAGGCAGCGGAATAAAAAATAAAAAATTATGGCGCAAAATTTTAAACAGCTTGATGTTAAAGTATTAGCATGATACTACTTAACAATTTTCTAACTTTAAAACTCTTTACTAAAATATTGTTAGTTTTAAACATTTTCTAACTAGTACTATACTAAACGTATTTTTCTAGCTGAACACGCCTAAAACAGTGACAGTTCAACCCATTTTGCCAATTGTAGCTGCCAAAGTGACACTTGGATTTAATATGATAATAAAAAGATAAAATACGCATTTAACGATTTTAACATTAGTAAAATGTTAAAAAGATAATACGATGCTAACTCGTTTAAAATTTGGAAAAGCCTGTTTTTCACCTAGCGCTAGCATCATACTAAAAATGCTTTAACATCACACTAAATCGTCTAAAATTTTGCACCTATGTTTTTTTTTCCGAATTTTTGAGTTTGAAATGGAACTGTTCAAGAACTGTTGACTAAAACAACTTTATTTAGAAAGAAAATTAAAGAATGGATTCCTGGCTTTGACAAAAAGTAAGAGATTTGATTCTAAAAATTTTCGTTGGATTTTTATGAGTCCCTTAATATTTCAAGTCAATTTTTTGAAAAATTGCCCCTCCCATTTAAACGGGGGGATATAGACTACCCCCTCCAAAGGATTTTTTTCTTCTTTTGACCCAACTTAAACGCTCTAGTATTTTTATGCATGTTGTGCCAAGAACCATTTTTTTTTATTATACTGAAAATTATACTACTTGTTGTTATAAATTTATTATAGCAAAATTTTGAATGTCTGTATTTTCGAAACTATTGGATCTATAAAGATGGTTCTGGGCTCAAATTGAAGAAAATTTCATTACTCTGAAATCGTAGAACGAAGCTTGTAGGCAAAACGGAATGACAGCCGAGGATTCATATCTTTATAATTCAGTATCGTTGGTCGGAATTGTGAAACCCAATTTTTTGCCTTTTTCCCTATCATCGTAATTGGTGCGTTCTTTTATGTTACTGTGGTTAACTATAGTTAACTTCGGTCGTTCCTTTAATTCAGAAAAGTTACTTCGAGTAACTTTATGACGTCATAAAATCGTTCCTAAATTCCAAAGTAAAAGTGTCAAAAAGTAACTTTTTGTAACTTTTTCCAACTCATCTCCTCGATATGAATTGAAATAGTTGATCTGTCAAACACAGCTGAAATGCAATGGTGGATGTTTTGTTTACTTTTTGCCTTTTTGATTTGGAATTGTTTTCAATATTTAAAATATATTTTTATCAATTTAATCGATTTTTTCTTGTCGAATTTGATTTTTGGAATAGTTTTTTTTTATTTTCTGATGCATTTTCTTTCTGTCGGCATTTTCTTCTTTATATTTGGTTAATTTTTCATCAAAAAATTCTGTACCATAAGCAATGAAGAAAATTGCACATGTTATTTTGAATTCCTAATAATTATTTTTGCAATAAATTTAATGCAATCACATTTTTTCTTGGTTATTCATTCCAAATATACAATTCAATTTTTTTTTTCAACCCCTTTCGTTTGACAGATTAACTATTTTTAACTCTGGTCGTTCCTAAATGAAAAAGTTACCAAGAGTAACTTTCTTAACTATGGCACATCAACTTTTATTTTTGACACATTAACTATAGTTAACCACAGTAACATAAAAGAACGCACCTAATGTCAAGTTTGATCAAAATCTTGAGTTCGATTTTTTTTTTTACCAATGCAAAACCTGCAATATACTCGTAGTACCTAACAAGTAAAAATACATGGAAACGATACACCATTCGTCATAGTTCCATTAGGCATAAAGCATTCATGGAATTGTTTCAATGGACAATAAATAGACCAAATCCAATTGGGAGTCAATTCTTTATCACATACGTTAATGTAGACAGCCAATTCCTGACGTAGAGTGATTTAGCCAGTTCACGTTTCTGAGATCTCACTGAGCAAGCTCCGTCAGCTCCACTGAGCAGAAGGAGAAACCTGAACAAAATTTCTCCGCTAGAAGTCAAAACCAATTTCCATCTCTTTTTTATTAATTAATCAACTATGACAAAAAATAATTGAGCAAGCGAATCCAAAAAATATCAGTCTCAGTTCTTTTTACAGCAAAAGTGAGAAATCTCACTGAGGAATAACGTTCAGATTTCTGAGATTTCTAAGGTCTCTGAGATCTCAGTGAGCTTCAGAAACCTGGGGTCGATTTCCCGCACCCGTGAATGGGCCATACGTTACTGAAACATTTTACATTGGCATTACTGCTTCATTTGAAATACATTGTAAACAGTAGTGCCAATTGAAATAATTCAGTGACCTAAAGAGGTCACTGATGCGATAATTTGGCCCCTGAACTGGCTAATTGTGTTTATGATTATTCGATTCCGAATAAATAACTGCCTGAACAGAATGGTGACGGAGACTCAACCGGAGCCGGAAATGGAATAGCTCTATCGATTATCAACAATAACTTTGTGTGTTAAATAAAATTAACCAGAATTTAATATCTTTGTGTGTTCTCAAGATATTCGATATTTTTACCAATTTTTAATGTTTTTTTTTTGATTTAAAAAAAAACTATGGGTTGAATTTTTTTTAAGTATTACCAATTTTTCACTACATCATTATGCATAGATTGACCAGGCCCAAGTCGATAGCATTTATTGTTCTAGAGATATTCGAAAAACAAGCCATTTTACAACTTTTTTAAAAATTACTGTAATAAGAAAACCGCTAATTGAATTTTTCTGAAAATCCTTTCTGCACGTTATGGCCTTATTATCTGTAAAATAAAATTTATTTGAAGTCGATATCTCTCTTCAAAACAATGTAATCCGACTCCAGAGACCTCGAAACGCCGAGATATATATGTCAAAATTTTAAATTTCACAAATCGGATCGATTACAATAACATCCAATATGGGAAGTTAAAAAAAAGTATGATAGAATTACTTACGACTGACAAATTTGTGGGAAGAAAACGATTTTCACATTTTGCTTCCACACTTGCATCCAAAAAATCAATTCACCATAACCTCAAATCCCAAGTGGGATAATGTGTGATGGTTTTAGAGCCAATCCTAAAAATTTGTACGTATCAACACATGTCAAATTGTGTGAGATGGGCTGTCAAGTCGTGTGGGATGAAATTTCATATTTTCTTTCACACTATTATACCTGATTAATTTCCCACTTTTTTGACATATGTTTATGTTAAATGTTAATACTCAGTGGGATAGTGTAGAAGAGCTTTAATGCAATATGCAAATAGATAAGGAATGAATAACTAGTTTTGTATTACCAAATACCAAAATTAAACATGGTATGTGTGTAATCCACAAAAATGTCAATTTTCATTAAAAATTAATAAATTAAATTTCGTTGCACAACAGCTCATGCAGAACCAGGGCCAAGTGACTTGCAACGCTCAACCATTCCTATGTGTGTATCTGCAGGTATGAAGACCTACAGTTATTGACGAATCCGAACGGCTAATGTGAGCGGCACTTTTCTATGCCAAGAGATATACTCTTGGAGGTTTTGTCAGTTTCTCGCAAGAGACAAATAGACGTTTTTTTTTTTTTTTACCAAGGGGTGAGAATAGGAACCGAACCTAGGCCTCCGCCGGTATGACAGTCCTACGCACTAACCATCACTCCACGGTTACGACCGTGTCGATTTCCCGAAATTTATTTTTTGAACATCTTAAAATATTATACATACATATGTAGTTAAAAGAGCGAACTCACCTTCTTCAAGAACAGTTATCTCTTCCTCGACTAGTTTATCGTAAAAAGTTCTCCATATAAACACAAGAATGCTGTCAAAATTATTATCCGATTTAACATATTTAGAATTAACTAAATTGTAAAATGTTTGGTAATTTTCTTCTATGAGGGGATTAACTAGCTTGGCATCAAAAACACCAAGAACGTTAGATATGACGTATTTTATCCAATCTATTCTGTTATCTTCTTCCATGCTGCAAAATTATTTTTGACAATAAAGATTTTTTTTCTGTACAAAAATATATTTCATCTATACTTGAGGAAATAAACAACGATAACTTTATTTTTCTTTTTAGCTAGGTAGTATCGCACACAGAAACAAAGCTCGTGAATTCTTATAAAAAATGACTTATGCTTGTACATAAAAACAAAAAGGTTGCTAATGACTTATTTTGCTTGGTAACAACTTTTTTTTAGGTAAGTATATCTACCCCATTTTTTTAGGTGCCATAAAAATCTCTAGCAACGACCACTAATAAAAAATGTTTCCATTATTATTATTATTGTAGAATGTCAGTTTATTAGTCTTGACCATTCTTTATTCCGTCAATTTCATTGAATTTGTGAACAACAACAACAACAACTTAAAAGCACTACCAGCAATTGCTTACGAATTAATTTTTTTTTTTTTGGGTATTTTTAATTCGTTTTATTTTTGTTTTGGCTGGAGTTATAGCTATTTCAAGGGGTGCCAAGACCTAATAGTCTGGTTTGTTACCGATCTTCCAACCTCTCGCCCTTTGATACGTACTACGAATTCTAGTCTATCGAAAAAATAAGGTATGGAGAAAAATGGAGGCGGAACAAGACAGCATACTTAAAAGTTCGTACATAAATGCTGATGCTCCAAATGCATTTGATAAACAAGCCTCACATCTCGACCTGTGACGTCAGTGGTCATCAGTGGCGAAATGCGTAGTGCATACGGCTTCGAAAACTGAGCAAATCTGATGCGCGGGTTCAAATCTCGCATGATGTAGAAAGTTTTCCATAATAAAATTGGATTAAAGCTCAGCACCACTAAAAAGGAGACTAATGACAGGGCTTGGCACCCCTTGAAATAGCTATATCTCCAGCCAAAACAAAAATAAAACGAATTTAAAATACCCAATAAAAATTAATTCGTAAAGCAATTGGTGGTAGCGCATTTAAGTTGTTGTTGTTGTTGTTGTTGTTGTTGTTGTTGTTGTTGTTGTTGTTGTTGTTGTTGTTGTTGTTGTTGTTGTTGTTGTTGTTGTTGTTGTTGTTGTTGTTGTTGTTGTTGTTGTTGTTGTTGTTGTTGTTGTTGTTGTTGTTGTTGTTGTTGTTGTTGTTGTTCACAAATTTAATAAACGTTTCCGTTTTTTCTCCATAATACTTGAAAAATTGATGAAGACTCAATTTCAAAAATCCACCTCAAAAACGTGATAGCAGCACGACCGCCTACTAGGTACTATAATTTTACAAATGTGGTTCAATATTTAATCCGTGGGCAATTAATTTGAACTAGCCGATTTAGGCGAATTGATTAAGGTTCAATAAAGCCTTAAGGTCCTAAAGGCAGACATTATGTTGCAGTACCTATTTGGTAAAGGCTATGCTATTTTTCCCAAGTAAAGCAATACGACTGAATCTTTAAATGGTTTTTTTGTAGAACATTTAGCATTTTTTTATTATCGGTAGGGGGGGGGGGTCTATATCCGCATAATAGAAAATATATTTTAAAAAAACGGCAATTTTTAGTGTGGCTGCGTTTGAGTTTCGTTCAAATTTAATTGAGACAAGCATCATTTTATAGTGGATTTTAATTTTGTGGTTATGAATTTAAAAAGAAAACCAACCTGCCTCCCACTTTTTCAACCAATCCACTTTTTTTATCGTGTTGCAACGATTAAAAGCGTAAGAATTACTTATTTCTCTAATTTCCAACCACGTGTCTCTAGTTATTCCAACCACGTTTGTCAAAAAGAAAAAAATAAAGAACTTTTTTGATAGAGCCACTCATTCTACTCAATAAACATTTATGTATTTGAACGCGTGAACTTAAAATGAAGAGAATTTTGTTTTGGTTAATGTTAAGGTTTCTTGATTTTTTTTGTATTTACACGAAGAGCAGTTATGATTTTCTACCTGCCACAACTTTTTTCTATGTGGGTAACGGGTTTCCCGCAATTATAAATTTTATTTTTTGTTGACATTTTTAGTTTTTTTTTCTTGACTTTGGTATTATTTTTATTTTCACAAAAACATGTAATTAAGTATGTACCATTTTTCATTTTTTATTTTGGTCCAATTTATTTTCTTAAAAATACTTCTTTTTATTCTAAAAAACACATTTCAAATTACTCACAAAATAAAAACAAAAAAGTAATTCAAAAAAATTTGAATATTCGAATCAATTTCTTTGTAACGTTTTCTTAACGTTTTTTTTTTAACTTATTTTCTACTTTCGGCTCTTTCCAACACCCAATAGACGCAAGAATGTAGTTTTCCAATTTTGTTTTTTTGTTTTTATTTTGTTAATAATTTTAAATGTATTTTATGGTAAAAAAAATAAATGTCAATTATTTTTAAGAGAACAAATTGGGCTTTCAAAATAAAACAGGAAAAATAGAACTTAGTTACGTGTTTTTGTGAAAAAAATAATACAAAATTCAAAAAACAACCTTAAAATGCATACAAAAGGGTCTATCAAGAATCGGTTGCAATTTGGCAAAGTTAGAGCCACTTAAAGAAACGAGACATTAGAGTATGCAAATCTTAACCCATTTCCGGCGGCTACAAGTTTCAGTTGACTTATTACTAAAAAAAAAAATCTATAATAAAAATTTTGGAAAAGCTTCTGGTTTTCCAAAATTTTGCGTTTTCGCAAAAAAAAAGCTTTATAATACTTTTATGAAAAATATAAATTAAATGTAGATAAACAGGATAATGAAAAGATTGTTGAGAATTAAAAATGAAGAAATTTAAATACGGTTTACATATTATATAAATATATATTATGTTTACAAAGAATTGGTTTTTGTGTGATATTCATCGAAGCATTTTGGATGAAGTGGGATATTACATTTTTTGCATGAAAAACGGTTTGGTTGGAACACTTGCGACATCGAAGAGGTTTTTTTGTTTCGATGACTGTATGCTTGATGCTATCAAAACGAACTATTTCATTGGGGTTTCCTTACGTTTAAATCACAGGTTGAATATTTTTTTCCGATCGCAATAAGAAATCTACAACAAATGTTCTAAATTCTAGCTTTCACTGGTGTTCCAAATTTTTTGCAAACGCAATGCATCTTCCATGCATATACCAACGCTGCGTCCAGTGTATTTGATAAAATGGCCAGTACCACTTGATTCCTCGAATTCGAATGCGATAGTTGCTTGTGGCGTTATCAAATAAATCAACTACACCCAAGTCGTTATGTTGTAATCACGAATTGCATTTGGCATTGGAATGTTGATATGTTTCCTCTTTTTTCGATCAAACCGTTTTGCTTGTTTGATTGGTTGGTCTATCAAATGATTTGATAAAACTGTAACAATCGAATTGTCGTTCCAACGAAAACAGCTGCAATTTCATTTCCCTTGTCGAATGCAAAATCAGTAGAACCTCGACTTTTTTTCACTTCTTTTGGATCGATCAACTTTGCATTACCAGTTCTATTTTCACGAACTGTGCCTGTAAAAACCAGAAAAATTATTTTTTTACTGTACAAAATTGATAAAAAATTACCTGTTGCGAAATAGCCCAATTTAAAAAGCGCATACATTAGTTTGTGTGAGGTAAAAAAATTGGCTTTTGTAAGTTCTGATCACCAAATCTACATTCTAGCTCAATTTCACCAGCTAGTTCATTTGAGAACATGTTTCCATCTTCAAAAAGCTGCTCTTTATCACCTATTTCGTCATTGTCACCTACAGCATCATTTTTCGGAGGCAAAATTATAAGGTTTGTTTGAACTGCTGCATCCAAATTCAAATTTATTTCGTCTTCTTAATCAGAACTTGGATCATCAATAACTCTTCGAGTTCTCTAGCAGATAAAAAGTTTTGGCAGTACTTGAGGTTTCCTATACGCGGAAGGTACTAGCTAATTATTTCTTAGAATAAAGTCAAAGGGATAAAAAATAAAATAAATTTGATGGCACAACAGCTCATGAAGAACTAAGGCCTAGTGACTTACAACTCTCAACCATTCCTGTGTGCGTGTCTGCAGGAATGGAGGGGACCTACAGTTTATTGCCGAATCCGAACGGCTAACGAGCGGCACTTTTCTGTGACAGGAGATACTCTTGGAGGATTTGTCAATTCCTCGCAAGAGGCAGTAGCCGTTTTTTTTAAATAAATAGGTGGCGAGGCTGGGGGTCGGACCATAGACCTCCGGCATGACAGTCCATCGCACTAACCATCACGCCACGGCTACAAAAAAAAAAGTCAAAGGGATAGTAAATGTTTTTTTTTCCAAAATAGTACTTTTGTATGACTTGTTTTTTTTTTTCTCAGAACTAAAATATGCATCAATTTGTTGGACAGAATGCAGTCGAAAATTATGTTTTTTTTTTTTTTTCAAAAATTGGTACATTATAAACATAAACACATAATATTCTGAGAAAAAACCGTTCATTCTGATTTAAAAACGCAACGAACCCAAATTTTTTAGGTCCAAATGCTACTTAGCCCAGGAAAATTAGACAAAAAAATGGCAAAACTACGAAAAAATTCCGACAAAGCTGAATTTGGGTGGAGATGTTTATTTTTGTACCTTACCTCAAGCATTTTCAAAAAAGTACCTTAAATTTGGACCGTGGCTAAAATTTTTAAGGGGGGTGAAAGGGGTTGAATTTCAGTTTTTTTCTAATTTCTCATAAACTATCAGTGTTTTTTTTTAAATGTGAAAGCAAAAGTTGTAGCTTATGTAATTTTACATTAAAAATGTTATAACACTTTTTTTCGTACAATCAATCTTGAAGATCCGATTACAAAGACGTAAGTTATAGCCAGCAATATCACTCGATGTTAATTTATTTTTCATTATTTTTCACTTCAGAAATAATTCAAAATAGAGCAATATGGTTGGCTTTTGAAGCTATAACTTTCGTCCTAGTAATCGGACCTTCAAGATTGGAGTCCTAAAATTAAGCCAAAATGTCAAGCTACCTTTTTCAATACAAATTTTTGAGGAGGGGTAGCGAATTTCGCACGAGACTTATTATATATGGACTGCCAGCAGCCAAATCACGATGGTTCAATGTAAAACTATACGACACTAGCGCTCTCGTGGCATGTCGGAAATACGGTGTAAGTTTTGGCCGCGTTCAATAGAAAATCTTAAATTTCAGAATGTAATGCCACATTTACACGAGTAAAAAATTGCCATAATGTTTCTTTTTATATTGCCATTAATGACTAAATAGTTAATAGTGTAAATACACCTAAATCTGCCATTATTTTTGTCAGAAAAACTATAACGAAATGCAGATGACATTTAATTTTACCATTATACTGGCATCGTGGTATGAATGTTGACATCATTTTGCAAATAATGGCAATGCACATAGAGAATTCTTGACATTATAATGCCAGAAATGAGTGTCATTAAGGCAATGATTTTATCCAGTTAGGCTCTCCAAAACGAACGCGAAACATTCGGAGTGACGACGAAAACAAAAATTACAACACGTGGTTGTCAAAATGTGAAAATTTGCAAGTAATTATAACGCAGTAGGTTTTATGCCCGACTTTTAAATGTTTTTATCGAGATTTATATTATACAAAATAATAGCTTATTTTTTTAATTTCAATAAAAAATTGTTCCACAATAATCCGATGGAGAATAATGGGAATACTTTTCTAAGTTCTTTTATTTAAATAAGTAACGGCTTAACTACATTCAAGCCTTTTTGGAAAAAAACGACAAAAAGTGAAAAAGTGATAGATAAAAATTAGCTTATCAATGCCTTTGTGAAAAAAATTATGGTCGTATTAATAAACATTATCTAACTTTAGACAGCCGTCCAAGTTTTTAAAAAACCTTTCTAATACGGTTTTCACACTGAACCGAAATCTCGGATTTCGGCAACGAGATTACCAAATCTCATTGAACCGTTCACACTGCGCACATAACTAGATTTTGTTTGACATTTCAAACGATTGTTAGTGTTGATAATAACTACGAAAAAAATCCATTAATATTTAGTCAAAATTCCCAGGACAATTTCCAAAATTTAAATTTTCTCTTTTTTTTCTATTGAAAAAAACCCACCAAATGGAATGGAAACCCACCACCTCTGTACACTACACATAACAAACTCTCTTTTCATTGTTTATGTTTTTTTACTAATCTGTTATACTGAAGAGAAAAATGAGTAATTAAGTATGTTTGTTTCACATTTATACTGTAATCTACTAGATTACGAAATCTGAAAATGTATGGGAAATCTTGTTGATTTCGATGAGATTTGGTGATATAGATGTCCCTAGTTTCTTTGCCAAAAAATGCTTCTTGAAGCTAAGTTGCAATAGATGGCTTTTGAATTGCTTACTTTTTTTTTGCCGATGTGCCACGAGAGCGCTGATGGTGCTTTAAAGTCGTTGAACCATTTTCATTTACGATTTTGTATGGAAATGACACCCGACTAGCAGTCCATATATAATAAGTCAATGTTCGCACGAGTCAATGATGTTGACGATAGGTATTTTTCCCTCGGAATTTTTCCCTAATTTCGAAAAATGTTCCCGGTACCTATTTCTCGAACATGGGAAAATTCTGCTTTAATTATCGATTCGTATATGTGGAATTTTTTCTTTTAAAATAAAATGTTAAGAGCAGCCAAAAAATGTTTGATGCGAAATTTGGGCAGTTGGCGCAAATAAAACGCATTAAAGATGCGTTTTCGAATTTGCTACTTTGTCATTTTTCACTTGAGTTTTGGAAGTTATGACAGCACCAAATGTACTTTTTTTAATGCATTTTGGAACTAAACCATACTAACCAAAAGAGGAAGACGCAAAACTTGCGCCACAGGTAGAGATTCGGGATCCGGGAACATTATGATCCCAAAAATTCCGGGGTCATTATGATCCCGAAAATTCCGGGATCATAATGATCCATTCCCGGGATTTCCGAGATAAGGGGCTTGATGTTCAAATTACAATATTCCATATTGTTTTTACTTAATTAAAAAAGTCGATGTTGTTATCCGATGTTTTATGTTACTGACTGTTTAACTAACGATTTAAAAATCGGCTCTCGTATGTATTCGTAAATAAATATTTCACAAATAATAAACCTGCTTGATATAATATACTTTGTTTAGGACTAGTTAAGTTAGAAAATCAAAGTATGGCAGGGTTTCCGAGTTCCATGGTTACCACTGAAATTTTTTAAACGCATAAAATTTGCCGAAAGTTAACCTTCTCCTGTAAGATTGGTTTTTGGATGTTTTAATTATTGCATACCTTTGCATAAAAAAAACATGCCAGTGGATTTTATAGGTGCTAGACGAGCTTAAAGATTTTATGGTATATAAAATGGTTCAAATAATTTAAGTAACGTGTTAAAAAGAAGGCAAAAACTTTGTGCTGAGTTCAGTCTGCACTAGCTAAAGTAGGAAATCATTGTGTGGCAGTGTTTCTAGAGTTTTAGGGTTATCACCTAGGTTTGAATGTAGGCAGAACAAAAACGTCGAGTTCGTAAAAGTAAAACTTCGGTAACACTGCCACATTCAAGTCGCATTTCTGCAGGCAAATGAAGTCCGTTTCAAATTGTGTTCACTGTTTTAGAAGCACTGATGTTTGCTCTATATAACTACTACCATTTTTTTGCAATTGTTTTTAGCAGTGATTGAGTATGTTTACTTTTTTTTTTTTTTTTTTTTAGGGAAAACGACAGAGCATCATAGTAAATTTAAAAATCATACCCCTGACACAAAACTAAAAAAGTCGGGTTTAATTGTTCTCGCAATCATTTGACGTATGCCGTTTTTCCCCTGGACCTTTCATTTGTTCACGACTCGTTTTTGTGAATCATTGGAATAATAAATAACTACTTGTGTTTTATTTTACGGTTTAAATTTTATTTCACAATAAATAAGTTAATTTTAATTCTTCTTTTTGAAAATAAAAATTGTGAAATTATGAAATTATGAAAAAATTAATAAACTTAAATAAACATATCATAATTTTTCAGTCTGTAGTGCTAGATCCAATTAAGGTACTTCATTTATTTTCAACACATCGGGAGTTAACTTGAACAAAACACCAGAAACATTAAGAAACAAACAAAAATTTCCAGTATACATTACTAAGTTATCATTATCACACAAATATCTTTTGTTTAGAAATATTTTACTTTTTACATTTTAAGACTTTTGTGTCTGAAGTACCTACATAAGTTTATTTTTCTCGAATCTGAAAAGCTTAATTTTTTTACAAATAAGACTCAACTACATTCAAGGCTTTTGGCAAAAAATGATTGATTTGATAGATCAAACATAGCTTTTTCGCACATAGGCAAGGCATCTCTAGAGCATGTTTTTTTCACTTTTTAATTTTTTGCAAAAACACATGAATTTAGTTAAGCCTTTAATTGTAAGGTCAGAAACTGAATTTTTTTAAGCTAAAGATACAAATTTAATAAATTCAAATGATATTTTGAATCCATGAAAGCGCTCCTCGAATCCTACGCAATCGGACACGAGACAAAAAACTGCATATAAGTAAGTATTCGACAAATGTTCTTCGTCCATTTTTAAAACTGACATCATCTTTTTGTATTCTTCCTTCGCATATGCATTTTGTTGTAAGAGAAAGAAGCCATTGAAGGACCTTTTAAATTGAAAGAATGTTAATATTTGTTACTGCCAGTGCAATTTGAAATTTTACCTCTGGACTGGAGGGCATACCTCCAGCCTTAAGCCAATTCGATGGTGCCCAGAGGAATAATTGCATAACATTTGCGGCAACATCAGGACTAAGTCGCTTTGCTGGATTAGGATTCAAGATGTTATAGATTAACTGCTGCACAATATAGGGACAGTCATCTGTTAGCTGTGGAAGATCATCTTCTTTATAGTCAACATTTTTTAATGAAGCTCTTTCGTCCTCAGCAGCTGCTATACCGCTTCCTGAGTAAAAGGGGTTTTTCATTCCAAATATTTCATAAGCTATAGCCCCACAGGCCCAAAGATCAGATTTGGCATAATTCAATACCGAAAATGCTCCTGGTCTCTTATTTATTATCTCAGGAGCCATTAAAGCAGCATTGCCACCTTTATCGATGTCAAAAGATGTGTAAGGGACTTGCAGACCGTGTGTCTTATCAGCCAAGCAGCACCCAAAGTCTGACAACACAAGAATCGGAGGTGTGCCATCATCATTTGTCTCAATCAATATATTGTCCGACTTCAAGTCGCGGTGAGCAATGCCATGTCGGTTGATGTGTGTTACAGCTTCAAGAAGTTGCGTAAAAAGAAGAATTTTCGTTCGAGTGTTCAGTTCGTTGGTTTCAAGAAGATTTCGTAAACTGTAGTCGTATCTCTTCATCAAAAGGTAAAGACTCATATTTCTTCCGTAACCTTGAGGATTTATTCGTGGAGGCTGAGCAATTGGATACAACAAATGACCATCACGGAAATTTCGCACTTCTCCGCAAAAATATCCAAACATTAAGACAATGTTAGGGTGTGGAGGTAAGGTATAAGTTTGATCGTGTATTAGTTTCTCCCATTCTTCAGATGATTCGTTTAGTGCACGACGACGAGCTGGAACGGTTTCTTTGTACATAGCACGTAAGATTGCCATTGCATTGCTTTGGATGTCGTAGTTAAACATCATTTTCATTGCCAAAGGATATCGATTGATGTTGGCATTTACATTTTCCACTGCTTCCTGAAAAAAATAAAAAAATTTGCTAGTTGAAATTTATTTTCATTCAAACTTTTATTTAAATACTAGCTGGCCCCACCCGGCTTGGTACGGGTGAAAATCGTAAGAAAATAGCAAAATAAATTGATAAATGTAAACAGCCCTATTCTGCTAAACGTTCGTGTGAAAGTTTGTATTCTGCTATCCGTCGCAAAGAAATGACTGTTCTAAATTATGTAGAAATGTCGATGAAAAATAATATTTAAACAGGAACAGTGCTAATTTGTTCTTCAAAGAACGATATTAAATTCATGAAAACGAAATGGTAAATTACGGAAAAGAAAAATAAATAAACTATACCTACTTACGAAATTAACGCTATGGGAAACGACGTGAATGATCTCTTATATTTATTTCTCTGCCAAAAATTGAGATGTAAATAAATTGCTATCTATTGATACATGCATATATGTATGTACATATCGTCTGTTCGGAAGAAAAACGACACAACTCAAGTAATCTCATTTTTGAAAAAAGAAAACAGAAAATTGAATGAAAATTTGAATTACAATAAATCTTTTTAAATATCAAGACCACGCCGTAGATCATTAAGTTCCATGTATTGTATTTGAGTTGGGTATTTTCCAATTTATAGTTACGCGACGATATGTGAATTAAAAAAAAAAAAAAAACCAAATGGTAATTCATGAGAAACAAAAATAAATAAACTACATAATACTTACGAAATAAATGCATCTCATATATTTTCCTTCGTGTAAAATTAAGCAAACATATTTTAAATTTTTGCTCCAATTTTTTGACAGAAAAAACTGAAATTTTTTTTTTGAGAAATAATGTTCACGTAACTGAGATTGCTGATATCTCAGTACAGTACAGCGGGTGTAGCTTCCATGTCCAACTGGGCGCTGTTTAAAAAAAAAAGTATACAAAAACACGCTCATATGCAAATGCAATATTCTGTCAAAATTTCAAAGCAATCGGTGGAGAACTTTCGGAGATTACTTATAAGGAACAAACGTACATTTACATTTTTATTTATATAAATATAAATATAATATATAATATAATATAATATATAATAATATATAATATATACAAAATATATAAATATATATAATATATATAAGATAAGATAAATGAGTAAAGGAGGCAGACATTTATGGACTCTTGATTCTTATTTCTTATTACATATTGAAAATGTGTTGCAAGTTTCATCACTATACCGTTATTACTTCGTAATATTTTACTTTTACATATGAAAACACTTTTAAATCGCCATAGCCAGTCTCGGGGATAACTTTTAAAGAAAATAATTCCATATTTGTTATCTACACTTTACATATACCTTTTCAATCTATGTATTTGTTTTTTTTTTTAATCTGGACTCTAGGCTTTTTCCCCATAAAGTTTTAGGCAGTCTCCTTTGGATAATTATTTTTAAATGTTTGCACTATTTATTTATGTGTATCTTAATAAATTGATGATTGGCACGAATTTGTATGGGTATCTTAATAAATTGATAATTGGCATGAATTTGTATGGGTGGAGAACATGCTTTCTTAGCGGACATATAAGTATCAGTGATACCAATATCATATATCCACATTTTTTTAAACAGCCACGTTGCTCTTGGACTATCTTTAGAAGTTTTAAATGCTATTATACCTGAAGGAGATAATGTGCAGCAGTTCAACATTCGCGTTTGTTTATTTCGCGTAGGAACGTTCCAATCTGCTAAAGCACAATGCTATAAAGAAAAAGAGTGCAAACCTTAGGTGGAACAACATCACCAAATTCGTACAAAATATTCCATAATCTACACTTATACAGCAATGTGAAGTCAATAAGAGGAGGAATAGAGTTTGGACGAAAGCAGATACCATAGGCCAGTCCCACGAAGAAAAAATCTCTGAGCGCTCAGAGCGCTCAGAGATTTCTTTTCGTGGGACAAAAAATCTCACCTGAGCACTGAGATATTTTGCTGAGATATGTGAGATGAAAATTTTTTGGATTCATTTCTCAGTTTTCTTTCTCAGCCAAAACAGCTGTTCTTTTGACAATCAAATTTAAATTTTTTTGTGGTGCGCAAGTGCAAAAGTGGTAAATAAATACAAAATAAAGACGGAATGTTAATAAAAACTAAAATAAATTGAACTTTTTATTATTTCTCATTCATTTCAATAAGTTTTCTGCTTCAAAAATTAAATATTTTAAGCAAAAGTTGAAAGTGATTTTTCATAACTTCAGTACAAGAATTATAACACCTGAGTTTTTTACAATTGAGCGGAGAATGTTGTCCCACGAAATGATTTCGCCTCCGTCAAATTGACATTGAGCGCTCAGTGAGATTTTATTTGGTAGGACATACCTCATGTCTCATTTTTGCTGATGACATTGTATTTCTGGCCGAGTCTGTAGAAGGAATGCAGCGAATGATAATTCGGCTCGAAAACTATTGTGATCTTTGGAATCTGACAGTAAATCTCGATAAATCCAAAATGATGATCTTCAGAGATGGTGGGGGAAGATACGCTCGTAACGAGAAATGGAAATACAAAAGGCAAAATTTTACAATTGTGCCGTAAGTACAAGTATTTCGGTGTGTTGATTACCTCAAACCTGATTAACTCAAAACTGAGGCAAAAAGAGCTATTTCAGCTGTTTGGGGACGTTGTATTAATAACAAGTACATCGAACATAGTGCAAAGATCAAACTATTTCGTGCAACTGCAGTCTCCATATTGCTTTACGGTGCGCAAGTTTGGGCTATTTCAGATTCGAGGAGGTAGAAAGGTTTCTTAGATACTTTCTTAAGCGAATTTTTAGATTGCCGTCGAATAAGCCCAATCATATGCTTCATTTGGAAACAGCTACACTACCATTGTTCTTGGATGCCCTTAAATTACATTTTGATTATGTATCGAAAGTTCTGGAGATGGATGATCACAGACTGCCCAAACAAGTACTCAAGAGTATTATTTCATCAAGAGGAAACCTAGTCAATAGATGGGAGGAGCTGGGAGCTGGCTGCGGAGAAAGTGTGCGGATCCAAGTTGATATTAGCGCGGGAGAATTAAGAAGCTTCTTTAAGAAAGTTTTAGAAGGAGCAAGTCAATTTGCATATGACGGATTTATTATGGAAGCGCAGTCGTCACATCACAGGATTATCTATAGTCAGCTAAATTTAAATCTTCAAACAAATACCTACTTTTCAAATCGAGTTCCACTTCATATGATAAGTTTGATATTTAAAATAAGGGGTGAAATAATTAAATTAAATTATATACCAAACCGGCCTGATCTAACTATTCTGTGTGACCTTTGTAATCTTAGGGAGAGAGAGGATGTGTATCACTTTATTGCCAGGTGCCCCATTTTAAGGGAATTTCGAGTGAGATACTTTGGCCAAACAACGATGGAGATAAACGATGTCCTGTCTATATTGAATGGAGACTTTGGATGGGAAGTTTTATATAAATATGCAGCAACGTCACTTAATTATAGATCGAGAATCATCGCAGGCGATTTTTAAGGAAAAAAAAAAAAAAAAAAGGAAAAATAAGTATTTAAAACATGTAATAAAATGTCAATCTGGCAGACGGCCTTTGGCCATAAAATTTAATCTTAAGATTGAACACATAATTGTAAGAATTTATATGCATTTAAATAAAGATTCATTAACTAACTACAGCAATGCAACCTTCGACAAGCGAAAGACATAGATTACGAAACATTTCGTAGTGATTTGTAAAACTATTTTACACGTTTTAATATTGATTTATTGAATTCGATTAATTTATAGACTCATAAATTCTCAGATGAAACCATGGAACCAGGAATTTTGAAATTGATTTACTTTTTATTTTATAGTAATGAACTTGAACTGGAATTAATAATAAAAAATTTATTACATTGTTAGTTTTCTTTTCTGGTGCCTAAATAACGTTGATGGTTTCTCGACACAGGAACATGCAGCATAAAATTTTACAATCTTAAAAGAAAATTTAGGCTACTCCATTGCATCCGATTCTTTTGCAACAAAAACCAAAATTTTAAAAAATAATCTGAGTGTTAGGAGATACATCCGTCTCCTTATATGAAGACAAAAATGATATGTAATAATTAACAATATAATTAACAATATAATAATTTTTCATTTATGTTCTTTTTGATAGAACCATCAAGCCGGTGGCGTAATGGTTAGTGCATTGGACTGTCATGCCAGAGGTCTAGGTTCAATACCAGCCGCTTCCGCCTTAAGTTTTTTTCGGGGCTACTACCTTTTGCGAGAAAGTGACAAATCCTCCAACAGTATCTCCTGTCATAAAAAAGTGCCGCCCACCAGCCGTCGGATTCGGCAATAAACTATAGGTCCCCTCCATTCCTGCAGACACGTACACAGGAATGGTTGAGAGTTGTAAGTGACTAGGCCATGGTTCTTTATGAGCCGTTGTGCCACCAAATTAATTTATTTTATTTTATAGTCCATGTAGAGGTAGACGATATTGTTATGTGGGGCAATATGCAGGATCTTACCCCCAGTTTAGACAAGCGAGTAAAACTAGTAGGATTTGTATCGTAGTGTTAGTTGTGTTAATGTTTGTGTAACTAGTAGCTCATTGCGTGTTCGATCAACTAGTATGATAATTATTTCATAAAAATTCAAAAGGAAGATATTCGAAAAAAAAAAATAGAAATAGGTATTACATCAAAAATGAGAAGAAGTTCAAAATGCTGAAAAAGAAAATAAAAATAATAAAAAGATGGATAAATCCTTTTAATTGTTTTTGTATTTCTACGACACGACAAATTCAAATCGTAAATCTACAATAAATATATTTCCAACGAAAAATGTTTCTTCGATTGAAACGGAAAACAAATACTGCACAAGTGTAAAAGGGAAAACAATACACAAACGTCAAATCACTAGCAGGCTAGTTAGCAACCAACTCGCAGGCAAAAATATTATGCTATTAAAGCTACTAGTCGGCTCTTTCGTGTACGGATACACTAACACACAAAGGCTACTAGTTCTACTCGCCTGTCTAAACTGGGGGTTAAAGAGTTACACTTAGCAGACAAAAATCCGAGTTTGGTAAAACAAAAATACACTTTTTAGGACACATTATTAGTGAACGGTCGATAAAAGTTGACAGAGCAAAAACAAAAGCTATACAGGAAATTCCAGCCGTTACCAATGTTAGAGAAGTTCAAAGTTTTCTTGGAATGGTTAACTTTATTGGAAAATACATCCCTAATAAATCATCAATCGTGGAACCGATTTTAAGTTTATTTTGTAAAAAAAAAAGCTTTCGTTTCTATGTAAACATAGAAAGGGAAGCACTGGCTATTGCATGTGTTTGCGATAAGCTTAAAACTTATTTAATAGGCAAAAAATTTACAATGCAAACGGATCCCAAACCCCTTTTACAAATTTAAAAAACAAAAAACTTGGATGATCTTACTCCAAGGTTGCAACGCATTCGTATGCGAATGATGAGGTATGACTACTCTATAATTTATATCCTTGGTAAAAATCTAGCTACACCTGATATTCTTTCAAGAATGCCGATCAATGACAGTTCTGGTTCAGGAGAGTTAGAGGAAGAAATAGATGCTTATATACATGAGAAAGCATTACAAAATATACATACTAAAGAAAATATCGTTCAAGTTATTCAATCACAAGTATTTGGATAAGGAATGTCAAGAAATCAAACAATATGTGACAACTGAATAGCCAGACAAAATTAAGCTGATTTTCGACATTAAAGATTATTATTCTGACAGAAACGAACTAATTATAATTGACGATTAGCTATTGAGGATTAACAGAATGGTTATCCCTAAAAATTTAAGGTTTATGTTAAATAAATTGCATGCTGGACACTTGGACATTACTAAGGCGAGAATTAGAGCTAGGGGAGCTATGTGGTGGCCCGGAATTTCAAAAGACATTGAGCTAAAAGTGAAGAGTTGTCCAGCGTGTTACCAGAACTCCATAAATAAACAAGAGCTTTTAGTCCCATCAAATTTGCCGGACTACCCATGGCAAAAAATTGCTATGGACTTATTTAACTAAGAAAATAAATGGTATATTGTCATTACAGATTATTATTATTATTCCATTAAAAAATTGATTCAAATGCGTATGACAGATGTGATAAAAGTATGCAAAGCAATATTCATCCCACATGGTATACCTCAATGTGTTTTCACAAATAGGGGGGGGCACAATTTCAGAACCTCGATTCATTGGAATTTGGATGTTTTGCGAAGGATTTTCTCAAGCAGTCCTCAATTTCACCAAGCAAATGAAGCAGCAGAAGCAGCTGTGAAAAAGCAAAGAACATAATGAAGAAAAATGCAGGAAACGTCGAGCTAGCATTACTAGCGTACCGAAATACACAACTTTTTAATGGACTAGGCCCAGATGAATTGCTTTTTGGACGGAGATTGTGTGATAATCTTCCAGTTTTAAATTTAACTGAGAAACAAGATTTCGGAAACCTGAAGGAAAAGGAAGAACATTACAGGAACAAATATATAAAAAAAAAGTTATGATAGATGACACAGAGCAAAAGAACCCATGGAACTAAAGACAGGAGAGTTTGTTTAGGTAACAGATCTTAGGAGACATGGGAAAATCATTAAAAAAGTACAACATACATACATAGGTCTTATTTAGTTAAAACCGATAAGCGAGTTATTCGCAGCAATAGATTCAATTTAATTTTTCATCTAAGCAACTATTATAATGAATGAATGAACAAGAAGCTTGTGTGTGGCTAGTAAAAATGCTGGTTGATTCAAATGCATTCGTCAAACAATAAAACCTGCACTCGATCGACATAGTCACGTGACCTTCGGTGGCGCATTGCGTAGTGCACTTGACCCGGAGACGCTTGGTCTAGGTTCGAGCCTCAGTGTGGCAAATGGTTTTTCGTATAAAATTGAACATAAATAAACTAAGCACCACTAAAGGAGTCTGATGATCGGCCTGGCGACCGTGAAATAGCTATAACTCCAGCCTATAAAACTTGGTGGTAGCTCACTCAAGTTATTGTTCTTTCATTCAAACCTTCAATATTAATATGATGGTGCGAAAGCTTTGCAGCCTACAATGCGCGTGTGTTATCACACAAAAAACTCTTTCAAGTTATACAAACTGTACCCGCTTAGATATCAAAATGAATAAAGAACATTCTAAAACTAAACATTGAACAAGTAAAACATTTTTACTGTTCAGTGTTTGTTGATTTTTAGTGTTTTTTGATATTTTTCAGTGAAAAAGTGGAAATTACTTAGTAAGGATATGCTATATATGAGTTTATTAGTAGGCCCGCTTGAGTTCCGATAAATAATACAAAATAAGCATAGGCAAAGTCACTGTGGCGTATTCGTCCTTTTTTATCAGCATAATATTAGTTGGATTTAAAAATCTGAACATCTCAGCTTTACTGTTTATTTATATACATAATTGGCATGAGATATATTTTAAATAGCAAACATCTCTTAAATCAAAATAAGTTTTTATGTGAGTTAAGTCGGAGTTTGTTGTTTTTTGCAGTGATTGAGCATGTTTACTTTTACGAATTTGGGAATACTAAGGGGCCAGTTATAGCTTTCATTGAAATTCATCATTGAAAATTTTTAATTTAAGATTTTAGGGCACTTAAAAAGCAAAGTCAGTAATTATTTTGATGCCAATGTGAAGCTGACGACTCAATTAATATTTATTGCGAAAAAAAAATTTTGTTTGGATACAACCTTCCACATAATTTGACTTTCATTATTTCAATGATTGAACTACCTTATCAATGATCATTGAAATAAGAAAAGTTATTTCAGGAGAAAGGTTGGGCCGAATTAAATTTTTTTTTTGGCCAGATATATGTATTGATATAGACATAAGCTTTATTTTGACATTAAAATAATCATAGATTTTGCACCCTAAACGTCTAAAAATTAATCATTAAAATTTTCAATGATGAATGTCAATGATAGCTATAACTGGGCCTAAGGCGCCATTTTAACTTTAAAACCTTTTCGGTTTACCGCGTTAAATATTAAGAAATATTATTAGTTTCTTCTTCCTTATATAAAAGGTATTTCAGATGGAATTGGCAGGATTTTCTGCTTTGTTTGCACTCAACAACTCTTTTGTGGAATTATAATTACAGGTACAAGTACCGGTACTGGTACTTGGAAATTTTAAGTACAATTACCATGGAATTGTTCTTGTACCTTAAATTTTAAAATACAAGGTAATTGTACTTGTAATTGTACTTAAGCTTTAATTACACATGCCTGATCCGGTGTAACTGGTGTAATATCATTGTCAAAATGCAAAAGTCTAACTGCTTCTTTCAACTGCAACAACAAAATATACTAGGGGCATTCATGATCCGGTTCAACAAGCCAGGTAAAATTGAAAAATTTATTTGTTAGTACATAGATCGTAAACGCACTGTGTAACACTACAGAAAATACACACACATGTATCTTTCAGATACACGCCGAAAATTGTACACTCTTGTATTTTTCTGTTTCAAGGGGGTTAAGGTACAGTAAAAGTGCAATTGTTGCAGGATTGTCTTAATATTTTGCTATTGGAGTTTAGGAAAATGTTAAATTTTTGCACTCCTGAAACGATACTAGACCAGTTCCAATGGATTGATAATACCTTTTGCTGCAGCTGCAGTGCTGCTACAAAATAGAAAAAAATTCGGCTAGAGCTACAGACACAATTGCGATTGTCACTCACTTTCACCATTCCACATTTTTTGACATGGATTACATGTCTTTCTCGGACGGTTGGGTAGTATCTAGAGAAAAGAAGACCGTCAAGAAAACATGTACCGCTCGCGCCCTACTGCTAAGTGACTGTTTGCACTACAGACATCCTATATATACCAATCGATAGATAAAGATTGCGCAAAGATTATAGAGGAATTGTTTAATAGCTGTCGCCTCATAGTTTCAGGTGATGAGTCATCACGTTTGGGGTAAATTGCAGCTAAATTAGGAGTACTCAAATTAATTTGATATATAAGTGCCACTTCGGATATATAAGTGACACTGACGTCATTGATATCTCATTCGAAAGGGTTTGAAAAAGGGCATCCCTTCCGCGTATTTCCCATATCATTAATTCACGTTATAGCACATAAGACATGTAACCCATATTTGGTAGGTGCCACAAGGGCGATCTACCAAGGGTATTTTTTTTAACTAGATGAGTGCAAAGAAATCCAAGGGATGTTATTACACTTTCGAGAATGCAAAAAGGTCTAAAATAGTTTTGGACTTTATTGCACACTTAAAAATGTAAATTATGCATTACATTAAGTGTATGTACATATGTACCTGAGACTGAGAGCCATAGTGATATGTAAACATATTATGTGGAAAGATGTGCATTATTTTTTTCCCAGTTTTTCGAGGCAAAACCAACCTTGTTTACAAAATTTCACACGAGGAATATACGACACAAATACGATTAAAATTAAAATAAATACGAGACTAGGAATAATAAAAAATATGATATTTTGCGTATGCGATATTTTCGTTTCCCAATACTAGTACAAGTGAAGTCGGATATTCGACTCTTAGAATACCAACATACGACTGTAGTCGAATACGAGTCATAAATACGCGGTAAGTTCCTATTTTTTTGTTCAAATGTTTAAATTTTCGGCTCCGTAACATGTTAATGTGGTACAATACGAATCCAAAAAAATGTAAATTTGAAAAATAAAATAAAGAAAATAGATACTTACCGCCATATTATTGTTAATGTTTCTATTTTTATTTGTCGAAAAAAAACAAAACGATTTTTGTATACAATAATTTAGTAATGCAGAGTGTTCTAACAAAGAATTTGAAAATTAAAATTAAAAAGATGAATGAAATCGGTAAAGCCGTTTTAAAGTTATGGCGTGACCAAGGGAAAAAGGGATTCATTTATAAATATATATAGATGGTCATTTTGCTCTTGATATAAATAAATTAAGGGCCTCTTCTACAATGTCTACGTAAATTTCTGATTGTAAATATTCGCATAATGTCATAAGTCTGCAATCCAAAGAAAATTTTTTAAATTTATAAGCTGAAGAATATGGCTAAGTAATTGTGAAACAGGCCTTGACAGTTGAACAAGGGAACACAAATTTTTTGAGATAATATGATCAATATCCACAACCTTATACATAGCTATTTTACATTTAAAATTTATACTCGCGTGCCCAACCTACTCAAAATATATATTTGGTATTCAAAAAAAGCCAAATAAGCTCACCAAATCATGAATTCCTCCGCTGGAGCCAGCAAACCTTGAACTATCAATAGACTCTGGTAGTTGGTGTCCGTTTTCCTCTTTCGCTTTTACTGATTCCTTATGAATAAATTCTTCGATTGCAGCCGACTGATTGTACAAGCTCAGATTATCTGCACTTCCACCAAAATTATGAACGAATCGACTAATATTCTGGATCGGTGACATCATTTCAGGGCGAAACGAAACTTTTTTTAATTTCGGCTGTGGTTTTATTTCCATATAGGGAATTGCGTTCATTTTGAGATGATCCGCAGATAATACTGGCACCTCTGGTATATTTTCTTTTTTAAGCGATGCAGCGTATACAACCGCTGCACAGCCTTTGGCTATTGGTGGCCCTACATCCAACTTGTCAATATTGAAGTCGTCGTCCATTACTTTTGAGACTTCACCATAATTCCAAGAATTTTGTAAACGATTGGCAGCTTCGCGAATTTCTAGGCATACACCTTCGAGTTCATCTTCTTTTGTTAGAACCCCCGCTCCAGAAGCCAAACTCACGCCAATTAAAGCAAAAAACGGTGCAGAATCTCCATAAAACAATTTCTTTGTTGCCTTATTTCGAAGTTCTTCTGAATATGGAGTTGTAACTCGGTTCAGGATATTATCAACAAAGAGTCTTCTAGCATGTTGACCAAACCGAAAGATACCACTTCTGTGGAGCGGATTTATAGCATTTTGTATAGTGTCGTTTCCAGCCTAGACGGATATTAAAACAAAATATATGTTAGTACAGTAGCTCCTCTTGTAGATAAATATTATTGGCTAACCCACAGACCCACACAGGCAAGTAATGGCAACGGAAAGCAAGTTCAAATACAATTTTTTCCTACAAACTTAAACAACTTGCTTAGTGCAAGTTGAAAAAAAAAGTAGAATAGAAAAAACAAATACTTTATTGAAATGAAAAGTAAGGAATTTTTCGAAAATCAAATTTGCAGAAAAATATAAGCTATGTACGAGGGCGGGTCAAAAAGTTCCTGAAAATGCAAAAAAAATAGTGATGCCACCCCAAATCCAACGCTTTGTTTGTCAAGCAAAATCTTTTAAAAGAATGCACGCAAATTTTCAAATAGATATGTCAAAAAGCTTTGTTGTGTGATCCATTTTATACGCCTACGAGCATTTTTCTAAAAAATGAAAAAAAGGAACAGTCGATACAATGCACTTCTCTTCGTGAACCGATGCCGAAGACGCTAAGGTAGGTCTGTGCGCAAAAAGGTCATTGCGTACACTGGAAATGGTAAAACGATCATCGGCGCATATAACGCAGGGCTCTTTTATCGATTCTACGCCGAGTTGAATCAAAAACAACCGCATTGGTAGATAAAAAATTTTCGCACAAGTCCGCATTCATAATGGCAAAATTGCTTGAACAAGGTTCATTTTTTTAATTCCAAACATGCAAAAATAGCTTGGTTGTAAAAGATTCAAAATTCAACATTAAATGCATCATTGATCAAATGAGCTAATCTTAGTTTTGTTTTCTAAGTGATTGTTTGTAACCATCAGTAACAAAATAAGGAACCACAGCAAAAAAAAAATAAATTAAAATGAATAGGTACAGTAGGAAAGTTGACTCACCTTTGTTATTGATGCCGGAATGCGACGTTTGTTTGTTTGTTCCAAAATGTTGGTGTATATATCTCGTTTGCAATAACTTTGTAAAAAATAACGACCATGTTTGGCAAGTCGATGGCTTAGCAATCGGAAAGACATGATCCTGATCTAATGCTTTTTTTGTCCTTCTTTACCACACAAACCAGCTCGAACTTACAGAATTTTTTTTGCTAAAGCAAAAATAGATTTATGTACATATATCTTAAATTTTAATTTTAACGAACTTACCCGTTTATGCCTTTTTCTCTGTTGTAATATGTCCCCTTTAGGGGATTCTAGTTTCTAACATCGACCGTCTTTTTGGTCGTCGTTGTATTTTACGTATTAGATAATCGAATTGCTTATTGAATACGCTTCTCTTAACGATGACTTATTATTATTCTTTGAAGATGATAATTTTATTTTGTTTATGTATATAAATCTTTTTTCGTATTCTTAAAATAACAAGAAAGTTAATTGCGTATCTCTGTTTTTCTTTTATGTTGAGATGTGTGAAGACGAAAATTGAAATTCAAAAAGAAATGGAACTTGGTGACAAATGGTGACAAGCTGATATGTCAAAATCTTGGTCTGTACGACGCCGTACGACGTCGCAGAATTTGCTGTCAAAACCCAAGTTTTCAGAAACTTGGTGAAAGTTGCAAAGTCCACTTTCACACGAAGATACTAGGTCCCCTTTCACACAAGGCAACTGAGTTGCCGCCAACAATTAGTTCATAGGCGAGAAGGGCAGGAAGAAAGAGGGGTAAACGAAATCTCCCCAACAAATTCGGGAGATTTTTTGACGTTTCTCTTCACACTACGTTTGTGTGCGTTCAACCAAGGTAGTTTAAAAAGAAAATACAGCAAGTCTCCTCCGTCTTTGTATCTTCGTGTGAAAGGTACAAGAGATTGTTAATAGCCGTTCCACACTATCCCATCGAGTATTAATACATGTCAAAAAAAAAAGTGTGATAGAATTACTTACGACTGCCAAATTTGTGTGAAGAAAACGATTTTCATATTTTGCTTCCACACCTGAATCCAAAAAATTAATTCACCATAACCTCAAACCCCCAATTGGGATAGAATGTGTGATGGTCTTAGAACCAATCCTAAAAATTGTCATGTATTAACACATGTCAAATTGTGTGAGATGGGCTGTCAAGTCGTGTGGGATGTGATTTCATATTTTGTTTCCACACTATGACGCTGATTACACGATTCTTTTTTTCGGTTGTTTCGTCTTTCGTTATTTTGACAGATATGGTGAGGGGTGTAGAAATGTAAGGGGAATGAAGTAACGAAAGCAGGAATGAAAATTTCAAGACTTTTTCTGGTTGAACATTTGACGTTCTGTGCCGAGATTAGCTATTTCAGCGAGTGAGGTGAGATGACTCGCCTTACTCGCCGACTCATCTCACTTCATTCGCAAAAGTGATTTAGCTATTAAAGTGAAATGAGTAATTTCGAATCAAGTTTCGAACACATGAAATGTCATAAACAAAGGCTATCTTTTAATTCGTTGCCTTTGGTTTTGATTGTTTGAGGTTTAGTTTTTCAATTTTGTATTTTTATTTTAATTAAACTTTATCGAAAAACTTATGAAACTAAAATTTAATTAATGTGTGACTTTATTGTGAAGTTAGTGTGCCCTACCCACTCCTAAACATTCTTCCAAAGTTTTGTATTTGTAGTTAGTCCTCACGAAGTTGATGGGGTCGTCCTTGCGATGCTGAATTATATTTTTCACTTGTGTTAAAAAAATTTATACCTACAAATAAAATGTAATTAACAAATTAATAATGTTCATCAAATATCATTTTTACATAAATGTACATTATTATGTTTGTATAAAACAAAACCAAATCTTTTATGTGCTGCATACTCATTTTTACCTACATACATTGTTGTTTTGCTAGTTCGTTTCACATTCACATACGTGAATAGGTATGTTGAAATTCCTTTGAAAAAGAAAACATACTTATGCAAAAGTGGAAATTTACCAACACATACACCGAGTCACCGCTGAAACATCCGGCGAGTAAATTGACGTTTCATTTCACTCGCCTACTCACTCACTTTTACTAGCTAAATCGATTTTTAGTGAAAAGTGAGTCATCTCACTCACTCGCCATTAGCTAAATCTCGGCACTGGTTTGACAACCGATTAGTGATGAGCGATGATGCAATCGATGTAACCGGGATTCGTTATTCAAAGTAAAACATCGATACATATTTCAGTATCGATTTCTTGATAAATTACATCGACCATACAAGAAAATAGAACCATGCAAACAAAATAGTTTGTTTAAATCAAATGCAAAGAGAGAAAGTTCACAAAAATATTTGTTGTTTTATATCAAGCTGTGTGTTCTTTTTAATTAATTTGTTTTTTTATTAATTTGTTATAATTTATTGAATTTGATGGATTTTAAAAAAATTGACAAAAGTTCATTAGGTACTATTTCATGGAAAGGGAATAAGATAATTTCAATACCCAAAGGAGTTAGCAAAGAGTTCAGCAAAGAGGGTGCGTAACAACTAGTTATAAATCATGTACAAATTCCAAATTATGTCAATATCTACTTTTTAACCAAGACAATAAATGTTCCAACCAAAGTTAGTCTAAAAATGTTTTTTTTAATAAAACGAGTGTGACTCTTCCCAATTGGTTGAAAAAAACCACAACACAGGTTGGCGAAGTCGACAATTCACATAGGTTTCAATACAAACAATCGATAACAAGCATGAAATTCACGTCTATTCTTCGCGCTTAGATAAGAAGTCGAAAATTCTCTGGGCTTTTGTAAAAGTACTAGCTGTTATCGCATTAAACACGTTAACTGTTAAGTCGTGTTTTTTTTATAAAATTTCCTTTGGGGATTGGGAAAACATACGCGGTGTGGTAAAATCATTTTTCAGATTATGGTGGTATATTTTATGAGTTACTGAAGAAGTAAATGTTTTGATAGCTTTTTGTTGGTGTGATTTACATGTAAGAACTTAGCTTAATATGAAAAATGTCTACATTTGTACAAAGAAGAAGCCTATGCTTTAGTAGCTTTAATTTTTTAACTTTCCAAAATCTTATCAAATCATTTTTGTTTATTAATTAAAATATTGAAGATTTAATGGAGGAAAGTAGTTTATAAATTTTGAAGGACACACATATTATTTTACGTTTTAAATCAAAAACACGTTTTGAAAATTTTAACATATTTGGTCCTTAAAATAGAAAAGGAAGAAGTATTTCCTTTGTTTTCAAGTATCGATTTCGAAAAATACCGATGTTTCGGTTCGATAAATGTGTGTGCCGATTTATCGCTGAGAATCTTTCAATATGGCTCATCCCTACAATCAAAGCATTAAGGCTCTCCCAAACCAACGCGATTAGTCGCCGCGACAAAAGAAAACAACAATAACAACACGTGGTTGTCAAACAAAACAACACGTTGTTGTTATTGTTTTCTATTGTCGCGGCGATTAATCGCGTTGGTTTGGGAGAGCCTTAATGCGAGAAACTTTTAAACTTTAAATTATAAGTCTTAACATTGCTTTTCATTGCTAAATAGGGTATACATTTGAACAAGAAGTGATTAAACCCCTTTTTTAATTATTATTAATGTTTATTTTCCAATAAATCCACCGCGGAGATTCTGAATGTCAAAATAACGAAACAAGTATCACGAATGTAAAAAAGAATCGTGTAATCACGAGGATACGTACCTGTCAAAAAGACGAATAACGAAACGAACGAAAAAAAGAATCGTGTAATCAGGCTCTATTATACACGATTTACTTCCCACTTTTTTGACATGTGTTAATACTCAGTGGGATAGTGTGGAAGGCCTTTAAGGAGATTTAAAGAAAACGTCAAAAAAATTACCAGCAACTAGTCCCCTTTCACACGAAGATACTAGTTGCTGGTGATTTTTTTGACGTTTTCTTTAAATCTCCTTAAGTCCCCTTTCACACGAAGATACTAGTTGCTGGTGATTTTGGTGAGCGCTCTTCGTGGGACTGGCCTTTTTTTTTATGGCGTGTGCGAAAGTGAACAGTGAATGGCAGTGTTCACAGATTGGTGGTTTCTCCCACAGTACACATATTGAAGGTAATATATTGCGCATCTTCGAAAATTACAGTGACCTGCCTGACAGAATTTACAAAAACAAAACACAAGTGTTTCTGAATCGCAGTGACCCTCGTCCACAATTTACAAAAACAAAATACAAGACATGCGCAGAACTGAACAAAAATGAAAACTCGGAAGATATTACCTTCTATATGTGAACTGTGGGTTTCTCCCACCATAATGGTGGGAAAAAGTGAGCTTGGTGGGAAAAAATTCATGGTGGGATTTTTAGTGGGAAATTATTCGAAACATTTTCTTACTTACAAAATTTACCTACCTATCTACCAACATATTTTCCTCTAACTTTATTTATTTGGCCTTTTTGTCGCTGTGCTCTTCATTTTTCATTGCTGTCCTTTGAATTTTTATAGATGAACTCATACCATCAAAGAGCTGAATTTCGGTTCAAGTACAGTACATACTACACAAATGCGGAAAAAAAGAGCTTATCATGCTCTTACAATATTTTTTTCTCCCTCATTGTGATATTCAAAAATGTAAAACCAATGTGCTTCGGTAACTCCTTTAAAAACCTCCAATCTATTTTCCTTATGCTCGCACTGTGTTTAAACATGTTCTGCCTTATTCATAAACAAAAATCTGTTAGTCCCCTTTCACACAGGGCAACTGAGTTGCCGGCAACAATTAGTTCATTGGCGAGAAGGGCAGGAAGAAAGAGGGGTAAACGAAATCTCCCCGGTCAAAAAATTCAGGAAACTTTTTTGACGTTTCTCTTCACACTACGTTTGTGTGCGTTCAACCAAGGTAGTTTAAAAGGAAAATAAAGAAAGTCTCCTGGTTTTTGTTGCTTGCGTGTGAAAGGTACAAGAGATTGTTAAGGAGATTTAAAGAAAACGTCAAAAAAATCACCAGCAACTAGTATCTTCGTGTGAAAGGGGACTAAGAATTTTCCGGACTCAAAATAAAGGCAATTGCTTACTGCTCCATTTAAGTCCGAAAAATTGTTATTTCATGGTGTAGTTTCCCTGAACACGAGAGCGGCTCAACTTTCCTTTACGACATCCCGAATTTGGATACGCGGATGGTCTCATTCGATAGATATTCACTAAAAAACACCAAATATCACAATTTTAGGGTGAGGAAATATTTGTAAGTATTTTTAACTAATTTTCAAAGTTACACTTTCCATACAAAATGCATGGAAATAAATAGGCCAGTCCCACGGAGAAAAAATCTCAGTGAGCGCTCAATGTCAATTTGACGGAGGCGAAATCATTTCGTGGGACAACATTCTCCGCTCAATTGTAAAAAACTCAGGTGTTATAATTCTCGTACTGAAATTCTAAAAAATCACTTTCAACTTTTGCTTAAAATGTTTATTTTTTGAAGCAGAAAACTTATTGAAATGAATGAGAAATAATAAAAAGATCAATTTATTTTAGTTTTTATTAACATTCCGTCTTTATTTTGTATTTATTTACCACTTTTGCACTTGCGCACCACAAAAAAATTTAAATTTGATTGTCAAAAGAACAGCTGTTTTGGCTGAGAAAGAAAACTGAGAAATGAATCCAAAAAATTTTCATCTCACATATCTCAGCAAAATATATCAGTGCTCAGGTGAGATTTTTTGTCCCACGAAAAAAAATCTCTGAGCGCTCTTTTTTCTTCGTGGGACTGGCCTAATAAAAAACACCAAGATGGGGATGAAAGAACTTCCCTTGTCGTGACAGTGTATGCTTAGTATTGCCAGACGTACGCAATGGTTTTGGGATATTTTTAATTTTTGCGATTTCTGGGATTTTTATTCGGAATTTTCAGATTTAAGCCCGATTTTTAGGGAAATTACTTATATGATCAGTTATGAAAGAGTAAAATTTTAACGGTAAAATATGCGGGAAACAAGTCACAGGTGCAATATTATTTCCACTTTATTTGAGAAATATTGAGATTTAAAACTATTATTTAACCTCACTAAAATGTATTTCAAAACGAGTTTAAATAATAGTTTTAAATTTCGCGCGAAATTTTAAACTATTATTTAAACTCGTTTTGAAATACATTTTAAATGAGGTTAAACAGTTTTAAATTACCCGAAAAAAATAAAAACCCAAGTAAAAAATACATGCCTGGCAATACTAAACAGACCGTATGACATTTCTTTAATTTGTATTGTTTTCAAAACAAAAACTTCTAAAAATTAATTAAAAATACATTTATGTATAAATGTTTCCTCACTTTAAAATTGTGATATTTTAGTGTTTTTAGGTGTTCATCTTTCCAATGAAGCTATCCGCGTTTCCAAATTCCACGTATAAAAAGTGCAAATCGGTAAAAAAAAAATGCCCGATTTTGAAAATTTTAAACATTTTTTAATTGCATTTAGGGGGGTTTCCTCACCTTAATATTTGAAAAATATTCTATTGAGATGCCTACCTACCCCTAAAAAAAAAATCAACTTCGAAATCGGGATGTCGTAATGGAAAGTCGCCCCGAAAAAAACAATTTTTTAAAGCGGCCCATACACACAACACTTGTGTCGACACTGGTGTCGGTGTACTCAAATGTTTTGTGTGTATGGGCAAGTGTCTACACCGATTTCGGTGTCGAACACGGTGTCAAGAAAATCAAAATCTTTTGATTTTTTGTGTCGGTGTTACTAAATGTGTTGCGTGTGTGGCGGAAGGCCACACTGGTGTCATGACACAGGTGCACACACTTGTGTTGTGTGTATGGGCCGCTTAACAAATTAAAAGTTCTGGCAAAAAAAAAATATGGTGGTATTTTTTTTTCTTCCAGTACAAAAATGTTGGGAATTTTTGTCAAATTCGGTGGGATCTTCAAAATCCCATCTGGCATCACTGTGAATGGGAATTGGTGGAGGTGGTCTCTGTTTTTAGATAGATGCTCTGCTATAAGCCATATAAACCAAAAGTAATTTAAAAAAAATGATATCCTTCTTAAAGAGAAGTAGGAGTCTTTTGAATCGATCCGTATGTATAATATAGCTTTTAAATTATATATCTTGAAACTAGATTATTGCTCTAGGACAAACTATGTCTAGTTATTGGCAATGAAAGCTGTGATCTTGATTCAGCTGTATCGGCAATAGCACTTGCCTTTTTCTACTCTAAGATCTACCCACAGCACTCTGGCTTCCTACCTATACTCAATATTCCACGAATAAGCTTTCCAATTAAAACAGAAGTCTCGTACTTCCTTGGAAAATACAACATTACAGACGATTTTCTCGTCTTCAAAGATGACACAAGCAATGAGTTTATAAAAAAGAACTCGGTTATTTTAGTTGATCACCATACCTCGCCCTTTAAGGACTCTGTTATCGAAGTATTTGATCACCGCCCAATTGACGATTCTTGTGGGCTCCCTAATTCCTGCAAGAAAACCATCGAACAAGTTGGCTCATGTGCAACCCTTGTCGGCGACTTAATTATGCGGTCGAGGGGCTTTACCGACGAATTTCAACTAATTTTAAAACTTCTGTATGGGGCTATTGTTTTGGACACTGTAAATTTTTCGCCTGAAGCGTGTAGAAAAACCGAGCTGGACTCAGAAATTGCCGCTAAGATTGAAGACTTTCTGGGAATATCAGAACGCATACTTCATCGAGAAACCTTGTTTACAGAGTTGGTTAAAGCGCGCGAAGACATAACCTCATTAACAGCCTTTCAGTTACTTCATAAAGACATGAAATTAGTCTCTAACTCTGATGGTAGTATCAAAGTGGGAATTCCAGGATATCCTATTTCAGTGCAGGAGTTCATAAAACTACCTAACGCCAAAGATTCAGTAAATATGTTTGCCAGAGAAAATGATTGCTCTGTGATAGTTTTAATTGGTATGAAGATAAATGGATCTGATGTAGCAAAGGATATTGGGGTGGTGAACATCAAAAACGATGAACTATTTGAAGAAATATTGAACAAAATTAAGGTTTATGATAAACCCAATTTACAACTTACGGAAATAGAGGGTTCAAATTTTCTCGATGGTCGGTTCTTTCAACAACAAAATATCAGAGCAACCAGGAAACAAATTATTCCAATTGTGAAGGATATTTTAAATAAAATACAATAATCAATACAAAAGCCTTGATAGTCATGACTTTTATTATGTGTGTAACATGTGATATAAAAAAAATAACTTATGCAAATAAATGTGATTAAAAACGACAACGAATATGTGCTACTTAGTTTTGTCGTGTTTTAATGCAGTGTGAAAAATCTGTCAAACTTGAATTTATTGTTTGTATAGAAAAATTTCACCTTCGGCACATTAGTATTTCAGAAGTATCGCTGACAATTGTTAAATGTGTAGAGTGTCAATCAGATTTGTAAAGATTGCAGTTTTTTCGGTACTTCTGTAAATTGAACAAGAAGACTAATATTGTATTGTTTTATTTGTTTGCTTATGTATTCACATAATTATGAATTTAAATATACTATTTATTTTTGTTATATTTTTGTACAATTATTAATTGGTCCTCTTTCTAATTTCTCTCATTAATTTTGTTAATGATGCATATATTTATATATATTATCTTATCTTATTTTTAATCCGTGGTATTAGTTTTAAGCAACACAAAATATTTCGAAAACATTTTTTTTCTTCTTATACCTATGAAAGTTTTTTTTTCAATTGTAGCATTTTCCTTTCACAATATATGTGATTTCATTCTCATTTTTTTCCTTCATTTATTATATTATTAGCCTTATAGTGAGTTTCACCCGAACAACATTCCAGCCGGAAATTTTTTTCGCCTATTGTGAGTTTCACCCGAACAACATTCCACCCGGAAATTTTTTTCGCATATTGTGAATTTCACCCGAAAAATATTTCACGTTCCAAAAATTTGTCTTATTGTAAGCATTGACGGTTTAATTGCTAGACTACAAATATTGCAAAATAAAGCCATGTGAACTATTTTAAAATGTAACAGATATACGCCAGTAATATTTATGCTAGATTCTTTAAAATGGTTGTCCGTTAAACAAAGAATTGTTTTGAATTTTTTAGTGCAATATTATTCACTCAATACATCTAGATTAAAACTTAAATCTGGATGTAAATCATACAAATTCAATGTAAATTCATCTGGATTTAAATTTAAATCTGGATGTATCGAGTGAATAATATGGCGGTTAATGTTTGTTTACAAAATCAAAAATAAATTAATGCCAAATTATTTAACAAGATATATTAGTTATGTCCGCGATATTCAGACGTATTCTTTAAGAAATAGAAACGATTTTAGATTACCAAATTTCTTAACAGCCAGAGCTCAAAACTCACTTATAAAAGGTTTTAAAATTTTTAATTTATTGCCTAACCATGTTAAAAATACTTTTAAAAAAGTATTATAGATTTTGTGAGACTTAAATATTAGCTTATAAAAATATCTGTGAAACAGCAGAAACGATAATTGTAACCTAAAGCCTCTTAAGACGCTAATAAATAAATATCTATCTATCATTTATTCCGCACAAATACGATTGACAGTTTAAATTTTTACCTTTTTTTAGTAGGCGAACGAGAGAGCAATAAGGCGAAAAACGTACATTTCAATCGGGTGAAACTCACAATAGCTTTTAAAATTCTTGGCGAATAGAAAATTTAAGGGTGAAATGTTGTTCGGGTGAAACTCACAATAAGGCTGTATGTTTAAGTAGTAAGATATTATTTTATCATCTCTGTATGTAAAATCACCATATTGTTTTGTATGCATATCAGGCTACCGAAATAAACAAATATTATTAGAAGACTCATTTCATTAACGGCCATATTATTCACTCAATACTTCTAGATTAAAACTTAAATCTGGATGTAAATCAAACAAATTCAATGTAAATTCATCTGGATTTAAGTTTAAATCTGGATGTATCTGGATGGGGTTCTTTTGAAGCCCAATATGAAAATGAGATACCATCTAGAAAACAAGCTAGCTTCCGCAAAAAGCCTAATAAATGCTTCATGGCAAAAAATATTGAGAAACTCTGATATACCGTCCTCAGCCAAGTACAGGGTTTATCAATCAGTCATGCGATCTGTGATGTGCTATAGCTGCCAAGTTTGGGGGTATCGATCCTACGAAGAAGTAGAGAAACTCCAACGTTTCTTTATAAAAAAACTTTTTAGGTTACCATCAAATACCCCCAACTATATAATTCAACTAGAAACTGGCCTACCTACCCTATTTATATACACCTTAAAATTGCATGTTGACTACGTTATAAAAGTTCTAGGATACAGCCCAAACCGAATCCCTTATGTGCTAGCTAAATATATTTTTGAAAAAAAGATAGACTGGATTGCAGATTGGCAACTTTTGGCGCGAAAATGTGGGCTAGATCTAAATATACAATGTTCTGATGTGCACGAATTAGAGGCACAAGTCAGTAATTTAGTGGAAGCCTTTGACATTTACCAGCGAAACGACTGCACACAGCAAGCGGAGTCATCAATTAATAGGATTATATACCCTGAGCTAAATCATGACCTTGCGCATAACAATTATTTCAGGGATGATATAAGTCTGGAAGCAGTGTCCTTGATTTGCAGAGCGAGGGGTGACCTGCTGAACATAAATGGTACCCCTTACAACAAAAACGCCACACCTTTTTGTACGTTGTGCAATCTTAAGGCAAAAGAGGATTGTTTTCATTTTTTGGCTATCTGCCCTGTGCTTAAAGAGTTTAGATTGTTGTTTTTTGGCTGTTTAACGCTTAGCATGGAGCAATTGAAAATTATTTTAAATGGAGCTAATTGGGAAAACCTTTCTAAATTTCTAAAAACGGCAATAAAGTACCGGTATGCTATTTTAAATGAGAACGTTTAAAAAGGAAAAAAATAAGAAATAAACAAAATATCATGTTCCTATTATTTGTATATATAATTAGTTTATAAATAATTTAATAGAAATAATTTATGGCTGACGGCAATACGCCATAGCCCCTATATTTTTTGTTACGTAAAATTCAAAATTTCACATATTATTTATAATAATATATGTGAAAAACATAATCGAATATATTTAGAAATTATTTATTGTTAAAAATTTATCTGAAATTTATGTAATAAAAGAATCTAATCTAATCTAATCTAATCCATTGAGTTTATATACATAGAGGAATCAAGAATGAAGGAACCATTATTAAAAGTTCTGCCGCTAGTTTCGTTGCGATCGCTGAGTGAATTTAACTTGAGTAGATAGTCTGCTATTACACAATGACTCTAGAAAAGTGACTGTTTTCAAACGTAATGAGTACGAAAGAGAAAAATGATGAGATGGAAAACCTGTGAACCGGAGAGTCAAATTTTCGGCGACTCTTTTTGACGTTTGCTTTTCTCTTATTCGTTATATTACCATGTCGCTTCATTTGTATTCGTTTCTTGTTAAGAGCACATGTATACTTAACTTACTTATATGGTGCGTAGACAAAGAGCACTAACACGGACAACAAAACTAAAAGAGAAAAGTCAAATTTGAGTCATGAATTGAGTCAATAGCAGTCGATAGCATTATTTGTTATAGAGATATTCGAGAAACTAGCCATTTTACAACTTTTTTTTTTATTTGCTGCAATAAGAAAACCGCCTTATTATGTGTAAAATAAAATCTATCCCAAGTCGATATCTATTTGTTCTCGAGATATCGTCCGAATGTACGTACACACTTGTGTAAGAAATAGCAACAATTATTACTTTTTTTTTTAAACTTTCATTTACCTATTTGTTTTTTTTTTTTGTTTTGGCTGGATATTTTTTAAAAATGTAATTTTCAAACTCAAAATTTTGAAAAAAAAAAAATAAAAAAAATTGTTCAAACTATTTTTTTTTTTTTTTTTTTTCAAAATTTTACGTAATAGTAGTATTTTTTATTTTAATATTCAATGTTCCTATCCATTTTTGGTCAAGATGTTAAAATGTGTTTCCGGAAAAACTGGGAAACTGAAAATGAGTCAAAGCATGTCGAACAAAATTTTTATGTGACTGATCAAATAAAAAGTAAAATGCAATTACAAATCTTTAAGAAAAAGATTATTGGAGTTTTGAAGAAAGTAAAAATTCGCACTAGGTTTCTTCAGTGTTACAACAGGAGGAACATACCTATACTCAACCTTATTCTGCTCCTTTACATCCCGCAAAGAAGGGTGGTGTACGAATTCTTTTTTTTAAGTTTATTTTTGGTCTTATCTTGAGTCTTATATCCGTTGTAATAATATCCCAAGATATAATTACCAACATTTATTAAGAAATAAGTCCAAAAACACACAAGCCTTGTTGCCGCCCAAGGAAATTACTTGGGCAGAAAATCACAGATAGGGGAAATGTTATATACTCTCGGGAGCGTTCTCTTTTGTGATGTGACTTTTTTGAGTAAGGGAACGACATTGGACTGAAATTCACACAAATGGACAGATTCAAAGTAAAGGATCAGACTTTTTATTTCACCAAAAAGATCAAGCTTCTATTTTTAATAATATTATTATTCAAGAGCAAATGCGATCTCTGAATGTACCAAACAAGCACATCTCGACCTGTGAAGTCAGTGGTCATAAGCGGTGGAATGCGTAGTGCACACGACCTCTAAGACTGAGCAAATCTGATATGCGTGGATTCGACTCCCATGATGTGCATGTAGAAAGTTTTTCACAATAAAATTGGATTAAAGCGCCTCGGCACCCCTTGAAATAGCTATATTTCCAGCCAAACAAAATAAACCAAATTAAATAAATTAACTCGTAAAACAACTGGTGGTAGCACCTTTAAGTTGTTGTTGTTGTTCAAAAATTCAATGTACTAAACTGTTGGGATGGTATAATTTTCAAACTCAAAGATGAACAAAAATAAACAAGTGAAGTGAAGTCTTTTTTCAGGTGCTAAAATGCTCATATAAAATATTATTTCACTTCAGGCCATTAAGATGTTCAAATTTTGCATGGTTAAACAAATTTCTTAGGAAGGTAAATTACTATTTACAATTAGTTAGTTATGTAAATCAATCAGCCTCGGTGTCGTTTTATACAGATTTCTTAGATTTCCACCAAAAAACTCTTCTAACAAATTGTGTTTACTTAAAATTGTTTAATATGTTTTGATTTTATAAATGCTTCTTTTATACTTTGTTCATACTTAACATTATCAACTTTTAATATAAGATATTAACAAAACAGATCTTTAACAAAAATGTTTGAAATATTCAACAAATATTCAAAGCAAATTTTTGTTTCTTAAAAAAAGATTACAGATTCAATACTCCTGTATGGAAAATAAATTTTATAATTTTAGATGTCGAGCGGAATCATTTTTTTGTGCTTCCAGTTTAAAAAATTAAAGATGTGTTTTTCATATAAAATTCAAATTAATTATTCAAATGCACGTTTCATAGAAAATTTTTATTGGGTTGGAGAGAACTCAGTTGGAGACAACACACGACAATGGCTCTCTCTGATTAATGGCACTGTATAGGCAACGCACTCATCCCACCCGGGTGAACGCCATGCTGATTCACGAGTTTCTTTGCGTTCTTGAAGATTTTTATAACCTTAATGGATCGGATAATTATAAAATTAGGAATTAAATATGATTTCAGTTAAAAATATCTTACACCAAATATGATGGACGTTATAAAGTCGCCCGATTTGGGAAAAAAATCCGGCAAACGCTTCATTATTATTCTGTCGATAGTTGATGGCTCGTGCCCAGTTGTTACCCCATTCAATCATTGTACCTGGTTTTAACCGGTAGGAGCTTAAAGTGAATTGCAAATGTTATTCCTTAGAAGTAGATTATTTTATAACTTACCGCATTTCGTAAATGTTCTTTCCCGTTCGGTTCATGATCTGTGGCCAGTAGCTGAAAGCCAGCAAATATTGCAAATGACGGGATCTTAAAAATTTTCCACGTTCATTCATCAATCGTAAGTACTCCTGAAATATTTAAAATTCAATAAAAACTGATTAATTATTAATAGGAAAATGGGCATAAATGAGTTGCGTCCTATTGTTTTAACACTTCATGTCCTTTATCTATCATATGAAAGGTATCAATGAGTGTTAGAACTTTTTTTTAAGTGTTACAATACACGGGAGTAAAAAGTTGCAGGTCAACAGTTATAACCCAATAACTGTTGACTTGCAACTTTTTACTCCCATGTATTGTAACACTTTTTGACATACAGTGGTGATCAAAAGTTTTGGGCCAAACGCATATTGTACTCTTTATAGTAAATATGAGGAGTGAAAAAAATTGAATATACATATTAGCTGCGTTTTATTTTCCACTAAATCTGACCCAGATCAGATCATGATAATAAAACAAAGTGGATCACAAATTTATTTAGTTCTCACAGTTGGCTTTATTTGCACAATAAAATTGACAGAAGGATAATTTTCACAAATCTTGTTTGATTAAAATATTGCTAGGAAAGTCTTCAGAAAACGGATTTTGAAATCCAAATCCAAAGGCAGCCCTGGATCTAGTGTAGTTTTTGTAATACTTGTATTTATGTTTCCAAATCCAATCCGGATCAGATCTGGGGGAAAATATAATGCAGCTATTATGTATGTAAAGTAAAAGAGTTTTATTGTACTAAAACTTCTGTTATTCACAAATTTTTAATCCAAGTTTTATATAATTATAATCATATTGTTTGATAAACCTGACTACAATTAAAGTAATGCCCGAGCTCATTTTTCTATACTCCTGACAATTAACTGTTCTAAATTCGATTAAATCTAAGTAAAATAATGAAAAATGTTTATTTGTAGGTTATTATAATCGTCAGTCGCTCTAAAAGTAATCAACATGATAAATATGTTCTAATCGTAGAGCGGTCTCGTTCTCGCTCTTGAAACGTGAACTAAAAATGTAATTTATACTTGTATATAAATTTAATCTCTGTTTCGTAGTTTATAAGTTATTTTTATTCGTAGGCATTGTATACAGGGTGTCCGTTAAAGATTGGATAATCCTGAAACGGATGATAGCCCACTGACTGTTCTGAAACCGGAAATAAAAAAGGGCTATCTCAAAGGGTACTCAAAATATGTGTTTTTTTTCGTTCCATGTATTTATTTTTTTTACTTTACGTTTTTGAATACCACGACTACAAATGGATGAATTCCATCGATTTTCTTTTGCAGCAGGACTTTTATTAAAAAATAAATAAATTCGTTTACAAAATGGAGGCGTATCGCGGCAGCTGCTATGGAAATCACCTAGCAGAATTAAGACGATCATTTATTAGGAGGTCAGTTAGTACCTTAACTGAAGATGGGGTTCCAATCCCTGTGGACGGTTTAGGCGGCAGCAAATGAGAGAGGGGGGAGGAGTGTTCCCACTAAGGCACTTCTCCTTTATCCAGGCGGCAGCGGAAGAATTCCCCAGATGGAATCAACGGTGGCGTCTACAGTTCCAGTCAGGTTGAACTACTTAGTGAACACCTTATATGGGCTACGACATATTCGTAGCATAGGCCTATAAGGAGCGGTTTATCCGGCTCCCCGTCCTTGGAGTTATTATAAGGATCTGGTCCTCAAGGCTAGGGGGTTGTGCGTCGGGGTGACTTCCCTACCACGGAAAAATTTTCGGTTCCGAAACAACAAAAATCCTCGGATATGGATGATTTTAATGTTGACGACCCCAGCAAACGAAACAAGGACAATGAATTTCGGATCTGCACGTGGAATGTACGGACCCTAAACAGGTCACGTGCAGGCGAACAATTAGTGGAGAACCTGGATAGGCTAAGGGCTGATGTAACAGCCATCCAGGAAGTGCGATGGGATGGAGAGGGCATCCGAAGGATGAAAACGTGTGACATCTACTTCGGCGAGTGCTGCAAGGAGCAGGGTCAGCGGCTCTTTGGTTGTGGTTTTGTGGTAAGGGGAAGACTTAGGCAAGAAGTCTTGGGCTTCAGAAATGTAAGCGAGCGCCTGGTCACAATCCGCATTAAAGCAAAGTTCAAAAACATCACGTTGATCTGTGCCCATGCCCCAACGGAAGAAAAGATCGGAAAAGAGGGCATCTTTGGTTCGATAGTCGGAGGACACAGCATGCACGACAACACTTCCGGTAACGGACTCAGGCTCATTGATTTCGCAGCGGGGCGAAATGTCACCATAGCAAGCACTCTATTCCCACACCTCAATATACACAAAGGGACCTGGCGGTCTCCGGATCAACGAACCATCAACCAGATTGATCATGTTGCGATAGACGCTAGACATGCTTCGAGTATCCTGGATGTCCGAACGTTCCAAGGTGCTTACATAGACTCGGATCACTACTTGGTGGTAGCGCAAGTACGTATGCGGATATCCATCACGCCACAACGACGAGCGGATGCTGTAAAACGATTTAACGTCGCGAAGCTAAAATCGCAAGAGATAGCCAGGACTTTTGCAGACCACGTCTCTCTTAAACTCTCAACAGGCCCGCCACAAGAATCATCTGTAGAGGACCATTGAAAGCACTGCCAAAATGCCATCAAAAGTGCCGCTACTATGTGCTGGGTTTCACTAGGCCACCACAACGAAAGCCCTGGTTCGATGAAGACTGCAGACTGGCGCATGAAGCAAAGAACGAGGCCTACCAAGCAATGCTGCAGACTAGAACCAGAGCTGCTGAGAGAGCAGCCCGGGAGCTCTACGGGCAAAAGCAAAGGGAGGAACGCCGACTTCTCAGGAGTAAAAAGAGAGAGCATGCGAAGCGGGCAGTCGAGTCTATTGAGGACTGTAGCGGCAGGGGGGATGTTCGAAAGTTCTACCGAAGGGTGAGGCAAACTACCAAGGGTTACAAGGCCAGAACGGAAGCCTGCCGAGACGAGAGTGGGAATATGGTGGTAGACACACAGTCGGTGCTGAGGATCTGAAAACAACACTTTCCTAGACTGCTAAACGGCGAAGATGGCCAAAATTCCGCTGTAAGACAGAACACTCCATTCAACCTGGACGATTATGGTCAAAACTTCCGTCCACCCGACCTAAATGAAGTTCGGTAAGCGATAGCCAAGCTTAAAACGTACAAGGCTGCTGGTGCGGATGGCCTGCCAGCCGAGCTATTCAAAGCAGGGGGAGACGACTTGGTAGGGAGTATACACCAGCTTATCCAAAATTTGGTCGAAGGAAAGTATGCCTGATGAATGGAACCTCGGTATAGTGTGCCCCATCCACAAGAAAGGAGATGCTCTGACCTGTTCCAACTACAGAGGTATAAGGTCAGGCGCGCACATGCAACTAAACAGTTTGGTTTCGATTTTGAGTACTATAGGATTATATGAGAGTCCGCGCACATAAACCGGCGCGCACTCCCATATAAGCCCATTGTGCACAAAATCGAAACCAAACTGTTTAGTTGCATGTGCGCGCCTGGCCTAAGTCTCCTCAACGTCGCATACAAAATCTTGTCATCTGTACTGTGTGATCGCTTAAAACCGTTTGTCAACGATCTGATCGGCCCCTATCAGTGTGGTTTTAGGCCCGGCAAATCAACCGTCGATCAAATGTTCACACTCCGACAGATTTTGGAAAAAACCCAGGAGTTTCAAATCGATACACACCACCTCTTTATCGATTTTAAAGTCGCATATGCTAGCGTAGACAGAAACGAGCTATACAGAGCCATGTCGCATCTCGGCATCCCTGCCAAACTCGTCCGCTTGTGCAGGATGACGATGGAGAAATCTCGCTCAAAGTCGGCAAGAACACCACGAACCCTTTGATGTGGAGAAAGGTTTAAGGCAAGGCGACGCGTTATCATGCAACCTGTTTAACATCGGTCTTGAAGCAATTGTACGTAACTCACAAGTCAACAACAGTGGTACAATTTTCCAAAAGTTCATCTACTTACTTATGCAGATCATATTGACATCATTAGAAGAACAAAGCGAGCTGTTTGCAAGTATTGAATCGGAGGCGGCGAAAATGGGTTTGGGTGTTAATGAGGACAAGACGAAGTATATGCTATCATCGAGAAAGGAATCTCAACATCGTCGACTCGGGCAGAACGTCACGATGGATAGATACAACTTCGAAGTCGTCAAAGAGTTTGTCTACCTGGGCTTCACTATAACATCGGAAAATGACATCAGTGCAGAGATCAAACGAAGAATTACTCTTGCCAATCGCTGTTTCTTCGGGCTAAGAAGGCATTTGAGTAATAAAGCCCTCTCTCAAAGAACCAAGGAGACCTTATATAAGACCCTTATCATCCCGGTCCTGCTATATGGGGCGGAAGCATGGACCCTTTCAAAAACGGATGAGAATCTACTTGGGTGCTTTGAAAGGAAGATTCTTCGGGTGATTTTCGGTCCAGTCTGTATCGGTGGTGTATGGAGGAGAAGATTCAAAAACGAGCTTTACGGGCTTTACAGCGACATCGACCTGGTCAAAAAGCTTAAACTACAGCGGCTGAGATGGCTGGGACACGTGAAGCGTATGAACACCAACGCACCAGCCCGCCGAGTCTTCGAATCTACCCCTGACGGTCTGCGCAGCAGAGGAAGACCCCACCTTAGGTGGCGCACACAAGTGGAGAACGATCTCAACCAACTTGGAGTGCGTAACTGGAGGCAGCTAGCTAGGGACCGAGCTGGCTGGAGGGGCTTGTTGGTTGAGGTCCATCCTGGGCTGTGAGCGCTATCTAAAGTAAGTAAGTAAGCAGATTGTGCATAAGAGTGGGTGGAAAGCATGAATGAGCGATTTTAGTGACAGCTTGCTATGGCGATTCTTTTTGCTGCAGCTATATCTCATTGTGTTCAAGGGGTAAAGTGAAGTCAACTTTTGCTGCAGCTCCACAATAGCTTTGTTCGTTGAACTTTACACCAGAAATATTTTATAGATTACCATCTATCACTTTTGATAAAAAGAAAGATCGATAGTATACCATAAAATGTTGGTTGGGCATTTTCATAGCTTACTATTTCATTTGTCTCAAAAATGTCGCAGGGTAAAGTTGTGAAGTTTAAAGAATTGATTTATTGTTAATTTTGTTTGAATCTACAAGAAAAAGACCAAAACTTCCTTCTGGCACCTACAAATAATTAATTACATTCGAAAAAACACAAAACAAAAATAAATGAAACAAACCCACAAATGTCAAAGGGAATTGATTAAAAATGCTAATTTAATTATTTTTTGGTCATTACTTGATTTTAATTTAAATAAATAGTAACAAATTATTTTTTTACGAAAACCACTTCGTTTATGAAAACCACTATGTGCCGAAACAGATGTCGCTATTATTAAAATAAATAGTGGTTTTGTTTTCATAAACAATTAATTTGTTTTCTATTATTTTTAATTAAAAATGCTAGTAGACCGAGAGCTGGCGACGGATTTTCTGCGTGAAAGGAAACCAAACGGTATTAATGTTACAACTAGTCCTAGGGAAGTTGATAACGAATACGAAAGTCTGTCTGCACGTAGTGGCCGCGTTTCCGCGAAAAAGTGCATCAAAAGTACAACTTTTCTGAAAATAGAAATAGTGAGGGAAACCACTTATAATGCATCGCATCCCGACGCCACGGACTCGATGATTACAAAAATGGTTTCGACAGACGTGTAGGTGGCCGCAAAACCCTCGACAGACGCCGCCGAAAATGCGTTTTTTTTGGCGTTTTTTACTTTTTGGGAAACCACTTAAAATTGGTGTCATTCGAAAGCTCTCGACTCCCTGAGTGCGAATATGCAAATGACAGACGTCTAGGTAGCCGCAAAACCCGCGACAGACGTCGCTGAAAATGCGTTTTTTTGGCGCTTTTTTACTTTTTGGGAAACCACTTAAAATTGGTGTCATTGGAAAGCTCTCGACTTCCCGAGTGCGAATATGCCCATGACAGACGTGTAGGTGGCCGCAAACTCGCGACAGACACGATTAAAATCGCGGATTTTTTTACGAAATTCTAGATAACTCATGTTACACACCTAAATACATCGCAATCTGAGGCTCTTGACTGCCAAGAGTATAAATATGTGAAAAAAACCAACTTTCAGCTTTATCCAACAGCTGGAAAGCGCGATAAAAATCGCGGATTTTTTCAGTGTACGACTATTTAATGGGCTTTTGCGGGAAACCACTTAAAATGTATCTTAATTGAAAGGTCCTGACCTCAAAAATATTAAAATTTAAACGACAGACGCGTAAGTGGTGATAAACGGATGGTAGCCGCTAAATAAGTCGCGGCCGTTATTTATTGTTTTTAAATTGGTTCTTAGTGGTTATCTCTTCAAATGTTACTCAAGTTAAAGGTTTTAACTCTCTTAAGAAGAAAATGTAGGTGACAGACGTTTTGAGTTATATGGACATGTTGAAAACCGCCATAAAATTCGCGAATGTAATTATTATATTATTGGTTGGATTTTGGTGGTAACCTCGTCAAAAGGAATGTCTATTCAAAGGTTTTAACTCCCTGACCAAGAAAATTTTACTGACAGACGTTTTGAGTTACACCAAGCTGCCAAAAACCGCGATAAAAGTCGCGCATGTTATTATTATTTTATCAATTGGATTTTTAGTGGTAACCTATTCATATGTATGCCAATTCAAAGGTTTTACCTCCCTCGCTTGAAAAATTTTACTCACAGACGTTTTGAGTTACACCAAACTATCTAAGTCCGCGAAATACATCGCGTTTGTTATTATTGTATTTTTTTAATTCAATTTTGATGGTCACTGATTGAAATGTACCTCAATTAAAAGGTACTTACTCCCTGAAATATAAAATGTAGTCACAGACGTTTTGAACTACACCAAACTGTTGAAAAAGCCATCGCCAATTAAAAAAAATTAAGCTTATTATTTTATATGTTTGATTTTCCAGATAATTAGAAGCATAACTATGTATGAACATACATAACATACATACAAATTTTAAATAATCACTCCTTTACATATTCAATACTAATTGCATTTGTTTGAGGTACATTTCAATCAGTGACCATCAAAATTGAATTAAAAAAATACAATAATAACAAACGCGATGTATTTCGCGGACTTAGATAGTTTGGTGTAACTCAAAACGTCTGTGAGTAAAATTTTTCAAGCGAGGGAGGTAAAACCTTTGAATTGGCATACATATGAATAGGTTACCACTAAAAATCCAATTGATAAAATAATATTAACATGCGCGACTTTTATCGCGGTTTTTGGCAGCTTGGTGTAACTCAAAACGTCTGTCAGTAAAATTTTCTTGGTCAGGGAGTTAAAACCTTTGAATAGACATTCCTTTTGACGAGGTTACCACCAAAATCCAACCAATCTATACTATTATATAAAAGAGTAACTTTTTTTGGTTGTCAGTAGTGCTGAATGTATGCACTAAACTCACAAACAAACAAAAAAACTCTTTTAAAAAATAGATATAATACAAATTTCACTTATCTGGTATGCTATAGGATACAGCAGAAAAGAAAATTTTTGTTAAATACCGAATAATAAACAAATTAAAAACTTACCACAAAAAAAATCGTATGGAAATTTTCTAAAATCAAGCATGTAGGTATTTTCCTTGAAAAATTCTGCTTTATAGATTTTCAACTCACATTTACTTCAAGCTCAATTATTTATAAGGAGGAGTTGTTTTGCCATGGAAAATTGCCTTTTGTGGCATGTGGATTTGACGATAAATCGTCAAATTCCATATTTTTGGTGGGCTGATTCCTGGAATCGGCTCAAAAAAGAGTTGTTGTTTTTTTTTAGGTAGGGTAGTATTTTTGTTTTTTCTTTTTTTATTTTTAGGGAACATTTTTGGTGAAAACTAAGTGGTGGGTAGTAAAAAATCTTCATCGAAAAAAAAAAAAAAAACGATTCAAGCCATGTGCAGTAAATGTGCCTTGGTAGGTGGGAGCGAGAAGTGAGTTTTGTTTTCACCGGCGACGAATTGTGTTGATGTTTTTGTGTAATAGGGAAAAGTTCAAATAAAAAAAAAAAAAAACATCAACGGTAGGGATTTTCTCTTTAGTAAGAAATAGTGGTATGTGAGAGGTAGGTATAATATTTGCAGCAAAAATAAATGTTTACTACTGAAATTGTTTGGTTTGGTGGTGGGTGTTTGCTGGATATGGTAAATGGAAACGAACTATAGGCAAGGGCGTGCACAAGGAGGGGTAATGGGCATTTAATGCACCCCTAATAAAAATTATTTTTAATTTTTTTTCTGAGTAAATTATTAAACGATCTCAAGAGCGCACGTAAATAGGATGGGGGATGCTTATATTACATGTAAATCGGCTTAGTTAATTCACAACTTGAGTTCAATTTTTGGATTTTAAGGTAAGACTGAAATTGGTTGGTTTGGCGGTGGGTGGTTGGTTTTTTAATACTTTATTTAGGTTAGGTACAAATTTTTTCATGAGAATAAGTGATGGTGGGGTGGTAAAAATATGTATGCAGGTTTTTTGGCAGTGAATTATTCTTCATCGTCAAGAAATAAAAAAAAAAAACAAATCAAACCATGTGCAATGTGCCTTGGTAGGTGGGAGCGAGATAGGGAGTATGAGAAATTGCCTTTTGTGGCATGTGGATTTGACTTATGGTCAAATCCATATTTTTGGTGAGCTGGTTTTCTGGAATCGGCTAAAAAAAAGAGTTGTTTGGTAGGGTAGGGTAATATTTTTGTTTTTTTTTATTTTTAGGGAAAATTTTTGATGAAAATTTTAAGTGGTGGGTAGTAAAAAATCTTCATCGAAAAAAAAAAAAAACAATTCAAACCATGTGCAGTATAATGTGCCTTGGTAGGTGGGAGCGAGATAGTGAGTAAAGAGAGTTGTTTTCACCGGCGACGACGAATCGTGTTCATATTTTTGTGTAATAGGAAAGTTCAAATAAAAAAAAAAAAAAACATCAACGGTAGGGATTTTCTCTATAGTAAGAAATGAGTGGAGTATGTAAGGTAGGTATAATATTTGCAGCAAAAAATGTTTGCTACTGAAATTGTTTGGTTTTTGGTGGTGGGTGTTTGCTGGATATGGTAAATGGAAACGAACTTATAGGCAAGGGGCGTGCACAAGGAGGGGTAATGGGCATTTAATGCACCCCTAATAAAAATTATTTTTAATTTTTTTTCTGAGTAAATTAATGCTGGATTTACATGTATCTTCATGCGAGTTCTGCAAAAAATAAGGGATACAAAATATAAAATGCGTGTTTGTTGGATAGAGAGAGAAGAACAAAATGCAGAGATCTTGATTATAGGAACGCAGACGAAGATTATAACGAAGACGAACATGTTCATCTTCATGGTGGTGCTCTTTCACACATTCGGTTTTTTGGTATCACTCTATCCCGCTCTACTTTTCTTGATGTTTGCAGATGAAGATACATGTAAATCCATCATAAACAATCAAGGGCGCACGTAAATAGGATGGGGGGTGCTTATATTACATGTAAATCGGCTTAGTTAATTCACAACTTGAGTTCTAATTGTTGGATTTTAAGGTAAGACTGAAATTGGTTGGTTTGGCGGTGGGTGGTTGGTTTTTTAATACTTTATTTAGGTTAGGTACAAATTTTTTCATGAGGATAAGTGATGGTGGGGTGGTAAAAATATGTATGCAGGTTTTTTGGCAGTGAATTATTCTTCATCGTCAAAAAATAAAAAAAAAAAAAACAATTCAAACCATGCAATGTGCCTTGGTAGGTGGGAGCGAGATAGTGAGTAGAGTTGACTGTTTTCGCGTTTCGCCGTCGATGAATCGTGGTGATATTTTTGTGTATAGGAAGGTATGGTCAAACAAAACAAAACATAAGCAGTCGGTAGGTATTCTCTATAGTGTAGTAAGAAATGATTGGAGTAGGTATAGGTATGAGTAGGTAGGTATAATAGGTATTTGCAGCAGAAAAAAAATGTTTGTATCTAATCTACTAAAATTGGTTGGTTTATTAGCGGTGGGTTGGTGATGGTGAATGGAATCGAACTTATTTAGAGGCAAAGGCGTGCACAAGGAGGGGTAAGGGGGCATTTGCGCCCCTTTAAAAAATTATTTTCAATTTTTTTTTCTGAGTAATTACACAATCAAGGATGCACGTAAATAGGATAGGGGGATGCTTATTACATGAAAATCGACTAAATTTACAAAGTGAGTTCTAATTGTTGGATTTTAAGGTAAGACTGAAATTGGTTGGTTTGGCGGTGGGTGATTGGTGATGTTGAATGGAAACGAACCTATTTAGAGGCCAATGCGTGCGCAAGGAGGGGTAAGGGGACATTTGTACCCCTACTAAAATTATTTTTCTATTTTTGTCTGCTGAGTAATTCACAATCAAGGGCGTACGCAAAGGTGATAGGGGGATGCGTATTACATGCAAACTGGGTAAATTTACAACTTTAGTTTAAATGGTCGGATTTTAAATGAAGAGAAAATTCAATGCAAATTCAATTCAAGGGGCACTTGCACCACTAATAAAAATTATTATTTTTGATGTATATAGGGTGTTTTCATAAATCTCAGACTAACCGATTTCTGCGATTTCAAAAATAACAAAAAACTATCTATTTCTTAAAGGTTTATACATTTAACTGCTTCGATTTTAATAACTCTTTTTAAAATACTTTAAAATCATGAACCAAAATATATACACCCCTGTTCTGATTTTCGCTTCAGTAAAAAATACTTTCGTTTTAAAAACATAGGTGTTCTTTACTCAATTATTTTGAAGTTTTCAATTCGATTCGTTTTTGGTTGTCGAATTTGAATTCGTAAAGCTAAAAATGTAATATATTTTTAAAACATTATATTTCTAAAAACTAATTTTTTTTCTTTTGAACTAGGGGAAGAAATACTAACAACACACAGTTTACAGCTTTTTTAAGTTTTATTTAACACCCAGATCTGGTAAGAGGTTTTACCAAGCTGAATTCGTTCGAAATTCAGAACACTCTTTTTAATTCGGAACGAAAATCAGAACAGAGGTGATATTTACATTTAAAAATTAGTTTTTCATTCGTTTTTGTGATTGCAGAAATCGGTTAGTCAGAAGTTTATGAAAACACCAGTAATAACACAAACAAGGGACGCTAAATTTATAACTTGAGTTCAAATGGTCGGATTTTCGAGGTTAGAATTTTTGATTGAAGAATAAATGCAATGAAACACAAGGGCGTGCACAAAGAGGGGTAAGTTGTAAGGGGCCAAAATATTATAAATGAAAGGTCGGTCACTGACTCCCCCATTCATTCATCTGACTCATCATTGCACAGGTTATACTGTATATGATAAAAATATATAATACATTTTATTGAATAGAGAATTTTATGTATAGGCGCACTTAGACGGAATTTTTGAAATTCAAATTTTTAGTTACCCTACCCTAATGGGGGTTTTCTGATTAAAGGTAAAAAAACAGTATTCATATTAATTTTAGTCGATAGATCTTTTAAATACAAGGAAGTGCTTAATTTAAAAAAATTCTATAAAATCTACGAAGCGAGTTATAAAATGTTAAAAGTTGAATTTTGAAAAATAGACGTAGACAAATAATTCGCCATAAATTGGGGGTTTTAGTTAAGGACATAGATTTTATACTATTATAAAGGTAATGAAAAAAAAATTATTGATGTTTCAGGAATTTTTAATGGGATTTTTTGTACCCACTTTTTGATTTTTGAAAACCAGACATTTTTTTCACCTATTTTTTGGTGGGTTTTTATTTTTCATTTTTTTATGGGTGGTTGTAAAAATCTAAAATTTCTACACCTGATGGAAACTATTGATTTATAAACATTTTAAAAATTTCAAATTTTTTGAATACCCCAAACTTGAGGTATTTACAAAATTAATGAAATCTTTTTATGCCCTCACAACTTTTTACTGGATGCATCTATAAATTTAATTTTTCTTTTGCACCTTCGAAAGCTAACGTTTAAATTGATATCTGAATCATAATTCTACAAGCTACACAACCCCCAGAATAGATTAAATTCGATACAACATTTCACAAAAATCTTGAAAAATGGGCATAATTGTTCGTTGTCCACGTGAAATGTGAAAAAGAGCCGATTTGGAACTGGTTTTTAGCTTTCGTTCTAATTGTCAGATTTAATTTTTGATTACATATTTAGAAAGATGAAATATCTGTTCAATACCAGATATAATTTTTTCAAAATTCCAAAAATTTTCATACTAAAATCCAAATTGCATTTTTAGGGAACATAACTTTTTCGAAGGAGAATAAGAAAATACAAAAAAAAAAAAACAACAATTCAAACCATGTGTATATGCGTGGTGCCATCGGCAGCAAATCTAGGTTATATTTGTGTATATGTAGGTATAATAAGTTCATATAAAAATAACATCCAACTAAATATCTGATATCCATATCAAGACATTTTCATATATCTTCGCTGGGCAAATCATGTCATGATATATAATTTCGTACCTCGACTGCATGGGAGTTTGATGGTTGATTTTTTTGCAGATAAAAGTGTAACTCTTCGGTTGTTGTATTCTAGCTCAAGAAAATTAAACTTTGACTTCCAAAAAATTCCGTTAGACACAAAAAATAACATTTCTAGACAAAAAGCAACAAAAAACAACCATCTGTCAAATGCCATGTCAAGAGAAAATATCAGAGATAGATCGCTGATTATCATAAGATCAGATATCGCGACTCCACAAGATATTTCATGGCACGATGAACAATCTGAAATGAATTATCTACTGTGAAGTCGGTGTGTAACATAAACAATCGGAATGGATTGCTCAGGGGACTCATTCCGTAAAACGATTATCACCCAACGATAACGTTTCGACGATAGTCCTGCTTCACGTAACCAAAAAATGACTATCGTCTTGACGATCAAAAATATTTGCTTCACGTAAGTCGATTATAGTCAAAACCATATCTTCAAAACGATGGCTTTTGGACGATACCTAAATAGGTATCGTTTCGCATTTGTTTTCATGATTGTATGTAAGTTTCTACGCCACTATAGTTAAATGAGTGAAATAATTTACTTATTTTGGAAAATGACAAAAAAAATTCGAGAAAAATACAAATTATATGAAAAATTAAAAAAAAAAAAAAAAAAAACTATTTGCCAGTTTGTCAGCAGGGATCGAACACCCAACCTCTCGGTTAAGAAGCAAGTACCTATCCCATTGCGCCACCATCTGATGTAAATTTCTGCCGATTTCTTGGATTTATAAACAAACCGTGCACTTAAGAACTTCGTTCTAATAACGCATTACGCAATATTTGCAGCTGATCTATATCTATACTTCTATACTATTATATACAGAATAATAAACAAATTAAAAACTTACCACAAAAAAAAACGTATGGAAATTTTCTAAAATCAAGCATGTAGGTATTTTCCTTGCAAAATTCTGTTTTATAGATTTTCAACTCACATTTACTTCAAGCTCAATTATTTATAAGCAGGAGTTGTTTTGCCATGGAAAATTGCCTTTTGTGGCATGTGGGGTAAGGGATCGGGGATTTGACTGGTTCCGGTGTAATCCGGTTCGTCAAATCAAATTTTTGGTGGGCTGATTTTCTGGAATCGGCCCAAAAAAAAAATTGTTTTTTAAGTAGGGTAACATTTTTGTTTTTTTATTTTTAGGGAAAATTTAATGTGTAGTTAAAAATCTTCATCGAAAAAAAACAATTCAAACCATGAGCAGAATAATGTGCCTTGGTAGGAGGGATTTTCTCTATAGTAAGAAATGAGTGGAGTAGGGTATATATATGGTATGTAAGGTAGATATAATATTTGCAGCAGAAATAAGTGTTTGCTACTGAAATTGTTTGGTTTGGTGGTGGGTGTTTGCTGGATATGATAAATGGAAACGAACTTATAGGCAAGGGGCGTGCACAAGGAGGGGTAATGGGCATTTAATGCACCCCTAATAAAAATTATTTTTAACTTTTTTTTCTGAGTAAATTAAACAATCAAGGGCGCACGTAAATAGGATGGGGGGTGCTAAATCGGCTTAGGTAATTCACAACTTGAGTTCTAATTGTTGGATTTTAAGGTAAGACTGAAATTGGTTGGTTTGGCGGTGGGTGGTTGGTTTTTTAATATACTTTATTTAGGTTAGGTACAAATTTTTTCATGAGGATAAGTGATGTGATGGTGGGGTGGTAAAAATATGTATGCAGGTTTTTTGTGGCAGCGAATTATTCTTCATCGTCAAAAAATAAAAAAAAAAATAATTCAATTTCTGAATAATTACACAATCAAGGGCGCACGTAAATAGGATAGGGGGATGTTTATTACATGAAAATCGACTAAATTTACAACGTGAGTTCTAATTGTTGGATTTTAAGGTAAGACTGAAATTTTTGTTGGTTTGGCGGTTGGTGGCAGTGTTGCCGCTGAGAAAATTGAAATGGTCGCAAAAAAAAGGGTCACGAGGAAAAAAAAGTCGCATTCAGAAAATTTCGTAAAATATATAGCTTAAAAAATCCGTTTTTTATCAGTTGACATTATAGTGGCGAAAAAACTTAAGGTTTCTTAATTTTATCTTTACCTTCTTTAAATTTGGGAAAGTAAAAACGTCTTTCCTTTGTGATTGTGAGTATATAGGTACCTAGATAAAGTCAGCCCTGTTGGTACATAATGCATTCCATCGTAATTAAAATTTTGTTACGAAATAAGAAAAAGGAAGCTATCACAGAATCCATCACTTAGAAAAATTCATACGAACTCTCACCGCGAACAAATTCGCTGATATTTTTTTGGGGAACATGTAGGATATATGTACGTAATTACGTATGTACATATGTCCTACTGCATTTTACTATAACATTTGATATAAATAAAGTGCCTTGTTATGGTTTGCGAATTGAACATTCGCTAACGATATGGCCTGCAATTTCGTATTTCGGTTAGCGAATTGATTTTTCGCCGAAAATTCATACCTCTTAGACGAAATAACTAGGTAATTGATCTCTTTGTGACGAATACCAAAGTGAAACAAAAAATGTTTTTTTTTTTACAAAAAGGAAAACAAAAAATCTATAGTCCAAGTAATTTTCTAGAAAAAGGTTCAGAAAAGTCGCAAGATTTTTAAAAAGGGTCAAAAAAGCCAGTTTTCCAAAAAGTCGTCTCATGGTCGCATGAGGCTTTAAAAGGGGTCAAAATGAGACTAAAGTCGCACAGCGGCAACATTGGTTGGTGGTTGGTGACGGTGAATGGAAACGAACTTATTTAGTTGCAAGAGCGTGCACAATAAGGTGTAAGGGGGCACTTGAATCACTAATACATTTGTTTTTCTAATTCTTTTTGTTGAGTAACTACACAGTCAAAGGCATAGGTAAGCAAAGGTGATGTGGGGGTGCTTATTACGTTCAAATCAGCAAAATTTACACCTTGAGTTCTAATGATCGGATTTTCAAGGTTCGAGATTTTAAATGAAGATTAAATGTAATGTGGAAACACAAGAAGACAAGAACGTGCGCAAGGAGGGATCTGGTTTCCAGAATCGGCTCAAAATTTTTTTTTTAGGTAATACCTACCTACATATGTATTTTTATTTTAATAGGTAGGTACCTACTTTATTTAGTGGTAAAATTTTTTTGATGTTGATAAGTGATGCGTGGGGTGGTAAGAAATGTATTCCGGTTTTTTGGCACGGAATTATTCTTTATAGACGGCAATAACCCTTGCTGGGAAAAAATGCTTTGAATATGGTAGGTATATGGTAGAGAAGAAGAAAAAATTTAACATTTCATTGATAAATTATTAATTTCTTTATCAAGTGGTTACTAACAAAATTCACGGTCGTTCGCTCCTTAGGGGGTAATGGGAGGTAGGTATAACATAACATACAAATAGTCTGATTTTCAAAGTTGTCTTAAAATTACACTATAGGCAGGCAGGTAGGTAGGTACATAATTAGGTTCATTACATTTTTATTCAAATGCAAGCCCACACAACCCACACGCATAATTTTAGGAAAATAATTGTCAACGTTACCTGACAAAAAAAACGTCAATGTTACCTGACAAGTAACATGGATGGTGTGTAGGGCTCTTTAAGCTGAACATTTTTCGAGTGCTGATTTTAAATCATCTTTTTGGTCGATATTTGGTTGTCATAAGGTTTTACTAAAGAAGACCCGGGCAACGCCGGGTTTTATCGGCTAGTAATATAATAATTACATTCGCGAATTTTATGGCGGTTTTCAACATGTCCATATAACTCAAAACGTCTGTCACCTACATTTTCTTCTTAAGGGAGTTAAAACCTTTAACTTGAGTAACATTTGAAGAGATAACCACTAAGAACCAATTTAAAAACAATAAATAACGGCCGCGACTTATTTAGCGGCTACCATCCGTTTATCACCACTTACGCGTCTGTCGTTTAAATTTTAATTTTTTTGAGGTCAGGACCTTTCAATTAAGATACATTTTAAGTGGTTTCCCGCAAAAGCCCATTAAATAGTCGTACACTGAAAAAATCCGCGATTTTTATCGCGCTTTCCAGCTGTTGGATAAAGCTGAAAGTTGGTTTTTTTCACATATTTATACTCTTGGCAGTCAAGAGCCTCAGATTGCGATGTATTTAGGTGTGTAACATGAGTTATCTAGAATTTCGTAAAAAAATCCGCGATTTTAATCGTGTCTGTCGCGAGTTTGCGGCCACCTACACGTCTGTCATGGGCATATTCGCAGTCGGGAAGTCGAGAGCTTTCCAATGACACCAATTTTAATTGGTTTCCCAAAAAGTAAAAAAGCGCCAAAAAAACGCATTTTCAGCGACGTCTGTCGCGGGTTTTGCGGCCATCTAGACGTCTGTCATTTGCATATTCGCACTCAGGGAGTCGAGAGCTTTCGAATGACACCAATTTTAAGTGGTTTCCCAAAAAGTAAAAAACGCCAAAAAAAACGCATTTTCGGCGGCGTCTGTCGAGGGTTTTGCGGCCACCTACACGTCTGTCGAAACCATTTTTGTAATCATCGAGTCCGTGGCGTCGGGATGCGATGCATTTTAAGTGGTTTCCCTCACTATTTCTATTTTCAGAAAAGTTGTACTTTTGATGCACTTTTTCGCGGAAACGCGGACACTACGTGCAGACAGACTTTCGCATTCGTTATCACCTTCCCTAGGACTAGTTGTAACATAAATACCGTTTGGTTTCCTTTCACGCAGAAAATCCGTCGCCAGCTCTTAGACTATAGTTAATTCAAATGCAGTTGTCAAACAATAAAACCTGCAGTCGATCGACTTGATCACGTAACCTTCGGTAGCGCAATGCGTAGTGCACTTGGCCCGGAGACGCTTGGACTAGGTTCGAAATAGATTTTCGAATAAAATTGAACATAAATAGACTAAGCACCACTAAAGGAGTCGGATGATCGGCCTGGCTATAACTCTAGCTTATAAAACTTGGTGGTAGCTTACTTAAGTTGTTGTTCATTCATTCAAACCTTCAATATTAATTTGATGGTGCGAAAGCTTTGCAGCCTATACTGCGCGTGTGATATCACACAAAAATTCTTTCAATTAAGCTTAAAAAATTTAATCTTTTTGAATTTTTTTTTATATTTGACCGGGCTTTTTTTTCATTTAGTTTGGGGTCATTTTTCCATTTTGAAAATGGGGCCATTTTTCATTTTTTGTTTGGGGTCATTTTTATTTAGTTTTGGTCCTTTTTTTCATTTATTTAGGGAAATTTTTCCATTAATTATTTGGGGCAATTTTTTATTATGAAAAATTACCCCGTGTTTGGATAATTTTTAAATTTTTGTTTAGGATAAAAGTATGGGGCCATTATTTATAATGAAATATAAACTCAAAATGAATAATGAAAATAGACCCCAAAACAATAAAAAATGACCACAAATCAAAAATGTAATTAATTTTTTTTTGCTGGTGCTTTTCATGTAAATTTTTGGGGCGATTTTACATTTATTTATTTGGGGCATTAGGTCGCAATTTCATGTAGCCGAATTTTTTCAGGAGGCTCTTTCAAAGATTAAAGTAAACAAATAATTTTGATCAAACAATGAGTTTATCTAGTATTTTTAAGAATAAAAGGCGCAAAAAATCAAAATTATTTTAATGCAAAAAAAGGGTCTTTTTATTGGCCAATGTTTTAGTGAAAAAATAAAAACTCAACTATGGACGGGGTGAACAAAAAACTCATTCAAGGTAGGGGCTTGTACATATTTTAAACAAACAGACGTTACTCAAAAACCTTTATGATTCTGTCAGAACAAGTTACTAAATTTTGAGTGGTCATGAGCTGGCCTACCACCATATTAAGTTTTGGCCATTCTTACTGGGACACCCTGTATATCGCAAGTAAAAAGTGATTATTAAAGTCGACGGGTATAGGCCTATCTCTTTGTTATATATTTCAAACATTATGGAAAAGATTTAAGCAAAGCCTCTCCCCTAGAATACAGAATCAAAAAATTATTTACTTTAAACTAAGTAGCATTCAAGTCCAAAAGGGGTGTCAAGATGCTTTGCTTCATATTGACAGCTATGTTTCAAAAGCTCTCTCAGCCAAAAATCACGTTTCTATACTCTCACTCGACTTTGAGAAAGCTTTTCATACAAAAGGAGTTTATCATGTCTTTAAAAGGTTAAAAGAATGGCAAATAGGTCGTAAAATATTTGGGTAGATAAAGAATTTTCTTCTAAATAGTAAATTTTGTGTAAGAGTGAATAATGCATACTCTCCTAACCTCAAATAATGGCATCGCACAGGGATCACCCCTTCAGTAATTCTTTTTTCTATTGCATTTGATGAAATCAGCAATATTATATCTAAATTTAAATTTATAGAGGCCATTGTCGTTATGATAATAAGTCATAAAAGTATACATACTTTGTAAGAACAACAAAAATAACTAAAGCAACTTTTTCCAATTTATTTAAGGATATTACAGACTGATCCACCTTTACAGGTGCCAACATAGCATTAGAGAAATGTAAAACGTTTCATATTTGTAGGAAAAAACAATGCCCTAGTTTAAAATTAAGCATAAACGAAGTAGAATTAGTATCTGTTAATAGCTTAATTAAAATCAAATTAACTTTTAACAACAAATTTAAATGGACAGATCACTGTATAAGGCTTAATATAATGATATACCTCTCCTCAAAAAAAGAGTTCACATAAATAGACAATGTTACCTAACAAAAATGTTAATACTTTATAAAATAGACTATCAATACTCAACATAATAAAACCAATATTAACAAGCTGCAAGACGATTAATCAATGCATTTTAAACTACGCCAATCAAAACATCTAAGCTGAATATGGCTTACCTTCACTTAACGGGAGATATCAGGAAACAACTTTTTAAAAGCTGCTACAATATTCTTGTTCCCCCGAGAGATAAAAAAAGAAAACAAATTCTGTCATCCACTCCACACACCAAAAAAAATTCCATAAGCAATTTCACGCGTATGGAACCCCACATATTGAAATTCAAATTGCATTCAAACATCATCATACCCTCCTTGGATGGCAGATCGGAATCCTTTAAATTGTCACTGTGCAAATTCTCTGTCAAAAACAGGGGCCAAAATATGTCACACGGAAACTATCCGACGATATCGTTTTAATTATATCTATCTCATCATATACACATCAGTTTTTTCGCAGAAGTTTTAGCAGTCTACGAATCCTTAAACTTCGCCAGTAACACGAAAGGACACTAGGTTATGCACAGACAGCCTCTTGGTCATCCAAGCTATCATGAACCTAAACAACACCTCTCTAGAAGTTACAATTGAGACATTATTATCAATATATCACACAAAACTAAAATTATGTGGGTTCCTGCTCACATAGGCATTATGAGAAACGAGTACGCTGACAAAGCTACTTATTCTACCAGTAAATAACCACAAACTTTTTCAATAAATTTAGTGAGTCGGATCTTTTAAAAAGAATCAAAACAGAAATAAAAATAGTGCAAAAGTGGTCGACATACATTACTTATGTATGTACCCAATTTTTACACAAAAGAATCCATTACAAATTTTGTTCTTCTTCGTTTGGGCCAAACTTCTAACACATAAATATCTTCTAAAAAAGAAAATCCACCGATCTGACCTACTTATAAATAAAAAAATAAATATATTTGGTGGCACAACGGCTCATGAGGAACCAGGACCTAGTGGCTTACAACTCTCAACCATTCCTGTGTGTGTGTCTGCAGGAATGGAGGGGACCTACAGTTTATTGCCGAATCCGACTACTTACCTACAAATATTAATTTTTAAAACCTCAAAAAATAATGTTAAAACTACTTTCAATTGAAATCGGAGAGAATTCCGCTCCGGCGGTTACCTCGGTTACTTCCTACAAATCGGAGACATTTTGCTGGTCAGAGAACTACAGAACTACCTCGATGCAAAATGTCTCCGATTCGTAGGAAATCGGAGAGAATTCCGCTCCGATGGTTACCTCGATAGTCGATAGGGCCGTATATCAGCAGCCGAAAGCCTATGCTATGCAGCCTGTGCTCTCAGCAGAAATTCTCAGTTTTTCTGTCAAAATACTGAGGATACAAATGTTTGGATTGACATGTTCACTGTTTGACGGAGCGAAACCTCTGAGACCACATTTTCTTGAACATGTCCGTTGACTTAAATTGTATAGACAAATTGAATATTAAAAACAAAAACACTAGTTAACGTAAAATTATAAAAAAAAAACAAATTTGAACACAATTTCTCTTACACTTTTTTTCATAATTTTGGGTTGGATACAACTTTTGCTGACTTAATTTTACCATAAGTTTATGGGAGTGTCTTTTTAACGGTTGCGAAACGACCAAGCCGTACTTCTTCATTTTTTTGTGTTGTTATAGCGAAAGCGTTATGAGCTTGTGAGCCTTGGTGACCTATTTATATGAATATTTTTGGTGGGATTTCATTTCTTTTTGCAGGGTTAATTATTATCCGGGTGAAAGTAAGAGATTGTAAACTTCACTTCCAGTGCAACTACTACACTTGCGAGCAAAAAAATGGAATCACTCCGTTTCGCATTTTAAAAGCAACAATCTCAATTGATGCAATATGTATGCTTAAATGTTAATGTTCACATTTTAAAGCTTGATTTTCAAACTTTAAATTGGGGGTAAAATTATAAAAATCCATTGGATAGTTTTGGCGTTATTCGCCAAAATAACGAAAATAACAAATTATACAAAAAAAAGGAAGCACGAGTAGGAATCATTGATACGCAATCTACGCGCCTATTATTGGTTTTTATTTATCGGTGTGCTGTTATAAGTGAACTGTGATATAATATCAATTTAACAGGCCTTCTAATCTTTGAAATAAATGGATAGCACACCGGTAGATGTTGCTCAAGTTGTTAAACTACTGCGACAAGTAATAACCGAACGTGTTGTGGCCCGTCAGCTCCATCTAATCAAATGTTGTGTATCAAAGATCTAGAAAACGTTTAGGGAAACTAGATAGTTTGTGCGAATGCTAAAATCTGGACGACGCGTCGTGGGTGAACCACTTAGGCCAGGCGCGCACATGCAACTAAACAGTTTGGTTTTGATTTGAGTACTATAGGATTATATAAGAGTCCGCGCACATAAGCCGGCGCGCACTCCCATATAAGCCCATTGTGCTCAAAATCCAAACCAAACAGTTTAGTTGCATGTGCGCGCCTGGCCTTAGAGATATAAAAGATTCATCGCAATGACTTCTTTCCAAAATCGTCATTTGAATGGCCTCAAACGTGCAACAACAGCTCAAACAGGTACGAGGAAGAATTACTAGTGAATGGACAGGTATAAGACGATTTAAAGAAGCAGACCTTAACCCGAAATGACCTGTCAGGGGATCGAAATTGACTGCAAACCACCGACAAGGTTGACTACGATTTTCTCTAATGCACTACGATTTGGAAGTTGAGCAATGGAGGCGAGTTATGTTCTCGAATGAGTGCAAAATGAGTCTGCATGGAAGTGATCGTAGGGGCAGAATACCCAGATAGTCCAGTCAACGAAGGAAAAATAAATGAAATAAATCGTGTAGTCTAGGTTATTTTTTTAAGTGGTAGGGGTGACCCTCAGGTCCAACATACCAAAAGTCCCCAGCCCAGGGCCGCGAGCTTAAGCCTGGAGAGGGGGTTAAAGGTCCCCTTTTTTAGTTTTTTCGCGAATATTTCGAAAACCAAGGGCTTAACTGAAAAAGTCTGGACCAAGGAATTAAAGTAAATTAAATTTCCTACAAAAAATGTTATATTTATATTTTCGCTTGGAGCAACACTAAGGAAGATGCGGGGTGGAGAAATGTCAAGGAATCTAAAAAATCGGTCATAAGCCTACAAAATTTAGTGTTTCTAGATCAATTTTATCTAGAAATAACAGAAAAAATAAGTATATGTATTCAAAATTATTCCATTGATGATTTGGAAGGGAGTTTATGGGGTTAAAACAGGTAGCGAAGGTTAGAATTTCCTAATTTAATTTATTTGCTACAGTGTTCACTATGAAAAATACTGTTTGTTTAAAGGTAAAAAGTATAATGGATTTTTCCAAGTTACTGAACATGACTTTGTTAAATAATTTTCAGACATGTACTAAGGAAAAAATCGTTTATGATAGGGGGGGTCTATGTCCCCCCGTTCATAAGGGAGGGACCATTTTCTAAAGCATTGACGTAATGTGCATTAATAATTATTTAAAATCAATGGAAGTACCTATAATACAACACTATAGGTTTTTGAAAATCCAAGGAACTATTCTTTTATTTTGTTGATAAAATAAGTTTTTTTTATTAAACAGGTTATACAAAAATTGGACTTAAATTTAAAGTTTTGAAAAAAAAAATTTACAATGATTTTATTTTCAAAATTTTTTGTAACTAAGTGCTAAATTTTAGTTCAGTATTTATGGCCGTTGTTAATTCTTAGTCAAATGCTAAAAACTAGATAGCTGTAGGTCTTTCACTTTTGGAAAAAATCAAAAATTATGGAAAGTACTACTTTTTTAGAAAATTATTTCTCTTGTAAAACCGTCACTTTGCCAACGAAGGAAAAATCATGTAGTCTGGATTATTTTTTCATAAGTTAGGGATGATGCTCAGGTATAATATACTGAAAGTCCCCAGTCCAGAGCCGCGAGCTTTAGACAGGAGGGGTGTAAAGGTTCTTTAGAAAAAATTTCTAAGAAAGTAGTAGTGTTCATAATTTTTGTTTTTCTCAAAAACTGAAAGACCTACAGCTATCTAGTTTTTAGCGTTCCTTGGTCCAGACTTTTTCAGTTAAGCCCTTGGTTTTCGAAATATTCGCGAAAAACTAAAAAAGGGGACCTTTAACCCCCTCTCCAGGCTTAAGCTCGCGGCCCTGGGCTGGGGACTTTTGGTATGTTGGACCTACCACTTAAAAAAATAACCCAGACTACACGGTTTATTTCATTTATTTTATAATTTTAGGTCTTCGTTGACTGGACTAAGACGACCTAGCGAGCAATTTGAACAATGCTGTTTTGTCCAAACCGTGACTTACGGGGGAGGGTTTTGTATGATACAGGCAGACATTTGAATTGAAGGAAAAGTGAGCTGATTTTTGTGACTGGTGGTGGTCGTGTGGGGGTTTGTTTAACTTCGGTTCGGTATACCTCCGATATTCTGCTGCATCACGTCGTTACTTATGCTGGATGTATTGCCAAAGATTTCGTACTAATGTATGTTAACGCTCGATGCAACACTGCGCGGGGAATAGCCGGATTCTTTAGGGAAGTTGGTATTGCCACGATGGACTGGCTGGTGCTAAGCCCAGACTTATACCTTATCGAGCATTTGTGAGACGAGCTTACGATGGGTTAGAGCCAGAAATCCAGCTCCTGAGACCATTAAAAACTGAAAGCGGCACTGGTAGACGAATGGGAAAGAATACCGCAAGAGACAGTCACGAAACCCATCAGGTCAATGAAAAATCTTTTCGAAGCTCTAATTAGAGCTTGGGCGGGGTAATACAAGATACTGAAACAATAAATTTCGCTTAATTTTGTCGTAAATGTTTAATTTTCGAACTACTACATGTTTTAATTTCACTTATTTTTTTTACATGCTTCAATTATGGCGATTATCTCTTGAAATCCCAAAGTGATTGTTATGACCTTGATTGAAATCTTATGGTTCCAGAGATTTAACAATACGATGCATGTCAATTACATTGAGAGCAATTATTGTTTTTACGTGAAGCAAGAGGGTGATCCCATTTTATTGATCGCAAGTTTATAATAGGATAGGGTTATAATAAGATTATAATAGGATTGAATAACGTCGTTTAGTCAAAATATATTTAAAAATCTATATATAAATAGGCTTAAATAAATTTTGTGGTACCATTTTCTTAAAAAGTATTTGACCGATTTCGATAAATTTTATATGGTTAGAAAGCCACGATTGCGGAGATGTGTAGAATATACTTGAGACACGTATTTACACACTGTGGGTCATTTTTGTTTTTGTACTGTCGAACACTGTGCTTATTAAAAAAAAATGGTTTTTTCCTTCAATATTTAAAAAAAAATTGTTTGCGAAACTAAAAGTGTCGAATTTCGACACACAGGACGATACTAGTATATATTATAAGGGTATTCATGCAACGTCTTAAAGTTTAAGACGTCTTAAATGAACTGTCAAAATTTGTATTGGAAATCCTTTTCAACAAATCGTAAACTTTAAGACAAGAATATATGTATGTATGTGTTAAACAAAGCTGGTAAACGTCGTAAACCTCTTAAACTCTTGAAACGGTACTATGACGTTCAATGTGTCACAATTTTCAAATTTAAACGAAAAATATCAAAACAAAGACTTGTTATTGAAATGGCTGAGGTATGATAAATTTATAAGAAAGCTTACAATTTTATCAACCGTGGCCCCTCGCCACACATTTTTTAATTGCGTTTCCACAGTGAAATGCATTCAAGACCTTGGGCCATGGAAAACATCGTTATCTTTGATTAGATTCAGTATAACATCAAAGTTTTCCCGATTGACACGCACAATCTGTGTGAATCTGTCTTTATCAAAATACGGCAAAACATCTTTTAGAAAGTTTTGTGATTTCGGAATGGAATTATGTATGTATGTACAAATGGAGCACAACAGCGGGAATACTCAGCTACCGTCATTATGGGAACTAGGTCGTCTAAGATCTCATCCAATTTTTCTTTATATCGTTCTACACAACAGGTAAAAGGTCTTTACTTATAAAGAATGCACTTATATGTTGACCACAACAATAAACATACCATGATTTTAACCAATTAACTCAAGAATTAACATGTCATTAAAAGCAATTTACTCATACAATTTAAAAAAATTTCTTTTGTTACTTGTTTTTGGCATTTTAAAACGCTGATAAAAAGTTTACGAAATGAAATGTAAAGAAAAATGTTTTAAACTCTGACGTTTACTCAAACAGTTTTTAAGGGCATTCATGAAATCTCTATCTTAGGGGCCAGTCATAGCTATCATTGAAATTCATCATTGAAAACTATAATGATATATTTTAAGACGTTTAGGATGCAAAATCTATGATTATTTTGATGCCAAAATATAGCTTGTAACTTAATTAATATATATGGCCGAAAAAAATTTTCATTAAGGTCCAACCTTTCTCATGAAATGACTTTTATTATTTCAAAGATCATTGATAAGGTAGTGCAATCATTGAAAAAATGAAAGTCAATTTATGTGGAAGGTTTGACCCAAACGAAATTTTTTTTTTCGCAATAAATATTAATTGAGTCGTCAGCTTCACATTGGCATCAAACTAAATACTGATTTTGCTTTTTAAGTGCCCTAGCCTAAATCTTAAATTAAAAATGTTCAATGATGAATTTCAATGATATAATCATTGAAAACCATCATTGAAAATTTGAATTGTTAATTTTGGGACATTTAGGCCCATTTTCTGAAACGAAACTTAAATATTTAAGTTCAAGAGCTTATGTGACAGTTTACGCTGAGGAAAAAGTAAAACATAAGCATTTAAGTTGAACATAAATATTTAAGTTTCGTTTCAGCAAATGGGCCTTAGAAAGTCAAATCGGTAAATATTTTAATGCCAAAACATAGGCACTGACTTGAATTATTATTCTAGTCGAAAAATTTTCATTTTGGCCAAACCTTCCACTTAAAATGACTTTTATTATTTCAATGATTGAACTACTTCTTACTCTACATAAACGACATGGAAAAGGTTGTACAACTTAGTAAACTCGTACTTTTCGCAGAAAATACAAAAAGACTTATGTGCAATATATACTTGGTTAAATATGAATAAACTTATAATAAATATAGACAAAACCAAATTCATAATATTCAATAACCGCCTACCGCAACAACAAATCAATTTATCTAATAACAACATACCAGTAGAACAAGTAGCTTCAATCAAATATTTAGGCGTTGTCTTAGACAATAAACTATCATTCAATGAACATATAGATTATATTTCTAAGAAAGAGTCAAAAAAGTTAGGTGCCTTGAGGAGGACACGCAGAAATATCTCCAAAAATAGTGCAATAAAAGTGTATAACGTAACTGTCAAGCCCCATTTCGAATACTGTGCGAGTATACTATATCTGTGTAATAACACTCAAAAGGCAAGACTTCAAAAGCTTCAAAACAAAGCCATGCGCGTCATCCTCAAGTGTGATAGATTTACCTCTGAGTCGACAATGCTTGAGTCACTAAAATGGCTTAATATAGCCCAAAGGCTTTATATGATGGCAATGATGTTCGTCTTTAAAATCAAACACAACATGTGCCCCGAATATCTTCAATCCAGTGTTCCTGAAAGAAGACTCATTCAATATAATCTCAGAAACATCGAAGAATTTAACATAATCCGGACTAGAACATCTAGAGCTCAAGCAAGCATTCTTTATATGGGACTTCAAGCATTCAACAACCTACCTTCTAATATCAGAAATATAAATAATTTTAATCATTTCAAAAACCAAATTTGTTTATATGCAAAATCTTGTATTAATTGAAATTCCTAGAAGAAAAAAAAATCATTTTGAATGTATAAATAATACCTTAATGTAAATTATTTTGTAAATTTTAATGGCCATTGAGCCAATTAAAAACTTCAAAATCAAAAAAAAAAATCTACTTTACCAATGATCATTGGTATCCATCATTCATAGCCATTTTACTTCGAAGCTTGGGCCGGAATTAAATTTTTTTTTTTTGACTAGAATAATAATTCAAGCCATTGCCTATGTTTTGACTTCAAAATATTTACCGATTTGACTTTATAAATGTCCCAAAACTAATTAAAATTTTCAATGATGGTTTTCAATGATAGATATAACTGTCCCCTTAAACTTAACGATTTTACGACGTTGCATGAATTCCATTTATATGATATTAGTGTGAAAGTGTCCTTCGTTTCACGATCTCAGCGGGCGTTAACCGCGCTCCAGACAACAAGTATGGAATTTTCATGTCGAAGGGTTGTAGAAAGAAAAAAGGCATATACATATATGGCCCATTTCGAAGCTTTCGGTTACATCAAATATTTTAGAAATTGTTTTATATAGAAAGTTACATTTGTCTATAAAACAATCATTTTTGACAGGCCCACACAGAGTTCTAAGTGGTCGCTCTGTAGCCACAAACTTTTGTCTTTTAGCAAACTTTTGCTTAAACCAAATGAAAATTTAAACAAGTAATAGGCGTCCTCTACACAGACTATCAAAACATTCTTTTGGGAAGTATGCCCACCGGCAGAGGGCATTAATTTTCTGCTATTTTGTAACCGATTTGGTTTTAATTTTGTTTTTTTTTATTATTTAAAACCACCGTACGTGGTGACAGACGACGACGAAGACGACGAACTAGGAACTAAACATAAACAAATGAAAAACAACAAGCTGCGCGGTGGTCAATTGAAAAGCAAACCAAAACGGGCTTATATAAATACAATTACATAAGCCTGAAAACAGAAAAGGGACAATCGATTAGCTAAAAGGGAGACAAAAGATGTGTCGAAGGTTGGAGGGATAATTGGAGTAGATTCCTTGGTTCTGGATATGGAATGCGTTCCGAGTTTCTACTCAAGAAAAGTTTCTGCTGAATTTCTGACATGCAGACTTAAGTCAAAATTTGAGCTAACAGAAATTTAGAGAGCTTTAGCTCGAGAACGGCTTATTGACGCTCAGAGGGTTCAATGATCCTGGAATGAGGGGAATTTGCAGGAATTTCCACTGTCGATTAGATTTGAACGGGAAGGGCAGAAAACCACTAACAAAAGAATTATTAGCTACCATCGTTAAAGAGCGGCACGACATAGACCCTCTGTTCCATAAAATTTATTTTAAACAAAAGATTTTTATTTTTTTTTGTTGAATTTTAAAGAAAAAGAAACATATATACCTATACTTATAGTGATTTTCTTTACACGCAAAAAAAAAATATTTTAAATTTTGTTTTACAAATTGAAATTCGAAGTGGTAGCTATTCTTTAGCAAAAAGAAAAAAGACTTTAAATAGAAAAACTAGGTAAGCTTTTCGGAAAGATCTTCCTGTGCGGTAGTTGTGTTAATAGTTTATTTTTTTTGTTAGAAAATTGGCAGTGTGTACCAAGGTGCAACTGCCCGATAAAAATCTTGGGACGGCCAAAATTTTCCTCCCCATAAAGATTATTTGAAAAGGCGAGAAAATAAGGCTTCAACATTTGCCTATACCAGGCCATCAGGGAAATTGCAAGCTGACGGTACCAGATTTTGGCGTAGCAGTTACTAGGAATTTACAGTGGCAACCCAGGTCACATGACCATTCCATTAGGCTACCCAATTTTACATAGCCACTATAGCCTGGAGGGTAAAAGCGCTAACCACTGTGTTAACCGGTCCCAGGGGTCCGGGGTTCGAATCCACCAGCCGATCAAATTTTTTTTTACGTTTTATTTTTTTTTATTTAAAATTCAATTTTTTTGCGATTTTATTAAATTAAATATTGTAGATTGTAACTCGAAGCCGGGTATCGAGATTGCTGAAAATTAAATTAATTATCTGAAAGTATCGCTACGCGAACCGGGTTCTACATATAATTTTAATTCGCGGGAGTGAAACGTATATGTATATATATACTAAATATTAAAGTCACATAAAGTGCACAACAAAGTGTACTACAAAAAGAAAAGGAAAGTACACCCACATTTATCTCCAGCTGCAGTGGCCACCGCAACAAGAAGGAAAATCAGGGGTGAGTTGTACTGATAATATATTTAATCAAAATTTCAATTAAATAAATTTATACATATATATATATATATATACCTAAAACTATATATACTTACGCGAGTTAAAAGGGTGGTTTTAAAAAGGGGAAAAAAGCGATAATCAAAAAAAAAAAAAAAAGAACAGAGAAAAGAGGATTGAAAATCCCAAATTTTGGATAATAATTTCGAAGACGTGGTTATGCGATTAGATAATACTTTAAATTAAAGCTTCACGTAACCGCTAGAGGTAAATTTGATCTTTTTGAATTAATTAATTATTTTTAAATTAAGTCAAAAGGAAATTAGATGTAAAAATAAAGTTTTTTTTTTAAGAATAAAATTCAACCAATTTCAAAATATAATGAAACCAAATGATTTTCTTTATTTTTGAAAGAAAGATAAGAAAGAATGAGTGAATAATTTATTTATAAAAAAAGGATGAGGATGATAAGGAGAGAGGAATGATGAGGTGAAAGGAGAGGAAGCCACGGTAAGGGGTTGCTCTGGCGAGGGAGGCAACCATGGTAGGGTGGGTAGAGGAGATTTCTCGCGCATCGATAAGAGCTGGATGCAAAGACTGGCAAATGAAACATTTTTTTTTTGTATCGAGCTAGGTCCAAGAACCACACCTGACGCTGAGCTAGGGGTTTAGAATTTGCCAGCATGGACCAAAAGGCAAAACAGCTCGTTACAATTTGGGATTCGGGATTACGTCTCCTTTCCTCTGACGGAAGAAAATATTTGTTAGCAGTTATCACCTTGATGAACATTAGTAACATTTTAGCCTATGGTTTTCTTTTGCGCCAAAAATCAGCTGTGTGTTCTCTGTACAATTTTGCTTAAATCTTTTAAATTTTAGAAATAGATTGCTTCCATTTGTTTGTTTAACAACTACGCTATTTAAGTATTAACAAATTGTTCAAATATAAATAAATTTTTTTAGATATCTTACCGGGTCATTCCACAAATTTTCCTTTGCTTGATCGATTTTCTCAAAACCACCTGTATATCTCCATAAATGCAAACACTGATCCATATCGCCAACTTGGACCGTCCACGATGCAACTAGCGAACAGTTCAAATCATCTTTTTTCGAGTGAACCAGTTGTACAGTTGTTTTGCTAAGCAAAGTGCACATTTCCAACAAAAATGTTGTCACATTTTAAACGAGAGAAATTGGTATAACATTTCACACTTACTAGTTGTCAATATAACTTTTCATGGAATCGGTTCGGACATTGTGCGTATGCAATGCGTAAATAATTTCTTTATCACTTAACATGCGACTGTGGGGTTCCTTAGTTGGCTCAATTCTTCGAACCAATAACTTACTGAGCCAAGAGTCCGCATCGGCTAAATGCTGGGATGATGTGGAAATTCCACTGGGAGTTAAAAAAAATTATTCCTTATTAATAAATATCAAATTATGTTCTTTATAAAAAGACATACCGTCCGGAAATACTGACGAAGCTTCCAATGTTTCTTAGTTTAATCATTTTTATTTTGCTTTAAATTAAAAAGGATGGTGTGAAGCTATAAAGAGCTAAATTTTAAGATCTTAACAATTAGTAAACTAATAAATTATAAAGACAGCGATCGAAAAAAATGTATGCAAAGAAAATAAGTGGTTAGAAACGTCCTACGTCCTACTGCCAAGGTTAAGTTTATTTTTGTCACAAGAAAGCCTTTGAAGAAAGCTATCTTGAAAAATTGTATCGTCTGTATAAGTTGAATGTTTTTATTTCAATAGATTTTCTAGTTCATTTAAAAGATGTATGTACATAATGTATGTAATAGCAAGTACACGAATGCAAAAGCCGGATCGAGCGATGTTATGAAAATTATTACTTGACTAATGTCAATGTGTGGGTGCACTTTTCGATTCTGGATCTGTTTTGTGTTTTTGCTTATTGAGCTGGCATAAAATTATATTTTTTATTTTCGTTATTAATCTACATTTAGTCACACACAATTAGAAATTATCGAATATTTCACCTTTGAACAAGAATAATCTTTTTTCAATGATAGCCAGATGTCAGCCGTTTTCACCACAAGGAGAAAAGTGATGCCAAGACGCATTGATCAATGCCAATTACCCCACACACGCCACATCGAACAACCACATCGACAATTTGAAATGTGAACACTTTTTTTGTAATGTGCCAAACTACCTCATTTCAGCTCTAATGAAAACGCAGTATAAAGCCTTAACTACATAAGCCAAAAAAGTGAAAATTTTCAAACTCATTTTGGGATAGTGTTTCTCACAGGAGAACTTATAAAAATGATGCAGAAAGCTTAAATTTTGGTTTAAAATTAAAATGTAAATATTATTTTTCACAAAACAACTGCGGTAGCTGGAAAAAAATATTTTTACATTTGTAATTTTGCAAAAAGTGGCTTATGTAGTTAAGGCTTAAGGGGTAAATAATGCTGCTGGCAGTCAAGGCCGCGTTCGGGCGGCACCCACATAGGACCCTGTTTAGGTTGGGAAAATTGAAATTGGACTGGTGACGGTCGTCGTGTCTACATTATAAACTTTGAGGTGCCTCAAAATACAATTTAGAAATTTCAAACAACAAATGAGTCTCATTAGACCATTTTATGTTATCTTCGCGCCTCACGAGGTACTTCACCCCACACTTCTCTTACCTACAAACTGCCGTGATACCGGCCTCAATTTTCCCAATCAGGGTCTAGACTATCTGAGATACTTAAGTATCTGATATGTTTTCGAACGACCCGGATATTTAATTTTAATTATATGTATATATAAGATTTCATTTTGTTTATTTTTGTAACAATTATTGTTATAGGTATTTTTATGTTTAAAAGACAAAAACAAACAACAAAAAATAAAAACGAACAACTACTCAAGCGACACCCGAAAAACCAAAAGTCAGCTGTAATCAGCTGTTCCTCAAATTGCGGTTCGTTCGTAAACATATCAGATACTAAAGTATCTCAGATAGCCTATCTGAGTGCCCCCCGAACGCGGCCAATAGGTCAATAACGGACTTACTGGCAGCACCTTTTTTCATGTGTTGTTAATTGAAAAAAAATATTCACCACATAACAATTTTAAGAATATTTTTTATTTTTTTTCACAAACTATTCATGTTCGTCGTGAAATTTAATGATGGATAAACCCGAAGTAACTAGTCCCAATGGGAATCCTCGCAGAAAAATCCTAAATATGGCTGTTTCTGGAATCCTATTAGAAAAAGGATTTGATAGCGTGGACAAAGAATGCCTTGAAACGCTTACTGAAATGATACAAAGTTGTAAGTTTTTTTTTAGTAAAATTCATGTTTTTTTCTAAAAAAAGAAACACTTCAATCAGTTCTTATTTAAGTAATCACAGAAGTTGGAACTTCAGCAAGAAGCTACTGTGAATTATCCGGCCGAACGATCCCTGTACTTGGAGATGTAGTTGTAGCCCTGGTCAATATGGGGATCTCATTACAAGGGCTTGAAGCATTTGCGAAACGAGAAAATCGCCAAGTAATACCACTGCCCCCTCAAGCTTCGCAACAGAAACAATTAAACTTATTGCAAGCTGGCACAAAAAGTTCTCATCCTCCTCATATACCAAGTTATTTCCCTGTTCTTCCAGACCCGCATGCATACATTCGCACCCCGGTAAGTATAAAAAATGTGTAGTTTTATCTGTTTGCTTATCAAAGTACTTGCTTGTTTTTTATTGCAAGTATTGGTTTCGTTTAAAAAAAATCGAGGTTTTAACCAAAATTGACTCTTCGATTCCGGAAGTCCGAAAAAATTGTTTTAGCCAAACCGTCCGTCGGTCTGTTTTTCCGTTCGTAAGAGCGTAAACAGGTGGGCTAACTTGGTTCAAATTTGGTACAGTGCATTTTTATGTTATTCGCTACGATTTTTTTCTGCACCGCAAAAAAACGGAATCACCCTTCTCTTCATCTAAAGACAATGTAATTGACATGCATGAATGTTTATGGTTTCGTTAAAAAGCTGGCACCAATAGCTTTAAAAAAAAAAACACACTTCCGAATTTAAGAAGGTAATCGTCAGGTGTAGTGAAATTTAAACAGATAGTAGCTCGTGAAAATTAAACATTTACGACAATAATAAGTGGAATTTATTGTTGATTATCTTGTATTGCCCCGCCCTAGTCCCAATTACATCTCTTAAACGATTTTTCACTTACCTGATAAGTTTCTTGACTGACTGCGGTATTCTTTCCCATTCATCTGGATTTCCGGCTCTAACCCTTTACTTATCTCGCCTAACAAATGCTCGATATGGCTTAAATCTGGGCTTAGCGCCAGCTATTGCTATCGTGGCAATAGGAGTGTTCAGTGAGGCTGTTCCGAACAGTCTTGAACAGTTTAGAACAGGTTTTTGCTGTTCAGTGAGAAATTTTCTGTTCTAAACTGTTCTGACTTGCTGTTCAGTGAGTCTGTTTGGAACAGTTTGGAGCAGTTTACAGAAGAATTTTCTGTACTTGTTTTTGAGGTAGAACAACTTAGAACAGATATTTATGAGAAATGTGAAAATCAGTTTTTGTTCTGTTCTGTTCTGACTATTTCTTCACTAAACAAAGTTAATAGCAACTTCTGGAGCTGTATCATGTACAACATCTTTGGCAATTCATCCAGCATAAGGAACGACTTGTTGCAGCAGAATATCACAGATGTACCGATCAAAAATAAACCTCCCCTCGACCACCACCGGTCACAAAAACCAGCTCACTTTTCCTATAATTGAAATTACTGCCTACAAGACCGTCCCCCGTAACTCACTGTAAGACAGCTGTTGTGTAAAACACGTCTGTTTCTCAACGAATACTATAGCCAAAATAATAGCAACACTCCCTAATTTTTAGTAATATTTCTGCCTTTCGGCCTTTGCACATCGGCGCGTCTGGAAGTGCTGTCGATTGGCATACATATCTCTTGATACCGCATCTCTGAATGACTGACGTCCTCAGTGGTCACTGCGCAATATATATATATATAGACAGATCGTGGCCATAACTCATGAAAAATTTTAAGAGTTGAGGATAATCGGTGAATAGACAACGACGTGAAAGAAATAATTATTTTTGAGAATAAATACTACGTTGATCGTGGTTCAAATAACGTCTTTATCTCATGGCACACCTCTAGGACTGGCTGCGCGATCAATTGGAGGTTCGTTGCTTTCAGTATCAGGAGCTGCCATTTCTTCACCGAAATCCTCTTCAGAGCTATAATCGGATCCTCTATCTGTTTCAGATTCATCGGCTGGATCTGGCCGGAAAGAATAATCGCTGCCAGAAGAAAAGTCTGCTCCGCTTGAATTTCCTTCTGCATCATTCAATAGTCTTTCAAATTCTTCGTCCTCCATTGAAATCCTTGAATAAAAGAGAAACAGCATAGTAGGGGGAAAGTGGCGAGCGGTACATATAAGTACCAACATACAAGAAGAATGGTACACTATTGTACCACCTACGTTTATTTGTTGATAATTATTTTATTTTCGCTCGAAAGTCTTACTTTTTGTCACACTTTACGATTATATAATGAATATATTTACTGTTTTTTCGATAATATTGACGCTTAATTTAGTAAACTACGAAATTACATCAGGAACACACATTTTTGAGTCGACCTTTGAGTAAAACCTACAAAATAAATGGCAGAAAATGTCAAAAAAACGGTTTTGTGCATACAATTCTCACAGACGTAATGGTACACATTTAGTTTGATATCAGAAGTTTTCGTGATTCTAGGGATGTTTGAACTTTTGCTGGTACACATGTGTAACGTGCGTCCCAAAAGAGTTAAAGGGATTTGAAAAAATTCCAAGTCCGTTTGCAATAAGTTTTCTCACAAGATGGTCATGAAAATAGCAACACTTGATTTATTTATTTAAAAAAAACAAGAATTTCTGATGAACAATGTCATTTTTCTTTATTTATTAGCAGAGAAAATTTATTATTTAGTTAAAAAATCTTTATTTTTTAAAACTGTATGTTTTTGATTCGGTATAGAGTCTACCAACTTCTGGCACTTTTCCTGGGGGATCGAATACCACATTTCATGGACAAATCTCCAGAGATTCGCTTTGTTGGAAGGTTTATGTTTGCTAATATCAATCTTTAGCTCATTTCAGAGGTTCTCGATAGGATTAAGGTCCTAAGATTGAGAAGGCCACTTAATAACGGCCATTTTGTTCGTTGAAACTGGAGCTTTGTTGACTTTTTCGTCTGCTTGGGGTTGTTGTCTTGTTGGAAACGCCATTATTTTGATTGGCCTACGGCAGCATAACAGTCTGCAGTATGTCCACATACGACTCCGTTGTAATTACAGCATGTATAACAAATATTGGACCAACGACCCACCAAGAAAAAAAACCCATAGCATCATGCTCACACCTCCATGCCTTACGGTTGGTTTTGTATACCTCTGATTGTAAAACTCACACTTTGGGCGGTGGGCAATCTGTTTACCATGCATTCTGAATAAATTTAGCTTAGTTTCATCACTCCAAGTGCATTCCTCCACTGTTTCATGGCCTTAAGAGGATCTTTTTTTATATTGTAAATTTTTGCAAAACAAATCCGCTTTTGGGTATGTATTTTTTTTAGCAATGGTAGCTTCCTTGGATAAAAAGCGTGAAGATCAGCATCCTTTAGGATACGCCAAACAGTTCTGACACTGATTTGCGTTTCTATTTTTTGCTGCAGATTTTTTGAGGACATGCAAGTATTCGCCTAAGCTTTTCTTACCAAAGTGACAATCTCTTGCAGTCTTTTTAAGTGAGCGTCCTCTAGTTTCTTTGGTTTTTCTGGAGTTTATAGCCTTAAAAACAAATCTTGCAGAGCTCCCAATGACGGTTTGCAATTTTTGCAATAGATTCTCCCCTGTTATGCATGGATAAAATGGCTTCAAGTTGATTTTCAGTACAGTGTTTTGCTCTAGCCACTTCCAAGTGCCATTAAAATACATTATTTACTAAAATTTTCAAATCTGTTCTTAGATTAAAATTTCACCAAAATTTTGAATTTTTCATCCAAAGTGCAACATACAGTATAAGTTAAAAGTAAAAAGTGTTGCTTTTATTTTGGCCATGGCTGTATATGACTGGAGTAGAACTCTGTTCATTAAAAATGTGTTAGTAAAGATGGCTGTTATTTTAAATTCCTTATATTAAAAACAAATTTAATAAAATCAATCTGTTCGAAAAGAATATTCTAACATTACGTTAAGAAACTACAGTTTTTAGCAAGGAATCACTCTCTTTCAAAATGTTTTACTTTTACAGCTACTTTACTTTAAGATTTAAACATAACAACTGTATAATTTTTTTTAATCTTATTTGCCTTATGATACATATAAATCGAGAACTTTGGGGTGACTTTAGCTCGGTGGTTGTTGATGGTATTGCATTTATTAAAAGACTGGGTTTTATAAATGAATAATAAACAATATTTATTTAAAAGATTTTAGTTCCGTTTTTGATAAAAGATTTGATAAGAGTGATATTGAAAATTAATTTTCAGTTATAGAAAATTACAAACTTCCTTAGTATATTATAGAAACAAAACAAAGTGTTATTAACTGAAAAGTAACATACATATTCTTAACTTTTAACTTTAACACTTTCCCTTGTTACTTGAAAGTTAAATTGTGGTTAAAATCTTAATTGAATTTAAATTTTTAAATATCTAGTCCCATCTTTTTGCATAAGATTTTAAGACGTGGACTTGGTAATGGCTTTGTCATAACATCTGCCAATTGATGCTCGGTTAAAATTTGTTGAACCATGATGTCTCCTTCAACTACTTTCTCTCTTATAAAGAAATGCTTGATGGCAATATGCTTGGTCCTTCGGTGAAATTCTGGATTTTGCGAAAGTCTTACTGCTGCAGAATTATCCACTTGTATAATAGGAATTTCTTTAAGTTGAAAAATGCCCCTAAATAATCTCTTCAACCAAATTGCTTCTTTAGCTGCTTCATTAGCCGCTACTATTTCTGCTTCTGTTGTCGATGTAGCTACCATCGCTTGTCTTTGGCTTAGCCAAGAAATAGCACCTCCAGCATATTTAATTACAACTCCTGAAGTTGAACGTCCTGTTTTTATACAACCCCCAAAGTCTGCATCACAAAAACATTCAAGAATTCCTTTTTGTGCGTCGTGCCGATAGGTTATTCCATAATCCAGAGTTCCTGCTATATATCGAAACACTCTCTTTACTCGAGTAACATCTTCATTGGATGGATTCTCAAGTGTTCTTGAAAGAAATCCCACGCTGTAGGCTAGATCTGGTCTTGTACCTAGCATTAAGTACATCAATGCACCAACAGCTTGTCTGTATGGAAATGTCTTCTTCTCGATTTGTTCTTTCCCTGTTGTAGAAGTTTCGGTATTCCTTATCATAGGTGTTGAAATCGACTTACATTCTGAAAAGTTAAATCTTTCCAGAATCTTCCTTGCATGCGCTGTCTGTTTAATTTTTATGTTTTTATCTTTTATCTCAATTTCTAGTCCAAGAAAATAAACAGCTTCTTTTGAGATGATTTTGAATTCTTGTTTAAGTTCGTTAATGAAAACGTCTAAGTCCTTTTTATCTGTGGCTCCAACTAAACCATCATCAACATACAAAACTAGAATAAGCTTGTTGCCATTGCGCTCTCGAATAAACAAACATGGATCAGCTTCACTTGTTTTGAATCCCAATTTCAAAATAAAACTTCCGAAACGTTTATTCCAGCACCTGGAGGATTGTTTAAGCCCATATAAACTTCTTTTTAGTTTGCATACTTTGTTTGTACCATCGCTATATCCCTCTGGTTGTCTCATATATATGACTTCTTCAAGTTCTCCATACAAAAAGGCTGTTGATACGTCAAATTGTGCCAGATGCATTTCTTCACTAGCAGTAATGCTTAAAATTGACCGTATCGTCCCCAACTTTGCCACTGGACTGAACGTTTGACAGAAATCAATACCATAACGTTGGCTAAAGCCTTTTGCGACTAACCTGGCTTTATATTTGTCTATACTACCATCAGGGTTTTTCTTCAAGTTGTAAACCCATTTGCACGGTATAGCTTTTGCCCCTTTAGGTAAATCTGTTAATGTCCATGTCTGGTTCTCCTTGAGTGATGCAATTTCTCTTTCCATTGCATTCCTCCACTCTTTTCTGTTATCATTGTTTGTTGCTTCTAAATAACTTTCAGGATTTTCTAAAGCGCTCACGAATTCTTCCGCTGCCATAACAAAATCGTCATACTTCTTTGGTTTTGTCAATTCTGCACGATTTCGGAGACTACTTGGTGTTGATGGCTGTGGAAAATCCTCCTCTCCATTGTCAAAACTATTGTCATTGCCAGTATCGTATTCTTCATTGTAGCTATCTTCTGTATTAATTTCGTTTTCTTCTTTTTCAAATATATTTTCAGACTGATCCTTTTCATATGTTTCTTCTGGGCCTTTCTTGAAATTGCACATCTCTAGATAATATTACTATATTATCTTCCTTGATAAAAATTCTGTAGCGTTCATCACCATCATATCCAACTAAGTATCCCTTCACAGCTTTTTTTATCCATTTTCTTTCTCTTTTGTTTTGGTATATGCGTGAAGCAAGTAGATCCAATTATTCGAAGATGTTTTATCCTAGGTTTCTTTCCCATCCAGAGTTCGTATGGACTTATTCCATTCACTGATGACTTTCCTGTTCTATTTAAAACATATATAGCAGAATTCACTAATTCTGCCCAGATAGCTTCTGGAAATTTGATTTCCGAATTCGAATACTTGAAGGTCCTTGACATCTCTATAATAGTTCGATTCTCTCTTTCACTTCCACCATTTTGCTGAGGTGTATAAGGTGCAGTTAGCCTTTGTACGATTCCATTGTCTCGAAGCATCTTTTTGATCTCAGCATTGTCGAACTCACCACCATTGTCACTTAACAGTTCTTTTATTGTGTGACCCAATCCTTTTGCATGAGCAAGTACTTCTCTTAAAGCGTCCTTAACATCCGACTTATGCTCAATGGCAAATCCATAGCGAAATTTTGTGTAACTATCTTTAAACACAACTAAATATCGCTTTTTCTTGAAGGATGCACTGAATGGTCCACAAACATCAGTTGACAGTAGCTCTCCTGGTTGAGTTGTTTTCCTTCTCACAAATATTGTTATCTAATTTGACTTTTATACCCATTTCTCTTTCTAGCTTTTCTTTAATATGTCTTTTGTCTTGATGTCCCCATCTTTCATGGTAAAGCTGTAGTGTTTGATTTTCGGCAATTGCAACGTTTACACCAGATCTTTTAGTGCTGATAATTGCTGTTATTGCTGCTTTATACAACGAACCGTTATCCTTCCGATGACCACATAGTAACGTTTTTCCCTCTACTTGGAGCCAGCATTTTGTTACCGATGACTTGAATACACTATTCTCGTTTCTGTCCTGTGCTGCTAAAACCGAGAATAGATTTCTAGAAACATTAGGTACATACCAAACATCCCTTAAGGTGATATTACATTGTCATATATATATGGCAAGTTTGCCAAATAAATATGGCTCAAAAATGTCATATAAGTGTGATAGTCATATTTATATGACAAAATATATAAGACTCCATATATATGACAATCATGAACTATTTTGAATTTAAAAAAAATATATGATTTAATGAAACGTGATTGGTCAAATATATCGTATTTTTTTAAATATTTTATTTTTCGTAGCAACTGTTTCATATTTGTAAACAAAAATTGACAGAAAAAGCTTGTGAACATTATATGGCATACATATATGGCATAGTCTATTAATACTTGTCATATATACAAATATTGTGCCATATTTTATATGACTAGCATTGGTCATATATATATGACAATGTAATATCACCTTTAGTGTTATTTCCATTTCTCTGTTGTTGACTCGTGATTTCACTAGGATACTTCCTTTTCCAATAGCATTTAATGTTTCTTTTCCAGCTGCTTGAATACTGCACGGGCTTTCAAATTCTTTGAATTCGTAGAAATAATCTGCTGAATTTGTGACATGTCTTGTCGCTCCATTGTCGATCCACCAGTCATTCGAATTTTCTTCATATGAATAGACTTCGTTGCAGACTGAAACAAGCGAAGCATTCACATCTATTGAATTGCTCTGGGTGGCACATGTTGATTTATTTTTATTTGGACGTCCGTCAGATATCCACTTTCTGCAATCCCGAAGCCAATGACCTTTTTTCTTACAGTAATTGCAAGTATCTTGATTTCTTGACCAGTTGTTCTTGATTTTTCTTTGATCTTTCTTGTCGTTTCTTGCTACTAGCGCCTCTGGAGAACCATCTTCCCTGTCTGAAGATTTCTGAAAGTTCCTCTCAAACATGCATAGCTGTGCTGTTAATTCGTCAAAATTTTTCTCTTCTTCTTTTGTCAAAAGCATCCAGCTTGACTTAAAAGTTTCATATTTGCTTGGTAATATGTGCAAAATTTTACACAATAACATTAAATCTGGTAACGCATTGTGCTTTTTAGCGATTAGACCATTATTTAATTCATTCCATAAGTTTCTTAACTGGGCAATATGTGTAGACACATCAAAGCCTGTTTTCCAGTTAAAACTAAAGAGATCGGTACAAATTTTAAATAGTTTATCCTTTGATGTTGCTTCAAACTGATTCTTCAATGCATTCCACGCATCATAAGCCGTTTCCTTGTCCATAATCTTTTGATAAACTGCATCCGTAACAGAACTAGTTATCATTGACTTTGAATAACTGTTGGCTTTTCTGTACAAATCGCACTTCATCTTGTATTCTGCCTTTTGAGGTTCTGTGGCAGTCGCAAGCAATGGTTTAGGCTTTACTAATTTTCCATCGATGACATCAACAGCTCCTTCATGATAATCTAGAAGATCTCGCATTTTCCTCTTCCATATTGGCCAATCTGTTTCACCATTCAAGAGTTTTACATGCTTGACTAGATCCATCTTCTTATTATCTTTTATGATTTTCTTATTACCAAAAAACAAAGCTTAAATTCTTTCAAAATTGTTATATTATTATTTATAAACTAGCTGCTGGTCCCATAACCTATTGCATTTATTAAAAGACTGGGTTTTATAAATGAATAATAAACAATATTTATTTAAAAGATTTTAGTTCCGTTTTTGATAAAAGATTTGATTTGAAAATTAATTTTCAGTTATAGAAAATTACAAACTTCCTTAGTATATTATAGAAACAAAACAAAGTGTTATTAACTGAAAAGTAACATACATATTCTTAACTTTTAACTTTAACAGATGGAACTACTTCTCCTAGAATTGTTTCTTTTTGGATAGTCGTGTACGTGTTGCTGCTAGTTGGATTTGCGTTGAAATACCGATATTATTGTTTAATATATCTGCTTCAGTTTTGTGCGATGTTTTTTTCCACTGCAGTAAACGCAACAGCTGTAAAAGCTTTCGTAACATAGGCCACTGACTGGTTGATTATCTTGCATTAACCAAGCGCCCATTGATTTGCTCGAAGCAATTTTGCATTTTCAATGAAATCGATTTTGATTTTATATTCGAATGTTTTGCAACATCCTATTCGCATCGGCCACTCTTTTTTTTGTCGATTTTGTTGATACGTGCTATAAAACCCATTTTCTCGCGCATAGATCTGCCTAGTATTGGTTGTTACGCCACGAACTATTTTAAAAACAACACGACGCTCAATATTTTTTGTTTTGCATCACAAATTTGCTTCACCGAATACTTTAATGCTTTTGTTGTTATGTGCGATTTGTCGCTTTGTCGGCGATTTCGTGACTCTCGCTTCGAGTCTTTTAGCTATTTTTTTCAGGTAACACGTTACATTCAGCACCTGTATCCAGCTTAAGTTTCAATTGATTGTTTTCAACCTTCACTGTAGCACACCATTTTTGTCTTTGCTAATTGCATTTACACTTTTAGTGATAGAACCAACATTATATTTTATTTGGTAGTCTGAATCGTCAAATTGCTGCTTGATTGATCATTACACGCACCTTTTTTGAATTGACTGCTTCTCTTTTCTTTTTTGAATTTCTTCTCTGAGAATTTATCGCGACACATCATTTCGAAATGACCTCTTGGGTTACATTTATGGCATTATTTTCTTGAATGCTGGATAACTTTTTAAACCATGTTGGTTTCCCCATCTTTTGCAGATAAAAATCTTATCTTTTTCAACTACATTCACGTTTGCACTACTCGTTGTCGCCATTGAATCATTGTGCAATTCTGAAATTTGTTTAGTCACTCTTTCTGCCGGCCTAAAAATTTTGTTGTTTTTTTTCGAATCTCAAGTTATCTCAACCCAAAGCTTTTATCGCGTTTTATGAAAGTTAATTCCTAGGATGATTTGGTCAACAACAAATTCATCAAGAAGATGAATTCGAAGGACTAGCTTACCTGCTGTTGGATGCGATAGAATTGGGAGTGTTTATAGGTTTTATCATGTGATTGTGCAAAATGTTCACTTAATCTGAATTTTATTAAGATAAATCTGATGTTTTTGATGACTTTTAATTCCTCACGGCCGAAAACAGGCTTGAAATTGGCGCTTCTAAGCATATTTGCATTGCAACAAATTACTGTAACCATCAAGTTACTCCCTCCATTCTCGATCTATGTCGGCGTCATTGTTGATTGATAGGTTCTTTGGTGGTTCAAACGACATTTTTTGTTTGTTGTTGGTATAATCTTAAAAACGTTTGGTGCAACCGGGCATTAGACTGCTGATGCTGAGTAATTATATAAAAAGCCTTTGGGTATCATCTCCCACTTTGTCTTTGAGTCCACATTCGCGGAGAATCAGCTTGTCCTTGTCTAACCTGCACTGCTGTTGCTGTGTGTTTTTGTAGTTGTTGCTGATTTGAATTCTCTCAACGAATTTTTGTTTTGATTTTACAGTTTTAGATTTTATGATGAGAATTATTATTCCTTTCAATAGGGTATTAATCATATATGATTCATGAAATATATTGTGTCCTGCCTTTTCTACGTCAATGAATCATATATGATTCAAAAGTTTTATTTAATCGAAAATTATACTACGTTCCCATAGAAACTGATCAAAAGACTTTTTTTGTACCGAGTTTACAGCGTCCATGAATCACATTTGATTCATGAACATATGCTTTTAATAACGTATATATTCTGTGAAAACATTGTCTCAAAGGCATAATTTTAATATAAATGTTAAGGTTAAATATAGCCCTTAACAGAACTGCTAAAAAAATGGAAAAATGTTTAAGAAAATGTTCCATCAATAAATCTTTATATTATTATGAACAAATTAATTTAAAAAGAATGAGAAAGTAATACAAAAATGTGAAAAAAATTAACAAAGAATAATAATTTACATATTTTAAAGTTTAGGCATTTGTCCTTTTATGCTGTATAAAGTTAAAACATGTTAAGCAGAATGCCTTATTGCATTGTTTGCATTCTGTATGCATGCACCTGTTTTGCTTTCAAGGCAGCTATGACCTCCTTTTCTCGGGTTCGTTTTTAGCACATAGCACACCGCTCGCGCACAATTTTACCATAGTGTTGGATGGCACATAATATTGTCGGAAGAATTCTTGAAATAGCAGTACTCTAAAGAGCATTTCTTGAGCCTCTAACATTAAAATTGGACCTTCGTCTGTTAATTTGTTTTATATGCATCTTGGTATTAATGACTGAAACTCAAGACAAAAGGTGTACAGAAGCTTTTTTATACCACGCCACGCTTTTTCGTAATGACGAATGAAATGCAGCTATAATTGACCTGCTTTATATGAGGCCGTGAGAAGCAGAGTGGCCTAACTGACTTTTTCTCTTTTTTTAGTAGAGCGAAAACAAAAAACAGCTCTTTTTGAAACAGTAATAACTTTTAATTGAAGTAAGATATTAATGATTTTCTTTTTGTGATATGTCTAGAAATAAGTACAGAATTCTTTGCAATTTATATTTTCCCTCAAAGTACCGTTTAAACTTATTTTTAAGTCAGTTAGGCCACTTTGGCACTGAGGAAAAAACAATTTAATTCAATGAAGCAGAAAGATAGGCCAAAAGCGTTAATTTAAAAATGCGATTTTTATTTAAATTGTGAAGTTTTTATTTCTCAAAACATCAAATAGCTTCTATTTCAGTTAAAATTCCTGAATTTTCCCTCAGAGCGGTATAAAATTGTGTTATATTGGAGTTTTGAATGCAAGGACCTTTGTTAAATCTTTTTTTTTTTTCCGGATTTAATAAGTCTTGCATCAGGATATAAAACAGTGTTTTCGTTTGAAATATTTTAGATCATTTTTTTACGCTGAAATAATTAAAATATATTTTTTATAAGGGCAAGAGGGACAGTGGCAAAACTGAAGCTATAAGACCTTCCAGGACTTGCACTCGTATGACAACAAATAAAGAAACCGTATGAACAACAGAATATTTATGTGGGCTAGTGAAAATGCTATAGTCATTTTAATAAATCTAATTTAGGGGGAGCTTATCTCAAAGCTTCGGGTTCTGAGCCGCTTGGTCTAGGTTCAAGTTAATGAATGAAAAAACATTTCAATTTAAAATGAATATTACACTAAGTAGGTACAGGTTTGTGATGGCGCGAAGCGTTTTTCAGCGCAAAAAGGGCCTAAACATTTTGAATTTTTTGTGTTTGGCCTAAGTTAAAAATGCCGTTTGTTAAACCGTTTAATCCAAAAATTTTGATGCAGGCATAAAGATAAATACATAAGGATTCAATTTTTGTGAAAAACCGGATTTCGGTAAAAAGTCAGTTAGGCCACTATGCTTCTGACGGCCTGATATATGCCTGCCCTTTTTAGGTTCATTATAACCTTCATTATTGCCGACGATTCATTTCCGTGGTAGGGAGGTTCAGCACCGTGATGCATTCATCCTTTTTAAGCAATTCTTTAGTGTTTTTTTTTTTTTTTCAATTTTTGTTTATCGACTTGTGATGGAAGATCGGCCCGATTTTTTCGTAAGTGCATAAGACACATAAGTCTGTGCTGTGATTCTTAAAGTAGGAATGTACATTTCCAATAATGAACTAGTAGGTAGGTATAATATTTGTAAGCGACAATCATTGGCCCTTCACCTACAAGGGGTTCACACAATCCCACAAAAACAGATTCCGGATTTATCTACCACAAGTATTTCGCCCCGAGTATATTACAACCGCATAATTTCCAATAATTTTTTTTTATAAGAGGATCAATCTTGTACGTTTTTTGTGTACTTACTTCAAGCAAAAGAGAAGAAAAATGCCATCAACGCAATATAAATGAAAATCTATTGTACCACATTATTTTCTGATGCAATCGGATCCGGTACCGGTAAATGCTAGAATTTCATTATTTCGGTTTTTTACAGTAACAAATACAAAAAAGCTGTATGTAACAAGTCAGCCGTAAAAAGTAATGAGATCTAAAAGTACGCCAAGTTCTAAGTTTATGAAGGTTTAATATCAAATATTTTGAGTAGAGTAATATCGAAACAACTGCAAATTAAGAGAGAGATTTCTTTTAATGATTACTGACTAAAATTTGGTAAGTTTACTGGTTAATTGACAACACTTCTGATAAATTGGGTTGATGCCACGCCTCTGAATTTCAAATCTCAAATTTTCAATTTTTTCCTTTACATGCATTGTAAGCACTATCGCTATACCAAATTTCATTATTCTACAACAATCAAAAACAGTTCTGAGAAGTTGTGTGGATATCCTGATATCCAAATCTCAAATTTTTTCTTTGCATGCATAGATAAAAACTATTTGGGCATAAGAAAATGAAAAAATGATGAGGAAATCAAAAAGAAGCATCGAGAATTTTATGAAAAGAAACGAATATTTTCTGTATTTACAACAATGGATTTTTGGATCAGTCAACCTGGAATAAAATCGCACTCGAAGTTGGCCTGCCCGTTGAAATATAAAAAAGCCCATAACCGTCCATTTTCGCTCCTAACAAATACAAATTTCATGACAGAAATCGATATTTTTTGTATTGAAACAGTAAACTAAGCATGCCAAAAAAAAATTTTGGTATCCACCTCAATTGTTTTGTCATGCGAAAGTTATAGCATTGACATTTTTTCGCACGGGACCTGTAAACTAGGCTTGAGGGCAATCAAATGATGGTTTTGGAAAAAGTCATTGCAACGAATCTTTCAAATTTCTAGTGGTACACACAGTGACGACGCATGAATTAAATTTCTAGTCGTGAAGTTCATGTACGTACCTACTTATTAACTATACCTACTTATATTTAAGATAACTTAAACGAAAACACAATTTCAAAGGTTTTTTTTAAATCAATTAGATTTAAATTTATTTGAATTCATTCCACGATACCATTACAAAATATATGTCAAATTTGACATCCAACGCAATTCATCAGAAATTAAGTTAACTACACAAGTTTTATCTAATATATCTACATAATTCTTTTCACATCATCATAAGAAAAATAAACCTAATCCGTTGACAACATAATTTCCCATTTCGTTCATATTATTTGAGCACGAATAGACACCAAAGTTGGCATACAAATCCAACATAAGATATAAAAACAATAACCAACTCTACTAACCAGAAAAACCATTCCCCCACCCATACTTTTTCCTTAAACCTTACCCTCAAACAATAACAATCGCAAAAGATGTAAGTGTGCATATTTGGAGAAGACTCACAATTGCTTGATTTCTTTCACAATTAATTTGGACAAATTGGTCCATATACCAAACACTTTTCACTTTGCAACTTTGTAAAAAAAATAATTTCCTGGAAAGTAAAAGTGCGAAGTGTTTCACAAAATTTGCAATTTTCAATTTTTCAGACTATTTTTAAAAAGTGAAAAGTAAAAGTGTTTCACCAATTTAAAAAAGTACTTTGCATTTAAATTCGTATTTTGCAAAGTAAAACTTGATCCAAATTGCTACATTTGTATCCCTTATGCACTCAAAAAAAAATCATTGACATTGACCCTTGTTAAATCTCTGTTCTGCAAAATTTGTCCTTAGTGGTGTTATTAACACTGCATTAGGGGGATAGTCGATATCCTCATTGGAGCTTGAAAATCTTCATGCATCGGATAAATTTGAGACGCTTCTGTCTGTTTCATAACCTCGATTTTTGTATTGCACCTGCTGCACTGCAGATTATATTTTCAAACATACGACCTAAGCTGCATTGTACGCTACCTGTCCAGCTTACGTTTACAACATATAAACTATAAAGACCGATCTGGGCCATAAACCATCAAAGCATGCTTTCTATGCCTGCTGGCAAAATGTTGTTTTCATTATGGGTGAATTGTACCGTCAATACATCCCGCTACACAAAGGAATCCTCTAAATGGTGTCGAGCAAATGGTGTTGCACAGATGCTTCATTACCGGCTCAATGTTATGTACACAAAAGTAAAGTTGTTGGAAGTGACTTAAACTCATATTCCTTTGACTGTCTAATTGTAGTTTCCAATTTAAAAAAAAAAAAAACTTTTTTTTTCGCACAATTATTTCCGATATAAAAGATAATTCTTAAATTAACTACTCTTTGGTCACTATTATTGGCCGCGTTCGGGGGGTACACAGATAGGCTATCTGAGATACTTTAGTATCGGATATGTTTTCGAACGAACCGGATAGGTTACCTATCAAAAATCAAAACAGCTGAAAAAAGTTCAAATAAGTACCAAAAATTATTTTTTCTCAGATCTCTGCTGTGTCTTCAAAAACGTATGTTGTGTCCTTCTAATTGACAGATATCTTCATTTTGTTTATTTTTGCAACAATTTGTATATGTATTTTTATGTTTAAGAGCCAAAAACAAACAACAAAAAATAAAAACAAACAACTACTCAAGCGAAACCCGAAAACCAAAAGTCAGCTGTAATCAGCTGTTCCTCAAATTGCGCATAGGATAGTTTAGTATCCCGAAAATTTTAGGATAGCTTTAGATTTGTTTTTGACAACAGCTGTTTGGTTCATCAGCTGAATTTTCCTATGGGATTGTCAAAAACAAATCTAAAGCTATCCTAAAATTTTCGGGATACTAAACTATCCTATGCGCAATTTGAGGAACAGCTGATTACAGCTGACTTTTGGTTTTCGGGTGACGCTTGTGTAGTTGTTTGCATTGTATATAAAATCTATAGTACTATCATGGAGTCGTTTTTTTTTACGTTGGGGCTTCTCGTTAGGAGGCGCTGTAGTAGCCACAAATTTTCAGTGCAAAGGTTGAAGACACAGCTATTAGAGCGAGTGAGTTGTTTATTATTGATACTGACAAAAATAATGAGAGTAAACGAGATGTTTGTAATATCATTTTTCGTCATGGCAACGACAAGAATTGTGAGCAAGAAAATAGAAAAACTTGTTTGTATGTAGATGTGAGCTTGTTTGGTTGTGTTGGTTTCGGTTTGATTTGTATGATTTTACGAATAGATTTTTTGCTTGCTTTTATAGCTAGGTATATTATGACCTATATTTGGGTAGGTATTTATTTTTGTGTTTTTTTTTTTTTTAATTTTTTTCGTATATTAAAGTATCAAAGCAACGTTTCCGCTATTTAATATTTCAATTCGGAAATTGTGTAGCAATGTTGCAATGTTTCTACATAATATACCCATTGTCACAGTCACATTAAACCGATACAAGGTATGCTCATCAACTGTGTGTTGTCATCCTGCTGCAGGTGTAGCTACCTATATACATAGCTAGGTACATGGATTGTTATTTTTTTGTTTCTTTAGAATTTAATTTAGATAAAACTTTTTTTTTTTAATCGTTATTGTAAATTGTACTTATGTACCCACCTTTCTACAAATTATTTTTCCTGTTTTGTTTAGGAACAGTTTCAGTTTCAGTTTCAGTTTCAGTGGAAAAAAAAAACATTTTATTCCTTAAGGAAAATCTTATTTTCCTCAAGAAATTTTCAAATAAATAAAATTGACTTTATATTAGGTAGGACGTAGATCACAATTTGATAAAAAGTATAATTATTTTCGCTTTTTTCTAAAACGGTTTAGCTGATTCTGATCTAACTGCAGAGTCTGCATAATAAGTATAATGTACCTACAAACCAATTAACTTTAAAAAAATTAAAGATGCGACATTTTTCAAAGATTTTTTTAAAATCAATTTTTCTTTTGAAAACTACTTGTTTCGAAAACTACCTGGTCAATTTTTATTAAACATGCAAACAGCTTTTTTTTATATTCGCCACGTAATTGGAGTAATTAGTTAAAATTCAAACATAAATTATTTTTATTTGTAAAAAGTAACTTAAAATAAAGGTATGGTAAATACCTAAAAAAAGGAAAATCTTATTTTTGTCGACTGCTGCGATTTTAATGAATTTTTATACATACAAAAAATTTAACACTGCCATTAATAAAAGTAGGTACCTTAATAAAACAGATTTTTTTTTTGTTTATGCCCATAGAGAGACTGAGAGCTGTTGAACGGTTTGCTCTAGGTGTCTTATACCACTCCAAATTTTATGAACATGGCTTCAAATATGCCATCAAATTGGTGCTAAGACCACCATAATGCACCTTCAAAATGCAAAAGAGTTAGCAAAGTAAAAATCAAAATATAATTCCATTGGTCTGGCAGCGTTACCGTTGGCCTAACACTACAATTATGCACTTTCAAAATGCACACAATAATAGTTAAAAAAAACAAAAAATTAAAATTAAAAATTAATTTGGTGACACAACACCGTTTGAAGAACTAGGGCCTAGTGATTTACAACTCTTAGCCATTCCTATGTGCGTGCCTGCAGGCAAGGGCGTTCGCAGGATTTCGATTGGGGGGAAAACTCACATTTCATTTTGCTTTTTAAACAAATTATAATAGTAAGTGAAATAAAACTGCTATCCAGCTTTGAAAGTAAATAAAGGCTTTTCTTATAAAGATTTAAAAACTTAATTACATGACTCCGAGCAATCAACAATTTTAAGCGACGATAGCAAAAAATAAAAAATAACATTATTTCTATTAATAAATACATAATATAATATTTAACACAGTCACCGACTAGCTTCCGTGCTATACGCATCTCTGTCATCTCGACTGCTTTCGTTGTGCTTTAACCTCTTACAAAAAAAAAAACTTGTTTTACTTAAAACATTCATTCCTTCTCTCTTTCATCCATACTCTTTCAAGTGCGTAGTTTTAATCTATCGCGTGTGTAGTGTTTTTCTATCATAACCACATGGCCCCAGGGCCTAAAATGAAACCTGGGTGCCGCTTCGGCGGACTTTCTGAAGTCTCGCTATCGGAACCTAGTGATAAAAAAAAAAAGAAAATCCAATTTGCCCTTTGAAGATTTCCCTGAACTACCCAAGAAAACAATTTCCAAAAATCCCAGATTTATCGTTATCGCCCCAGAAAATGAAAAACAACCTCTGACGTCAGTCAGTATTTTTGCGCTCAGAAAAGCTATAGATTCAATCAGTACAGAATATGAACAAATAACTCAACTAAGAGATGGAAACATACTAATTTTGACCAAAAATCAAAAAATCGCTGATAAATTTACTGCCACAAAAAATCTTTCAGGGTTATGCCCGGTCTCAGTCACTTTGCACAATCAACTCAATGCGTCAAAAGGTATTGTTTATGCCCCGTGTCTCATAAATGTGCCCGAATCTGAAATCCTCTCTGAAATGAAACCTCAAAACGTCACAGGAATTTACAAATTTACTAAGACAGTTGATTCTAAGCTCAAACCAACTGGGTTAATGCTTTTCACTTTCGATGCCTTCCAACCTCCTGAAACCGTGGAAATAGGTTGGTACAAGACAAAAGTGTCTGAGTACTTCCCTAACCCCATGCGCTGTCAGAATTGTCAAATTCTCGGTCACACAAAAAAAAGATGCAACAACAATCCAATATGCAATGTATGCAATCTACCACCTCATGTCGATACCACGTGTATAAGAAAAATGTGTGCCAACTGCCTTGCCCCCCATTCATCTGATTCAAAAGACTGTCCGAAATTCATCCAAATGAAAGAAATTTTAAAAATAAAAACAAAAAAAAAGTGTAGCATGGCCGACGCCAAGCGTCTGTACAAAGAACAAAACCCCACACAACCTAACCTCAATAAAAGCTCATTCGCCGAAATAACCAATTCTAATTTAACAAAATCACCTTCTTCCAACATAAACATACCTGAACCTACTCAAAACCACACTACAACACCTAATCTCACAGATAAACCAATTTCCACTCTTAAAACCAATAACAAATCTAACAACGTAACCACGTTGCTAACAGAACAATCAACTTCGTCACAAACACCCATCTCTTCCACTCAAATTAACTCAAACAACACAAAAATTACTCCTCAAATAAACCATTCTTACTCAAATCTTAATACGACCCCCATCATAACAAACAATACTCTTTTACCACCAACCGCCGAAAATTCTAAAAACCTTTCAACCAACTCACCCTTCTCGAATACCACCCAACGCCTCCTCCAAACTAATAATTATTATGTTCATAACGCCGAAAGCGATGATGAATCTATATAATAAAAACAATTCAATCAAAAACCCTGACTCCGCTGTTTCGAGGTTGAATCATTTAGGCTCCTTAGGGAGCCTCAATGCTTCAACTTCTGGACAGCGGAGTCATAAAACTAACCACCCTAAAAAATCTAATCAAAATTTTTCACAAAAACAAACAATTCTTACAGCTCTCCAGTGGAATATACATGGTTATATTAACAACTTCGACGAGCTAAACATGTTAATAAAAGAAAGATCGCCATGTGTAATATCTCTTCAAGAGACACATTGTGCGTTTCAATCTAATCCTATAACTCCCAAATCATATTTGGGATATTTTCACAACAATCCTCAAAACTTGACTGGCAAACAAGGTATTGCATTTCTGATTAAACAAAACATACCCCACTCACAAATCAACATAATCTCAAATATCTTAACACTTGCAATAGAAATAAACTTATCAATTAAATTCACTATAGTCTCTATTTACATTCTACCAAAACAGACTTTCACTCAATCTGATCTTGAAAACATAATTTATCAAATACGCACCCCTATATTGTTTTGTGGTGATGTAAACTCCTGGAACGTTCTGTGGGGCTCCCCCACCACAAACCAACGAGGAAGCACAATCGAAAACTTTTTATTTAATTCTGATCTTATGATTTTGAATGACGGCAGTCCGACCCACTTCTCAACGCACAACACCTTCACGCATATCGACATATCCTGCTGCTCACCAATCCTCTACCCGCTGACTTCGTGGTATACTTTAGACGACCTCCACAACAGTGACCACTTTCCAATTTTAATACAAATACATTCCACTTCCAACAAATCCGAGACGATTCCAAGTCCAAAATTTAAAACAGATCTAGCTGACTGGGACTCCTTTCAAATAAATATAAACAAATATTTGGACGATCATACTCCATCCTGTAATATAAATAGAGAAGCTGCTTTACTACAAAAATCCATTCGGTACGCAGCCAACATTTCAATCCCTCAAAGTGCACCTATTTCTACTACCAGAACAGCACCTTGGTGGAACTCTACTCTTGAGAGACCAAAAAATGAAAGCTTGGAGATGTTTTAAAAAGCATCCTTCGCAATCTAACCTCATTGCCTACAAAAAATCAAACGCCTTATTCCGTAGAGAAATGAAAATTAGCAAAGCTAAATCTTTGAAAGATTTCACATCAACAATAAATCCAAACTCCTCCACCTCAAAAATCTGGCATAACATCCGCTGTCTAACTGGAAATTTCGTTCCCCGTTCAATCAAATGCATTAAAACGCCCGCAGGTCCAATATCCTCAGCTGAAGAGCTAGGCAACTTCTTCGCACGTTCTTGGTCTAACCAATCGAACGATAATAACTTTTCATCGTCCTTTAATGACTTGAAAACCACTAGCCTTTCCTGTACGCCGCCTCAAACCGCTGGCAACACAGCATCAAAACAAATAGAAAGTTGTATAACATTTATTGAATTGGAAAGTTGTCTCAGTCTTTTAAAAGGTAAAACCCCAAGTCGGGACCGTATTTCTTACCCCATTATTAAAAAGCTGCCACCCGAAGTCAAATTAAGGCTTCTAACTTTATACAATGGTATATTTAATACCGGGTTAATTCCTCAAACTTGGAAAACAGCCAACATCATTCCTTTGCCAAAACCCAACAAACCAATAGACTCTTTAGAAGGTTACCGTCCGATATCGCTTATTCCATGCATATCTAAGGTTTTAGAAAAAATTGTAGCCAAACGCCTTTTCTGGTTTATAGAAACCAAACAATTAACAAGCACCAACCAAGTAGCCTTTAAACCCAAAAGAGGTTGTTCCGATGCCTTGCTACACATCGACCATTACGTATCAAAAGCTTTATCAGCTCGTAACCACGTATCGCTACTGTCGTTAGATTTTGAAAAAGCGTTTGACCGTATAGGAATTCATTTAATATTAACTAAATTAATAAATTGGGGCATAGGCCCTAAAATGTATGGATTTATTAAATCTTTCTTGTCCAACAGAAAAATATCTGTCAGGGTCAGTAATTTATACTCCTCAACTAACCCACTTAACAATGGGATTCCACAAGGATCACCATTGTCTGTAGTGTTATTCTTAATAGCTTTTAATGATATAAGTATCATGATTGAAAAATACAAGCTTCTGGATCATTGCGCTTACGCTGATGACATCTATATCATGTGTAAGCTCAACGATTTAGAAAAAGCCAAAAATACTTTTTCAAAAGTTTTAAAAGACATCCTTGAATGGTGTACAATATCAGGCGCTAAACTTTCACTCAATAAATGCAAAATTCTACATATCTGTCGTAAACTAGCATGTCCAAAACTTGATTTAGCCATTAATAACATTAATATTGAATGCGTAGAAAATTTAGATATCTTAGGACTAAGATTTAATAATAAGTATAATTGGAAACCACATTGTTTAAACCTTAAAAAGAGCCTAGCCACAAGAAGTAACATAATAAATTATTTATCTAATAAAAAACTTAATGTTCACGTAAATACTCTTTGTAGCATAACAAAATCCTTAATTTTGAGTAAGATAGATTATGGTTTTTATATTTATGGTAAATGTCCAAGCAGTACTCTAAACGTTCTAAAATCAACGTACCATCAATCAGCAAGAAGAAGCATCAACGCTTATCGCACAACTAGAATTGAAAATATCATGGCCGAGGCTGGACTTCCTACGTTGGAACAGCGGCAATCCGAATGTACAATAAAAATCCTCGCAAAGCTTTTATTCTCCAACAACTCAATCATTGACAAAGATATCGACTCAACGAACAAACTTAAAACAAATATGCGTTTTCCATCTACTATCGCCAAAACTTTATCAGATGCGAAACAAATGAATCTACCATTCACACGTGTCAAAGGAAACAATTCTTTGCTCCCATCGTGGAACATAAGCCCAAAGTGTTTTGTACTAACTTTATCAAAGTACAACAAAGAAAACACAAACGATATAGTTTACCATTCAAATTTTGTTGAAATTATACAAAATTTAAAACCTGAAGGTTGGACACCTTTATTTACGGATGGGTCTAAATCAACTCACAATACCTCATTTGCTGTAACCCAAGAAAATGGTACTTTGTTAAGGGCAGGAATTTTAAGGGAATACTCGTCTACTTTTACCACTGAAGCACTAGCCGTTTATGAAGCCGCCAAAATGGTACTACAACCCGATCTCAAATTGTTAATATGCTCCGACAGCCTATCTGTGCTCAAAGCCGTAGCCAATCCAAACCACAACACCAGGCTAATCAACAACATAAGGGACCTTCTCATAAAACACCCAACGAATTTAAAGCTAATGTGGGTTCCCAGTCACATCGGGATACCAGGTAACGAATTTGCCGATAAAGAAGCAAAGCTTTGCAATGAATCACCTGTTTTTACTTTTGATACATTTTCAAAAAAAGATATTCAAAGACACATCGATCAAATATTAAAACAGAAAAAAATTCTTAGTTGGAGAAGTTACGAAAATCACTATAGCAAAATAAACACTGATCAAAATGCTCCTGTTTACCCATCATCTTTATCCAGAGCGTCAATATATAACTTCATTCGTCTTCGATTAGGACACAGCGCTTTAACCCACCAACACCTACTAAGGAAGGAAAACCCACCTCGCTGCCCATCCTGCAATAACATCATTAACATGTCACATCTAATTGGCCTATCATCATGCGTAATCTCCAAAAAAATAAACACTATCATGAACGTAAACCAAAATATTCATTCATTTCTAAACACAATTAGTATTGAAAATATCTTAAAGATAGATAAATACCTGCATATCAATAAATTAATTATATAGTTATCATAATAATTATATTAGTTTTGAGTGGAAAGCTTTTGTAGCTAGTGCTCTCTTAGATTAGCATATAATTTTAATTTTATGTTAATAAATAATAATAATAATAATAATATTTAAAATTGTAAAACACTGTTTTACAAAACTCTGCAAATACATACATATATCTAATAAAAAAAATTTCAAACATTTTTCAAGACTTTTTTTTTGTTATTATTCGCAGAATTTTGTTAAACAGAATTTTGAAAAGCAGAATATTGAAAAGCAGAATTTTGAAAGGGAGATTTTTAAAAACAGAAATTTGTAAGCAGAATTTTGACAAAAGAATTTTGACCCAAACAAACCTCGTAACGTAGATATAGTAGGTATTCAGTGTTTCTGTTTATAAAAAAAAAAACCGTTTCATTATTCTGACTGAAAAGGTAAATTTTAACAGCTTGTGCATGCATATTAGAGTCTCCGTTATTTCCCAAACTCATTTTTTATTTGGTTCAGATACCCACAGTATAAAAAGTTTATGCCCTACAGTAAATGTATGGACCAAAAAAAACTCGGCCGAGCTAATTAACCCGTGCATCTAAAGCCATAGTTGTCTGATCAGAAACTTGGGAAATAAGGGTGTATACATACATATATCTTATCTACATATGTATAAATGTACATACATAGGTACGCACAGCCGAAAAAATAACCTTCTCTGAAATTTTACAAAAAATAAAACAAAAATTAACTTTTATTTGACGAAGTAATCAGAATCAAAAAAATAATTCAAAACTCTGAACATATTATCAACAAAATATCCTCATCCCCATATAGTTTTGTTTTTGTTCTGTATTTCAATATGCGAAATATAATCTTCAGCATAGCTTAAAAAAATAATCGTCCTTATAAACAAAAATAAAAAAAACAACAAATACCTCTGAATAAAAATATACATACATGCATACATACATATGTACACTTTTCCCATGCCTTGTAAACAAATTTCAAAACTAAACAGAATATGTATTGATGTCGTTATGGATACCGATACAAACAGGAAAAATTTAATAAATAAAAATCCCCTTTGAATCGATTTCTGTATAAAAAAAATATAAAACAACAACAAATGTATGAGAGAATACAAAACTAACAAACAGCTAACAAATAATGCAAAAAAAAATCTTTCCCCCTTGAACCCTCAATAAATTCGTTCGCAATGTTCTGCTTCTTCTATTATTCTCATTTCCTTCATGTTATTATATTCTATACAAAACTTATTTTACACTTTCCTTCTTGTTATTATATTCTATACAAAATCGTTCTTTTTTTTTCTCCCTCGAACTCTCACAAATTTAGTATACAGTATTCTCGTTCTTCTATTCAAGATACAAACCCTGCAAAAATTTTAAATGGAATAAAAGAGAAAATGTCGGTCACCTCACTAGGTGACGCCCTAATCGTTTATCAACGTGATAGTACTATAGATTTTATATACAATGGTTGTTTGTTTTTATTGTTTGTTGTTTGTTTTTGGCTTTTAAACATAAAAATACATATACAAATTGTTGCAAAAATAAACAAAATGAAGATATCTGTCAATTGGAAGGACACAACATACGATTTTGAAGACACAGCAGAGATCTGGGAAAAAATAATTTTTGGTACTTACTTGAACTTTTTTCAGCTGTTTTGATTTTTGATAGGTAACCTATCCGGTTCGTTCGAAAACATATCCGATACTTAAGTATCTCAGATAGCCTATCTGTGTACCCCCCGAACGCGGTCATTTACTTCTTCGTTCTCAAAATGGTTATTTTTTTATTATTATTTTCCGACAATTTTTCATAACAAACGCTTATTTGCAAATGCAAATTTCTCTTTGCATATTACTGAAAAACTTTTCAAAATTCTAAATGTAATTTTCACTTTGTAGATGAGAACTTTTCACTTTGCAAATTTGCATTTGGTGAAACGTAATTTGCAAAGCGGAAAACTTTTCATTTCAATAATTTCCTCTGTGCAAATTTGCGTTTGGTGAAACGAAATTTGCAAAGCAAAAGTGAAAAGTTGCAAAGTGAAAAGTGAAGTGTTTGGTGAAATAGGCCCCAGGTCGACGTCGCTGTAAAGCCCGTAAAGCTCGTTGTTGAATCTTATCCTCCAAGGGATGCCGATATGCGCCATGAATTTGTATAGTAGGCCGGAGCGAAGAATTTTTTTTTTGAAAATGTCAAAGGCCTATATGCGCAAAAGTATGACATTGACTTTGAATTAATAAAAATTGAATGAAACAAATGATCCAAAAATCCATAAGGACCTTTAATTCAAAAGGCAAGATACATTCAATGAGACTCAAAGATGATCTCAAAATTTCTGAAGAAAGTCAGTATGGTGTTTAAAGTGATGATGAGGATAACGTCCAGATTTCTTCCATCCTTGTATCAGTCCGTCGTCGCTTCCAAAATTACAAGATAGGATAAAAGTGGCAACTTTAGCTTCCAACATGCAACAAAACAGGAGTTTCCGACAGGTCAGCATCAATTCTGGTAATTTCTTTTTATCTATACATTGTAACAAAAATACGAGTTACGCTTTATAACGGTTTTTCGATAGCTCGTAGGATATTACAACTCTTAATAAATTCACTGTGCGACTGGAAGGGACCAGCATTATTCTTCCAATGATGAGAAGCACTTATTCAAATAAGGTTCTTGCAAAATTTTCCACTTTTTTGCAAAAGGCAGTATCACTGAATCATTTTGTTTTTGGGGGGATTAACCCAGACCTCCGGCATGACAGTCGTGACGCACTTACCATCCATACAAAGAAAATAGTTTTGTTTTAATTGTACCTTTGGCTCAGAAGCAAGCATACAATTCTCTTTGACATTGAAGGTTTTGACGTATATTTTTTCTTGTTCATCTTAGTTTGCCTATCTGTCAATTATTTTTGAAGAATCTAGCTTGCAAAACGATACCCATATCTTGATGAACAGAATTTTTCAGGATTGATAATAATGACCCTCTCGGATATTCCTGTTTTGTTGCATGCTGAAGCTGAATTTACCGCTTTCATCCTATCTTGTTTATTTGAAAACTACAGACTAATATCACAAGAAATCTCGACGTCATCACTTCACTTGAAACACCGCGGCTGTACTGACCTTCTTTAGAAAATTTTAGATCATTTTGGAATCTCATAGATTGTATCACCTGTAAATTCTTTTTTCACTAAAGGTCCTTCTAAGTTTTGCGATCATTCCTTTTTTCAATTTTTATAAATTCAAAGTCAACGTTAGTAATCAAATCACCATTCTCTTAAATTAACCTAGGTCAATTAAAAAGATGTGTTCTGCTTGGCCATATGTCCACAAGCCAAAAGCATTAATTTGTGGATATAACCGATTTACAAGCTATAAAGGACAATTATGAATTTTTGTCCTGTGAACTTATGACCCTGCACCGAAATTTATGCATCGAATAACAAATCACAACTTAACTCTGATATTTTAAAATAGTCCAAAAGTATCAGAATGAACTCAATACAACCGTTTTTATTTAATTTACTTTTTTAAATAAAAATAAAAAATCGGAAACTATTACGTCATATAGGAACCTTAGAATGGCGTCACAAAAAATTCAAATTTTGCACACATAATCTGGGTTCCTAAATTCAACTTTTGCGCATATAGGCCTTTTAGATTTCCAAAAAATATTTTTTTCACTCCACCCTACTGTATAGCTCTTCTCTTACTTTTGACTTTTTACATTTTTCTTTAAAAATTATCATAGTCCCCTTTCACACAGGGCAACCGAGTTGCCGGCAACAATTAGTTCATAGGCGAGAAGGGCAGGAAGAAAGAGGGGGAAATGAAATCTCCCCGGTCAAAAAATTCAGGAGATTTTTTTGACGTTTCTCTTCTCACTACGTTTGTGTGCGTTCAACCAAGGTAGTTTAAAAGGAAAATAAAGAACATCTCCGGGTTTTTGTTGCTTGCGTGTGAAAGGTACAAGAGATTGTTAAGGAGATTTAAAGAAAACGTCAAAAAAATCACCAGCAACTAGTATCTTCGTGTGAAAGGGGACTAAACGAAATCTCCCCGGTCAACAAATTCAGATTTTTTTGACGTTTCTCTTCACACTACGTTTGTGTGCGTTCAACCAAGGTAGTTTAAAAGGAAAATACAGCAAGTCTCCTCCGACTTTGTATCTTCGTGTGAAAGGTACAAGAGATTGTTAAGGAGATTTAAAGAAAACGTCAAAAAAATCACCAGCAACTAGTATCTTCGTGTGAAAGGGGACATAGCTGCTTTGTTTTAGTTTTTAACTACAAGAGCAAGTTCAAGCGCTTCTGTCGTGCATGTAAATGTATGTTTTCTAAAATGCTCATTTCATTTTTGCTAATAAAAGATCCCCTGAGAAAGACGGAAACAACCGTCGATATTTCGGGAAACGAAATGTTTTATTTACCAACATTACGAACAAACGAGTCGAATGAGAATATTTATTTATACATACCTTCTCAAACACAAATAGTAGTTTTATTGAGCGATTTGTCTGATGTTTATTATATTTTTCAGACTCATAAACAACCAGTAACAGAATATGAAGCTATTCGTGAAAAGGCAGCAAATCAAAAAAGAGACATTGAAAAGGCTTTGACTAAATTTCTTTCGAAGACTTCAGAAACCCACAGCCTCTTCGACACCGAAGATAATATGTTTCCGTGTAGGTTTTCTTAAACTAATTGTACTGTATCATAAAATCATGTTCAAAAATATTTTTTAGTAATCGCATGCAAACCCGCATTCCCACCGTATCTAGCAGCTCTTAATCCTACGGATCAGGTATTTGACTTCGAAGAATTGGAGTACCATTACTTGGTAGCAAATAGAACAGAAGACGTTCCGAGTAAAGGTAACTTTAAAAAGTTTAAACGCTTATTTATTATGACTATATATTTAATCCACAGATAATGAAACAGAAAGTGGCAATGAGGATGATGGCGATGATAGTAAATCTGAAAAGCTAGAGAAAGACCCAAAAGTCGAAACAGAGATCAAACCAAACTCAACCACAAACAATGCTATACTTAACAATCCCAACATTGACAATCCTTATTTGAGAGCTGCTACTCTTCCCAAAAAACCAAAAGTTGAAGTAATTCTGCCTGGACCGAGTTCTTCACTCGGTCAGTTATAGTTCGTTTTGTCTTAATTTTATATTGTTTTAAATGTACGTATCAAATTATAGTAAAGTAGACAACAAATATACGGATAACATATTTTTTTTGGTAACATATACATATTAAGTAGTATTCTATACTTACTCAAGATGGCACTACAGTCCGGTGTGTTTGTTCGGGCCACCTAGATCCCTAGCTAGCTGTCTCCTATTCTCCGATTCTTGAATTTTTGTATTTACACAAAAACAGTTAGGACTACTCGCTCTACATCGAAAACTTATCAGATGCTAACCTATTTCAGATAGCCTATCGGATCGCCAACCGAACGCGGGAACTGGTACAAGCAATTGCTTGCGTTCGGGTGAGTCAGATAGGCTATCCACCTATCCCAAAAATTCTCAGATAGCTTGAGTTGTTTTTACATCAGCTGACATCAGAAATTTTTCAACAAGGGATTACAACAACACAAACCTTTCCGGATAGCTTTGGATTGCCGCCGAACGCGCCCATTACATCTGTGCGAAAAAAGATCTAATAATCTACTACAATTATTTTGCTCATGGAACAGCGTACTGCAGAACGAAATTTCTCGTTTGTGATTTCGTTGTCATTTTTGTATGAGATTTTTCGTTTCGCTCTGACCTGTGCCAACTACGTCGCATATTAAATCCTGTCATCTATAAAATACAGCTATTCCAGTCAAAAAATACCTCGTAGGTCGAAAAAAATTTCCCGGCTCTGATTTTTTGGGAAGTTATTAAGATAGATACGTAGGCACTGTGCCTACGTTCTGTAACTCTAAAAACATCATAATTTTCGGTGTTTCATTACTTAACAACTTCCAGAGTTAACCAAAATTCAAGTGTAAGCCTACCCTTACTAATTAATGACAATTACAAGCACTCAAAATTAACAAATTCTGAGTGGAGAACACAATGACTGCTTTTACAACACTTCAAAAATATAAATTTTATATATCTTTCAGAATTTATGACGCGGGATCTGGTACCAATACAGGCCCAAATTTGTATTAAGTCTCTGCACGCCCTTTAAGCAAAAGAGTCTTGGATCCGCGCACCTAGTCAACAACGTATGGATGGATGGAGAGTTCACCATACTCAATGAAAACCGAAACCAAAACCGATCCAAAACGAATTACAAAAAAGTACTTCACTTGAGCTTTTTTCATTTATTTACCCACAACAAAGCTTTTTTCATTTCAAGACTTCTCCAACCGAAATTACCTACCATTTGAAGACACTATTATTTAAACCATTATAAATTATATAAATACAATTTAATGCTCTCCCAAACCAAAGTGAATATTCAGCGTGACGAACGAAAACAATAATAACAACGTGTTGTTTTGTTTGACAACCACGTGTTGTTATTGTTGTTTTGCGTTCGTCGCGGCGAATATTCGCGTTGGTTTGGGAGAGCCTTTACAAACATATTTTATTGCACATGAAAAAGATGAAATAAATGAAAAAAATTAACATTTTATTTATGAACCGGCTATTTCGCCAATTTTCATAAGAATAAAATAAAAAAATAACCTAAAAAAGCTATGTCTTCGACTCCACTTGCAAAGATGAACTAAACAAAGGTGTGGGGGAAAATACCTGTAGATAAAAAGAATTTTTGTGGGTGTGCGTGAAACACAAAAATCGAAGAAAGACCGAGAAAGTTGGGCCAGTGAATTTGCTTGAAGGGCGATGGTGGGACCGTCAGCTTAATTCCCCGGGAATGACGACTATATACCACCGGGTTGCGGAAATACGGTTTTTGGGGACTACTGCAGCACTAGAAGAATACCGTTGGTGGTGGGATGTGATGCAAACACCCATCATGCAACATGGGGTAGTACCGATGTAAACCAAAGAGGTACTTACCTCTTTAAGAATCTAGATATATCCAACGTAGAGAACACCCCTACTCTTGTAACTAGAAATGCAAGAGGTTTTAGACTTAACATTCGAAACTTCGAACTTAAAGCCTAGTATGCTGCTGATGTGAAACGAAAAATCGGTTACTAAAATGACACAACGAAATCATAAACGAAAAATTTTGTTCTGCTTTTCGTTCTGCGGTACGCTGTTCGGTGAATGAAATCGATAATTGGAGCAGATTATTTGGAAAGATCTCCCCTCTGTTTTCGCACATAATAAATTGCCTGTACCATTAATTGTGTGCGAAAAAGTGACATTTGGTCTCTGTTCTTGTTGTATTTGTTGTATTTGTTGTTTCTTTCATCACGACATTGCTTTCTGTGATTTGTGTGCGTATGTGTTGGTTTTTTGTTTTTGCAAATGGTGACATTTTAAAGGGTTAATTTTTCGTAAGCATTCCGTTGTCATGTTGGCGACTAACTAAAAATTTCGTTTCGTATCAGCAGCGTACTAGGCTTTAGGGTAAAAAATAACAACCCAAATTCAAATGCGGACTAATAGAGCTCGTGAAGGGAAATGCAGTTTGTTGCATTTAAATGATTAGAATAATTTGACATCAAAAAAATAATTGCTTGGATAAAATCTTCAAAAATCATGTTCGTCGTCAATGCTGCTCCAAGAAAAAAAACTTGCTACACTATACATTTTTCTGTTTTATTTCTTAACACAAATATGTATTATTTTCAAAAACCAAATTATTCAATTTGTAAGCAATTTGATATATCAAATATCAGCCTTCTTTGGTGGATCGTATTGTGGAATGTAAGAGCGAGAAAAAAGCTGGCGTTTTAGCTACGGAATACCAATAAAAAAAACTACACGACTCCAAAAACGACAGTAGTTGGCGTTTAAACGCCTTTCGGAATAAGGGTGATTGGCAAACCAAATTTGATCCTTGGTTACCAATAGAAACCGCTTGTCGTTTTCCAGAAAGGTAAGAAAAAATGAACTTCACAGCTTCCGAAGAAAAATTTTACATTTTTATAATTTTTGACACATTAAGTTTTGGTCGATAGTGTCGAAAGCCAGAATAATCCGAGAATGAGATATGTGACTTTATTTTCAAGTAGTGCCGTTATACTGCTACGAAGAAATCTGAATCTTTTGGAGCGAGGGAATTTTGGTAAAGGAATGCTTTTAGTTGTTTTTACATCAGTTTTTTCCAAAACTTTGGACAAAAAAGGAAGTCGTAAGATTGGACGAAATTCGGTGTTCGAACCTTTTTTTTGGAATCGAAATGATTTTGAAATCTTTCAATTATGACGAAAAAATACCTTTTGTTAGGATGTTATTATAGGTATTACGTAAGATGTGGCTAGATTAATGGTAAAATAGCTTTTAAAAACGTTGGATGTTGTAGGGTATCAAACCCAGTAGCATTTGATTTCAATGAAATGAAACTTTCAACCAGAGCTTGGTCTTCAAATAATAATATAAGGAAAATACTGATACCATATTTTTTATAAATGCGTGATTGCCTTTTTATTAAAAGATAAAACAGAAACAACAACAAACTAAAAAAAAAAACACAGATCAAAGAAAAACTATGTAAAACTAACAATTATCTATATATATTAACTTTTGTAAGATAACTGCAAGTAACGGTTAATTAGACTTCATTTTATGTAGGTATTACAAGCTTAACAAAATAAATAGATGCATTTTTTTTTTAGATATTCTCTCGATTATTTTCATTAATAATATATATAATTGTTAATTTATTATTTAATGAAGAGAAGACTCTACCTATAATAAATTTTCGTTTTATTTTATTAATTAACAAAAGAAAATATTTAATATCTAATATTTCATAAATAATTTTAATACTTATGTATTTAAAAAAGGCTGATAGTCAAATTCATTGGTTTACCTACTCTTATAAGCCTTTACATTTGAAGGGTCCAGGGGAAAAACGGTACAAGTCCAATTTATTTCAAAATTAAACTAATGATGACATCTTGTAGCTTTTTGTGAGTACTATATATTGTCTTATTGACTTTTAAAAAAAAGGTTATTCTACAAAATGAATATTAGAAACAAAAAAACCACTTAATAACGTAAAATTGTGAAAAAAATTAGTCTAAACACAATTTTTGATTTTTTTTTCCAAATTTTGCGTTTGAAAATCAATTTTTCAAAAACTGTTCACTAAAATAATTTAAATTAAAAACAAAATACAAGAATAGATTTTTGGCTTTAAAATGAGGTACAGCAGGACTTTGTTAGTGTTGCCATTGCTTTTTCAATGATTTTTTTTTTTAATTTCAAGACAACTTTTTAGAATAATGTCTCTACCGCCTAAACAGGGGGATACAGACCCCCCTTCTATGGGATTTTTTTCTTGTCTCGACTAAGCCTATATGCCCTAGGCTTTTGTTACATTTCATGCAAAACATTATTTAGTATGATAATTTAACACTGATATTATACTGATTACAATGGAAAAATGGCACAAGTAAGTCACATACTATATTAACTAGAATAATTGTATTAAATGTAAATATTTATGAAATAAAGATAAAATTTTTTCATTTCCCTTTCAATTTAGCGTATAAGTAAGTTAACTTAATTTTCATTTTTCTCCGAATCATTTTGAATGGAGTTGTGCCTTTTTTCCTTTGGACCCTTCATTTGTTTCATAATTGAAATTCAAGCTTAAGACTTCATATTCATAGCTATTTAGAAACTCATCGTCAGTGCAAACATGGATTATGCTTGGTAATAAGGATTTCCTACAGTATTCATAATTTTTCATTCTTTCTATTATTCTTTAAAAAAATATTTTATATATAATCAGAGTACACTAAAATAGACCACTTGATATTTCTGAGAAATCACAAACCACGAATAAAGCAAAATCCTTACTCGCAAAAAAAAAGTTCCTTCTCATAGAGACTTCTGAGATCTCAGAAATATATATGTAATATGACCCTTTAATCAGTTTAATTTTTTTTGTTTTCATAAAGATGTGAATATCTTTTTTAATTTTAATTACATACATATAAGAATTCTTTTTATTCATTTCTTATGATCAACCTTTAAAGAATTAGTAGTTATCCTTAAATTTTTAGCACTTTTAAGTTTGTTATGTAATTTTTATTTTAAATATTTAATTATTTTACTGTTTTTATATTTAAACAATTATTAGGATAATGGAAGTGAATGGATATATTATTTCTTTTTATTCGATGTTATCAATTGCGTATTGCGCTGTGGCGTTGTTGGTCGTGATGAATTTGTTCCAGTGTAGAGATACTTTGCTTTTTTCTCAGATGGCTTCAAAATCTAAAAGTAGAAAAAAATGTTATTAAATAAACTTAATAGTAATTTTAATTTAAATACTATATATAAAAAATAACACTTAGGCCCTCATTATGAATAGCGAATCGAACTTAAAACTTTGCGAATTCGTTAATTTCGTATTATGAATAGCGATTCGCTTAAATTAAGTTCGCTTCAAATGTCAAAACACCATTGCACCATTGGTAATTGAAGCGAATGTCTAAGCTCGCTAACGATAATACCTTCAAAAAAAAAGTTCGCTTAAACACTCGAATTTAGTCGAACGTTCGCTTCGCTATTCATAATGAGGGCATTAAACTGTCAAAGTTCCTAACATGGCGGCCCCACGAGAAATATTTCATAGAATACCATATTGCATACTAATGAAAATTGCTCACGGAGCATTTCCTTTTTTCGTGATCTTTTTAAGTTATAAGTATATCTATATATATGCTGTAAAAAAAATTAATTTAACAGGCCATGCATTTAAAACAAAAATAACAACATTAGATAATTTTTAAATTTTTTATTTATTTTAATTTTCAAAGCATACGTTCAAATTGCTTTCCACCAACTCTTATGGGGCGATGAATCTACGATTAAAAGGGATGGATACTTCAACTTGCATGACCTGCATTCCTGGGCGCTTCAAAATCCTCATATTTTGAATGAAGACAGATCCCAGGTTCAATTTAAAATCAATTATTGGACTGGGATTCTCAACGGAATAATAATTGGTCCCTTCGAGCTGCCGGAAAACCTTAATGGCCAAAGCTATTTAGAATTTCTCCAAAATAGCCTGCCAAGCTTATTTAGAAGAAATACCTAAAGAGTTACGCCAATCCTATTGGCTTTCAAATAATGAATGCCCTGCACATTATGCTGAACCTGTGCGGTTATTCTTAAAATAAGGTACCCAGGCAGATACATAGATAGGCCGCCTTGGACCAATTTTGTGGCCTCCACGTTCACCGGGCCTGAATCCACTTGATTTTTTTATTGGGGCTGTATAAGAGAAAAAGTGTACAACAAGCCGATAAGATCCCTAGAGGAACTCCGAAGGCGTATTGAGGCAGCTGCTATGGAAATTAGCAGAAATTAGGAGCAGCATTAAGACGATCATTTATTAGGAGGTGCAAATTGTACATAAGAGTGGGTGGAAAGCAATTTGAACATTTGCTTCGAAAATTCAAATAAATAAAAAAAATTGCAAGTACCTAATGTTGTTGTTTATAATTTATGGCCACTTAAATTAATTTTTTTACAGCTTGTGCTTTGGCTCAATTTATGAAAAGTATTTTTGCAAAAAAAAAAAATTATCCAATTCCTTCATTTTAGTCGTAATATTCAAAAACATAAAACAATGTAACGAAATATGTAAATTATTTTATTAGATTCGCTCTTTTTGTATATTAGCACTAATAATAAACCTATTTACTCTAGATACTGTACAAAATTATACCATTCTGAAATCAAAATTTCCTGCGCTAATTTTTTAAAAAGTTTATCCATACGACTTTTTTTATACCAGAGATGCACTAACTTTTTCAATTTTTTTTTGTTTCAATTTTTGGAATTAAAAACAATTTTATTTTTTTAAATAAAAAAAAGTTCAAGCTATTAAAATTCTCTACCGATTATGTTTTGGCACCAATAGTGTAGAAAATTGCTGCAAAATAAAATCGATGGAATTCATTCATTTGTAGTCGTGGTATTCAAAAACGTAAAGTAAGTAAAAAAAAAAAAAAATACACTGAACGAAAAAATGCACATATTTTGAGTACCCTTTGAGGTAGCCCCTTTTTATTTCCGTTTTCGGAGCAGTCATAAAGTGGGCTATACGCCGTTTCAGGATTATCCATTCTTTACCGAACACCCTGTATTATATACAAGCACTATCTTACTTCTTATAGTATTCTATAAAATATTTCTTGTCACTTATATCTCGTCTCATACAAACTTGGATAGTATTCTATGAAGAAGGAATTCTTCGTTTTACATTTGTCGGTTTGTTTTATTTTTTCTCTTTTGTGTGATTTATTTCTATTTTCGAGTGTAATTTATTATTTTTAGGTACGAAAAGGAAGTTTTGGTATTTTTTGTGGATTTAAACAAAACAATAAACAATTAACGACATTCTTTTAGTGCTTTTAATGCAAGAATGCACTTCATAACTTTACGCTGTGAAATTTTTAGACAAATGAAATAGTAAGCTATGAAGATGCCCAACCAACATTTTATGGCATACTATCGCTCTTTCTTTCTATCAAGGTGAAAGATGGTAATCTATGAAATATTTTAGGTGGAGACCCGGTGTGACATTTTTTAACTAGAAAGCAAAGTTCACGTCATCAAGCGATTAGTGTCTATAAAAAATGTACATACACACACGTACATATATGCATACACTGGACGCCACTTGAATTGAAATAAAATTCATGCTCACGATAAATATGATAAGCGTTGAATAAATTAAATTTACATAAATTTGAACTCTTGCCTTTTTAGGGGATGGCGTGTGTGAATTTTGATTAAATTTTATCCGAGATTAATATTTGACGTTCCCACGTACAGAGTAACCTCATTAGAGTCAAAAATTTATCTTCGGATAGAATTTAACGCGATTTATTTTCTACTTTTGACCCAACTTATACGCTCTAGTATTTGTATGCATCTTGTGCCAAGAACCATCTTTTTTATTATACTGAAAATTATACTACTTGTTGTTATAAATTTATTATTGCTAAATTTTGAATATCTATATTTTCGAAACTGTTGGATCTACACAGATGGTTTTGGGCTCAAATTGAAGAAAATTTAATTACTTTGAAATCAGAAAGCGAAGTTATAGTCGAAACACTAATCCTTTGGGGTTAAAATTGCCAATAACGGAAAAAAGCGCGAAAATTTCGCGTTTTTTTTTGATTATTGACCATGATAGATTTGGCGCTCGAGTTCGAAAACTTGGGTTTTTCATGAGGCCAATATCATAAACGACTCAGCAAAAAATCAGAACTACCGGATCTAACGCAAACACGCCCCTCGTATGAGTTTTTGACTTAAAACTAATAAGAGCATTAAATCTTGAAAACAAAATTAGTACTTAATTACGTAAGATTTGGAAAAAAAATAGTTTGAATTTTTTTTTCTCCAAATTTCGAGTTTGAAAATTAATTTTTCAAAAACTGTTTACTAAAACAACTTAATTTAAAATAAATATAGGAAGAGATTTTTGGCTTTCCAAAACGGTATAGCATGATATTGTAAGTTTTACCGTTGTTTTTAAATAATTTTTTTTTCTGCTGTTAATTTTTTAGAAAATTGCCCCTCCCACCTAAACGGGAGAAATAGACCCCCCCCCCTCCCATACGATTTCTTTCTTGTCTTAACCAAACCTACTCGCTTTAGCTTTTTGGTGCACCTTATACCGAACACCATGTATTTGGTTCATTATTTATGCTCCACATATAAATTTAGGTAATACCATGCACGGTTTATTATTTACAGCCCATTCCATTATGGTCCATATTACTGAAATATTTAAGTTGTAACTAAATTTGATTATTGGTAGGGCCCATAAAAATACCAAACGTTTGTCATTTTGGGTTTGCCTACAAGCTGAAAAATCAACCGGCAAAATGTTTCTGTTCGTAGGTTGAAATGTGGTGGAATCACAAACGAATTATCTGATTTAACTCTGTACCTCATGAATTATTGTTTAAAGAGAAAAAAAAATAAAATTCGCCAAAAACTACTATTTATTAAGTTTTCCCTATAAAAACAGATAGGTGGGCCTTCGGGCCCAATCCAATAATAATAAGAATAAAAAAAATAAGTAAATAAGTAAATAATAAAAAAAAAAAAAAAAAAACAATGAAAAACAATGAAAAACCCACCATATAAGTTCAGTTTTAATAATTTAGATTTAAGTCTCGCTTGTTTAAGCTAAATAAATAAATTGTTGTTTTAAGATAATTTTTTTAAGCAAAAAAAAAACTTGTTCATTCGTGAATATCATTTTGAGAAAGTCAGCACATTCAGTATCAATTATTGTATGTGGATAGCAGCTGTTAAGGTATGGTTTGGCAAAATTCCGTATACAGCAGGATATTGACCATACCTAACTCAGTTATTAATACTTTAATTGAAGCATGGTTAGAAGGGACAATTAATTCTGCCGCTAACATAATTATTGCTGGTAATGTAAATTAATATAGATTTTTACAAAGTTCAAGTGATAGAAATAAAATTTGCAAAATCTTAAATGGCAAGCTTTTAAGCAATTGGTTACAAAACCAACAAGAACAAAGCAACTTCTAAAATACTTATTGACTATATGATAACTAACTGTGATAATGTTGAAGTGAAAATAAACAAAAATATGAAAATATATGACCATGAAACCATACCTTTGTCAATTATAATATTGAATAATATACCCACTAAAAAAATTGTCATAATAAATACACTCACAGGCACATTTAACCGCCCACCTCGTAGTTCTGTAAATTTAAAGAAACCGTCAAGTTTAACCACATTGGGTGTAAGTAATGTTGAAATCAAAGTTTGAAAAATAAAAAAAAAAAAAACAAAAATTATAAGAAAAAAACACCTTTATCAAAGAATTAACACAAAAAACAAAAAAAAAACACAAAATACAGAAAAAGATGTTATCTTTTGTTGTTAAAAAAGTGGTAGGGACATGTGTTCTCGCTCGGACACGTCTTTTAAGGTTGTCCTAAAGATGATCGATAGGTTTGAGATCTGGACCTCAAGATGGACATGGCAAAACTGGAATCCCGACCTCATTTAGGTAGTTAGTTACAGAATTTGCGGTATGGCAGGGTGCGTTGTCATGCATTAACTAAAAGTGTTCACCAAACATTGGTGCTAAAGGCATCACATGGTCTTGCAAAACGTTTTCCACAATTATCTGAGCATTTACACTGCCTCTATCGAACACAACAAGGTCCTAACTGATGCCTCCCCAAACCATTATAGACCCTCCTTGGTAACCCACTGTTTCGGTTATCGTGTATGGAGCAAACCTTTCGTTTTTTCGTCTGTAGACACGCTGACGTCCATCTGGACTTCGTAGACCTATTCTGCTTTCGTCTGAGGTAAAGACGTCCCTTCCATCCTCTGCAGTCCGGTGCTGTGGGAGCATTTTGGGGCGCGCTGGTCGGAAAGCTCTAACATTTAATTCTGCCAACCTTTTTCTGATGGCACGTTCACTCACACCAACATTCCTCACCTCAAAAAAACGTGTACGAGCTTCAGTAGCGATGCAAAACCTATTTCTCAGTATGTTGTTTAAGTAACTGAAACAATATTAAAAATCGCTTAAATTGCAAAAAATGCTTCGATGACAATTTTATCGGGCGAAATAAGGGTTTTAGTTTTTTGTTTCTTGCGAAAATATCCGCAAAACAAAAAAAAAATCAGCAGATAAATTATAGTGAACTTAAAGAGTTCGGGTGACAAAAAATGCAGGTGGGCGGATAATTGTGCCTGTGAGTGTAAGTACAAAAAAGAAAAAATCGGTGAACTTTGGCTAGTACATAGTAATGTTGATCAATCAAATGAACAAACTATGTACAAGTGATAATGCTGAAATATAAGTTTCTTAATAAGTAAGTAAATGAACGAAATGATATGTTTTAAAACTGTTAGCACCAAAGGAGTATCACCATGGTAATGATTAGTAATGATCTTAACACGCTTAATCAGAGCTGTAAAATGACTAAATAATAATTAAATTAAAGTTTTTGAAAAGTATTTTAGTATAAGTGTTAATTACTTAAGTAATCAGTACAAAATTTTAAATTCTTTTGTGTTGTTTTAACTACAGGTACAATTACCGTCACTGGTACTTGGAAATTTTAAGGACAATAACCATGGAATTGCACTTGTCCTTAAAATATTAAAGTACAAAGTAGCTGGCCTTGTAATTGTACTTATGCTTTAGTTACATAATCCCGCGCTTGATAGCATAAAAATTAACGCGTATAACAAAGCTGTGATAACAAAGTGCAATGAAGACTGGAACTCATAATACTGATTAGGAATAAGTAATAGCATCAATAAGGAAAAAACAATTATGTGCAATATAAAACAGCTTTCGGTTATCAAAAGGGACTATGGCGTGCATCAAAGGATTAAGTTTTAGGTAATGATATAATAAATAATTTGAATGATATTTTTGTTAAAAGTGTATGTGAAATAAAAAATTCTATTATGCAAGTCCTTTACGTGTCTAATATTTGCTCTGTTCAAAATCTTTCTTTAAATTTCAGTAAAATTAAAATTTTTTTTAAAGAAATGAATCGCAAAAAGGATATTTTCGGAATAAACTCAACCACTTTCAGAGAAAATTTTGATTAGTTGGACATACAATTTTAAATATGTATACAAATACAAAATGGATCATTGAAATGTGAAACTTTCCCTAAGTATCTAAAATATCAATTGTGCTCCCTGTTGCAAGAATCCCTAAGAAACCATAAATTGTATGCCAGTTATTTATGTCAACGAAATTGGAAAAAATTATAGAGAAAGTAGTTAGCAAGCGACTCTCAAACCACATCAAAGACCAAAAATTTTTATTCAGCATCATTCTGGTTTTCGGGCTTGTTATTCATGTGACACAGCGTTGATAAGTACAATTCACGACTGGAAAAATTAAAGATGAAGGTAAAAAAGTGATTTCAATATTTATGGATTTTAAACTAAGCTTTGAAACTATTGATCGAGCAATTCTAATCGATAAAAAGGAAAAACATAGGGTAAAAGGAACTGAAAAGAAATGGTTCGAATCATATTTGAACTAAAGATCGAAAACAACCAAAGTTTTGGAAATTGAATCCAATGAAATGAGTGAAGGTGGGTAATGATTTTTGCTGTACATAAACGAAATTAACATTTTGGTAAATGTGTTCTTTTCGCGAACGATAGCGCATGTATCTACAAAATAAGTTTTTCTTTAGCATGTAAAATAAATGACAATTATTTTGATATATAATACGTAACTCTATATGCTACACAAGCTTCACAATACTTAATTCTAATCAGTTTAAAAAAAGACATAAAAATCAAGATACATCGAAGAAAAGTTTGTAAAGTTGTTCGTCAGCAACAGACCAGCTCCAGTGGAGAATGTTCATGAATGAATAGTACCTATTCTAAAAGCAGTCAATATGAGTGCAGTAATAAGCTTATAACCTTAGTTTTTATTTTTGGATTTTTTTTTATTCGTTTAAGCTAAAATTTCACAAAAAATTGTACTAAAAACATGTAAAAACGGCAAAATGACGTAGCTTCAATAAAAAAGAGAGAAAAAAAAAGTACCTAGAAGAAAAAAGCTGTAGCGTGGTGAACTTTCATGCCGGAGGTCTAGGTTCGATCCTCAGCCTCGCCACCTAATAATTAAAACTAGTAGATGCGGGTCCTAAGCACCCCCGGTAAGATAATATGACGGTCTGATTTTGAACAAAAAATACATTTTTCAGACTGCCATATTAGCTCCGCTATTTTATTTTTCGTAATTGATTTTTTTAATGAGCATTTTTCGATTAGAAAAACATAGTCTCCAGATTTTTTGTGTTATTTCTATCTACAAAAAAATACAGGCCCGGCGGCACATGTTAAAATTAAAATAGGGACAGGAGGTTTCACGAGGACTTTTTTTATTTGCTTAGAGACTTTTGAGAGGTGCACTCATTAAAACCAATATCTCACTGAAAAATGAATCCGTAATTATTTAGCCTCAGAAATCTCCATAAAAATAGATACGGAGCGCTAAGGTAAAATTTTTTCTCACTCAAAAAATCTCTGAACGTTCAGGAAAAGATCTTTCCTTCTTGGGACTAGAATAATTATTCAATCATACTTATTGTTGTTATATTTACTAACCTGGAATGAACACATTAAGGAATCATCCACTGTCATCATTCCACCGGCATTGTCGAACTCTCCACAATAATTTGGCGCTGAAAACAATGTCACTAATTGGCGTCTAGCAAAGAATTCGTATCCATCTTCAACAACCTAATTACAAAAAGTTATCAAATTTATATTATTTATATTAATACCACATATTAAACATATTTAATAAATTTACCTGATGTGCCCGGCATATCAAATCTAGGTCATGTTTTCGCAGAAATTTGGAAACTACTGTCGCCCCAAATGTAAAGCTTACACCTCGGTCATTCTCACCCCAGCCCTCGACATCTTTATCAGGATCACTCCAAAGCAAGTCACACAGTAGACCTGTGTCTGGAACATCTGTTGGTCGCATCAATCGCCGTATCTGTTCCATGCTTTGGAGGTCGGGACTAAGTCCACCATGGCAACAGAATATTTTTTCATCGATAATTGCCGCTATCGGTAGGCAATTGAAGCAGTCTGTGAAGGTTTTCCAAAGTTTTACATTATACCTGCGTTTACATTCGTCATAGAATCCTAAAATAGAAAACCTAGGGTCAATATTGTTTTCAAAAGAGCGTTGAAGATCTTACCATATATTCGATTAATACTAGCACACTCATGATTGCCGCGCAAAAGGAAGAAATTTTCGGGATATTTGATTTTGTATGCCAAAAGTAGGCATATCGTTTCCAGTGACTGTTTGCCTCGATCTACGTAATCGCCCAAAAACAAATAATTGGCTGCTGGTGGAAAGCCACCATATTCAAACAGACGGAGCAAATCTGTATACTGCCCGTGAATGTCACCACAAATTATAAGTGGCGCTTCAAGGTCAAGTAGAATGGGTTGTTGGAGGAATATCTCCCGAGATTTGAGACAGAGGCCACGTACTTCAGCTTCGGACATCTGTACAGCTTTTCCTTGACGACACCCGCGCACTGTTGGAGAAGAAAAAAGGAAAGGACAAATCAATAAACGTTTTCACATATTGTTCTAGTAATGTGATTGTGATTTCTACAAAAGGAATAAATGATTTTATGTGAATATGTGTTTGTGTATACATTATAAAAATGGTATTTGATAAATAATAGACAATAGTGCATTTAATTTAAAAACTAATTATTTTTTTCCTACGTTTCTTTGGCTTCATCAGGACTTAAATTAAATTAAATTTTGTACGTCTTAAAAAATACAAATTTATTATTTTTGTAAATATTATTTTTTATGATTTTTTTTTTGTAATTTTAAGGATGCTTTTCTTTACATAATTTTACCCGTAGCCAAATAGAAGTTACAAAAACCAGTAAACAAAAAAAAATATTTAACTTTAACGAAACGAGTAGGGAGAAAAAGAAAGAAATCGAATGTACAACAACAAACTAGTTCGTGTTTAGTAAAAATGCAAGTTGATTCAAATGCAGTTGTAAACTACTTTTTAATTTTAAGATCTTTTTTTTGTCATAAAAAATAAAAATACAAGATATTTTAATTTTGGTCTTAACATAATGCCGTTGTTCTTTTTTATTTTATTTTATTTATTTTTTTTTTATTTCTAAAATCAAATAATTTAAATAAGTTCCGATATGAGGAGGGGAAAGAGGCTGGGGATAATTTAATTCAATACTTCACTGGGATAGACATTATCACGTGACCTTTGGTACCGTAGTGCATATAACCCGGAGACGCTTGGTCTATGGTTTAAGCCCCAGTTTCAGCAAAAAAGTTTTTCAAATAAAATTGAACATACATACATAGACTTAGCACCACTAAAAGGAGTCTGAAGATCGGATATGATCGGACTTCACCGACTTTCAAGAGGGTTGGAGTTATTTTGTCCGTATATTTTATTTTAAAGTCTAGCTAAGAAAATGCAACTTTTTCAAAATTATGTTTTTTTTATTTCATAGAACCAACTTTTACTTACGATGTATATTTAGCTACTACATACATTATGGCAAGTTATGGATTCCTAAAAAAAAAATCCAACTCGAGATTTTGATCATAATTGACATTACTATAATAGGAAAGACGAAAAATCTCGCAATTATGTCCGTCTGTCTGCCTGTTCAGATACAGTATAACCCGCCTTTTAACGGATAGGTACATTTTCTTCAAGCTTGATACTAAGCGTATTTTGCACATTTTCTGAAAACTAAAAATTGTGCAAACAAGTACAAACATATAAAAAAACAATGTTATGAGAATTAGGAACAAAATGAGTAAAAAATAGGATTTTTGCGTATATCGCACACATAGTATTTAATTTAACTAATAAAATATACATATGGAGGGTTCACAGCTGTAGCGAACTAACTAAGTCAGAAAAAGATAAATTTGAAGATATTAAGGTTAAGCAAATAAACTGCCATTAATTACTAAACTAATATTTTACTCGTATTGCAGGCAATTTGATAGTATATTCTCTCTAAATTTTCTTCTGATTTAGAAATAAAATTAACGAAATACGCAATATTCAATACTAGCTTTTAATGTTGGTTCGGTACAGCTGTGAACCCTCCATATATGAAATACTACAAAATCTCTCTTCATTTCGCTTATTTTTAATATTCTTATTATACCTCTTTTGCAAACAAACAAAACTAGTTGTTTTGCATACAAAACTGTAGAAAATGGCGAATTAAAAATAAAAAACAATCAAGTGTGAAAAACGTGTGTTCGTATTTGTCAATGTGTCATTGAGTTAAGAGATTGTCAAGAGAATTGGCGTGCTTTTATTAGCTTCCAATTGCCAAAGTTTTAATTAACCAATTCTGTTTTGTAATCAAGAAATGTTTTTTTTGTTCTTTTCATCTTGAAGTGAATTTGGTTTTTCTTTTTGTTTTTTGTGAAATCTCCTAAAAAAGATTTAGATAAAAAATCTTCTATATCTCATCAACTTCGAAATCTTGAGGCTGGTTTAATCAACAAATTTAAATCTTTGCTTTCGGAACTTGAAAGTAATTTCAACATTAAAATAAGTGATGTATATTCTCTTGGAAGCAGAGTGCAGCAGTTGAAAAACGACATTTTTCTGAGCTGCGAAGTGAAAATCAGAAGCTGAAATAGGAACTTCGTGACGTAATTGTGCGTGGTATACCAGTAAAACCCAACGAGCGGCCTGCTGATGCTGCAAACTACGCCACCAACTCATTTCACACTTTGATGACATCCGACTGAAAACTAAATCTACTGATCGTTACTGGCCGCAACTCATCAGACTTTCTTCTCACATGTAACAAAGTGCATTACTGGCTGCTTTTAGAGCAAACGGAGGTCTCACATTTCAACAGCTAGAGAACAAATCCGAGTTTGCTGATACCACCACTATTTCTACACGCATTTACATAAATGAGAGCTTAGCCCAAGAGAACAGTTACGGAATGCTCTTCAACTAAGCAGAAAAGATTTACTATTTTCCGCAAGAACTTAACTAATGCGAGTTATTGCGGAAAACAGTAAATATGGTTTAAATTAGAAAGAGAGAAGATGACACTGAGATTCAATTTCAATCTACAACAAAATTGTCTTGAACTCTCCGTCGTTAACTGTCTTGGAGCATATTTCACGCTACCTTTACGTATAAGTATATTTATTTATTTCAAACTAAATTAAGAAGAAAAGAATTATTTATCTTTTATAAAACTTATAATCACTATCCTCTTATTCTCCTTTTTCTATTCATTCTTTTCTATTTTCTAAATTCTTTTCTTACTTTAAAATACCTAAAAAACTTCTCTTTTATCATTATTTATTAAATATTATATTTATAATATTTTTCCGGTTGGTGTTGATTTTTTTATTTATTGGTTAAAATTGCGTTCCCATTATTTTATATATAACGTGCTACCGTTGTGATGGATTTTAATTGTTCACCTATGGAAGTTGTAATTGATGGAGTTTGTGTGTGGTCTGTCAAGAAAATTCTATCAAATTCTCGTAAAGGGCTTAAAATATGTTATTTTAATGCTCAAAGTTTAAAATGAACAAAGATTGATTGTTAAAAGTAAGTACATTTTTAATGGCTTTGGTGATTTATTTTGTTTTATGTTACTGAGACTTAGTAGTAGCAGTGTCGTGATGGTTAGTGCGATGCAAACGATCAGCCTGTTTGTGCACAAGTAGAGCACTACGTACTACTCCTTCTGCGGCACTAGACCCTCGACATTTTTAGCAAACACAGCCATTCGACTCAAGGTCTCTTTACAGTGGACCAATAATAAAATTGGCCACTTCGCTATTTTAGATTCTTTTGGATAACTTTTAAGTAACATTGACTACACCACTCCCCAATTGCACTACAGTAAGGAATATCAAGTTACCATCCCATCCAGATCAACCTGGAAGGATGAGACATTCTTGAATGATGAATCGATTTATTTTTACCCTGATCGATCCAAAACCGATGACGGGGTTGGTGGAGGCATGTACTCAGATAGACTTAACTTACTTCTAATGCGTTTCGCACTAAAGGTCGCAAAAAATCTTTCATTTGAATTTAATTCAATATAGTCCACTAAAACAATAACAAAAATAATTTTGTTTTATTTTTGTTTATTCTCTTCTTTAACTTACTTCTCGCATTCCGTGTTCCATATTATTGTAGCGTTTTCCAAGCGGAACTTTTAGCGATCAAAGAAGTTTTGTCTTGGCTTAAAGAAATCGTTATATCAACAACTGATAAACGCATTTTCTCTGATAGCTAAGCCGCACAGAAATCCCTGGACTCAGTCTCTGCTAATTCCAAAACAGTCCTAAACTGCAAGGCCGATGAACTCGCTAAATGTGGAACAACAATACCTCTGCTTACAAAGAGGAAAGCTATTAGTATACCCATCGCTACATGCAAACTTATGATTCAAAAAGCTATAACGTGCACAAACCTTAGATGGAGCAACATCAACACTTGTGTGGCGACTAAACAAATCTGGCCAAATCTGGATCTAAAGTGCACTAAGTGTCTGATTTCTTTAAGCAGATCGCACATAAGCTCCGTTATAGGCGTCTTAACTGGACACTGTCTTACTGCCTGAACAGAATAGAATGACGGAGCTGGAGCCGCAGACGGAACTGGAAGAGTTGTCAAAAAGTGTCGTACGTTTTTTTTTTTACCTGTCCACAATGCAGCTGTACAGCTTTGAATGTATTTTGAAGAAAAACAAAAGAATATTCTTGTGTACAAGCTCAGAATTCACATTTTTTGTTTCCAATAATTTTCCTATTAATAATTTTTTTCGCTTTACAAATAACCACAATATTTTTTTCGCTCTCTCGTCTACCCATTTTATTTCATTACAACATGGAGTTCTGTACTTTTTATGCGATTGTTTCATTTGCAATAGGTGACACTTTGAATTGGTATTTTTTCGCTGTGCTTTTCGTAAGAACTTCGCTGTCGTATTGCAGATCACAGAAATACTACGTTTCAGATCAGCACGTACAAGGCTTTAAAATACAAAATTTGAATTATAGATTTTAAATAATGAAGTGTTTGTTTCTATTTAAGTGGCGCGTAGTGTACATACATAAACGTACAAAAAGGAAACACATAGTATAAGGAACACATAATGTGTACCTACATATGCATATTTATTTTAAAACCTGAGCGTTTTGTCTAGCTATAAGGAAATTAATAGAATGCAAATAGAAAAGAAAAAGACAATTCGAACACGGTTAGCAGAGTTTAAGAAACTTGTTATGATAAAATATCGAACGAGACCTTGGCCAAATTGAAACGTGTGCGTTAAGAGAAAAAAGGAAGAATTAATCGATGATACAAAGGGGTAGTGAGTATTATTTCTATTTTAAAGGGTTTTGGTTTTCTAATTATAGATGAGGTTTTATATATTATAACTATTCGATTTTATGTTTATTTTGTTTTTCCAATATGGGTCAATATTTCAGAATGTTAATATTTATTTGCTCTCGGTTATTTTTCATCGATATTAAATAGCTTAATGTACAAGCACATATTATAAGCATGATACTACTCAAATATTTTCTAATTTAAATGTAGCTTGGGAGTGGATGCATGATACTACTTAACTGTTTTAGTTGTATGTATATAAAGTAGGCATAATATAATTTAAATATGAGTATGAACGTGGGATTTTATGTGCATGTGGCGTGATATGGAATACAAAAATTTCTCAGCCTTTTTGCGATTGCAAGATCTCATGTCAGTCGAATTTTCGTCAGTTTAATTTGGTTCGATTGGGGTTATTGAATTTTACTTTTGTGTCGACCCCTTCGACCCTTCCCTCTTGATCGGGAGTCTTCATGTGGCGCGTAATGTACAGGCATGCTCTATTAATTAGGAAACACTGCTCTAGAATTGATGATGGCATCGCTAGTTACTACAGAACAGAGTTGAGAAGTAATGATCAAAAATAAATTTAATTACAATTACTTGTAATTGAAATTTCTAAGAAAATTTTCAATTACTTTTAAATGTAATTGAAGAAATTCAATTACCAATTACATGTAATTGAAAAGTGTCAATTACTTGTAATTCAATTACATTAATGTAATTGAAAACTAAATTAATCATCAATAAAGCGGTAATGATTACTTTTTTCAGTAATCGTTACACAAAAATGTAATTGATTTATCGTTTTTGTCAATTACATTTAACGTGTAATTTCCTGTTTCCTCTAGGGTTAAGTCTTTGTACGTGTGTTGTTTTCAGACTCTTCTGACATCACTAGTAAACCAATTAGTGCATCAGATTGGGAGTTTCAGAGCTATTTGCTAGATGAAGAAACGTCTCTCAACAACTTGCGAAAATATCCATTGGTGTCACAAGTGATTAAAAAGTCAAATACTCCGTTGACATCTTCGGCACTCGTTGAGTGAATTTTTCTTTTTGCGGTAATTGTAGCCAATCCTCGAAGACAAAAACCTTCAACCGCACTAATTTTGCATTGTTAGTGCTGTTAAAGGCTAACCAAATTACGTGTAATTGAAATGAAACATGAAATAAATTACAAAAAGTAATCATTATTTCCCAACTCTGCTACAGAACTACTCGGTGAAACTTTAAATAGAACATATTCCTGGTAGCTGAGGCCAATAAGGAGCGGTTTTTCCGACTCTTATTCATTCTTCGAGATATATAAGCAAAATAAATTTGGTGGCACAAAAGCTTATGAAGATTCAGGAATGTGTCTATAGGAATGGAGGGGACATAAAGTTTTTTTGCCGAATCCGAACGGCTAAGTTGAGCGGCACTTTTCTATGACAAGAGATACTCTTGGAGGATTTGTTACTTTCTCGCAGGAGGCAGTAGCCCTAAAAGAAACTTATGGCGGAAGCGGCTGGTATTGAACCCAGACCTCATGGCATGATAGTCCAACGCTTTAACCATTACGCCACGGGCTACTACGGTTTCGAAATATGGATGATTGAAATGTTGACAATCTCTCAAACCACTACAGACGAATAATAAATTGATAACCTGGTAAACTAAAGGCCGACGTAAAAGCCCGTCTGAAAGTGAGATTGGATGGAGCTCAGTGAGTGCTGTGAAGAGCAGGGTCAGTTGCTCTTTTTGCCTTTTTGCGAAACAGAAAGGCAAGAAGTCTCCTGTTTTCGGAATGTAAGATGTAGGTTAAAACCAATAGGCATAGGGCCTCAGCCTGAGAAACGGCAGTTTTTCATCCTCCTCGATCCCCGAAACACTGCTTATAGTCATCCACATTAAGCACCCTGGGAGCATCGATGATTTGGTCTTTAAACAGTCTCCCTTATCGCTTCAAGTTTACGAACGAATAAAGGCTCTCTGGCTGGAGTATCATTGTTCATTCGCTCGATGTGGCCTACCTAATATAGTCGACTTGTCTTGCTTTTTTGGACAACGCTCTTATCTATGCCCACAGCCCTACAGAAGCCGTATAAAGTTAGCATGACGACTTTCAAAAAAGTTACTTTTGACTGTCTTAGAAATTGCCGTATAAATGCCGTAAATATGCCGCGAAAAGAAAAAAATTGCCGCGTCAGAGGTTCTCCCAAAAATGGTTTTCATACAAATTCTTAATATAAAAGAAGTTAGCATGAAACTTCAAAATTTGGTCAAAAATAACTTCTGAATATCGACGGTTAAACTTCATAACCTCGTAAGTCGAAAAATTGGAAAACAAATATTATTAATGCAAAAAAATCAGGAAATTCAGAGCCATCTTTTGGTATTTTTAGATCAACAATATTGTTCTGAACATTTTTCAGAAATGACAAAATTCAAAAACTCGTATTATAAATCCAAAATAAAAAATTAAGCAATACCTCGTTAGTCTCATGACTTCTCAAACACTGTTAATGCTGAATTTAGCCTTTAAAAAGGCTGATGATTCGAACGGATAGCAATACCTCGTAAGTATTGAAAATTATAATGCAGTACCTCGTAAGAAACTGATGCAATACCTCGTAATCATGAAAATTTTAATGCAGTACCTCGTAAGTGTCTATAAATTAATAACGACACAATTATTTCGACATAAATGTTATTAAATATAATGAATTGTTTATTTAATAACTCAAATCAATAAATTTTGTATTTCTTTCATTTTTTTCAATTGTAACGATAAGATTGTCAAAATAAAAACACTATAAGTAAAACCTATTTTTTTTTTAATAGTCTCGCAATAAGCTTCTGTATCGATACACTACCAATTTGTATCAATCGCCAATGTAGAAAGACCGTTCGAAAAAAAAAAAAAAACAATTCAGAAAGTATCCAATTTATTGTTACCAACGACTTTTCGATTTGTTCGGCCTAATTTTCCAGTTTTTGTGCTCGTAGTGTGTTGATCTGGTTTAATAAAAATCCAACAAAAAATCCTCATCCAATTTGGATGATGTTCAGCCGAGTTATGCGCGTACGAACCAAAAACTTATTCAGAAAGTTTGAAATTTCACGGCATATCTATGGCAATTAATTTCAACTATATGTCATATTCAGAAGTTATTTTTTACCAAATTTTGAAGTGTCATGCTATTTGTATGAAAACCATTTTTGGCCATTTTTGGTAGAACCACTGTCGCGACAATTTTTGTCTTTTCACGGCATGTCTACGGCAATTAATTTCAACTATGTATATGGCATATTCAGCAGTTATTTTTGACCAAATTTTGAAAAATGTCATGCTAACTTTATATAAAGTTAGCATGACATCAATTTTTGGGAGAACTAGGCAATTTTTTTCTCTTTACGGCATATTTACGGCATTTATATGGCATTTTCTGAGACAGTCAAAAGTAACTTTTTCGAAAGTTGTCATGCTAACTTTATAGGGCTCCCTACAAAAGTGAAAAATAACTCGAATGAGGAATACCTCAGAATATGTTTCGAACAATTACTTAAACAAATTGGCGCAAAACTGCAGACGATTTAGTATTCTGCCGGGTTAACTGAAAATGTCGTATCTACATTTTTTTTTAATGATTATAGGAGCTTACTTTGTCGTTTTTTTAATAGTTATAAGACTATTTTGAATAAAAAGAGGATGTACTTCGATTGTTTTACTGCTCAAAAAGAGAGATACGGCCTTAGTTATTAATAAAAACGATCCCAAATATTTCAAATTTTGCCTTAACTCAAAAAATCAACAAATGTCAGATATGTCATTTTCTCTTAACACGGCAGTATTATGTTAAAGCATATTTTTATTATGATTCTATGTCAAAAACTTTCCATATTTTAAACGCGTTAGAATCGTTTTATTTTGTTAACATTTTAGTAAAATCGCCAAATGCCTATTTTATCTTTTTAGTATCATATTAACTCCAAATGTCACTTTGACAGTCACAAATGTGAAAATGGTGTGATCTGTCACTGTTTTAGGCGTGTTCAGCTGGATTTTATTAATGAAATTGGTTTAGTATGATAATAGTTAAAAAATGTTTAAAACTTAGAATATTTTAGTACAGAGCTTTAAAGTTAGAAAATTGTTAAGTAGTATCATGGTAATACGTTAACATCAGACTGTTTAAAATTTTGCGCTATTAAAATTACCATAATAACCCTATTCTCGATTTAAAAAAATTTCCTCCTTTATATAAAAATTATCTGTTTGAAATTCTAATAGGCTATAACCTAGTTGTGGGTAATATTTTTGAAAAACAGTTTACGGCCATATTATTGACTTTCTTTAAAGCTAGTTTTATAGGGGTTTCAAGTTTTAAATTTTTCAAAAAAAAAATATTGATTTGATTTAGATGTCAAAATATGTATGAATATTTTGATTTAGATGTCAAAGTAATAAAAACTAGTGAAAAACTTAAAACTCCAAACCTGAATAGAACTAGTTTTTGCCCAAAACTAGCTTTAAGGAAAGCCAACAGTATGGCCGTTAGAGATTTTTTGAATTTTCCACTTACCGTAACTTTTTAACGGTTGATGCTACAAAAAGAATTAAAATGCATTTTTGTAGCAAATTTTATGAGCTACAAGATAGGAGAATAAAATTTTTCTATAAAAAACCGTTTTGAGATATTTGCAAAAAACTTCCACTTTCATGACTTTTTACCCCTTTTTTAGAGATTTTTTGACTGTTCTATTTGTTGTAACTTTTTAACGGTTAATGCTACAAAAAAGTGAAAAGCCAGTTTAATTAAAAAATACATGAGCTACAAGATTGGGGAATGAAATTTTTCTCTAACACTAACTGTTTTTGAGATATTTGCAAAAATATCCAATTTTCATGACATTTGGCTGTAACTTTTTAACGGTGAATGCTACGTAAAAACGGAAAAGACAATTTCTATGGGAAATCGCCTCAGCTACAACATTGTTTTCTAGCACAAACCGTTTTTGAGATATTTTAGACCCTTGGACCCCTTATAACGGACCTAGCGGTCATCGGATCGATGAGGAACTTTCTCAGTTTTTAAAAAGTCCCATTACCAACGTCCATGCCAAATTTCAGCCTCTAACTAATTTTTTCCTTTCTTTGGCATTTTTTCGTCTATTCTTACTGGACTATGATTATTTTCTTCGTATTCGGGTCTATTAAAGATGTCAGTTTGAACTCGCGTAGAGCTGTTATTTTACAAGAGATATTATTAATATTCCTAGGTATGGTGCATTAGCTATTTTGCAACATCTGTATGTTATTTTCAGTTTATTTTGAAATAATTTTTTTTTTTTTTATTTTGTCCCCTAGATCGACTTTTTTGACCATTGTGCGACACCCCCAATACCATTTTTTCTTGCCTGGATTCAATATATTCTATATGCTCTAGCTTTTTGTCACGCCTTACACGAATCACCATGTATTATCAAATCGTATGATAAAAAATTAAATTATCAGAAAAAAAAAAAAGAAATTTCCTGATCGCTATAACCTCTTAATATAACTCTAGTAAAAGACAAACATATTTATTAAAACGTTAGGTTTTTGGAGGTTTTTAGGAGTTTATTCATGCATAGCACGGCCTTACATACATATCGACTATTGTGGATTATTTTTTGAACTTCCCCTTTGAGAGAGACTTTTGTAAGAGACTTTTGGAAAAAGATACAACTTTATCTACAAATAATACTCTGATATTAGAAATTTTAAATTAATATTATGTATTGAACAAATATAATTGAAAGTACATTTTCAATTCTGTAAGTGTGAGTAGTAATAACTAGTACTCAACAATAAAGCTCCACGAACAAAATGCTACTTAGTAATTACAAGATACAGTAATTTCGTTTTATTCTTTTTAGGCATGCAACATTTTTTCTTCTTTAGCTTAATAAGCATGGATATAAAGCTGTATAGACATAAACCTTTTCATTTCATTTTATCATGATATAAACTAACGTGTTACATTAAAATATAACTTTTTTATGGAGTATAAATAATGACATTTATAACACTTGAATCAATCGAAAATTATCCTTGACCTGATTTAAAAAAAAAAAAAAAAAAAAAATCATAACTTTGACAAGAACCGCTTGTCGTACATATAGGCTACTCTACAAACTCTTGGCTTTGCACAGGATATAAAAGTCTTCTTTTGTCATTCAAACAAAGTCAGAAGCACTTATACAACTTATTGTATTTACATTTGTTTATTACTCCAGACACTTCGTCATTAAGGGTTACAAAAATAGCATAGTAACACAAATGATTTTCAGAAAGGATACTTGATTATATCTATTATACTTCTACAGAAACTATGTAATGCATATTTAATGAAGGCTCAAAGAAATAAGGCATGCTTCAAATATATTTATTGTGTGTGTTAACTGAAAAAATTCACACCTTAAATAAAATATTGAAATTTTTTCTTGCAAAATATTCTGTTTTTTATTTTGATTTATATAAAAACTTTTGGTGTTTATTAACACTGTCTAACTTTAGACAGCCGTCTAAGTTTTAAAAAAAAAACTTTATAATTTTTGCTAAAGTGATCTAACTTTTTATCTTACTTTAGACAACGTAATCGATTGTCTAAGCCTTGACAAATGCAGTATTTTTTTTTTTATTAAATAAAGAATATTTCTGACTGTTTCGAAATACTTAGACATAGTTTAAACTGTCAAAAATCTAATTAATATGACCATTTGTTTTTTATTTATTACACAATGATTTTTAAAATATTTACGCTACACATTTCGGAATAAATATTCTATCATCGGGCTTTGGCAACTAATTCTGCAGAATCAGTTGTGTAATAAATAATAAACAAAGTTTTTATATAAATTTAAATAAAAAACTAAATATTTTACAAAAAAAAATTTCGCCTTCAAATAAAGTTGTTGGCGTATTTGTTCCAGGTGCTATGTGCTATTCATGTTTACATGGCGTTTCAGCTTCTATGGAAGTAAAGTAAAAAAAAGTTGTCTAATTCGTAATTCATGTTGCTGTTGAAGCAACACTAAAAGCTTTTTGTTGTTCTTTAAAAATATTACGCAAAAATTAAACTTATTTTAAACTTGATCGATAAGTATTTTTAATTTTAGTTTTTAAAGTTTAAAAATTGATTGGATGTTCAAGGTTAAGGTCTTGAAGCTTAGGAAAAATGACAAAGTACCATTTCGTGTTTTTAGTGTATAAATATAAGTGGTTATACGCCTGACAAAATAATTGGAAAAAATCGCCATTTTCAACTCCCCATATCCACCAAAAGCTTCAAAAAAAACTTCCAGATTGTTGTATTAAGCATCATAACACGTGTACCTAATAACCCACGTAGTTACATTTTGGTTATACTTTACCTCCCCAAATTTGTTGTCACCTCCCTGAAACTATCAGTTATTTTCTCTAACACATTAAGAAATTTCAAAATATTGATAGTTAAAAGTTAAGTTTTGTTTAATGCAAATACATATGAGCGTAAAATTGAAAGAAATCAAAATCCGCCGAAAATTGATGACAAAGTAAAAAAAGTAAATTATTCAAAAATTCAGTTAGCGAAAAATTGAGGTTATATCGAAAAATTGACAAATACGGGTCAATTATCTTCTTTTTAAAAATATAAAATTTATTTCTAGGAAACATAACCCTGATTTATGGTAATTTTTTTCTCCAACGTCACAAAAGAAAAAAATTAAAAAAGACCTAAAGCCCACTTAGGATTATAGGATTTAAATCTCAAAAGGTCACGAAAAAGGAATAATAAATAATATTTTAAAAATCACAAATTTAAAATTTTTTAAATAAAATTTTCTTTTATTTGGTATTTTGTTTATGTCCGTAAGACATACCATCTGAGCTGTGTCAGATAATTGTAAAAATGCGAAAAATGACCTTTCAAGCGTGGCAGCCCTATGCCTTGACCACTTTACGCTAGGCAACTCTTACGCAAAATGTTTGTTTAGGCACTACCTACAAAACTGTGTACTTCTTATCTGGTTCCTCGATGAGGGTAGGTCGTTCTAATCTTAGACTAATAGCACTCAAAATTTTGAAAAAAATAACTGTTTTTTTTAAAACTATTTTTTTTTATTAAAATTTTACGTTATTGAGCACCTATTTTGTTTTCAAAATTCAATGCTACCGAATACCAAAAACAAGATGCCTAAATGACCCCGCCTGAAAAAATGGCAAGTTTTTGGTAAGTTAAGGTAAGGCCCCGGCAAGTTTTCGGTAAGGAAACCATGACAGGCCCCTATTAGTACCTCGCTGAGAACGTTTATTCAAATAATGACTGTGAATCGGTGTGTCAAGTAGTAAAATCGCAACTGCAGACAAAACAGAATAAGACAGAATCAAAACTGATTTTGACATTTATCAGAAATCTGTTCTAAGTTGTTCTACCTAAAAATTAAGCAAGTGCAAACAAACTCACAGCACAGAACAGCAAGCCAGAACAGTTTAGAACAGAAAATTTCTCAATGAACTTGTTCTTTTCTGTTCTAAACAGCCTCACTGAACATACCTTCACCTTTGCACACACACACACTTAAGTTAATGACATTAAATAAAATGTCAGTTTAAATATTCAATTTTGCACGCGCAAGAATTTTTTAGTGGTCAGTGTTTTATAATCAAATAAAATAAGAATAAAAAAAATGGATTCGCGGTTAGTTAGAGACATTAGTTAACTTTTAATATCTTAAACAAGAAAAAACGTGTTTTGAATACCTCTCAATCTCCCAATATAAGCAACAGAAAGCGTACCACCGCAGAATCACAAACGATGACACTACCGGACGCTGCACGCTTTTAAACCGATACGTAAATGCACACAAACAGCAGGAATATAGGGGCTATGAGAACTATGTTGTAGACAGGACCAACCAAGATGACTTCCAGTTAATCGGCAAGCTGAAACGTGGTGAGTACACTGAAGTCTTGAAAGCAACACAACAACACACAACAAGTGCCTCTTGAAATAAAAACCATGGAGAATATATGTGGAACAAATCTTGTTTTTATTTGTCAGGGCTTAGGCAGAATTTAACTGACGAGGAAAAAAAGGTTCATAACTGGTGAGGGCCTAGCGATTGCCTATTGTAACACTTGTTAGACCCTTGTTAGTAACAATGAAAAACTTGCCAGGGCCTTATTGAAAACTAGATTCTTTTTCCAGGCGGGACTCATCGTTTCTGAAAAAATCAAAAATAACTAAGATATATTTTCCTTTCATTCGACTTCAATACATTTATTTAAGTTGTTTCAAAGATCTTATTTTCACCTAAAAAGTAGTAAAGTATTTTAGGTTATTTTCAATTTTCTCAAAAACTATAAGTCATTTAAGCATCTTGTTTTTTGTATTTGACCTAGAATTGATAATAGCATTGAATTTTGAAAATAAAATAAGTGCTTAATAACGTAGAATTTTAATAAAAATTGACATGGATTACATGTCATTCTCGGACGGTTGGGTGTGATGTAGCGAAAAGAGGACCGTCACGAAAACATGTACCGTTAGCGCCCTACTTCTAAGTGACTGTTTGCACTACAGACAGCCTACATATACCAATCGATGGATAACGATTGCGCAAAGATTATATAGGAATTGTTTTATAGCTATCGCCCCATAGTTTCAGGTGATGAGTCATTGCGTTTGGGGTATATTGCAGCTAAATTGGGAGTACTCAAATTAATTTGAGCTCAATTTCTTCGGATATATAAGTGCCACTGACGTCATTGATATCTCATTCGAAAGCGTTTGAAATAGAACATCCCTGCCGCGTATTTCCCATATCGTTAATTCACGTTATAGCACATAAGACATGTAATCCATGCTCGGTAGGTGCCACAAGGGCGATCTACCAAGTTTACTGAAAACTGAACTTGTTTTCCGGTCGCATGATGACGACGTCTCGGGGTCCGCGTGCTCACCCCTGACAGACGCTGGTACTGGGTATCCGACTGGTCCAGGGAGTCGGATAAGGTTACTCCTATTTTCTTTTCTATCCATACTTGGTTTATTGTTCAGTGTTCCTTCACATAGTTGCTTTTTCAAAATTTTGAGTTTGGAAATGATTTTTTCTAAAACTATCAATTGAAAAAACCTTATTTAAAAAGAAAATTGAAGAATGGATTCCTGGCTTTGACAAAAGGTGTAGGATTTTATTCCAAATGTTGTCGTTGGATTTTTATGAGTCTTTTTCTATTTCGAGAAATTTTTTGAACAATTGCCTCTCCTAATTAAACGGGAGGATATAGAATACCCCATCCACAGGATTTTTTTTCTTCTTTTGACCCAACTTATGCGCTCTAGTATTTTTATGCATCTTGTGTCAAGAACCATTTTTTTTTATTATACCTACTACTTGTTGTTATAAATTTATTATTGCTAAATTTTGAATATCTATATTTTCGAAACTGTTGGGTCTACACTACACAGATGATTCTGGGCTCAAATTGACGAAAATTTAATAACTTTGAAATCGTAGAGCGAAGTTAAAGTCGAAAAACTAATCCTTTGAGGTTAAAATTGGCAATAACTGAAAAAAGCTACAACAATTCGCGGTTTTTACGATTTTTGACCATGATGCGTTCGGCGCTCGAGTTCGAAAACTTAGGTTTTTCATGAGGCCAATATCATAAACGAATCAGCAAAAAATCAGAACTACCGGAGCTAACCCAAACGCTGATGTATAAATTTACTGGGCTATTTGGGTTATTCCTAAAAGAGATTTAAAAAAAATGTATTGATTATTTTTTTCTTTTATTTTTTTTTTTTCTGTCATTTTTTGTCTAATATTTAAGAATCTTTTAAGAAACTGAAAAAAAAAATATATTGATTTTTTTTATTTTTTATTCCGTCATCTTTTTTCCAATTTAAAGAATCTTAACAGTTTAGAATCTATTTAAAACCAGTTAGTTCTACCACTTTGTATTGTTGATTTTTTTTTTGTTTTTTATTAAAATGATTATTATTTATTAAAGTAACTTTTATTTTTAAACAATGTGAAATTGAACATAAATAAAAGAAAACCAATAAGATCTATCACATTGTTTTTAAATTTACTTTGATTATTCTCCTTTTTTTACGTTTTACAAATATTTTTAAGAAAATGTTATTTTTATGTCAAATTTTACAAACCATACAAAGGAATGTAAACCGAAGAAATTAATTAAAATATAAAACGTAGGTATCGTTTACACGTCTGTTGGAGTTAAAAATGCAGAAAACATTTGATTTTCAAGCTAATTTTGATTAAACTTAGAAACATTAATTCAGGCACCTCTGAAACCATTGGACAAAACACCTTTTTAGAATTAACCAATTATGATTTCTATACATAATGTAGGTACATAACATACATGTAAATGTTTTTGGTTTTTGTGAGTAGGAACAATCACAATATAATAATAAAGGATTTATTTTAAGGATATCGTTTTACCAACTACAAAATGTAATACTTGTTAGCCTTACAGGGAATTTGTTTTTGTTTACAGTGAAGGGTTTATACTGTGTAAGAAAGGAATACAACTGAGCATGAGCGATGTGGTTTTCATTCTAAATACCGAATTCAGATATAAAGAAGTCTCTCAGCCGTGGCTTTTTCTTTTCTTCCTTGAGTTGATGGTGAATTGTTATTTGATCGCCTTCCGCCGATACATGTGTCTCAGATGATGTTGGGGAAATTAAATCTTGGTTTTCTTCTTGCAGCAATTTCAGAGCACTTGCTTCCCGCTCTTTTTCCTTTTTATAGGCTTTTGTTTTATATTGTTTTTGTATTTAATTAAATTATATTAAGATAAAAGAAAAGGTTTTGAAAAAAAATCAATACAACGACAGAATATGAAGATATAGATATAATATAGAATAATTAAATTCTACAACTAGCAATCATAAAGTTCAATTTTACACTTTGAAACCAATCCACACAACAGACGCATACAACACACATAAGAAAAAAAGAAAGATAAACAAAAAAATAAAATAAAAGGCAACAAGACCATCACACACAAAAACTTGATGCAAAATGACTGAAGTAATTTAAATTTAATATAACCAGTCTAAATTTTATTTAAGTGCACTTTTAATTGAGATCAATTCGTTGTGTCGCCTAAAATGGTGACCTCGTCATCGTTAGCAATTGCAATTTCTTTATACCTACGTACACAAGTGAATGAGCGAAAAAAAAACGAGCGAAATTGAAAATAATAGACGGTGCACTTAGAGAACATTAATTTTGTATAACTACCTACTACACAATAAGCTTAAATAGTGGAACCTTAGGCACGTAAAGAAAGTCAAATAATAAGTGTTCATGCGCGCCATATTGGTCAATGTTTTCTACTTATAAATACAAAGAAACGAAATGATTATTGTTTAACATAAATTAAATAACACTTCATAAATCATGTGCATCAACTTAGCAGGTCACTTTTTCCGTTGCAGATTAAAAAGTATATAGTAATTAGTTGCTACTTAGTTGCTAATTAGTTACGCAAAAAACAAAATTAATTGCTCTGTTGGTTTTATGTAAAAATGGGTGTCCTGCTAAGTTGACGTCAACTTAGCAAGTCAACTCTTTCAAAAACATAGATAAACGGTCCGAGAGTGGATATTTATTGAGAACTACTTAATTGCTAACTAGTTACACAAAAAACATTAATTGCTATGTTGGTTTGCGAGAAAATGGGTGTCCTTATATGATGACGTCATACCTGTTTATTCGAAAACGAAAAAAGTGATTCAATTTATTTTTGCGTAACTAATTAGCAATTAAGTAGTTTTCAATATACATCCACTCTTGGACCGTTTATCTATGTTTTTGAAAGAGTTGACTTGCTAAGTTGACGTCAATTTAGCAGGACACCCATTTTTACACAAACCAACAGAGCAATTCATTTTTTTTTGCGTAACTAATTAGCAACTAAGTAGCAACTAATTATTATAATATACTTTTTAATCTGCAACGGAAAAAGTGACCTGCTAAGTTGATGTAGGTTCATAAATCCCTTATCGTTCCAATCCAGCTTTCAAGACAATGAAACGGCTGGAGCTTCATTTGGATTGAGACTAAGTGCCACTCCAGATATTAATGGAATTTGGTATAAGCCAGATCCAGTGCCCATACCGGTACCAGTCTTGTTCTAAAAATAAGCAAACGAAACTTAAAATAGTTATTGCAATTATAAGCGGGTGTGCCTGTGCCTGTCCTTCGCGGACTTTTGTCCTTTTCGATTGGATTTTTGGACTGTTCTACTCCTTTAAGTGCCTGTTTACACTGTATTTTTGATGAAGCATATTTTCGTTCATCAAAATGTTCCTCGTGTTTACATTATAGAGAAAAAATCCTTTCATTTCAATCTACCCATCCCTATCTCACATCTTTAACAACCATGTATCTCTCACTCAAGAACAGACAATGACTGGGAGATTAATAAAACCAGCCAAAAGAAATTCAAAACTGAAACACAAAGAGCCAAGCGTATTTCGTGGAGAAGTTTCTGCAGTCAAGTTGAAAACACTAACGAATCAGCAAGACTCAGGAAAATTCTTGCCAAATCACCAACTGTCATAGGTTCTCTTAAAAAATCTAATGGACATTGGACAGAATCGTGCGGCGAAACACTAGAACTCCTGGTTAACACCCACTTCCCTGGCTGTACCTCTGACGGGAATTATAACCCACAAGTAAAGCCATGTACAGAAAACACAATACCAACGGATTTGATTACGGAAGAAAGGATAAAATGGGCTTTTAACTCCTTTTCGCCGTACAAATCACCTGGTTTGGACGGCATCTTCCCCATGATGTTACAAAAATGTGAAAACCATGTTATCCCACACCTAAAAAACATATTCCTTTGTAGCCTAAAATGGGGATATGTGCCTGTAGCGTGGCGTGAAGTCAAGGTAGTTTTCATTCCGAAAGCTGGTAAGCCCAGTCATACGAATGCTAAAGACTTTAGACCCATCAGTCTCACGTCTTTTCTCCTTAAAACTTTCGAGAGACTAATAGATAATCATATACGCAGCACATTGAGCCCGGAAGCTATTTCTCCAGCTCAACATGCTTACACGAAAGGTAAGAGTGTAGAGACAGCATTACACAATGTCGTCAGTACGATTGAAAAAACTCTAAAAGACAAAGATTATACCCTCGCTGCGTTTCTGGACATTGAAGGAGCTTTCAACAATGTCAAAAACGAAGCGGTAGAAGAGGCACTTGTAAATCTAAATGTGAATAACACCATCATCAGATGGATTTTGTTCATGTTAAAAAACACACTAATCAACTCAGAGCTAGGAGGAGTACAGATCAAGGTATCTACTTCCAGAGGTACTCCACAAGGTGGGATTCTCTCTCCGCTTCTCTGGACACTCGTGATGAACGCAGTTCTGTTAATACTCAAGAATAGTGGAGTCAAGGTAATCGCATATGCGGATGACGTAGCATTATTAGCGACAGGAAAATTTCCCTCCACAATTAGTGAATTAATAGAAAATGCCCTAACAATAGTGAACACTTGGACTAAGAAATGCGGACTAGCGGTTAACCCGCAAAAAACCGAACTTGTCCTCTTCACAAATAAAAGGAAATTACCTTCTTTTAGAATTCCCTCTATTGAAGGTACTCAGCTTAAGATCTCAGATCATGCAAAGTACCTAGGTGTGATTTTAGATAAGAAGCTTAACTGGAGTCTCAACAATAAAGAACGAACCAACAAAGCCATGTTCGCATTCTACTCATGCAACAGGATTTTTGGCAAAACCTGGGGACTCAGTCCAAAAATTATCAATTGGATGTACATGGCCATTGTAAGACCTGTACTGACATACGGTAATGTAGTCTGGTGGAATGCATTAGAAAAAGCTTCCAACCTTAAAATCATGACCAAAGTTCAAAGAATGGCTTGTATTGGAATCACTGGGGCTATGAGGTCCACCCCCACAGCGGGCTTGGAAGCTTTACTCAACTTAAAACCCCTCGATCTATACGCACAAGAATTGGCTGCCAAAAGTGCACTTCAACTTAGCCAAACAGGTAGTTGGAAACAAAACAACTTTGGTCATGCTCAGATTCTACAGAAATTCATGGGAAATAAGATAAGCACTGACTACTTAAGACCCCGTTTAGACTTTCATATACCGTTCACAACCGCCTTTCCAAGCAGAGAGGATTGGCAAACTAGCATACCATCTACCTGCGCATCGATGGTCTCAATATACACCGATGGGTCCAAGATGGATGCTGGGGTTGGTGCAGGTTTCTTTTCAGAAACTCTTGGACTAGCCAGCTCATTCAGATTGCCTAACTACAGCAGTGTCTTCCAGGCTGAGGTTTTGGCCGTGGCGGAAGCTGCCAAACAGGTCTCAATGATGGCAATACCACAAGCTGATATCACCTTCTTCATTGATAGCCAAGCAGCAATAAAAGCGATTTCTGCCATTGAAATCAAATCGAAGCTTGTAAATCGCTGTCGCGAAGAGCTCAGGGTTCTTGGCACACAGCACAACGTAAGGCTCTGTTGGGTTCCTGGTCACAGTGGTGTGCCAGGCAACGAGAGTGCTGATGAACTGGCAAGAATTGGTTCAACACTTGACCTAGTTCAGACAGATTCAACGGTCCAGATCCCACCCTGTAATCTCAAACAAGAAATCGAGTGCAAAGTTCTTTCTTCAACAAACAGAAGATGGAGCTCACTGGACACTTGCATCATAACTAGGAAGTTATGGCCGGAATTTAACAAACAAAGAACGAAAGACATAATAAATCTAAACAAAAAGTCACTTTCTCTTCTTGTGAGTATTACAACAGGTCACAACCTACTGGGCTACCACAAGAAAAAGATGCAACTCAGCCCGGATGACCTATGCAGAGGCTGTGGTGACGAGGAAGTTCATGAAGATACTCCTCATTACCTGTGTCACTGCCCTGCACTAAGTCATCTGAGAAGCAGACTCCTCGGGAAACACTTCTTTGACGATTTAGAGGAACTCTCTGACATTCCTAGCAAGAATCTTTTAAAGTTCATTAATGCTACTAAATGGCTCGAGAGTCCCTAAATACAATTCAACAAACCGACCCACAACAATAAAACAAACATATGTATGACCTCTGCAAGACGCACGTATTTCCTGTAGGGGAGGCGATAAAGGAGTTTGGGCAGCGAGCCCTACACCGGTTCTTGCCGCTCCTGCGGTGAATGCGTGCGTCATTGCAATTGCGAAGGTCGCCCCCTCACAAGATTGGTATAATACTCTTGTTGTAGGGACGGCCCTCTCAATTATTCCAGACTGACGTAACAAGCTGATGTATACACCATAACCACTGACCTATCAACCCACCCACCAGGCGTTGCGGGGAGCCAAACGCTCCTCCGGGCCTGATGGGGGGAACGATCCTCCCAGTGGGGGTAAAGGGGAAGATCACGCCCTCAAAGGACAACGGTGACGCAACCTTCCCTTAACCCGGTGTCTACGCACTGACGAAATTTACAATGAAAAGTTCCTGTAACCTCCGATAACTTTAAGCAACTACTTGCCGAAATCTATCCCTCTAAGGGGATATGTCACGTCCTGTTTTTAGTATAGGTTTCTTCCAATAGGGTATCACAATGGATCTACATTGATCTAAGTGTGACGGTAACAAGATCAACTGTCAGCCCACTTACCTAACCTAACCTATCTCTCACTCATACAAAAAAAATTCTTCATCCTCAATCCGAAAACATTTATTGAAACTGGCGCATCGGCGTAATTTGGGTGGAATTAACCCTTCTCTTTCTTACTCACACAAAATCTACCCATCTCACTGGATGCGCCGTTCGTCAAAAATACAATGTAAACAGGCACTAACACACACACTACCAAGTATCGCCATTTAACAAAATGGCTTCTTCAAGCTTTTATTGCTTTTGACAAGTAATCTGACGAAATACTATGTGTACCCATATTTGTGTTCCGCGTCTACTCCCTTTAAGGTCGAACTATAATAGGTGGACGCTGTCGGAAACTAATGTCATAAACGAACGAAAAATTTCTTTCCGAAACGTCAAATACACACGTAAACCATAATGCACGAGAGATTCGAGACTAGTTAACTACAACAATTTACATGTAGCTGTCAATTTTCTTCCGTAAGGTGCGCTCGAGAAGCGCTCTTCCCCTCCGAAAGCAAAAATGAACGAAACGTGTGGTTTCGTACGGCTGCGTACGCGGCGTTCTAACAATTATAGTTCTACCTTTAGAAATCGGGAAGAGAAAAATAATCCGAAAACATTAAAGCTGATTTCCAATGCCGCGTTGGGCGTCACCTTGACAGATTTTTCTTTCAACGCGAAAGCTCACACATAGCAATTTAAGCAAATTGTTTACAATGACGCGTTGGGTATTATGTTACGATTTGGCACCTATTAGCATGTACACAAATCAACGTAACATAAGCTACCTCCACGTTAAAGTTGAAAAAAATCAACTTCAGCGTGCGTTTTGACAGTTAAACTAATGTTCGAATTCCTTTCAACAAAAAAAATCGATTTATTTAGAAGAAAAAATCGGTTTTTCTGGATAAATTCCTTTTATTGAAAGAAAAAAAATCGATTTTGTTTAAAAAAAAAATGGAATAGTTTGAAAGGAATACGAAATTACAGTTATGTAGGCTCATTTTGATTTTCAGGTTCTCTTCAAGTCGTCTGTCATGTCGACGCGTTCGTAAAGCTTGTAAACGTATACGTAAGCGTCTCTAACGCGGACGCGCCATTGGAAATCAGCCTTTATAGTGCAATGAACAGGGAGTTATTTTTAGACCATCTAAGAAAAGTCTTGAAGTGGTCCATACTCCATAAGTTCGAATGCAGTATTGTAGAGTAAACATATGCAACGCAGCGCTGCGTTAGCGCAATCCTCAAACAGCAGGTAGAAAGACGGAGAAAAAAACAACACACATAAACTACATTCCTTTGTTATATAAGGCTGCAAAACACTTTACCTTCATTTTGCCATTTATCGCTTGCGGTGTAACAAGTCATAGAAAAACAAAAACTAATTAGGTAAAAATGTTTACGAAAAATCGATTGAATTCATGTTTCCCGTTATATTTAAACGTATTTGTATAGATATATAAATAAACGACTAAGCTTCCTCATTAACAATAAAAAGTAGCGCCCCTTGTCCATATAGGGTCATTCGAAAAAAAAAAACAACAAAAAGCTGGTGAGTGTAGGTAGTTATTGTCAAGACTGAATACAAAAAATAAACCGTAAATAAATAATCTCAAATGGAAACAAACAAATTTAAAACAAAATAGGCACGACTGAATCGCACAACAGTTAGCCTCTATTGTTAGCAACTATAACGATACGATACAAGGAAAACAATGAATTAAAAACAGAATAAAATAATGGATTTCTGGCTTTAAAACAAGGTATAGTACGACATTTTTAGTGTAGATGTTGTATTTTTAATCATGTTTTTTCTATTTCAACTCGATTTTTTAGAAAACTCCCGCCAAAACAGGAGAAATAGAGCCCTAAAACCATACAATTTTTTTTTATCTGGACTCGACCTATACGCCCTAGTTTTTTTTTCTAAATTTAGCATCTATTTATGAAAATTTTGCCATTCACCAGAGCGATAATGCATATAAAATAAGAATAGAATAATTATACCCACTCACAGATAACATCTGCTTGACGCGGAGAGTCACAATGAAATTTTGATTCACTTGGGTTGGTTATAAGTCGAAAAATCAAATGTGCACTTTTAAATTACACTGATGGGCCAAAAGTCCCGAATTAAGTGGGTCAATAATTGGATTATAAGTCCACAACTGCTTTCGCAAATTCTTTAAAATTAGTTTGTATAAATATTCTAAAAGTTATTGTGAAAAATTCAAATTTCGTTTTAGTTTGTATGAATTAATTTTGAAAATTTGAATGATTTTTTTTTCAATAACTAAACTAAAATATTTCAACAGGTTTTTTTATAGGGTTGCTAAGTAAAATGCGAAAAAGTTTAAACTAGAAATAATAAACTATACAAGTACATAGTTTTCATTATTATATCTGTTTTCGATTGCCTTTTAATTTTGTCCTTTTTCCAGTATCGATTTCATATATTTGAAAAACGCCCCCCTTCCCTAACCCCTGCGTTGCTATGGCACTGGATAATTGAGAAATTTTGAGGAAGAGAAAATGCGAAAATGTCGACATTATAATGAAATGAAACAAAGAACCTACCCCATGATAGCGATTAAATTGAATTTCTATAAATAGAGAAAAACAAAAAGTTCGTCATTTTGAAATTTTGTTTGTACATATACAACAGGGTGCCCCACAGTAAACGGTGCAGACGAAAACCTTTGGTTCTTAAGATCATTTCAAGTCAAAAAACTTAAGATGTAATTTTCTTGTTTTGGCTTCATTTTCGACTTATAACGGTTTTTATGACTTTTGGTATTGTTTCGCTAACTGACTCTATCTTTGCCAAACTGCAATGGATTCTTCATTTTGTGTTTGTATGGACACAAAAGCAGTTAGTAGTTACTACCCTCCGTACAATTTTTTTCTATGCGAGTTACGATTGCAATTTGTTATCAAAACCATTTGTTGGCATTTTTAGGTTGCTTTTTTGACTTCGGTATTATTTTCTTCACAAAAACACGTAATTAATTATAATTTAAGAAAATTTGAATTTTTGAATAAAAACTAAAAAGAAACTACGTCTATGCGTCTATTGAGTGTTAGAAAGAGCTAACCAGTTGAAAACAAATACCTACGTTAACAAAAAAAAATTGTTCAAATATTAAAATTTTCTTCATTTTCTTTTGTTTTTTTGTTTTGTTTTGCTAATTGCTCTTGTGTATAGAAAAATAAAATCAAAGCAAAGATAGAACCGGCTGAAAAAAAAACAAAACCAGACATCACGAAAAACTTCATAAAAATCATAAGTCGAAAAGGAGGCAAAAACGAGAAAATTGCCTCTTAAATTTTTACTACTTTAAATAGCCTCAGGAAACCCATGATTTTCGTCTGCATCCTTGACTGTGGCTCATGAATAAGAACAGTTAGTTGCGACCAAAGAAACTGAATATAAAGAAATGAATCCTTCGTACGTTTCACCCTCCAAAACCCATTTGTTTACATTGTTGTATTTGTAATTTAATTTTGTGTCGATGAATAGATGCGAAATCCAACAACAATATAGCAGAGTGATGTGAAGATAAATACTGTGAATGTGTGAGTTGTGAAGATAAGTACTGTGAATGTGTGAGTTTTATACCGCCATTTTTACACATACTTTCTCATTTTTTATCTGATAGAGCTTGTAGGCAAACTGAACTGACAGCCGAGGATTCATATCTTCATATTCAGTATTTTTGGTTGCGACCAAGTCGTGTACATCAATTTTAACAAAGTCAAACAAAAAATGTTGTTAATAAATGGTACACTACCATAAACTTATTGAAATTTGAAATAAGGCAATAGGAAGGTTTTTGGGAGAATAGAATATGGGAGGATGAAAGCGGGATAGAAAGAAGCAATAGAGATATTAAAGTAGGAAGAGGGTTAGGATAAAGTAGGAACGGAGAAGGGAGGAAAAGAATGTCCGCTACGGAGGCGATGGCATGCTCGCGATGCTCGGCTCAGCTCGCTGGATATAGGGGGGGATCTTGCCCCCGTAGCTAGACCTCGCCTATTTCAAAAAGAAAATTTACATGCCAAAAAAAACGAAACTAATACTGTCACCATATAACCACATCACATCTTGGGATCGCCACGGTTGTCGTTGTAGCGCGACCTAGTCCCTCCCTTCCTGGAATTCGTTCGGCCATTTTTCAGAATTCCCCTTTCCTTAACTCAGGATTCTTTACTGCTGTTTTCGTCAAACCATACTTTACCTACGGGGTCTTAGCCCGCCGTACTGCACCCCCTGAAAATGTCCTTAAAAAGTCATTAAGCTTCTTAGAAGCTCAGTGAAAACCAACTTCATTTCGTTATTCATTGACGTGATTTACAAAATCTCTTTATTTTTCCAAAAAAAAACTTTCAAAAAAATATGAAAACACAATGATTGTCAACTCTCATCATATTAAGTTGAAAGAGAACGAATTTACAAAAAAACAAATAACGAAATCTTTCAAAATTTACAAAAAAAAAGAAAATTAACGGTTCGAATATGAAACAAAACTGTAATGAATTAAAATTGAACCAACGGAACTGTCGCCGAACTATTGGTGACTAAAAGTGGGTACTCAACTTGCACGGCAATTCCGCCGACACTTGTGTCCCTAACCAATATTTGGACCAAGTCCTCAATTTCCCAGTTTTTTTTTTTTTCTAAGAATACCCGGTGTTTGGGCTCCAAACAAATCTAACCTCCTTTTTTTTCCTACCTACAGAGAGCTCTTTGTACGTAGATAAAAGGGATTCGCAAAAGATTGCCACTCAATAACTGGTCTCTAGAGGATCCGGTATCCGTAAAAGGCTAGCGAAACTCGGGGTATCACTTGCAACGGACTCACTTCCCGCCTACTAATAATCGCGCGAGTAGAACCACGAATTTAAGAAAAGAAATATGTATATATATAGACAGTAAGAATTTGAATAAATATGTGTAAAAAAATTTGAAATTGATACAAGTAAGAAAAAGAAACCTGTAATAAAAAGTATATACATATATATAAAATAAAAAAAAACTATCACGCCAATCTATTCCCTAATAATAATCTGGAACCTGCTTCGGATGACGTCTTGGAATTTTAAGACCGCTTCAATGTTATCGGTTGGGCTGCGGATTTTTGTATCGTCCTTTGATTTTCTTGTTTTGTGTGTTTATTTAGTTAGAAATTTACGTTGAAATTTATTTTTAAGCAAAAAAAGTTACTTCGGTCAGGGTCGAATAGACGGAGTTTCAAGGGCAAATGAATGTCCTCTAAAATGGCGGGTAAATTCCTCACTTTCTTCGTATTTTTACAGGAGTTGTACCCCAAGAAAATACCTTTTTTCTTTGTAAAATATTACTTGTACTGTCTGGGTTTCAGTCACAGACTTAATCCTCTTTTCACTTTTCAACACGAATCCTCTCCGCACTAGGAATATCTGTAGGTTTGGTAGGTTTGGTTCGCTTTGATTCGTCACTTTGCACCTGGTCTTATGGGACACTAGAACTTGCCCGGCGGTCACGACCTCTGTCGTCGTCGTTGGCCGCCAATATTCACCCTCACCTTGTCGAACTTTTATTTAACAAAAAAAAACTATTTAGATTTTTGGACGGAAATCTCTCGCCGCAGGTTTGGATTTCGATAGTAGCTAATATTTTACTTTTCCTTATTATCAGCCCCGTTTAGTACTATTCGAATCAAGAATTGAATAAAAAGAAAATAACTATCACTGCACTATGACGTCGTGCTCTATAGTTCTTCCAGCAGCGATGTTGACTCTAGCTGGGTTGAATAGACAGTCTCTATGACGATGACAAAGTCGTTACAGTATCATCATTCGTAACCGTTGCGCATCTTCTTTGTCATTGTCTAAATTCAACCTGATTGGAAGATTACTCTTAAAGGTTCAATCACCTATAGTGGTACAGGTGATGAATTTTCATTGTATTCGTACTAACATTATTCTAATAATTCAAATAATTATTCTACCGGCTTTTCATTACCCTATAAAGCTTACTTTCAAAAAAGAAAAATCTCGTACGCAAACCCATTGTTACCATAAAAAAAAAACTATTGTGAATTTGCCTAAGCTTTCCCAATAAATATTTCCATTTCAGTTTTTAATTATAACTTTCCTTTTTCCTAAAAAAAATATCTTTTACACTATCATCTACCTGTTCCGTTTCCTCTTTCTAACTCCCTGAGCTTTTAATAAAACAATATATCTATCTCGATTCTCGTACGCGTCAGCGTCACTCATTTCATTTCCTACAACAAGTTACATTTTTTTTTCTTATTTGCAGTCGAATTTCGTGTCGCGGTAAACGTTTAATTTATATTTTTTTTTCTAGGCACAGCATCGTCACCCAACTTCGCCTGCACTAGGATCTCATGTGTGGTCGGAAGCACCCCTACTCCTCGCCCGGGTCCACCATCGCGGGACCAACCCGCCTATGCTCAAGCAAAACGATGGCCCTGCTAAAACAAGTGAATTACTTCCTGTGCACGGCCAAAGAAACCGTGGGCTTGGATGAAAAGGTCGATGACCTTTTACATTCGACTTTGCAGTGCCTTTTCCTCTATTCATTAATTATGTACCTGTAAGGAAGAGCATCCTTTGGGATGAATAAAAAGAAAAATGTGTACTTCATCGTTTAGAGTTTTATTACTCAAAAGTAGGAGCTTTACAGTCGTACACGGAAGTAAGTACATCCCGCCCCATTGGAGGGAATAAGTTTGTTCTTGTGCCGTCAAAGGGAAACCGCAACAAATTTTTACTTCCTTGTTTATAAAAACTACGTAAACCAGAATCACATTGTTTGCTATGTATACATACATACATTATGTAATATGTATATCTGACGACGAAGCGTATAGCAATAACCAAGAATAGGTAAATAGGTTATTTTTAGGCTTATGTTTCTCATAGCAGCAACGAAAAATGTTTAAGAATATAATTCGCAAATAAATTTTAACTGCAAAGAGTTTCTAAAACTACATAAAATCTTAAAAATTCAATTTGAAATTATTGGCATTACTTGCATTACTTGAATTGAAATAACAGTCTGTATTTAAAGAAAAAGGATCTTTCCAATAATTTTCCTGATTCTTCCTCAAAATAACTTTAAAAATGTTAACGAAAAGCAGAACGAAATTTTTCGTTTGTGATTAATCATCCTCATCATTACAAAGGGTTTTCCAATAAGGGCGGGTAGATGATGGACTGCAACAAATGAAGCTGTGTTTGAGGTACCTATAAACGAAATTCTTTTTTTATTTGAAAGACCCATGACTGCAATTTATTGTTCTCATAGTGAGTGAGTATCAGTTTTTCTTTCATGTCAGCTGGTGTTTACCCTATCGACACGAATCCTATATTATCAGTTGAAATGTTTGTCGGCCAGTGAAAGAATAATGTAATATGTATTGTATATTTAAATGAAATTTCTAAAGGTACATTACTATTAAAAATTAATGTTCCAGGACTTTTCGCTGAGGCCAATAATAAAGCAATATCATTGCAAATCAGCTTGATTCCTCAAGTGAAAAGCATTCATTTATAAAGTTGTGAAAATCATTTATCAAAATTAAAATTTAAAACAAAAATATTATTAAATTTTTTTCTACAGGTGAAACTTATTCGGATACGCTGCAACAATGACAGTTGAAAAATGAAAGTAGGTTCAGACTCGTGCTGTCACGCGTTAAGTAGCTTTCTCTTTTTTTTGACGTTGTTCCTGATATAAAAAATATTTTTTATACTTTGTTGATTGTTTTCTACAAAACGGCGCGGCGTTAGCCAGCCCATACGACAACAACACCACTTTATTGCCAGAAAACTCCGATGATCGGAACGGTGCACTTGAACGCCTAGAAGGCCTAGAAAATTTGATACAGCACGTTCTTATTTTTGGCTAAGTTTATATAATTTTAATTTCGAAAGTCTACTTGGATAACCCATCTAAGATCAAAGTGGAAGCCACACTCGAAATGCTCGAAGGCGTTATCAAAAATCTGAACTCCAGAATAGACCATGTTAGCCACAATTACAGTCAACATAAAAAATAAATAATCTTTTAAAAAACTTAGTGTAGATAAAGAATGATTCTTTTGTATGAAAAGATAACTAAATTGAATTTTGCGGCGCAACAGCTCGTGAAAAACCAGCGCAGCGCGTAGTGCCTTACAACACTCAACCATACCTTTGTGCGTATTTGTGTTTATGTGGCAGATGCTAGGATTCGATCACACAACCTTCGCCGTGACAGTCCTCCGCACTAACCATTACGCCAAGCACAACCACAACTATTACTAAGCCTTTCGCCATGGAATCCATGTTAATATATGAATACTTTTACAATTCTTATCAATTATGTTTTGCAATATTCGGTCAGCAGATATTGTACGATAATAGCATTCATGGGCACCGGAATATAAACAATCCATCAATTGTACTACAATGCCGCCTGGACCCGACTAATATAAAGCACATAAACAATAAATGCATAGAGTTCTGTTCAGCCAAACATGCATTCCTCTCAGTCTCACAGCAATACTGTCAGGTGAAGCATATTCAACAACATCGAAAAAGCGCCAACTATAGACCGAAAGAAGCCAAAGAATTGATCATCAAATTATTAACTGCACACTTCAATTCAATTGGCAAACAAATAAAAACACGTGAAGCAGACCCATGCTGTCTCTCACTTGGAATTAGATCGAGTGCATTTGAATTTTTTTTGGTCACATCATCATCATCATCATCATCATCATCATCATCATTATCATCAATAAGATTTTTACTTCTATATACTTTAGTTTTGTTTGCTCAATCAATTGGGGGAGGCACCTGAGCCTGGGCCAAATGCTTAAATAAAAGAAAACACAATGTGGACGCGGTATGTAATTTACTAAGAAATTCAAGAGCCAATCAGTTTATAATTAATGCAGTCAATGAATTGTATTGTAAAAAAATACCTGCATTGCCAAAATAACTACTTACTAAATTACTACGCAGATAGACTTTTCTTTAAGGAACAGAACCTAAAGCTACATATGCACATGTATAACACAAAAGCCGAATAACAGTTTGACTGCAACTGCTGACTACTTTTTAGGTATCGTACAAAATCTATAGTTTTGAGGATAGCGTTTTGAAGATTATCGGTTAACGTGAAGCAAATATTTGATCGTCAAAACGTTATCGTTCAGACGATAGTCGTTTTTTGTGCTACATAAAGCCCGACTGTCGTCGAAACGCTATCGGCGGTTGATAATCATTTTAAGGAATGAGTCTGTTAAACCAGAATCTTATACACGCTTCTGTCGACGCTCAGCTCAACTTATCAAAGGGTTGACTGCAAATCGGTCGATCACCACTAGCCGATTTTAATTGATTTGCACAACCCAGACAGTAAAAAATTAACACGTAATGCAACAACAAAATATCACTGCTAATTACTTTACTTTTTTCGTAGAGGCGTTTAATACAATCATTTTTTACTATGGGTCTATCTCCCTCCGTTTAGGCGGGAGGGGCAGTTTTCTTTAAAAAAAAAATACTTAAAATGTAAAAAAAAAAAATATTTTAAAACAGCGGAAACACTTACAATACAAAAATTTTAGGTTTTCTGAAAGCCAGAAACCCGTTCTTTTATATTTTGTTTCAGTATAGTTATTTGTGTTAATAGTTTTTGAAAAAAAAAAAATACTTTCGAACTCAAAATGTATCAAAAAAAATACAAAAAAAAATTTTACTGTATATTTATTCAAAATTGTGAAATTAATTGCAAAATTGACTTTATTTATAAATTCTTAATCAAACACTGAAAACTAGATGGTTTTATGTTTTCTAGTTTATGAGAAAATTTAAAATTTCCAAAACTACTATTTATTCAAGTTTTAGCACCCAGCATTACGGCGTATAAACAGTGAGGTACGTATGGGGGGCATGCAGCCTCTCTGCAACCTCCCTGCTTGGCCCACTATAGGATTTGGGAAAGGTTCGAGGTTGGGTGTATGAATAGTTCCTTTTGCATTCAAATAATCTGGATTTAAAAAAACTTTGAATTTATCCTATATATCTGTTACCGTAAAAAGCCGAAATAATGAAAATCTAGAATCCTACCTACCACTGTTTATACATGGGATACATTCGAAGTTTCTTTTAATCCAGATTCTTTATATGCAAAAGAAACTATGCATACACCCAACCTTGAACCTACCCCAAATCCTATAGTGGGCCAAGCAGGGGGTTGCAGGGGGCAGCATGCCTCCCAAACATACCCCACTGTTTATACGACGTAATGCTGGGTGCTAGCATTGTATTTATGTAAGCTTATGTAGGTACATAAATACCAAAAATATAAAAATTAAATAAAAACAAGTAGTTTTGGTAATTTTCAATTTTCTCAGAAACAAGAATACATAAAACCATCTAGCTTTTAGTGTTAAAAACTATTAACATATGTAAATAACTAGACTGAAACAAAATATAAAAGAACAGGTTTCTGGCTTTCAGAAAACCTAACTTTTTTTGTATTGTAACCCGCCTGGAAAAATGGCAAGTTTTTGGCAAGCTTAGGCAAGGCCCCGGCAAGTTTTCGGTAAGGAAAACATGACAGACCCCTATTAGTGCCTCGCTGAAAATATTTATTGAATAAAGTACTAGTGAGGTTCTTGATGGTAACTAACTATGTATATCTACTGAAATCATTTTACGAAAACTAATAAAAGCAGGATCTTATTATATCGTAAAATAAAAATCTTTGTGTGAACTGTGCAAATTTCAAATAATGATTGTGAATCGATGTGTAAAATAGTAAAATCTCAACTAGACAAAACAGAACAAGACATAATCACAACTGATTTTGACATTTTTCAGAAATCCGTTGTCTGTTGTTCTACCTAAAAAGCAAATATGCAAACAGACTCACTGAACAGCAAGCCAGAACAGTTTAGAACAGTCAATTCCTCATTGAACTTGTTCTTTGATGTTCTAAACTGTTCCGAACAACCTCACTGAACATACCTACAGTCTTTCACATATACTTGCACATACACCAAACTAAATGGCCGCGTTCAACCTACATCTAAAATTTCAGATATCTGAATTTTTGGAGCTTCTGATTGGCCAGCTGTCATAAAAAGTTAGATGACTTTTAGTTACGTTTAGTTACGTTTATTCTGAAATTTCAGACAAGAAAATTTCATCTGAAAATTCAGATGACAGTTGTTTGTGGTGGGGGAAGTGTAAAAAGAGCTGAAGTGCTACACATCAAATTGAACTTTATGATTTTCGGTGTGGTTAGTGGTTGATGTGTGCTTAAAGTTTTTATAATAAAATTGTAATATTTACTTATTTAATTAAAAGAACTTTCTGTTAATTGTTTAGTGACTCTTGAATAAAAGGAATGATTTGTCTTCGAAAAGTATTTCCATAATTGTCCATCGGATTATTGTGGAACAATTTTGCATTGAAGTTATAATAAATTTACTGCACAATAACGAACAAACCTGTTGCTAATCTTTTTACATAAAATTTCATCTACAAAGCTCATGCTTAATTAACAATTTACGAATATGTAAAGTTCTCTTTTATTTCGATTCTATGCAAATTCAATAAGTGAATACGGGAATTTGACACAGTGGCTTTTGACTGAAATTTCAGATATTTTTTGCGTTCAATAAAAAAATCTGAAATTTCAGATTTCTTTGCTTTGAACGTACCCAATGACATTAAACTAAACGTCAGTTTGAATATTCAATTTTGCATGCGCAAGAATTTTTTAGTGCTTAGGATTTTATAATAAAATAAAATAAAATAAAATAGATTCGCTCGCGGTTAGTTAGTGAAATAAGTGAGCTTTTATCATCTTTAACAAGAAAAAACGTGTTTTAAATACCTTCCAATCTCCCAATATAAACAAGAGAAAGCCACTGATCTCTATAATACACTGGATAGTGGATTCCCTACAAAGTATAACAGCTTTTCTACTTCCAATTGAAGATGACAAGTACGAAGGCAACTCAACACTTTAGGTATGTTCAGTGAGGCAACTCAACACTTTAGGTATGTTCAGTGAGGCTTTGGCAAAAACCAAAGTGGAATTTTTAAAAAAAAAAAGCAAAAGAAACGTCACTTGTTTGTAAATTTGATTTTTTGTAACTTAAAATAATTGTAAAAGTGAATTTAAAATATTTTAGTTGCAGTTTTATAAAAAAATTTGCATTTCATTATGTTATACAGTTATACCGTTATACAAAAAAATAGGCAACTCAACATTATAACAATTCTCAAATGGCATCAACTTTCTTGTATGGATGCGCTATCCAGTGTATTATAGAGATCAGTGGAGAAAGCGCACCGCGCCACGCCGCCGAAGCATAAACGATGACACTAACGGGCGCTGCACGCTTTATAACCGACGTAAATGCAAACGGAATGAATATAGGGACTATGAGAACTATGTTGTAGACAGGACCAACCAGGATAACCATCAGTTCATCGGCAAGCTGGAACGTGGTAAGAACACTGAAGTCAAGAAGTGCCTCTTAAAATAAAAACCATGGAGAATTTTTGGAGGCATCAACAGTATCATCCTACTGGTCGTCATCGGTAAGGAATCGTGTCGCGTCAATAATACAGACTAAAACCAAATACGCAACGTCGATGATATTCCGCATACGATGATATCCTTCCATGAGCATGGACTGGAGACGACAACGATCATCAAGTGCTATAACCAAGGTGGTGGGCATCGAGAAACTGGATGTCTATCTAAAATTAAATTAAATTTGATGGCACAACAGCTCATGAAGAACTAGGGCCTAGTGACTTACAACTCTCAACCATTCCTGTGTGCGTGTCTGCAGGAATGGAGGGGACCTACAGTTTATTGCCGAATCCGAACGGCTAACAAGCGGCACTTTTCTGTGTCAGGAGATACTCTTGGAGGATTTGTCAATTCCTCGCAAGAGGCAGTAGCCGTTTTTTTTTTTTTTTAAATAAATAGGTGGCGAGGCTGGGGATCGAACCTTAGACCTCCGGCATGACAGTCCATCGCACTAACCATCACGCCACGGCTACTACGGATGTCTATCTAGATAAACATAATATAGAGCGACTGACAGCTTCTAGCTTTGACCTCCATATCTGAAATGGTTGAATGGAAAACCATGTAAAACAAAACATGTGGAACAAATCTAGTTTTTATTAGTCAGGGCTTAGACAGAATTCAACTGACAATTCAAAAAGGTTCATAGCTGGCGAAGGCCTAGCGAAATCCTATAGTAACCCTTGCTAGACCCTTGTTAGTAACTATGAAAAACTTGCCAGGGCCATATTAAAAACTAGATTCTTTTTCCAGGAGATAAGTGTTGCCGTTGTTTTTTAATATATTTTTTTTTTTTCATTTAAGTAATTTTTTTAGAAAATTGCCCCTCCCGTCTAAACAAGGGGAAATAGACCCCCTTCTCCCATAGCAAAAAATTGTAGTATTTTACCCTTCTACAAAAATCCGTTATTATTTTGAGGCGCCCTAGTTATCGTACTCGTGCCAAGCCACTTGTTATCGCATACCAAAATTGGTACTGCAGCTTCGACTTTAAACGCATCAATTGACGAAATGGTTGCAATCTAAATAGCGGGATCAATGAGAAAATAAGCTGATGTTAATTGTAAAAAACTTTGCATTAAAAAAAATAACGAATCGATGTTTGTTTTTTTTTTATAGTTTTGGCCGCATGCTTTTGGGAACATGAACATGTGTGTATCGTTTGGTTGAAAAGCTTTCACTCTGCTATGTGTATATAATTCTCAAGAAAACACGGTTACTAGTCGACAGTACACGAGAAAAGGTACATACAGGGAGTTAAATTTTAATCGGTGCAGAAAGTGTAACATTCTTATACTTCAACAACAAAATATACTGAAGACAATCTCGCAACACTTTTGCATTTTTACTATACCTCAATCCCATTGCAACAGAAAAAAAAATACATGAGTGAAAAATATGTATTTCACTTTAATAGCAAGCCGAATGTCCTTCTTACTAGTCAGTTGTTGATAATGTGTGTATTTTAAGTGGTATTACAACGGAATGGAAAAACGATCTACTAAAATAAATAAAATGTTGCTATTTTACCTGGCCTGTTGCACCAGTGGCGATAGCCACAACATTTATTTAACATTGCAAATACTTAATTCTAAATTCCTACTTCTTCAATTACTACTTTGCTTAATGTTCATTAAATAATCATATCATTGAAATACTTATTTTATATTTTATGTTTTCAATAATTTATTTTTGTAAGAAAACTCAATCAATAATATCACTTTTCACCGAATCGAGAATACCCCTAATGTTTTCTTTTAAATTTTACAAAAACAAGTTTAATATGCTTGGGGTTTGCCGTCTGCCGGTTGACAATTATAATTCATTCTATGATCTATTTATGACTCCTAGATGAGTATCATATATTAGGTCTGAAATAGATTCTCATTTTCAACGCTGCCTCTCCATATATTAGAATTAGTAATTCTTTGAGTTTGAAAAAAATTGTTTTCTTTAAGTTACAACTCTGCTGTGAAATGAGACATTTACCCATTAACAAACCAGAAACATCCCAAATGCGCTTCTTTAGATCTTCAGATCTTAAATCTTTACTTGCAAATAGAACTAAAAACTTGATTTAATTTGTGTTTGCAATAGTGTGAGTCCCTCTTTTCTATAGGGAACTTTACAGCCATCAGTTTGTAGGATCTGGCAGGTGCGAATTAGCAAAACTAAGTTTGTTCTCAATTTCAATATTTAAAATGATGAAGGCATCACAAAATTGTAGAGGCATTGGACACGTTAAGAAGACATATAGACCGAGAGCCACAGCAATTTTTGGATGTGAAATATAGCAAAAATTCAATGATGCAATAAGATAGGTCCTTACTTTTTATTTGCAATATGCAAGTCTTGCAAGCCGTACTTGGGGTGTTTGCAAATAATGCTGCATTGAAAATGCATTTTTTTCTGAAAGCCCAGATAAAAGATATAGCACTTAAAAAATTATATTTAATAAAAAGAGCTGAATACCATAGACATAGAGGGTCCAAGACTTCTTAGGTGGGGCCTTCTGTATGCAAGACGCACTTGAAAATTCATTTTTATAGTGCGTCTTGCATACAGAAGGCCCACCTAAGAGATCTTGGACCCCCATATTCATGTCTATGTCTATGTCCGTGATGGTTAGTGCGATGGACTGTTATGCCGGAGGTCTAAAGTTCGATCCCCAGCCTCGCCACCTATTTTATTTTTACCTTTTACCTTGGGCTTTTAGAAAAAAATGCATTTTTATTGCCGCAACGCACCAACTACAGCTTGCAAGACTTGTATTTCACTTTAATAGCAAGCCGAATGTCCTTCTTACTAGTCAGTTGTTGATAATGTGTGTATTTTAAGTGGTATTACAACGGAATGGAAAAACGATCTACTAAAATAAATAAAATGTTGCTATTTTACCTGGCCTGTTGCACCAGTGGCGATAGCCACAACATTTATTTAACATTGCAAATACTTAATTCTAAATTCCTACTTCTTCAATTACTACTTTGCTTAATGTTCATTAAATAATCATATCATTGAAATACTTATTTTATATTTTATGTTTTCAATAATTTATTTTTGTAAGAAAACTCAATCAATAATATCACTTTTCACCGAATCGAGAATACCCCTAATGTTTTCTTTTAAATTTTACAAAAACAAGTTTAATATGCTTGGGGTTTGCCGTCTGCCGGTTGACAATTATAATTCATTCTATGATCTATTTATGACTCCTAGATGAGTATCATATATTAGGTCTGAAATAGATTCTCATTTTCAACGCTGCCTCTCCATATATTAGAATTAGTAATTCTTTGAGTTTGAAAAAAATTGTTTTCTTTAAGTTACAACTCTGCTGTGAAATGAGACATTTACCCATTAACAAACCAGAAACATCCCAAATGCGCTTCTTTAGATCTTCAGATCTTAAATCTTTACTTGCAAATAGAACTAAAAACTTGATTTAATTTGTGTTTGCAATAGTGTGAGTCCCTCTTTTCTATAGGGAACTTTACAGCCATCAGTTTGTAGGATCTGGCAGGTGCGAATTAGCAAAACTAAGTTTGTTCTCAATTTCAATATTTAAAATGATGAAGGCATCACAAAATTGTAGAGGCATTGGACACGTTAAGAAGACATATAGACCGAGAGCCACAGCAATTTTTGGATGTGAAATATAGCAAAAATTCAATGATGCAATAAGATAGGTCCTTACTTTTTATTTGCAATATGCAAGTCTTGCAAGCCGTACTTGGGGTGTTTGCAAATAATGCTGCATTGAAAATGCATTTTTTTCTGAAAGCCCAGATAAAAGATATAGCACTTAAAAAATTATATTTAATAAAAAGAGCTGAATACCATAGACATAGAGGGTCCAAGACTTCTTAGGTGGGGCCTTCTGTATGCAAGACGCACTTGAAAATTCATTTTTATAGTGCGTCTTGCATACAGAAGGCCCACCTAAGAGATCTTGGACCCCCATATTCATGTCTATGTCTATGTCCGTGATGGTTAGTGCGATGGACTGTTATGCCGGAGGTCTAAAGTTCGATCCCCAGCCTCGCCACCTATTTTATTTTTACCTTTTACCTTGGGCTTTTAGAAAAAAATGCATTTTTATTGCCGCAACGCACCAACTACAGCTTGCAAGACTTGCATATTTGAGAATAGAAAGTAAAGACCTATCGAACTGCATCATTGAATTTTTGCTATACTTCACACCCGAAAATTGCTGTGGGCTCTTAGTCTAATAGGGGACTTCATATATTGTAGTCAATTAAGTTCGTTGAACGCAAATTTGACTAGGAAACTAGTTGATGACTAGAGATGTCAATGCCAAACTACGAACTTTACTTCAAACAATTACCTTCCGGTGATAGGAAGAAAGTACTTTTAATAATATTTTTATCTGAGAATAACCTCACACAAGGTACAAATCAATTAGGAATTTTGTAACACTCAAACTGTTAAAATAAATGTGAAAAAAAAACAACTCACGGAAGAATAAAGTTCGGCTTGCTGTTTAATGACAAAATATAATCAGCTGATATTCTGACACAAGTGCACTTGACTTGAATTGTAGGGAGATATTTCTCACCTAGCTTTCTAGCCATTTTCCAATAAAAATTGCCTAGAATGGAATGCATATTTTTGACAGCTGACCTGGAAACTTGCCTAGCTTGCTAGTCACCTAAGCCCATTGGAAAAAGGTGCAGTGAGCTAAGTCCCCAGGAACTAAGTCACCAGGAACTAAGCCGCCAGGAACTAAGTCCCCAGCAACTAAGTCACCAGGAACTAAGTCCACCGAAGGAGTTAGTTCCCAGAACAGAAACCACCTTTTAAAAGTGGCAAGGTGAGAACGCAGTCCACTTTCTAATGGGAATTTTATACACATTTGAAAAAAGGAAAAGAGAACTTATTATATAGTGAGGTATGTATGGGGGCAACTGCCCCCCTGCGACCTCCCCTGCTTGTTTCATTATAAGATTTGGGGTAGGTGCGCGGTTGGGTGTATGCAAAGTTTCTTTTGCATTTAAAGAATTTTGATTTAAGGAAACTTTGAATTTATCCTATATATCCAATGTAAAGTAAACAGCTGATTTCGAAATATACATATATCGCCACCTGAATGCAAGAACTAGGTAACTACATTTTTGTCTTTTTTAAGATAATATGGTTTTAAGGTACCTTAGGGCAATTACCATTTAATGGAATATATATTTGAGTCCCTCTCTGCTACTATATATGGAGCAATGAAAAAACTAGACAACTAAAATAACACAAGAATTTTGAATGCAAGAAGTATAGTGCCGTCACAAGCAAAAAGGGCGTAAGCGCCAAAAATCAAAAATTGAGTTAGAGGCATTTTTGGAAACCATTAACAGTGTCTTATTTTTGTGTGAAAAAAAAGAAAATATTTCCAACTGTAAAAGGCTCAAAATCACTAGAGAAAATGGGCACATATCCATTTTCAGTAATTTTCCTAAGCAAAAAAGGCGTATCTGCGTTATGCTAAGTAAAAAGGGCCCATATGCCACAAAGGGCATATGTGCCCTTTTTGCTTAGTGTGTTAAGAATATATTTGTTTATTTTTTTTTTTTTTTTTTTGAAAAAAAAAAAATTGTTTATATTCGTTAAGTTTTAATATGATACTGTGAATAAATTTATTTTTATTGTAAAAAGGTTAAAAAAGTTTTTCAAATTATTTAATTCGCTTCATTAAAATTTAAAGAAATATTTTTTGGGTTTCTTTACTAGGCAAAAAAGGCGCATCTTCATTTCTTAGGTAATTTTACTAAGCAAAAAGGGCGCACGTCCATTTTCTCTAACAAATACCCAAAATAACTAAATTTTATGATTACCATAAAATAATATAGTTTTTTTTTACTAACAAATTATTTTTTTAAATTAAAAAGAAAATTATTTTAATTATTATATCAACACTACAAAAATGGAGATACGCCCTTTTTGCTTGTGACGGTAGTATACTATAAGTTGAATATGGTTTTGCCGGAACCCGTCTACCAGGTAGACTTTATTGTAGCTTTTTTTTTGTCTCTTCATTTTCTAATGTCGTATTAATTGCAATTTTCATCTTCAAAGCATGTCAGCCCATATTTGGTGAACGCAGATCAAATCTTCCAAATTAAGCAGATCACATCTGTTGTGTTCAGAACTGATCCAGAACGCATCTTTTTTGTAAATAAAACATGAAAAACTGGAAAAAAGTGCAAATATTTTTGCAAAAAGATGAAATCTTTTCTACAATGAAAAACGACATAAGTGTTCCTAAATAATTTGGATTCTGTAGCTAATATCGTCGCTGCATATTTTTATAAAGTTTCCTACTTAAGGCTACTATTCAAAATGCATAACACTTCGCTAACAAGAAACCAAGTTTTTTGAAAATTCTTCTCGGTAAAAAATAAAACCGTTAAGGATCTTAGTCTTAATTTAGTTTTTAGGCCGAAATGGGGCCAGTAAGTTCGCTGTAAGTTATTAATAAGTAGGCTAGTTTTATGAATTTTTGTCTAGCTTTAAGTTAGTTATAAATTGATGAAAAATAAAACTGAATTTCAAAAAAAAAAAAAAAAAAAAACACCGCTCATATCCATTGAGGTTTTTATAGAGAATCTCACACGAAACTCTCTTAGAATGGGGCATCAGGCAATAAAATAGTAAACATCTTGCTTTCCTTTACATGCCGCCTCCACAGGCCATGAACGATCCGTGCGTTCAACATACATCTGAAATTTCAGATTTCTGAATTTTTGGAGCTTCTGATTGGCCAGCTGTCATAAAAAGTTAGATGACTTTTAGTGACTTTTAGTTACTGGCCAATCAGAAGCTCCAAAATTCAGAAATCTGAAATTTCAGATGTATGTTGAACGCACGGGATGTCAGGATTATGAACATTTCTACAAAAAACCAACGGAGGCACAAAAATCCATGTCAATGTCATGAACATGTTGACGAGATTTGTTGATGAGATTTGACGTTCCATGTGTGTGAGAGAGGTAGAAGTAAATAGTACTGAAAGGAAATTTCGTGTGTTTCTCTTGCTCTGACTTATTAGTGGAATTTATCTACTTAACAACCCGACTCCACTGGAGATTTTTTTCTCAACTAAATATATGGATATCAGATATCAAGACATTTTCATATATCTTCGCTGGGCAAATCATGTCATGATATTTCATTTCGTACCTCGACTACATGGGAGTTTGATGATTGATTTTTTGCGGATAAATGTGGAACCCTTCGGTTGTTGTATTTTAGCCCAGGAAAATTAGACTTTCACTTCGAAAAAATTCTGACAAAGCTGAATTTCGGTAGAGAGCTTTATTGTTATGTCTTAATTATTTTCCAAAAAGTATCCTAAATTTGGACCGGGGCTTAAATTTTTAAGGGAGGTGAAGCGACTAAAGTTCAATTTTTAGCAGACTCCTCTGTAGTAATTAAAAAATTATTTCTGTGAAATTTTCACGAACATCAAAAACAAATAAAACTTTCAAAAACCACGAAAATAATAATTAAAACGAACGTTTGTATTGTTGTTTTCCCCCATCTAGAGCTTTTTTTTGATTAAAGAACTGTCAAAATTAGAAAGAGAAAAGACAGAGTCAGATTCTGGAAAAGCCCAATAATCTTTTGTTCAGTGACGAAATAGTGAGAACAGAAAAGAACAGAATAGGACAGAAACAACAACTGATTTTGACATTTCTCACAAAATTTTTGTTCTAATGTCGAATTCCATGCAACAATTTCAAATCGATTCTTTTTTTATATGGTTTTCCAATGGTAAAAACACCCATCAAAACACCGATTTCGACAATTTTCGTCTTCCAATGGGCAAATAAAATTGATTTTTCTGGAAAAAAAAATTAATTTATCAGATCTGGATTTTGCGGCAGGTTTCTTTTTACTAACACCCCTATTCACCAGTGCAATTGACAGCTACCAGTTTGACAACATAAAGTCACAGACACGAATGTACACTAATGTGGTTTTCGATTCAACTAACAAATGTTGACTTTTATGGGGTTAAATTGATTTTTTTCAAATTTCGCCTTCGATTCAACCAAAAAAGATCACTTTTGACGGTGTATATATTTTTTTTTATTGATCTTTTAAATCTTGATTTTATGGCAGATTTACACAGATTCTCACACGGGCCGCGTTCGGGGGGCAAGCCAAACCTATCCGGATAGGTTTGTGTTGTTGTAATCCCTTGTTGAAAAACTTCTGATGTCAGCTGATGCAACAACAACTCAAGGTATCTGAAAATTTTTGGGATAGGTGGATAGCCTATCTCACTACCACCCGAACGCAAGCACGTACTTGCACACACACTTCAAATAAATGACATAACTAAACGTCAGTTTGAATAGGTATTCAATGGCCACGTTCATAACAACGTTTTTGACAGATCTAAAAATTCAGTTCTGAAAAACGTAACACTGAACGCACAAAAAAGTCTGAAATTATTTATTGTTTTTATTATTTTTTGCACTTTAAAATCAAAATCCGAAAAGCGATACAAGACCCAGACGATCAGACCACACACAAAAAAAAAAAACTGGATCATAAACTGTTTTTTTGTTGCTTTTAGCTGTCATCTGAATTTTCAGATAGAATTTTTCATCTGAAAATTCAGAAAAAAACGTAAGAAACGTAACTAAATGTCAATCGACGTCAACTGAATTTTTATGACTGCTGGCCAATCAGAAGCTCTAAAAATGACAGTTCAGAACTGTCAAATGTGCTGATGAACGCGGCCAATTTTGCATAGCAAGAATTTCTTTATGGTCCGTGTTAATAATAAAATAAAATCAAAATAAAAAATAAAATAAAATAAAATAAAATAAAATAAAATAAAATAAAATAAAATAAAATAAAATAAAATAAAATAAAATAAAATAAAATAAAATAAAATAAAATAAAATAAAATAAAATAGACTCGATTAATTAGTGCAATTAGTGAAGTTTTTTTCATCTATGTTGCGGAAAAATATGAAAAATCTTTCAATTCCTGAGAATTGTCAAATCTTCGTACTGTGTGTGCAAGTCCGTGTAAATATTGCTAAAAACGAAAGATTTCATTTGTATAGAAAATTCGATTTTTTCGTCTAAACAAATCGATTTTTTTCTAAGCAGAACCGATTTTTTTGTTGCATGGAATTTGACATAAGCTGTTCTAAGTTGCTCTACCTCAAAAGCAAGTACAAAAAATCCTGGTCTAAACTGTTCCAAACTCTTCAAAACAAACTCACTGAACAGCAATTCAGAACAGTTTAGAAGAGAAAAATTTGTCACTGAACAGCAAAAACTTGTTCTTTTCTGTTCTAAACTGTTCAGAACAGACTCACTGAACAATTCTAATATGTTTTTGTAGTAATGTACCTACTTATAAAAAGTAGTGGCGGTAAGATTGTCAAAAAAACTTTGATAACACAAAAATCTCTTTTAAGAGTTCTTACATACAACAAATTAATAAGTATTTTAAGAAAGGACGTGTTACTAATATGTAAATATGAATTGGCAGCAATTTCAAATCAAACAAAAAATTATTTATTATTTTATAGTAACTATGTATGTATTTCAATAAGCACAGCATTTTATTTTTGAAATCAATCAACAAAAAAAAATATGAATATTAAAGCTTATAGGTATGTACATTAAGTATGGCGCGCTTTTGATGTTATATAACAAATTTTTAAGCATTCAACTTGAAAATCTTGAAATGTGGATGAAAATCGAAAAATAAAACAAGATTTGAGTTGAGTGTACAAAACTTAATATTTAAAAATAAATCAAACGTCACTCGTTAGTTTTCAAATACACATTCATTCTCTTGCACCAAATTGCACTCGCCAACTACTTATTTGCATTTACTAAAAAAGAATATTAAAACAAAATACAAATTTAATCTCAAAAAGGCAATTTAAGATTTGTATCCATAAAAGGATTTATTGTTTACTTACACTGGTAAGCACTACTAGTATTGAAGATAATGAACCCAAAACAAAAATAGAACTTACTTTCCAAAAGGCGCTGGATCAAGCTGTCCACGTTCAGATCAAAGTCAGCCATCGTGATATGAATGAGGTTCTTATGCAGGTGCTCCGCTTTTAAGAATTATTAAATTAAGAAGAAATTATTGGTGTCAGCAGTAGTTTTATCTTGTAAAATCACCAACGAATCAGCAGTGAATAAGAGGGGAGGGTTAATTAGTAAAATCACTTGCACAAAAATCGAATTGCTGTGCACGAGGAAGTTTTTTTTTTTTTTGAATAATCGCTCTAGCTTTATTTTTAACAAAAAAAAAATCCAATTAAGTTAGCAAAATGGGATTGGCCGTGTAAAGAAAGAAGAAAAACTGAAAATTATTGTGCATATATCACATCGAAGTTTTCATTCTACGGTTGCGAGAGTAATTCACTTCACTTTGTAACTGTATAGTTTATTCTTTATTTAATATTTTGGTTCGTTCAACGACCATACGTCTTTTCACGTATTTTATTACTTCCTAATTAGAATTTAGAATATCTTTTGTTTCTGTTATTACTTTTTAGAATACTTTTTTCACCTCAAATCATGGCGCTCGTAAAATGAAAATGAATACTATTCGATGAAGAACCAGATGACGTGATGATGAATATTTTTAATGTCGTTTTTCTTTCAGCCAAAAAAAATTGATCCCTGTGAGGGATTTTGATCCCGGACAAGTTTTTGCATTACATTCAACCAAAAAAAATCAATCCCTGACAATTCGGGATCAAAATCTCTGATCCCGAATTAAAGAGAGATTTACACCTACATGAAACACGCACTTGCACACACACTATTTATAAAACGTCATTTTGTGCTTTTGTGTGATTCTGTGATTCTATGATTTTCTATTTCATTTGCATTCCGTTTTTGATTCTTTGCCTATCAAAATTATTTTTTACTTTATTAAATTAAAATTATTTTTGACAAAATTAAATTTGACATCCCACACATACATTTGCAAACAAAAAACAAATCCAATATGCGTTTCTTTTGCCAAGAAAATTCGTGATCCGGGATCAAAATCCCTATTTGCAAAAGAAAAACGACATAAAAAAGAAAGAGGAATAGTTAAGTTGAGGAATGTCAACTTATTTGACGTTTTTTTTAATGGTTATTTCTTCGTTAAATTAAACATTACCCTGTGGCCACACGGGAAGTGGTGCATTGTCCCCTTTCACACGAAGATACTGCTTGCGTTCGGGTGGTAGTGAGATAGGCTATCCACCTATCCCAAAAATTTTCAGATACCTTGAGTTGTTGTTGCATCAGCTGACATCAGAAGTTTTTCAACAAGGGATTACAACAACACAAACCTATCCGGATAGGTTTGGCTTGCCCCCCGAACGCGGCCACTAATTGCTGGTGATTTTTTTGACGTTTTCTTTAAATCTCCTTAACAATCTCTTGTACCTTTCACACGAAGATACAAAGTCGGAGGAGACTTGATGTATTTTCCTTTTAAACTAACTTGGTTGAACGCACACAAACGTAGTGTGAAGAGAAACGTCAAAAAAGTCTCCTGAATTTGTTGACCGGGGAGATTTCGTTTACCCCTCTTTCTTCCTGCCCTTCTCGCCTATGAACTAATTGTTTCCGGCAACTCAGTTGCCTTGTGTGAAAGGGGACATTTCTTTTCTGTAAAATGTTAACTATTGTTAACGATCGTTCCTAAACTCGGAAATGTAACATTTTTGTGAACACTTATGACGTCATAAAATCGTTACTAAATACCAGTGTCATCTCGTCGATATGAATTGAAAATGTTAATCTGTCAAAAGCAACTGAATTTGGATTTTCATTTTGCGGTTATCTTTTGTTTACTTTTTCTCCTTTCGATTACTTAAATTTCGCTATTTTTTAATTTTATTTTTACTATAGATTTTATTTTAAACTTTGTCTTGTGTTATTTACTGATTAATTTTCTTTTTCTCAACAGTTTTATTTTTCGATAAGGAAGATTTCTTACAAAATATGCTTCGGTATCTATTTGGAATGGAAAGAATAGTTGCAAACATTTTCTCAATTTTGCGTGATGATTCGATTTTGTGCAAAAATAAATAAATAAACGAATTCAACTAATAAATTGTGTGCATTTTTAAAATTGTAATAATAATGTTTCCAATAAATTTGATGCAATCACAAATTTTCTTTTATTTTGATTCATGTAGTTCGCATTTTTTTTTGCAACCCATTTTGTTTGACAGATCAACAATATTTTCAACTGAGCGTTCCTAAATGAAATATTACAAAGTGTTAAGCCTTAACTACATTGGCCACTTTTTGCAAAATTACAAAAGTAAAAATATTTTTTTTCCGAATAGCGCAAAATTTTGTGAAAAAGAATGTACATAATTCTTTTTAAACCAAAATCTAAGCTTTCTGCATCATTTTTATACGTTTTCCAGTGAGCGACACTATCCCAAAATGAGTTTAAAAATTTTCACTTTTGTACTTTTTCACTTTTTTGGCTTATGTAGTTAAGGCTTAACATTTTTTTTTTTTATTAATTCATTATTCTCATATTGCTATTCAGTACAATTTATATATATACATACATAAGAGTATCGTACATTGATATATATAAAGATTAAAGTTAATTTGATATATATAAAGAATACAGATACATATACAAATTTTACAATAGTAGTTCAGAGAGAATAGTTAGTCCCACGAAGAAAAAAATCTCTGAGCGCTCAGAGCGATTTTTTTAAGTGGGACAAAAAATCTATCCTGAGCGCTGAGATATTCTGCTGAGATATGTGAGACGAAAATTTTTTGGATTCATTCAGTTTTCTTTTTCAGTCAAAACAGTTGTTCTTTTGACAACCAAATTCAATTTTTTTTGTGGTGCGCAAGTGCAAAAGTGGCAAATAAATACAAAATAAAGACGGAATGTTAATAAAAACTAAAATAAATTGAACTTGTTATTATTTCTCATTCATTTCAATAAGATTTCTGCTTCAAAAATTAAATATTTTAAGCAAAAGTTGAAAGTGATTTTTCAGAAGTTCAGTACAAGAATTATAAAACAATCTCTTGTACCTTTCACACGAAGATACAAAATCGGAGGAGACTTGCTGTATTTTCCTTTTAAACTACCTTGGTTGAACGCACACAATCGTAGTGTGGAGATTTCGTTTACCCCTCTTTCTTCCTGCCTTTCTCGCCATTGAACTGATTGTTGCTGGCAACTCAGTTGCTTTGTGTGAAAGGGGACTAATTGGATTGGGAGCAACAAATAGTTGGTCCCCTTTCACACAGGGCAACTGAGTTGCCGGCAACAATTAGTTCATAGGCGAGAAGGGTAGGAAGAAAGAGGGGGAAATGAAATCTCCCCGGTCAACAAATTGACGCTGATTACACGATTCTTTTTTTCGGTTGTTTCGTCTTTCGTTATTTTGACAGATATGGTGAGGGGTGTAGAAATGTAAGGGGAATGAAGTAACGAAAGCAGGAATGAAAATTTCAAGACTTTTTCTGGTTGAACATTTGACGTTCTGGTTTGACAACCGATTAGTGATGAGCGATGACGGCAATCGATGTAACCGGGATTCGTTAATCAAAGTAAAACATCGATACATATTTCAGTATCGATTTTTTGATAAATTACATCGACCATACAAGAAAATAGAAACATGCAAACAAAATAGTTTGTTTAAATCAAATGCAAAGAGAGAAAGTTCACAAAAATATTTATTGTTTTCTATCAAGTTGTGTGTTCTTTCAATAAGAAAATTGTCATGTGAAAGCATATAGTAATTTTATTAATTTGTTATAATTTATCGAATTTGATGGATCTTAAAAAAATTGACAAAAGTTCATTGGGTACTATTTCATGGAAAGGGAATAAGGATAATTTCAATACCCAAAGGAGTTTGCAAAGAGTTCAGCAAAGAGGGTGCGTAACAACTAGTTATAAATCAGGTACAAATTCCAATTTAGATCAATATCTACTTTTTAACCACGACAATAAATGTTCACACCAAAGTAAGTCTAAAAATGTTTTTTAATAAAACGAGTGTGACTCTTCCCAACTGGTTGAAAAAAACCACAACACAGGTTGGCGAAGTCGACAACTCACATAGGTTTCAATACAAACAATCGATAACAAGCATGAAATTCACGTCTATTCTTCGCGCTTAGATTAGAAGTCGAAAATTCTCTGGCCTTTTGTAAAAGTACTTAGCTGTTATCGCATTTTTTATAAAATTTCCTTTGGGGATTGGGGAAAACATACGTGGTAAAATCATTTTTCAGGTTATGGTCGTATATTTTATGAGTTACTGAAGAAGTAAATGTTTTGATAGCTTTTTGTTGGTGTGATTTACATGTAAGAACTAAGCTTAAGCCTAGTACGCAGATCGCGCTAAAATTTATCTTCCATACAAATTTCCTCCAAAGATAAATTTTAGCGAGGATATTTAGCTAGGCAGTACGCAGTTCACGCGCTAAATTCAAAAAGTCTCCACTTAATTTAGCAAGCGAAATAATGCTCAACGCATTCTTTCACAGATAAATTTTGACATTTGTGCTCTTAGCAAACGATTGTAGAGATAAAAATTGTAGGGATAAAATTTAGTTTAGCTTGAACTGCGTACCTTGCTTTAATATGAAAAATGTCTACATTTGTACAAAGAAGAAGCCTATGCTTTTTTTTTTTTTTTTTTTTTTTTTTTATTATTATTATGACCTTTATTTTTCACATTTTTATTTATAATAGTTTTTGTAACAATTCATTTTATAGCATGGCTTTCGCCGTCTGCCAGAGTGACAACTTATTGTTAAGCCTATGCTTTACTAGCTTTAATTTTTTAACTTTCCAAAATGTTTTCAAATCATTTTTTTTTATTAATTAAAATATTGAAGATTTAATGGAGGAAAGTAGTTTATACATTTTGAAAGACACTAATATGATTTTACGTCTTAAATAAAAACACGTTTTTATGTGAAATTTTAACATATTTGGTTCTTAAAATAGAAAAGGAAGAAGTATTTCCTTTGTTTTCAAGTATCGATTTCGAAAAATACCGATATTTCGGTTCGATAAATGTGTGTTCCAATTTATCGCTGAGAATTTTTCAATATGGCTCATCCCTAAAATCAAAGCATTATCCGAAGAACTTTTAAACTTTAAATTATAAGTTTTAACATTGCTTTAAATTGCTAAATAGGGTATACATTTGAACAAGAAGTGATGAAACCACTTTTTTAATTATTATTAATGTTTATTTTCCAATAAATCCACCGCGGAGATTCTGAATGTCAAAATAACGAAACAAGTCTCACGAATGTAAAAAAGAATCGTGTAATCACGAGGATACGTACCTGTCAAAAAGACGAATAACGAAACGAACGAAAAAAAGAATCGTGTAATCAGGCTCATTCAGGAAACTTTTTTGACGTTTCTCTTCACACTACGTTTGTGTGCGTTCAACCAAGGTAGTTTAAAAGGAAAATAAAAAAAATCTCCGGGTTTTTGTTGCTTGCGTGTGAAAGGTACAAGAGATTGTTAAGGAGATTTAAAGAAAACGTCAAAAAATTCACCAGCAACTAGTATCTTCGTGTGAAAGGGGACTTGCTGGGGCTAGCAACAAAAAGTTGCCTAGTGGGCGATGGGCCTTACATTTCTACACCCCTCACCATATCTGTCAAAATAAGTCCCCTTTCACACCAAGATACTAGTTGCTGGTGATTTTTTTGACGTTTTCTTTAAATCTCCTTAACAATCTCCTGTACCTTTCACACGCAGATACAAAGTTGGAGGAGACTTGCTGTATTTTCCTTTTAAACTACCTTGGTTGAACGCACACAAACGTAGTGTGAAGAGAAACGTCAAAAAAGTTTCCTGAATTTGTTGACCGGGGAGATTTCATTTCCCCCTCTTTCTTCCTGCCCTTCTCGCCAATGAACTATTTGTTGCCGGCAACTCAGTTGCCCTGTGTGAAAGGGGACTAACGAAAGACGAATCAACCGAAAAAAAGAATCGTGTATTCAGCCATTGCCAATTCAGCGTCTATAAACAGCAATATTATGTCTGTTCCTTTACTTTGAAACTCTGTGATTCTGTGCATTTTACTGCCATTTTATTTTTTTTATATGAACTTTGACAGAACGTTGGACTGAAATGCACACAAATGCACAGAAAATCATAGAGTTTCAAAGTAAAGGAACAGGGCTATTATCTCTGTCTCGTTCATTTTTAAATGTCAAACTAAAATTCTTGGCACAATGACATTTAATAAGAGAAAGAAAATCGATTCGTTCATATGTGTAACGATATAAAGCACTTTTGTATTTTCCTAATTAAATACCGGGCCATCTGCCCTTCTCTTTTACATACACCCAATAGAGATCTCTACCAAATTGTCAGTTTCAAATGACAGCAAAAACTCGGCACAATGACAGATGAAATTGGAAAGAAAAAAATAAGGAGGGCTAATTTTAATTACAAAAATCTTGCTATTTTGTGCAATAAAAAGATTAAAATATCTTATATAAAGTATAAAAACATTTTTACTTGCATGTTTTCTATAAAAAAGGAAAAAAACAATTCGAAATATTTATTTGCCTCCAAAATAAACCAAACAAATGGCTACCACTTAAATGTCATTGTGCCGAGAATTTTAGTTTGACATTTAAATATGAACGAGACAGAGATATATTGCTGTTTGTTAAAAAGCCCTATGGTGTGATAGATAGTGTCGTCGTTGATCCTATCTCTTTTCTTTTCATACCCATAGGTTAAGTTAAGTTAAGTTAGGTTAAGTTATATAGTAGGATACTTCCCTGTTGAGTGGAAGTATATATATTTTGTTCAGTAGAATAAATTTCTTTAAACTTGAATTCGATTTGTTAATCATTAAAAAAAAACAAAATCTGTAAACCTTACATGTGTAGCCAGACCAATTCTAAGTCGGCAATCTTAAATTACATAGTTTATAAGACATTACAATGTACAAACTAAATAAGTGATTGAATTACTGTAAAAGAAAAACTCAATAAAATTTACTACTACTACTACTACAATGACATTTAGTGTTTGTTTTATTTTGGAGGCAAATAAATATTTGGAATTGTTATTTCCTTTTTTTTTTAGAAAATCTACAAGTAAAAATGTTTTTATATTTTATTTAAGATATTTTAATCTTTTTATGGCACAAAATAGCTAGATTTTTGTAATTAAAATTAGCCCGCCTTTTCTTTTCTTTATAATTTCATCTGTCATTGTGCCAAGTTTTTGCTGTTTAAATTCTCATTTTTCTGATCATTGAAATTAAAACAACAAATAAACGATTTATTTCAAAAAAGTTAAAAAATAAATACAATTGAATATAATTTGAAGTCCAAACTAAATAACTTCAGAGTTGTAATGCACATTATGTACTTTATAGCGAGTTAAAAGATTGTTGTTTTTAGCTTGCAAACGCGGCAATTCCAGTTATCGCACGGCCTAAAACCAAACCATGTATATCGTGGGTACCTTCATAGGTGTTAACTGCCTCTAAATTCATAACATGTCTTATAATATGGTATTCATCTGAAATACCATTACCTCCAAGCATATCTCGGGCTACACGAGCTATATCGAGTGCTTTTCCAGAATTATTTCTCTTCAGCATAGAAATCATCTCAGGAGTATGTAAGTGTTGATCCTTTAAGCGACCAAGTTGTGCACATGCCAACAAACCTAAAGTAATTTCAGTCGACATATCTGCCAACTTCTTTTGAATCAATTGGTTTGCCGCCAAAGGTCTTTTGAACTGATTTCTATCCAAAGTATACTGTCTTGCAATTTCAAGGCAAGATTCAGCAGCTCCAAGTGCTCCCCAAGCAATACCATAACGCGCATTATTAAGACAAGTAAATGGGCCCTTAAAACCAGTAACGTTGGGAAGAATATTTTCTTCTGGTACCGCAAGATCATCCATGAGCAGCATTCCAGTTGTAGACGCCCGCAATGAAAACTTGCCTTCAATTTTGGGCGTGGATAGGCCCTTTGAAGACAGCGCACGATCAACAATAAAGCCGCGCAATAGTTCATCATCGCACTTCGCCCAAACAATAGCGATGTCTGCTATAGGGGAGTTTGTTATCCAAGTTTTGCTTCCATTTAGTACATAACACTTAGCCTGACTATCATATTTTGCACGAGTTTCCAGTGCTGTTATATCACTTCCATGGTTTGGTTCGGTAAGTCCAAAGCATCCAATGAGTTTACCCTGCGCCAATTTGGGTAAATATTTCTCTTTTTGGATATCACTGCCAAAATCGTAAATGGCACCCATGACCAATGAACTCTGGACACTTAGAGCTGATCGATATGCCGAGTCAATACGCTCAATTTCTCGAGTTAGGAGACCATAAGCAATATTTGAAACTCCAACACATCCGTAGCCTTTTAGAGTGCAGCCAAGAGCACCCAGCTCACCTAACTCTGTCATTATTTCTTTGTGGAAAAATTCATCACGATTAGCGAGTGTTACACGCGGCAAAAGAGTTTTGGTACAGTAACTTCGAAATGTATCGCGAATTGCTACTTCTTCTTCTGTCAACAAAGATTCGATATTTAGTGGATCCCTCCAATCGTATTCTGGTTTATTTGAAGATTTTGAAGAAAATGAAAACCTAAATGTTTTCCTGGCTTTGAGAACTTGCCTGGTGATTATTTGAATCGACATCATTCTTTTTATATCAAACAAAATATACTAACTCAAGAGTAGCAACGAAAATAGGCAGTATATCTGTAACTAAAGATAACTGAAAATAAAATGAAATTCTAATCGGTATAGATAAGAAAAGAACTCCATTTGATTGAGTCTCCTACTCCTTCAACTAACTCAAACAAAGCAACAAGTAAGCTGCAAACCACAGAGTGAAATACTCAAAAAAAAAAAAGCAAATGGCCGCGTTCAATTCCTTACATGGTGGCTCCATGAGAAAGAATACTGTATTGCATGCTAGGAAAATTGCTCATGGAGGCTACTATTCTATAAAAAATTACTTGCCACATATTGGCCGCGTTCGGGGGGTACACAGATAGGCTATCTGAGATACTTTAGTATCTGATATGTTTTCGAACCGACCGGATAGGTAACCTATCAAAAATCAAAACAGCTAACAAAAGTTTAAGTACGTACCAGAAGTAATTTTTTCCCAGATCTCTGCTGTGTCTTCAAAAACGTTGGTCGTGTCGTTCCAATTGACAGATATCTTCATTCACCATTAATAACACCATTAAAAAAATTGCTAATTTAATCACTTTCGATGATTTTACAAGCATTTTAAAAAACTACATAGAACATTGTTGGGAAAAAAGTTGATTAAAAATAACGAAAAAGGTTCTATGTACAACATAGAACCTTTTAGTATTGAAGAGATTATATGGGAGATGTTTTTGTATGGAGAAAAAAAGAATTTATCCTAAAAAAAAAAGACCTTAATTGCGTTTGATTGATGTTTTATATTTAAAAATAAAAAACTCAATAAAAATATATATTTTCTCAAATGAAATAGTCCACAAATCACTTCCTCGATTTAAAAACTAAACGGATTTGAAATTATGAAAAATGGTTCTATGTCATCGAAAACGTAGAACTTTTGTCTTTAATCAAAAAGTATATTAAATTCAAAAAGGTTCTATGTGGAATAATTTACTCGAGCGAAAAAGTTCTATGTAAATTATAGGCGTTTGTTTTTCGTGTGACAAAAAGTACGATAAAGGTTCTATGTTGAACATAGAACCTTATAGTACTGAGTAATAGTGCGAAATCAATGAAAGTTCTATGTCTTTTTTGTCTGAAGCGTTGCCAGCAATTTTTTAAAATTTTTCTTTTTTATTCTATCTTAAAGCCGCTAAAATTACAAAAATTTTGGTATATAAAACTCATTTTCGATATTTTGGTCGACACACAACCTTATAGTTCTCAGCCAGCGATTTGTTTTTGACAACAGCTGTTTGGTTCATAAGCTGAATTTTCCTATGGCATTACAACAACACAAACCTATCCGGATAGGTTTTGCTTGCCTCCCGAACGCGGCCATTGCTTTGCTCATAGAAAGCTATGAACAGTATTCTATTGTCGTTTTTCTTTCAGCCAAACAAAATTGATCCCTGTGAGGGATTTTGATCCCGGACAAGTTTTTGCATTACATTCAACCAAAAAAAATCAATCCCTGACAATTCAGGATCAAAATCTCTGATCCCGAATTAAAGAGAGATTTACACCTACATGAAAAACGCACTTGCACACACACTATTTATAAAACGTCATTTTGTGCTTTTGTGTGATTCTGTGATTCTATGATTTTCTATTTCATTTGCATTCCGTTTTTGATTCTTTGCCTATCAAAATTATTTTTTGCTTTATTAAATTAAAATTATTTTTGACAAAATTAAATTTGACATCCCACACATACATTTGCAAACAAAAAACAAATCCAATCTGCGTTTCTTTTGCCAAGAAAATTCGTGATCCGGGATCAAAATCCCTATTTGCAAAAGAAAAACGACATATGACACGGTGTCTCCACCTGAAATATTTTATAGATAACTATCTGTCACTTTCGATAGAATGAAAGAGCGATAGTATACCATAAAATGTTGGTTGGGCATTTTAATAGCTTTCTATTTCATTTGTCTCAAAAATTTCACAGGGCAAAGTTATTAAGTTAAACCAATTTAAAGAATTGATTATTATTAATTTTACTTAAATTCATAAGAAAAAGACCAAAACTTCCTTTTGGCACTTGCAATAAATTAATTACATTTGAAAAAACACAAACCAGAAAAAAATTGAAACAAACCCACAGATGTCAAAGGGAAAATTGCTTCTTCATATTTTTCTATGAGCAAAGCAATATGTGGCAAGAAATTTTTTATAGAATACTATGAGTAGCCTTCATAAGCAATTTTCCTAGCATGCAATACAGTATTCTATGAAATCTTTCTCGTGGAGCCACCATGATAAAATTTAAAAAGTCGATAGAGAAAGATCACGGCATAGAACGACCTACCCTCATCGAGGTACAAGGTAATAAGTATACAGTTTTATAGGTAGTGCCTAACCAATTATTTTGCGCAAGGGTTGTCTAGCGTAAAGTGGTCAAGTCATAGGGTTGCCACGCTTTAAAGATAATTTTTCGGTTTTTTACAATTATCTGACACAGCTCAGAGGGTAAGTTTTACAAGCATAAACAATAATGAATATAAAAGAAAATTTTATTTAAAAAATTTAAATAGGTGGTTTTTTAAAAATCGCAATTTTAATGGGGTAAATTTGGGTAAACAAAAATAAAAGTCTAGAATCTATTTTCTGAATGATAGAGATTTTGGTTCTTTTTGTAGTAGATGGATCCTTTCAAATTAAAAAGTCATGGATATATAAAAAAAATGTGAAAAATCTACAACTCTAGATATTAACGTTTAGAAGTAAAATTATGAAGAATAGACGTTGGAGTAAAAAATTACCATAAATCAGGGTAATGTTTTTTGGAAATAAATTTTATATTTTTGAAAAGCGGATAAGGATTAGATTGACACGTATTTTTTATTAAAGGCTCTCCCAAACCAACGCGATTAATCGCCGCGACAATAGAAAACAATAAAAACAACGTGTTGTTTTGTTTGACAAACACGTGCTGTTATTGTTGTTTTCTTTTGTCGCGGCGATTAATCGCGTTGGCTTGGGAGAGCCTTAAAGCTCTATTTTTCATCAATTTTTTGGTGGTTTTTGATTTTTTCCATTTTACCCGCATTGATATTTTCATTAAAAACCGCATGAGCTGTGGCAGATAATTGTAAAAGCCGAAAATTACCTTTAAAGCGTGGCAACCCTATGACTTTACCCTAAGCGACCCTTGCGTAAAATTTTTGGTTAGACACCACCTACAAAACTGTATACTTATTACTGGCCGAACACAATGGTGAAGCTGCAGCTGCAGCATGTAGCACTGTCAAAGTTGAAAGATACAAAAAAAGGTAAGTATACAGCGCTACAATGTGAAGCTGCAGCTGCAGCAAGAGAAGTCGCTGCAGCAAAAGTTGACTTAACTTTAACTTTTTTACTCGCTACAAGCTGCACTTGAGATGGAGTATATGGGATCGTTCAACGCTCTCTCTTTCTGACTCAAGCTAGTCATGATGTAGTCTCGCTACACCATTGTAGACGTTCTTTGCTACATAAATGAGCGATTTTCGTGACAGCTTGTGCTACAGCGATTCTTTTTGCTGCAGCTACATCTCATTGTGTTCAAGTAGTTAAATGGTATAGCTTGAACCAAATTAGTTGGCCATTCTACTGCGCAGGTCTCTTCAAATTTCTCTGCTCATCTCTTTAATTTTGAAAAATACACAAAAATCACTGAAAAAAAGATGTAAATGCTGGCGTTGTTCGCTGCTGTGAACCGAAAATACTGAAGCACTAAGGAGGGTGAAGGCTGTTTCACAATGCGACGAGAAAACGAGACGTCAGCGTGACGAGATCTCTTCGTAGTTTCTCTCTCTTAAAAAAGAATTTTAAACATTGAAATAATGCATAATCAATAAAAAAAAACATTTTTGTTCTCTTAAATCCTCTTTCTGCGCAACCGACCGTTGGCCAAGTGAAATGGTTCAAGCTATACCTCGATGAGCGTAGGTCATTCTATGGCGTGATCTTCCTCTATCGACTTTTCAAATTTTTTAGGATGAAAGCTTACAACTAAATCAGGATTTCTCGGAGAAGGGAAGAGATATCGAAGAGATTTAAATAGAATTTAAAAAAAAATAAAACTAGTGCATTTAGAAACCGTTGCAAACTATGTTAAAACAAATTACCTCACGGTTTAACGTAACATCGAAAACAGCAAAAAACCGATGTGTTTTATTTTCAAACGGGAATATCTCAAAATTGTGATTTGATAGAAAAAATAGCCCCAAAATTGGGGCTTTTTTCATAATGCGAAATAACCCCATTTTCAAAATAAAAAAAAGCACAAAAAAAATAGAAATAGTCAAACCAAAAGCGAAAAATGGCCCCAAAAATATATATGTACATAAAGCCACAACATATGAAATTGGGGCCAGTTTTCATAATGCAAATTAACCCAAAAATAAAAATATGAAAAGGGGCCCAAAACAATGAAAAATGACGCCAATTCACAAAATTAATTTTGTGTTGTTCCTTTCTATATAAGTTCTTGAGGACATTTTTTGTTTGGGGCCATTTTTCATTGGGGCAAATTTCATGTAGCCGAATTGTTATTGTGTTGTATTCTTTCCCCTATTTATTATTAATAAATATAAGATTTTTTATTAAGAAACAACAAAAACTTACATTCATCATCAACCGAATCTGTAATCCGCCAACAAAAAGATGACCGAAATGAAAATGTCAAAATTTTGGCGGATTGCAGATCGGTTCGTTTTGTAGAACATCCTTCAATCCGTAAAATCTCAAGCAATACGGAATTCAGAACTGCGAAAATTTTTAAACGGGACGTTTTGGTATTCGAACGAAAATCAGAACAGCCGTGAATAAAGAATTATCCAAATTGGGAATGATATTACCTAATCGGTTGCTAAATAATATATGTGGTAATGAATTAAAACGCGAAAAATGGTCGAGTTCGTAAAAGTAAAACTTCGGCAACACTGCCACATTCAAGTCGCATTTCTGCAGGCAAATGAAGTCCGTTTCAAACTGTGTTCACTGTTTTAAAAGCGCTGATGTTTGCTCTCAGCATTTAAATCAATAGGCCAGTCCCACGGAGAAAAAATCTCAGTGAGCGCTCAATGTCAATTTGACGGAGGCGAAATCATTTCGTGGGACAACATTCTCCGCTCAATTGTAAAAAACTCAGGTGTTATAATTCTCGTACTGAAATTCTAAAAAATCACTTTCAACTTTTGCTTAAAATGTTTAATTTTTGAAGCAGAAAACTTATTGAAATGAATGAGAAATAATAAAAAGATCAATTTATTTTAGTTTTTATTAACATTCCGTCTTTATTTTGTATTTATTTACCACTTTTGCACTTGCGCACCACAAAAAAATTTAAATTTGATTGTCAAAAGAACAGCTGTTTTGGCTGAGAAAGAAAACTGAGAAATGAATCCAAAAAATTTTCATCTCACATATCTCAGCGGAGTTTGGTTTTTACGGGCATCCGGTTAACACCTAGCAATTAATTTTACAAAGTCCAATAAGAGTAGTTTTCTTTGAAACTAAAATTAAACTTAAATCCCATGTTTTTTTTCATAAAAATATTTATATAATCGCATTAAACGAATACTCCCACGCGAGTTTCTATAATTATAATCCTTGGATGACCAATACTTATAGTGGTTTCCTTCGGATTACAAACGAGTAATAAAAAACGTGGTCTTAATAACTACTCAAATCTTGACACTCTAGCCCAGTCCGAGCTAGAATCGTTGCTCACTGCAAAGCTGCAAACCATAATGCAATATCCGAAACATGAGACATAAAAAGGAGTCTCCTACAATGATTAAAAAGCCCCCGCCATCTACCATCACCAAACCGTCGCCTCCAATCGTTAATCTGAAAAAATTGGCAGCGGCGCAACAGCTACTGAGCCAGAGTCAGCACGACGCCAACAACGTAACAGACAGCCGAAGCGCTCTCCACAAACCAATTTTCCAACCGAAGCCACCACTACCATCAACCACAACCGCCCAACTAACGCACAGTGATCAAACTACTGTACCTGTTATAGGTAACCCAACAGATGCTGCCTCCTCCAGCGAGACATACCTCTACCGAAACGATACTTTCGAGATGCCGTATTTGTCGCAAACGAGCCCCACCTCTGACAGGCAAAACCCTAGCAAGAGACACACCTCTTTCAACGTCGACCACATGTACTCGAGTATGGACCCACCACCTGCTAATAACCTCTATGATCAGACTTCCGCTGCCAGCACTGGCTCGGTTGATTTGATCCATAGGCACTCCAGCCAAAACTCGGATTGGCAATTACCTGACCGGAGGCATACAGCCTTCACTAGATCCAACTCGTCCGACACTATGGACACACAACAGACACGGGATGGCAACAGATTCGCCATTCTACAATCGATGAAATTCCTACCCAGGTCACAAGCCCTACCGGCTGTGAGTGACGCACATAACAGCACCAATCAACAATCAACCGATGCAGCACTGTCCAGCGCGGGATTGAAAAACGCTAATGACGGCAGCCACAATATTAACGATCTGAGTCAAGATAAACTGCTCAGGGGTAAGTTTTGTCCACCCATAGTTTTATTTAACGTAGATACATATAAAGTAGTGAAAGATTTTCGTAGTAGAGGAGTAGACTTTAATTATAAGATCGTTAATAGAGGACAATCGTGTCGCCTCTACGTTGACAACCCGGAGGTGCACCGTGAGCTGATGGGGGTTATCAGGGACTCTCCGGGGGTAAGGGCTCACCCCTACACCCTTAAGGAGGACAAAACCACGAATGTGGTTCTCAGAGGTCTAACCTCTGATTTTTCTACTTCAGAAATTTTTGAAGAATTGAAGCTAAGAATTGGCAACGTTGAAAAAGTTTCTAAATTTGAAACGTTGAGATCCAAACAAATGAAATTAGATTATAACCTATTTCTGATTCGCCTTCTTCCAGGCACGAGCTCCAATGAGTTAGTTAAAATCAAATTTCTCTTGAATACGCGGGTTTATTGGGAGAAACCTAAAGGCAATAGTGGTGTGCTTCAATGCCGTAGATGCCAACAATTTGGCCACTTGGCGAAAAACTGTGCCAACGCATATAACTGCGTAAAATGCATCTCTAATCATGAGCCAGGCTGTTGCCCCACCCTTTTGGCGGAAGGTAGTAAAACAGTCTGCATTAATTGCGGGGGAAATCACACTGCAAACTACAGGGGCTGTGTGGCATATAAAGATTATTACCTCCGTAGGAAAAATCTTATGCGCGAGGCCAATGAAAGAAAAAATAAAAATCAAATGTTTTCAAAAATGATCTCGTCAGGGAATTTGCGCACTCCAGGAGTGTCCTATGCCAATGTGGCAGCAAATAACACTGACTTTCCCTCTCAACGAGGGACTACAGTATCATCGGCAAATCTCCAGAAAGGTAAAGAGGAGGTTGTAAATGAATTTATGAATTTTTCCGACGACCTTTTTGGTCGTAATATATATAACCTTGTTGACAAAATCGAAAACTTTATGCGTAACATTAACAATTTCTCTTCTGTAACTCAAAAAAGGCTTGCATATCTTGACCTTTTAAACCAACTCTTATTCAGTTCCAAATAATATGATTTTAAAATTTTTACAATTTAACATTACGTCGCTAATTCACCATGCAAGGAGAATAGAACTGCAGAAGTTACTCCTTGCAAGCAATGTTTCGGCTGCTTTCATACAAGAAACGCACCTTAACTCAAAGCATAAGCTATTTATTGACTCTTTTAATACTCTCAGGAATGACCAATCTCAGGGCGTTGCGATTATGTTGAAAAAAAACATACAATATGAAATCATTGACTGGAAGTCTACCCACTTCCCTTGCATATTTGTCAGTATTACCATATATAAAAATAATATTTCAAAAAAATATCTTCTTGGATCAATCTATATCCCCTCCAATAGTTCCCCCTCGACCCTGTCTGGTGAACTGATGAGAATAGATTCTCTTGCCAGTTCATACGAAGGGGCAATTATTGGAGGTGACCTGAATGCCAGAAGTCCTAATTGGGGAGATAGTGTTTTTAACCAAAATGGCAAAACCTTGGTGAACTGGCAATCTGCTCACTTCCCCTCTTTGTCAAACTTTGCTTCCCCCACTCCCTCTTTCCCAAGAAGTAACTCATTCCTCGATCACTTTTTGATCTCTAATCACCTCGTCAATACGATTAATCCGGATTTTTCCATTGAAACCCTTTCAACATTTACCGAACATTGCCCTCTTTTATTAAAACTTCAAATAGACAATATCCAAATACCCAACATAAGTCCAGCCTATTCCATCTCTTATAAGGGCACGAATTGGGAAGCCTTTTGGGAACAATTGGACCTTATACTTTCCACACGTATTCCTCCTCATAATGTTTGTCTAACTAACTCGGAGATAGATTCATTTATCTCACTTTTTAATGAGGCTCTTCTTAGCTCTCTTGAGAGCCACTCTTCTAAATTAACTACAACCTTTAAAAGATACAACAACCTCCCGAGGGACATTGAAAACCTATACAAAATCAAGCATCAATGGCAACGTCGCCTGAAACACATCTACCACAACACCTTCAACCGTTTCAACCCCCAATATAAAGAGCTATCTATCAGAGTGTCACTTTTAAACAAAATCATTCAAGATAAAGTAAAAATCTGGATCAACAACTTGTTCCACAAACGCATGTCAAAAATAAAACCGGGTCCGCGAGCTTTTAAAGAAGCATTTAAATTCCTGGGGAAAAAAAGGAGATTCTCTTGTGAGAAAGTCATAGTTAATAACAATACTCTTTCAAATGAACAAAGTATAGTTTCAGCTTTTGAACAACATTATAAGGACACTTTTCTTGCGAGAGTCCCCTCTTTTGATCCTCAGGTGGCAAACAGTGCTTTTGCCTCAGTAAATCTGATTCACTCCCAAAAGCCTAACCATATCTTCCTATTCGACGAAAATTACTCAGCTCTTCGTCCGTCCGATAACAACATCTTTACTAACACTGAGGAAGTTTCAAACATCATCAAACTACTCAAGCCTAGTAAATCCAGTGGCCTGGATGGTATTTCAAATTTCGCACTCAAAAAACTCACCCCACTTGGGAAAAGTTTTCTGACGATTTTATACAACAACTGCATTAACAACGGGTACTTCCCGACCCCTTGGAAAATCGCGAAGATTCTCCCAATTCCAAAAAACAGGATTTCCTTTGAGCTGAGTAATTTTCGACCGATTTCCCTGCTCTCCAATACTGGTAAAATTCTGGAACGTATTATCCTAAATAACCTAAACTGCCCTTCTGACATTCCTATTGAACCCATACCCGACTTTCAGTTTGGTTTCAGGAAAGGTCTCTCAACAGTTCATGCACTACTCAAATTGCATAACGACATATCCCTTAACCTAAGAGAAAAGAACTGTACAGTAGCCTGCTCTCTGGACGTTGAAAAAGCTTTTGACAGCGTCTGGAGAGACGGTCTTCTTTTTAAAATTTCAGAACTCAATTTTCCTCAACACCTAATCCACCTTTTAGATAGCTTCCTGAATAATCGGAAATTTTATATTCAGATTCAGGGCACAAAATCAAACTTATGTGCCAGTGACAGCGGAGTCCCCCAAGGCTCCATTCTGGGCCCCCACTTATACAACCTTTTTATACACGATTTCCCGCATCAATTTTCTGAAAACAATCTTATCTCAACTGCTCTTTTGTACGCGGATGATACAATCGCCTATGCAAGGCATGCATCGCCCATAACCGCACTTCGGCACCTGGAAAAACACCTACAGCTTATTTACAAATACTATAAAACCTGGGGTATTAATATCAACCCTCTAAAAACTGAATTGATTTGTTTCAGGAATGCCAGTGGCAAAGGACCCCGAGGTGTAACGAAAGAGAGCAAACAACTTGAGCTCAGAATTAATGGTTCAATAATCAAGGTCAGAAACGATATAAAATACCTTGGGGTTAAATTTACAAACCTTTTTAAATTTAACTTCCATGCCAAATATGCATTATCCAAATCCCGAAAAATAGCGAATGCTCTAATGCCGTTTCTTAAACAATACTCATTATCTAATAAGTCCAAACTCCTTTTTTACAAAACTCTGATTCGACCGATCCTTCTTTACGCTTTTCCGGTTTGGTTTACAGTTTCCCCAACGGTGGCAGACGATTTGTCAAAGCTTGAAACGCGGAAACCAACACCATTCCGCTAATAAATTATGCCTTAACCCTTATGAAGAAAACAATCTCTAATCTCAATCACATTGACAACTTTCTCATTGACGAAAAGATATCTTCAGTACCTATCAGCTCCTGGGAGTCAGAGTCATACCCGTGTGCCCTAGGAGTCTCTTTGCTGAGCATCCCGTCAGCTCTCGATGCTTCTATACCTTCATTTTATACAAAAGCTATTCCGGGGCATAATCGTGGCTAAAGAGCCTCACAATTTGTGAGGATTCTCTGAAAACATAATCTAAAAAAAAAAAAAAAAATAATAATAATAATAATATTAAAATATTTTAACAAATTTTAGAAAATGAACCAGTCACAGTAAGTTAATAGTAATTCCCTCGATTCGCGGTCTTGGTTGGAGTCTACTCTTTTGCCTTAATTGAATTTTTGTTCCTTACGGGCAAAATCGTTGGTATACCTATATAAAATGCTTTGTACGCGTATGGTGGACATAACTCCCCTTTATTTTATTCTATTTTTTATTTATGTTTGTGTATATCCCTAAAGTGTGTTAAAGAAATATTCAATAATTAAGAATGTAAAAGAAACTATTGTAAAATATTGTTAAAAAGAAAAAAAAAATAAAAACAGGATCATACATTTAGTCATTTAATCGTAATCATGTATATGTAAAATATTTACCTAACATTCAAACTTGATGGTTTCATCCTCTATGTCTCCATTACTAAATATATCATTTTCCAACTTATGTACATAAAAATTTAAAAAAAATAAAAAATGTCAATAATTAACTTACTTACGAACGTAATTATTTAAATTAGCATTCAGGATCCTGAAAATACAGACAAATGTACAAAATTATAGCTAATTCAGTAAATGATAATATACATAGGTACTCGTACCTCTCGCTTATTATAATCCAACCTATCTAATATTAACCCAACGAACACTCTCTATTGTCATTGAGAACTAATCTTATAAATTCATAAACAATTCAAGGAAACAAAGATATATCTATACCTACTCTATGTTATCTTTTTCGCTACTCTTCAAGTACCTAACATATGATAAAGAAAAATATCCAAATATCGCAATACATGCGCACTCTTTGTGTTATAATGTCAAGCATGCTGTATACTGTGTATACCGGCATCTTCTACCTAGATTTAAGTTAGTTTTAAGTACTTTTTGTATATATTCATAGATGACACTACGTCTCAAGCAACTATAATACTCCTGAGCAAGAGTATCTACTATCTCACTCTTAACTAAGCCATGTGGCAAACAAATATGTAACAGTATAAAGCAGGCAATACTTTATAGCCGCAGTATAAAATCATAAAGAAACAGAGACAGATACACTTTTGTAATACCCCTAGTATGAGACTCAATAAAGATAAATTCTAAAAATTCACATATCTCAGCAAAATATCTCAGTGCTTAGGTGAGATTTTTTGTCCCACGAAAAAAAATCTCTGAGCGCTCTGAGCGCTCAGAGATTTTTTCTTCGTGGGACTGGCCTAATTTTTGCCCAAAATGTACATTACTACTACCATTTTTTTTGCAATTGTTTTTAGCAGTGATTGAGCATATTTACTTTTACGAACTCGGGGAATGTTTCGACATACATAAATACATTGAGATCATTTGTTGAATCAAATATTCGAAAATTGATTCCAAAACAAAAACAAATTTATGATAGCCTATGCGAGCAATAACTGACGACATTGGTGGAATGTATTTCTTGGGTGCACCAGGCGGCACAGGTAAAACATTTCTTAATTCTTTGATATTGGCAACCATACGACCAAGAAATAATATTCCATTGGCAATTGCATTATCTGGAATAGCGGCAACTTTATTTGAATGTTATAAATTGCCATTGAACATTCAAAATATTGAAACCCCAGCATGCGGTATTTCAAAAACATCTATGGAATGTGTAAAGTGCTCAAACAATGCAACATAGATATATATGGGACAAATGCACAATGGCATACAAAAAATCGTTGGAAGCGTTGGATCGAATATTACGTTTGCCGTTGGCTCAATTATATTTATACAAAGTTCCTCTCTCTAAACTTTACACTTTATATATATTTAATTTTTTTGCCAGTAACAAAATTATTTATTTTTTTTTGGCAGAGTTTATATGCAATGAAATTTTGATTTATTTTACTCAAATTAACTAAACAGTATTAGTTTAAATAAAATGATAAAAGTGGCGGTGCAGTTGACCGATTTTACTCAAACCACTTTCCAAACCTTCCCACCGCTAGTAAGGACAAAAGTTGAAAATTTCAGCGAAATCTGTTAAGTAGTTTTTAAGTCTATAAAGCACAAACATTTTTGGGGCTTCTATTTTATTATATGTATTGAGTATTGATCTAATTTTCCATCATATGGGATAATTCCAAAATTTATCCTATGCACCTTTGTGGGAAAATTTTCATTTAATTCTTAAGGGATCGTGAAAAAAAATTTGAATGCCGAAAAAAATAAAAATAATAATAACGGTACATTTCACAGACTTCTAAAGTACCAGTGAACCACGCTCATAAATGTTTGTAATAGTTTTAATATGTTGTCTTCATTGTATTAATTTCTGTTTTGCTTGTATTAATTTATTTGTTTTTTTTTTTCAAATATATATAATGTTTTTCTTAGTTTTGTTGTAGTTTGTTGCTTACTAACTACTAACACTGCACTAAGTGATGAGCCAGTGTGCACAATTATTGTGTTTTGCTATTAAAGATGAATGGTTAAAGGCACTTAATATAATAAGAATATTATTTTTTGTGCTTATAATTTTATTTTGCGTCATTTGAGATATTTCACAAGTTAATCCTGCGATCCTTTCTAAAAAAAAAATTAATTTCATTGAAATGAAACTATAAAAAACGTATATCTTTGAGTTAAAACATATAATGTTGTCAATATTTTATTTGCTTAGAGCTTATCGGCCATATCGAGGTAACCGTAAGCGGAACTCTCTCCGATTTCCTACAAATCGGAAACATTTTGCTGGTCGGAGAACTACCTCGAAGCAAAATGTCTCTGATTCGTAGGAAATCGGAGAGAATTCCGCTCCGACGGTTACCTCGATAGGGCCGTATATTTAAGTTTTTAGAACGAAGTTCTTTAACCCAGGGTTGGGGGTGAATCCAAAAAAAAAAACGACAGATCGTTTTCGACCAATCGTGGCGCAAGGGGATAGTTGTTTGCTTCTTAACCGAATGGTTCGACGTTCGAATCCTGCTGGTGACAATTTTTTTTATTCCGTCACTTGCACAATGTGCATTGCAAATCATTTTTTTTTCATTTCATCACATGCACTTCATTAATCCATTGAATCCTATAGCATTTTGAACAGGGCAAGATGCAAATTCAAAAATTTCACTCGGTCGCGAATTTCTGGTTACTCGCCGACTATCCTTCCGCTAGGCTTAATCGCGATATAGAATTTGTGTCTTGAAAATTAATTACTTTTATCGTAAGCGTTTTAATAAAATAAAAAAAATTAAAATAAAGAAATTCAGCCTTACTAAGACAGGCTGAGTTCCCAAAATGCACCAGATACGCATTTACTGCGCAAACTGCGCATCAAAAAATTTTTAGCTGCTTCGAGGGGTACAATAGCACTTTTCATTTTATGTGATTATCATATTTTCTCATCGTTCTAAAGTATTTATCGAAAGTCAAAACGAGATCGAATTGCGTTTTAAAACGAACTCGTATGTTAAAAAAAAAAGGTGTATCGGATTACGCTGAAATTTTGCACACAGCTTTGATTCGTATGATGGTTATAATATCGTTTGTCCATAATGTGTAGTAGCCGTGGCGTGATGGTTAGTGCGATGGACTGTCATGCCGGAGGTCTAAGGTTCGATCCCCAGCCTCGCCACCTATTTATTTAAAAGAATAAACGGCTACTGCCTCTTGCGAGGAATTGACAAATCCTCCAAGAGTATCTCCTGTCACAGAAAAGTGCCGCTCGTTAGCCGTTCGGATTCGGCAATAAACTGTAGGTCCCCTCCATTCCTGCAGACACGCACACAGGAATGGTTGAGAGTTGTAAGTCACTAGGCCCTATTTCTTCATGAGCTGTTGTGCCATCAAATTTATTTATTTTTATTTTTGTCCATAATGTACCCTTAGGTGGCGGCTGACACGCATGTATGTGTATGGGAACTTCGTTCTTACCGGGGGTGCATCTACTAGTTACATTAATTTAATTAGTAAATAAGTTAATTTAATATTATTTAATAATTTCCCCGTTTGTTGGTTCCAAAGAATTTCCCAGCCAGGCTTAAACTTTATGGTAAACGCGATATGAATGCTGATCTGTAGCAGCTTTTCTTGGAGGAAGATAAACTATATCAAATTTAGAATTTAACTGCAGGTTAGCAATCACCCTGTTGTAACCACGGTACCTTCCTTTAAAAAGCTGAGGTGGTATTGCATCAAGTAAAAGCATGGACAACAGGAAGCAGGTCACTCAATGCAGTACGGTCAGAAAAGCAAATGTTTTGATGTTCTGCGGGGCATAGAAAAACAAGCAAAACCAGAATTGAAGAATAATAAAAATAAAAATAAACACAAATTTGATGTATGTATTTAATGTATTATTAATTAATTATTTTATAATATCACAACATTAATATTTATTTATAGCGACGCGTTTCGGATTATGTATCCATCATCGGGCGTATGCTAAATGACTGAGAATGTCCGAATCTTCTGTAGCATCTACCATCGGTTCCCCATGGTATAGACCTACTAAATTCTACCTTTATGGTGATTTTCATAAAAAAATAAATAATCCGATAATATAGCCACAACGTTAGCCTCAATTCACATAATTACGACTTTTATCCAAAAAGGGGACCTATATTCGAAATCTTCTTCCAGATATTTTTTTCTGCATAGTTCTAAAAATGAGGTTTTCTGTAGAATTTGTTACTTAAGAGTATACATATTTTTATTTATTTTTTATTTAAATAGCTTACGATAAAACAAAACTGAACCAACCAATTTTTAAGAAGCTTTTGCTAAAAATATATAATTTTTTATATTTTATTATTTAAGAATAAAAATTTGTCAATCGGTGTATAAAACTTTTTTCTAGACAAATAAAATTCCAAGATATAGCCATTTTAATAAAATAAAAATTTCCCGAAAAATCAAGAAATATTCCCACTAAAATCCTGCTATTTTTTTCGTCAACACCCACAGTTGGGGATATTTGTGAAAAGTTGTATAATAGTATTAGGTATAACATATGTGAATATGAAACCTATTACCAACATTTACAAGTTTGTATGGTGCAATGTTTTTGTTTCCTGGGCTAATATTAATTAATCGCAAGTTCGTGCGATTCAGTCTTGCATTTTATTTCTTTATTCAATAGGTTTTAAACATGTAGTATAAATGTAGGTACCTATTATAAAATTCTAGAAAATCTACAAATTGAGATATAATCGTTTAAAAACAAAAAAATTGAAAAGTAAGGTAGGTGACCAAAATGAAGCCCACCTTGTTTCTTCAAATAACTTGTAAGTTTATTGAAAGCATTAGGGGTTTTCTTTTTTAGTTCAGATCAGAGCCGGAACTGTCAAATGTTATGTTTCTTTTTGAGTTCAGAGCGCTCAGAACTTGGAATTTGTGTTTCTTTTTTTCGTTCAGAGCGTGCTCCATGAGCTCAGAATAAAATAACCGAGCAGACGGAGTAAAAAACTGAGCGCGGCCAACTTCATACAGTTTCCATGTAATTTGACAGATATGACAATTGAGTGCTCAGGTGTGTTTCATAATTAAATCGGAGTGCTCTGAACATACTCTGCTCAGAGTCTACTCAGTGCTCTGCTCTGAACAAACTCTGAACTAAAAAAGAAAAACACCTATAGTGAACTGGCAATAATATAAACATCAGATATAGTTCCTTACTATATAAAAACTTAGATTTTTTTGGTTAAAGTCTAATTTAAAATACATTTTTGGAGCATTTTGAATAACCTTACCTTGGCCTTAATTAGGAACACCTGGTCCTCTAGGAAATGCACAATTAAGGAGATTTTCGATCCAATATGCATATACCTAGTTACCTACTTACAAACCTATGCACATGCGCCATGTTCATTTTGCTTCAAGCTATGCGATTTTATTGCTTGATTCACTACTTGCACAGCTTCTCTTTGGGCAAGCTAAAAAACTTTTATCCTATATACGTATAAGCTTCTTTAAAGTATCCAAGAATTCATATTTCATGAAATTCAAAAAATGTGCGTTTTGGTGCGTTTTACATACACAATAAAATTAATTGATTTTTTTCATAAAATACGATTTTCCAAGAATTCTAAAAAAAAATATATGGCAGATACCGTTATTTTTGGTCGGGAGAATGTCAAGTTTAAATAAAATCGATCCATGCCTTTAGGCTGTAGGCGAATGGACAGACAGACAGATAAACAGACAAGCAAGCGAACAGACAGACGAACAGTGTTGCAGAATATGCATATTGCATATACTTTACAGACCTTCAAGTTATAGGTTTAAAAACACTGCATTGATTACTTTTATAATTGAATAAGCCGACTAAAGATAAAGAATTAATATTTTTTTCATTCTTTAAATATAGGCAGAAAATTTGAAGCATTAACTAAAAATACTATAACAAATGTAGGTACTGACGAATTAAGAAAATAATTCAGTCTCTGAACAGCAAATAAAATAAACAAAATATCCTCATCCTCATATAGTTTTGTTATGGATTTCGTCGTCATATAAACAAAAATAAAAAAAAAAACAACCAATACCCCTAAATAAAAATACATACATACATTTTGCCTTGTAAAAAAAATTTCAAAGCTAAACAGAATATTGACAATCGTCGTTATGTATATCAACTTTGTATATAAAACCTTTTTTTTTAAATTTCATTTGTTAATACATATATTCTATACAAAATTGTTTTTTTTCTCTCCCTTGAACTCTCATAAATTTAGTATACAGGATTCTCGTTCTTCAATTAAGCCTAGTACGCAGATCGCGCTAAAATTTATCTTCCATACAAATTTCCTCCAAACATAAATTTTAGCAAGGATATTTAGCTAGGCAGTACGCAGTTCACGCGCTAAATTCAAAAAGTCTCCACTTAATTTAGCTCGCGAAATAATGCTCAACGCATTCTTTCACAGATAAATTTTGACATTTGTGCTCTTAGCAAACGATTGTAGAGATAAGGATTGTAGGGATAAAATTTAGTTTAGCTTGAACTGCGTACCTGGCTTTATTAATTAATTTTCTGTATGGCAATGGCTAAGCTCTCCAAATTCTCCAATGATCTCATGTTCTCCGGACGCACTAGGTGTCGCCATGGTAGTCCCTCATCATGATAGTACTATAGATGAGGAGTGGAGAAAACACCAAAGTTTACTTTAAAGTTTAAACTGCAATTATCGCTACTACAAAGACTCATTGCTTAACATACTGTCTTATTAGTAAAACGACCTTTCCAGGAGTGGTTTTACCAACAAATAAGAACAAGAATTCTCCAAGAAATTCATCTTTTATTATTTACGTTAAAACATAATAACTTACAAAACGTTGTTCCTTTAATTATGAAAGTATTACTGCAATCAGACATGTGTTCAACTACGTTTAACTCTTTTTTAAATACACATTGCCGCCATATCGTCAGCATCGATACCCAGCATTGCTAAGTCGTCAAGTTCTTCTTGACGGCGATGTTTCTCACTATCCGTGGGTGATATTGGTTGATTTAATGCTTCCAGCTTTGTTTCTGAGACAATCATTTTTATATCTTTTGGCGGAGAGGGTATATCGGCAGGTTCATGGGATTTGTCCTGAATTGTAACTAGTTCCGAAGATAATTTTTCAACAATCTGTTCTACTACTACCGGCGGTGGTGGAGGAGGCGGGGGAATAGCAGAAATACAAACTGCGACTGCTTTTTCGACGGCATCAGTTTGAGGTGGTGATTTGTCGACAGAGTTTTCTCCACTGTTGTTGGCTGATTTAGTTGCCACTGACGGTGTGGGCTTATTGAACTGCAGAGGTTCATTCATACTCATTTGTGACGCCTCGTCCATTCCAACAAGAGAAGTCTCTTCAACAGTCATCATGTGAATGCCTTCTTTTAACAAATCAGATTGCTGCATAACTGGTTCATCTATTATAATCTGCGTCTCTCCCGAAGATTTTGATGCAGCTGAATCATCATCAGGTTTCTTCTCACCAGGAAATATAATATTAAGGGCTTCTTCGAAATCTTTGGGAAGAGGTCCTTTGCGTGGAATCGGTGCATCACTGATTGGTTTCGGAACAAATTCACTTTCGGTCTCATCAATTCCTGGTGGAAGAATATCCTTTTCTTCTTCAGGGTACTGCTGTGGTGGCGGTTGCGAGGGCGGCGGAGGTGGAGCACCCATTAAACTCACGAACTGCACTGGGTCCGGCATTAAATCTTCGTACTCACTCATTAGAGAGGGCTCGTAGCCAGCATGAACATAGGAATCTTGCATTATTGGTACTGGTCCCATCGCTGGTCCAAGTTCAGTTGGCTGATTACCTTCTTCTCCTTCTTTCTTTTCACTTTCGGAATTTTCAGGGTTTTCGCAGTTTTGTGATTGTTTTTTGAAAACTGGCATACGACCAATAAATGGAAGTTTCTTATTGGACACAGACGATTTTGATGACGATTTCTTGCGTTCTTCTTTATCTTCGCCGGTTTTGGTTTTGTTTTTCTTAACGTTGTTCGCATCAGTCACGGGGACGCGTGGGCGGAATTCAGGTTGTCGAACAATTGCTTTTTCTATGCGATGATTGCTGCCTGAACGGGACCTTGAACGTGATGATGAGATGCGACGGCGAGGACGGCCATGAGATCGACTTCTAAAAAATAAAATGAGAAACGTTGCTGATTAAAGATCATAAAGTAATTGGATTAATATCATCATCATTATATTAATACGTGGACACGAATTGTTTCCATCCCTTTTTAACTATATTAATGGCAACATATTTTCATATTTTTTGTTTTTTTTTCAAAGTTACCGTCGACCGCCTTATAATAATTAAGTTTTAATGTTCATATGTTTAAACATAGGCAGGTAAATAGAGTTTATAAAATCAGGTGATTTCCCCTTCACAAATAGGGGTGAAAAACTAGTACTATATTATTAAATAAACAGGCATGGGGCAACTTTTAGAGCAAACAGCAAAGTTCTTTTAAACATTGAAAATCCAAGGCATTCCATTCAACCCTTTGTTTTTTTTATCATCCTGTTCTGTTATAGCTCGAACCAATTCGATTGGCCAGTTCACTGGCGCAGGTTTTTCTTTTTTTAATTTCTCTCGTCGTCTCTTAAATGTGTGAGATACACACAAAAATTACGAAAAATGCTAACAAAAGAAAGAAAAAAGTGGTATAGCCGAGCGTTATTTCCATGATCGCGATTCGATGCGACTGAGGGTGGATTTTATTTTTGTCATTTTAAGTCCTCTTTCTGCGCAATCAACCGTTGGACAAGTGAATTGGTTTAAAATAAAGCTATAGTGGCTGTGTATTAAAGGAGGAGTGGAATTATCTCAGAGCGATGAAAATGTTAAAGAACGGAAGATTTTTTGCGACCTTAAGTCCAATGCGTTTCGCCCAGGCACGACAGTTGGGCTCATCAGTTAGATGCTGTCGTACCTTTCTAAGACGCAATTTTTTGTCGATGAATACCGACTCTTAATAAAATCTACAGCACATAGGCACTGTAAATTATATTCTTCTAGGGGAACATTTGAATTTAATTCAATACAGTCCACTAAAACAATAACAAAAATAATTTTCTTTTATTTTTGTTTATTCTCTTCTTCGTACATTAGCCAGACCACGGGATTACAACAACAACATATATTTCTAGGTGCAAGAATGTAACCATGTTCCCCTAGAAGAATATAATTTACAGTGCCTATGCGCTGTAGATTTTATTAAGAGTCGGTATTCATCGACAAAAAATTGCGTCTTAGAAAGGTACGACAGCATCTAACTGATGAGCCCAACTGTCGTGCCTGGGCGAAACGCATTGGACTTAAGGTCGCAAAAAATCTTCCATTTGAATTTAATTCAATACAGTCCACTAAAACAATAACAAAAATAATTTTCTTTTATTTTTGTTTATTCTCTTCTTCGTAATGTTAAAGAACAAAATCGAGAACGAATTGTTGGTTTTGGTTATAATCTGACTAGTCATGGTACAGATTACACTATAAGTTACTAAAATATAATATAAACTAGCTGACCCGGCAAACGTTGTTTTGCAACATAAATTATTTCTAGGGAATATTTTGGTTGTTGAAAACAAAAATACGAATAAATGTGTATGAATGATTAACGATCGATAAAATTGACGAATCTGATCGATAAAACAGAAAGATCGTTTATCGTTAAAATAAAACGAATGAAACGATTTGAACGAGTGTGTTTAACATTTAAGCTGCCGGCAATGACGATACGCATTGTCATTCGATAAACAAACGTGAAAACGTTCGTAATTCTTGTGTTCTGTTGAGTAGAAAAATTTCGCAGCACTATATATATATATAAATGAAAAAAAAAATGATAAATTTTTTCAAACTGCTAAATTTATTTTTTTTTGAAACATCCATTTTGCACGCTTTTTCGACTTTACACTGAGTAGAAAAAAAAGTTTCAAACATAATCAAGTGAAGCTCGACGGATAGTAAATCCACATACATATATCTCTTCATATAAAACCAAAAACTCAGCTGCATAAAGTTGCATAGAGTTGAGCTAGAGCAATTTGATTTAATAAAGTCAGTAAGTGCAGAAAAAAAATCATGGAAAATATTATTTTAACTTAGAAGGAAAAATCTACCTAAGTTTTATATAAAACGGTTAAAAGCTTATTTCTTGATACCTCTAATAAAACTTTTAAGTATGAATGTTTTTAATTTCGGGTATGATTAATTATTGTCAGGTAATTTGATGGATGTTAGAATTTTTTTTAAAGATTCAAGTCTTATGGGTAAACAGATTACCTTGTTGGGATGTCATAAAATTGAATATTTTCAGCAAGCCCCCACGAGCATCATCTGTAAAGTACCAATGGAAACACTACCAAAATGCCATCAAAAGTGCAGCTACTTATGTGTTGGGTTTCACAAGGCCACCACAACGAAACCCCTGGTTCGATGAAGAATGCAAAGATTGAGGCCTACCAAGCAATGCTGCAGACTAGAACCAGAGCTGCTGAGAGAGCAGTCCGGGAGCTCTACGGGCAAAAACGAAGGGAGGAACGCCGACTTCTCAGGAGGAAAAAGAGAGAGTATGCGAAGAGGGCGGTCAAGTCTATTGAGGACTGTAGTGGCAGGGAGGATGTTCGAAAGTTCTACCGAAGGGTGAGGAAAACTACCCAGGGTTACAAGGCTAGAACGGAAGCCTGCCGAGATGAGAGTGGGAATATTGTAGTAGATACGCAGTCGGTGCTGAGGATCTGGAAACAACACTTTTATAAACTGCTAAACGGCGAAGATGGCCAAAATTCCGCTGTTAGACAGAACATTCCATTCAACATGGACGATGATGGTCAAAATTTCCGTCCACCTCTCGCAAAGTCGCATATGATAGCGTAGACAGAGACGAGCTATACAAAGCCATGGCGCATCTCAGCATCCCTGCCAAACTCGTCCGCTTGTGCAGGATGACGATGGAAAAATCTCGCTGCTCCGTCAAAGTAGGGAGGAACACCACCGAACATTTTGATGTCGAGAAAGGTTTGAGGCAAGGCGACGCGTTATCATGTAACCTGTTTAACACCGTTCTTGAAGCAATTGTACGCAACTCGCATGTCAACAACAGAGGTACAATTTTTCAAAAGTCTGTTCAACTACTTGCTTATGCAGATGATATTGACATCATTGGGAGAACGAAGCGAGCTGTTACCGGCGCGTTTGCAAGTATTAAATCGGAGGCGGCGAAAATGGGTTTGACTGTTAATAAGGACAAGACGAAGTATATGCTATCATCGAGAAAGGAATATCAACATCGTTGACTCGGGCAAAACGTCACGATGGATAGATACAACTTCGAAGTCGTCAAGGACTTTGTCTACCTGGGCTCCACTTAACATCGCAAAATGACATCAGCGCAGAGATCAAACCATGAATTACTCTTGCCGATCGCTGTTTCTTCGGGCTGAGGAGGCATTTAAGTAATAAAGCCTTCTCTCAGAGAACCAAGGAGACCTTATATAAAACCCTAATCATCCCGGTCCTGCTATATGAGGCAGAGGCATGGACCCTGTCAAAAACGGATGAGAATCTGCTTGGGTGCTTTGAAAAGAAAATTCTTCGGGTGATTCTCGGTCCAGTCTGTATCGATGGAGTATGGAGAAGATTCAACACCGAGCTTTACAGGCTTTTCAGCTACGTCGACCTGGTCAAAAAGCTGAAAATATAGCGGCTGAGATAGCTGGGACACGTGGGGAGCGTATGGTCACCAACGCACCTGCCCGACGAGTCTTCGAATCTCTGATGCATTAGTCATAAGATATCATAAAGACCATGAAGAAGAGTGATGTGATCAAGGCGATTTCTGCTGTAAGTCCACTTCGAGTCAAAAGAGCCAAGGAAAGCATTCCTACTCCACAAATGGATACCATAAAATATACTAATGATAATGCTTTGGCTCTGTTTAGGGATTTGGATCTATCAAAAGAAAAGTATGAAATCCTGAGAACTTCGTTGCGGAAACACAATATAGATGTTCTGCCATCCTACAACACAATTACGTTTACCAAAAAAAGAAGCAGTTCCAAAAAACAGCGAAATCACGGAAATATCAGCTAAAGTCAAACTTGGATCATACTGCAAGGCGGCTTTTAGAAAGCAAAACGGAGGAACAAGTAAATGCACTCCCAAGAAGTCTGACCTTACAGAGTAAATGGGGCTGCGATGGATCATCTGGACAAGGTGCGTACAAGCAAAAAATTAATACAACAGATGGTGCAACAGACGCAAACATATTCATGGCATCAGTTCTTCCACTCAGACTTAATAGTGCAAATTGTGAACATTGGAGGAAACCTCGCCCATCACCAACTCATTTCTGCCGACCCATAATGTTCCAATATGCTAAGGAAACTAGTAACCTCATATATACCACAGTCAACGATATTAAAAAGGCAAATAGCAGATATTCAACCAACAATATATAAATTTAATGAAGATATAACTATATTTGTGAATCACGAGTTCTTTTTAACTATGATTGACAGAAAAGTTTTAACCGAATTAACAGAAACAAAGTCTACGCAGTCATGTCCGATATGTAAAAGGACCCAAAATAGCTTCGATAACCAGGATGATTTAAATAACGACGAACATAACTACAAATTTCTCCATTGCATGCTAGAATCAGGTGCATGGAATTTATTTTGAAACTGACTTATACACTTCGACGAGGGAGAGAAATTTGATGAATCTATTGGGATCAAGGAGGCAGAAAAGAGAAGAAAACAAGAGATTCAACGGCGTTTTCACGATGAGCTTGGGGTGCAAGAACTAGGTAACTCGCATTTTTCATATTTCGAGTTATCAGCAAAAACGTTATTAAGAATATTTTACTAGACTCTTTTTCCAATGAAATCCGAACACTGCAACATAATTTTTTTTACGTGATAAGGATATTCGTGATCTATAAGATACCGAATAAATCATTATTATTTTTGTTATTTTACCTGAAATATAAAATACTTAGTGAAACAATAGGTAGTTACCCAATCCTTGCACCAATTTTTTTTGCTGATTCTTAATTAAAATCATTTTACTTTTCTGAGATAAAAATGCTGAACTTCATTGAGAATTGTATGTACATATGTAAGTCTGAAACGACACAGACATCGGAGACGGCTACCGTAGCTAACTAAAGTCTTTTTTCAAGATCTGAAATAACTATTTTCGCGGTTAAGCACCTAGCTATATTCCTAAAAAAAATCTTACATGTTTTAAGAAAATACGTTTTTGTGAATTTTTTGCGTACGATACTTAGCTCGGGTAATCATTTTTATTTTAACTAAAACATAACTTTAATTTTAAAATTCGCGAAGAAATATAAATAAATTAAATCCAATCACATCGAACGCAATAGTTTTTTCAGATTTAATGAAAAGCTTTTTTTTTGCTGTGTAACCAAGTGCATAAAACGGTGAATTATGTATTATCTTAAACAACATTGTCAGTAGAATTATCCATATTGTTTGATACATTTTATTTAGCAGCTGTTTGGATGGGTATACAGTAGTAGTAAAAAAAATCATACATAGGTATTTATATTTTTAATTTTTTTTATTACTTTTTCGCTTTGGTTTAGTTTTTGAATTTTTTATTAGACTTTACAGGTCTTACTTCAGCTGCAGCTGATTGTGCGAGCCAAGTGTTCAAATTAGATAACTTAAATTACCTGATTAAGATCACCCAAAAAATTAATATCGCAGATACCTACTATTTGCACTGAAAATTCTTGCGTTATTTTAGTTGTCTAGTTCTTTCATTGCTCCATATATAGTAGCAGAGAGTGATTTAGACTCAAATATATATTTCATTAAATGGTAACTACCGTAAGGTACCTTAAAAGCATATTATCTCAAAAAAGACAAACATTTTGTTACCTAGTTTTTGCATTGAGGTGGCGATATACCAAGTTTAAATAAAATTGACCCATACGTTAAGGCTATGGGCAAGAACACAGACAGACAGACGGACGGAATTGCGAGCGCCACTTTTTTTCGTCCTCCCAGAAAGATACCATCTACACGTTAAAGATTCAAAGGTTCTAATGTATCTTTTCAATTGAGCAGATAATTGACACTTTCTTTCAGTCATCTCTACTTGATTAGATTTTGTTTCATTTAAAGATATTTTCAAGAAGTGAAAGAAAAATGTGCATGAAGCATGATATAAGGATAACGTGATTTACCCACCTTCTTCGTCCCTGCGAACGACTCCTTCTTCTTCGTCCATACCCTCTAGGTGAAAACCTGCCGCGGCTTGGACTTCTTCGACCCCTGCTCCTACTGCGGCGAGTGCCACCACCTCGACTCCGACTCCTTCTAACTCGTCTACCACGACCTACACTAGGGCTTCGGCTTCGCCTTGAAGGGCGGCTTCTACTACGACGACGATGCGCGCTTCCTCCTCCGTTGTCCTTTTCCTTATCCTTATCATTTCTTTCGTCCTCGCGCTTAGCAGGGCTACGAACACGTTCTTTGTGTTCAGTTGAATTTTTTTTCTCATTTGCTTTTATAAATTGTACAACCGGCGGCTGCACAACAGCTTTCTCTTCTTTCTTTTTCTCAATTTCTTGAGGTTTGTTCTTCAACTTACCCTTTAACTGCTCAAGAAGTTTCTTCTCACTATCACTAATTACCGATTGTACTATATTCCACTGTGATATTAAGTCGTCTTTTTTAATGTTTTCCGCTTCCACTATAACTGGATGTGTAGATTCACTAATTTTAGGAGGCGGTGGTGGTGCAAGTCCTTGAATTTCCATGTCTTCTTTTTCTTTTTGAAGGTTCCGCATTTGAACTCGAATAGATGGAGGTGCCGGTCCTGAACTAAGCTGTGGTTCGAGTTGTTTCTTTTTTGTAGCTTTAGCTTCTGTTTCAGATGAAGAATCATTACTTGAAGAAGATGACGCAGCCTTCTTGCGTTTTTTTGAGCGTTTCTTTTTTTTCTTGTCTTTTTTGTCAGAGCTTTAAAGAAAAATATTATATTTTCTCATTGTTTTACGTATGTACATAATGTATTAACGTGTGTTTGTATAACTTACTTTTTTTTCTTCCGTTTTTTTGAACTCTTCTCTTTGTCTTCGCCGTGTTTAGATTTAGTTTTAACTTCTTTAGTTTCAACATCTGTTGTTGAAGGTAATGCTGTAATTTGGGGAGCAGGTGGTGGTGCAGTTTTTTTTTCGTTAAGTTGTCTTTGCCTTTCGGTCAGCCAATCAACTTCATAATGGGGGTTCTTCTCCAAAAATGCCTATAAGACAGAAAAGTAGGGTCATACATATATAGAGCTAGAAAAAAAACTTACGTTGTATTTATTTGAATGAGTTCTTGATTTAAGATGCAAAGAAGCACAGTGTAGATCACCCATCCAAATTGAGCAAATTTTACAATACCAGGAAGTAGCTGGTACAAAAAACGTTAACCCACGTATGGGCGTACGTTTTATTGGAGCTCCTTCAAATGATGGATATTCCTATATAATAAAAACAACAAAACTTGAAAAATGATATTGAAAAAGGAAGAAAAAACTTACATCGGTAGTCATAGCGTTGTGCCATGGCGTTTCCATGGTTTCAACGTTATCCGCATGATCTTTTGAATGTAAATGTGTCAGGTAATCTTTTGCGGTTTTTGGAAATGAATCACAAATTTTGCACCAGTGCATTTCTGGGTCATAGAAAACGTAGTTGATTTTTTTCTCGTCGGCTCTACAAAAATAAACGTTAAAATTTGTATCAATTATAAATCTGTACGTTGTAAAAAAGAACTAGTAGCTTCTTATGTAGTAAGTCATAATTATTTACGATGCAGCAACAAAACACTATAAATTTGTGAATTACATTATTTCGTTTTAAGCAAAATTTAATTTTGCAATGAAAATATGTATAGAAATAATAGACTATAGAGTCTGACCTTAAAAGTACTGTTCTGAATATTGATATAGAACAGATGGTTAAAATTTTAAGATAAGCCTCTAAAAATTATAGTTCTTAATGATAACATTTAAAGGTCTGACTACAATTTTTTTCATAAAAAAAAAAAAAAAAATTGTATATAGAACTGGAAACATATATATATATATATACCGGAAATAATGGGACGAATCATTTATGATTTTTTTTTTGGCTAGAAATAATAAATGAGTCATAACCTTTATTTTGGCTAGTAAAAAACACAAATTAAGCTTTCCAGACGGCTCAAAATTAACAGTTAAAATTTCCAATGATCATTTTCATTGATAGCTATAAGGCTATAACTTAATTAATATATGTATCTGGCCAAAAAAAAAAATCATTTCGGCCAAACTTTTCTCATGAAATGACTTTTATTATTTCAATGATCAGTGATAAGGTAGTGCAATCATTGAAAAAATGAAAGTCAATTTATGTGGAAAGTTGGACCCAAACAATTTTTTTTTCGCAATAAATATTAATTGAATTATCGGCTTCACATTGGCATCAAAATAATTGCGGATTTTGCCCTAACTCTAAAATTAAAAATTTTTAATAATGAACTTTAATGATAATTATAAATAGCCCAAACAAAAAATACGTCTACTGTTTACTGTCTTCGAAAAATTTTAATTATTTTCGATTTCACTCACTTTTTAGTTTCTTCTTTAACTTTCTTATCTTTAGATACAGCTTTTCCTTGTCCATCCCTTTTGTGCTTCATACTTTCGATAGCCTTGCTCTTCAAACGTTCCGGTGAACTGTTGTCCTCTGATTCCGAGCTTGATGACGATGAAGATGACGACGAAGAATTCGACGATGAACTGTCATCCGATGAAGAAGAAGATGAAGAACGTTTTTTCTTAGAGTGCTTCTTTGGGGATTCAACTGCATCGTCCTTGGAAAGATTCTCTTCTCCGATAATTCCAGTCAACATATCAATTACATTTTCAATGGTGCTTAATTTCTTCTGGATTTGACTCTAAACAAATGGGATAAAAAACCTTAATTAGAAAATGCAATAAATAGAAATATTTTATATTTAAATTGTATTTATTTTGATCGCTTAGACAGAGATGATTTGCTTGCGCAACAACGTTTGTGTAAGAAGATGATCCCTTTAAGGCTGCGTGACTGCTACTCGGCCAATATCATCATTACAACCAGAACTCATAGTGATAGTCGTCCCTTCCATGTGTTGGTTATTACAGAACATTACAATTTACAATAATATTTTTGAATACAGTCAATAATACATTTGTGATTGCTAATAGCGATAAAGATTATCAATTAAATAAGTAGCAGTAAAAGCATTTAAATTAAAACCTCTCTGCATACTTTTTTAACTGGCAATGTACAAAAAAGTATCTCTAGCTTAAACAAATATGTGGGCGATTGCAGCAACTAACGTCATTTCTCGCTTGTCATCTCATCCCGAAATCTCTTCTTCCTCTCTAGACGGTCACATAGTCGATTACATGCGAACACACCCGGCCAAGAGACAAATATTAAATTTGAATCCTGGGAACACATTCGCCATTGAAGGGCATTGGCTTAGCAATATTACATTTTTTTTTTAATTTTTAGTTTTTTTTTTTAAGTCTTAATAGACCACAATTAATTGGATATGCTGTGAAAAATATTTAATATATATTTATGGTTGCTAAAGTCCTAAAATGCTACAAATATTAAAAAATGTTGATTAAGAAATATAGTTGAAGAATTTTACCATCGATTTCGATTTTTGTAGACCAAATTTTAAAACCTTGAAGAAAATAAGGTCCCATATACATATAGCTATAATAGCTTAATAAAAGCTTATATCCAATGATCGATTTACTTCAGAAATAACGTTAAGTAACAAATTATCAAAATTTCTTGTACATAAATATGTTATACATAATTTAAAAGACATACATAATAGTCTTTCAAAAGAAGTACCTCCCCAACATGTTTATAAGTCACAGTCGAAATCTTTATTATAATATTAAATCAATCAACATGAAACAATTTTGTATGCATTTTAGATACACATAAACAAATTTGGTGGCGTAACAGCTCGTGAAAACTAAGGCTAACTAACTCCCAACTATTCCTGTGTGCGTGTTGTTAGGCAGGAATGGAAGGACCCGAATCGGAACGGCTTATAAGCACTTTTCCATGACAAGAGGTACTCTTGAAAGATTTGTCACATCCTCGCAAGAAGCAGCAACCCTGAAAAAAAACATTTTAGGTGGAAGCGGCTGGGAATCGCACCCAGATCTTATATAAGTACATACATATGTAAATACTACATGATAAAAAAATATAAGACCTTTTATTTAGAGGACCCAATTGCCTATTGAGAGATGCCTGAAAAAAGCAGTCAGCACGTTCAGCGAAACTGGAGAATTTGTGCAAACGCCAAAATAGAAATGACCATTTTGATGGGCACACTCACCAAAAAGGTTTAATTTACCAAAGTGTAGCAACTAAAAATAAATTAAATATTCTTTAATAAGGCTGCATTTCGTGTTTCAAAGACTGCATTATTAGATTTTTTGTACCATTTTCAATTTTGTTACTAAGTCATTGAATTGAAGTAAATATGGTGGGAGCACGTCAGGGGAATTTCATTTTCGGTGTTTAAATCAATGTAAACGGGTATAATATTTTTTTTTGAACTTTTTTTTTGAAAGTTGCGCCCGTTAAGCTAAAATTAATTCAGCTAAATACAAAAAATTATACATGTCGATTATGGAATCCACAGTGATTCGGAGTATATTGTTCTCTTTCGATGAAGAGAAAAGAGAGAACTACACTGCGATTCACTGAGGATGCAATTTTGCAGATTCCATAATAGGCATGATAATGTTTTGTATTATTGTTAATCATTTTTTGTTATTATTATTTACCTTTTGATAAATTGATCTTTTAATATAACTCCAATTCAAGGCTTAATTATCTAAAAGATGTTTATTTATCTTAAGTTCTGATTCATACAAAAAAACACAAAAATACAAATACAATTAGTTGGCCCTTAATAATTACACTGATCAAAAAAATTATTTTTTTTTTTGTTGTCGAAGAAACAAAGCACCTACACTTTTCCGATGTTTTTTGTGTGCTGAACTCGAAGCCGGAGTCAAAAAAATCCATCACATCACGTTTTTAAGATATTCCCGTTTGAAAATTGTAAAAATTATTTTTTTTCGCTGTTTTCAAAATTATATTATAAACCAGGGAATTTGTTTCAATATAATTTGTAAAGGGTTCTGGAATTTTCTTCTTAAAAAATCTGTTCTAATCTTTCTATCGCTTTTCTTCTCCAAAAAATCTTAAGTGAAAGTTAATGGGCCCTACCAATAATAAAATTTAGTTATGACTTAAATATTGCAATGAAATTAACGATAACTTTATGGATCCTAAATAATTAACCATTAATTATATTCTCAATTTTTTGGAAACAAAACGATATATAGTTCATTATTTATAGTCCACGTAAATATTTAGGTAATACCATGCACAGTTTGGTATTAAGAGCCCATTCCATTATGGTCCATTTTACTGAAATATTTAAGTCGTAACTAAATTTGATTATTGGTATGGCCTAATGTGTTTTGTATATTCCAACCTAAATTTACCCGGTCAACAAAACTTTTTGTTTCAAAATATTCATTCTTAAAATAAAGAAAAAAAAGTAAAAATCATGTTTTAATGTAATAAAATGTATTATGAAAATCTACGCTCCATCAAAAAGCATTATAACGTGCATATGATGATGTGACGTTCACTGATGATAGATTTTTTTAATTTTATTGAGGATTTTCCGGAGAGGAAAAGAGTTATCGAAAAGATTTAAACAAAATTTTAAAAAGTCCAATCACGAATACTAAATTTGCTTTAAATTCAAAAGACATATTCCAGAAAGAGCCAGTAAACATGGTATCACTGAAAATATAAACAATATACTATGCAAATTCGTGCAAAACGAGAGCAGAATATTTTCTTTAAGTAGACATTACAAGCTTTACAAAAACTTATATTTCATCATGACATAATTATATACTCATATTTAGATTATCCAAAATAATTAAAAATCATACATTTTAAGAAAACTTGGAAACGTTTCTCATTAATTTTTATTTTCGGCCCCATTGAATATAGCACGGACGTGAAAATTATATAATAATAAACTACATACTATGTAAAATATGTATATACCCATTTTGTTTTATAAAATTTCATGCTTACTTTTTAATTATAATCAAAATTTTGTGAAGTTAAAAATTCATTTTTAATCAATTATCTTTCACAATAAAAATTGTTTCGTCTTTGAAGTACGATAACTTCCAACTTATTCCATTTAAATATTATTTTAAATGTATTTTTATCATCAGTGGGGTATTGTAATATTTTAGAAATGCACCAACAACAAAAAGTCGGGCTTGACTTTTTTTACGTCGAGCATGTATGAAACGGACCACTGTGCGGCGCGTCCTTATAAAATCTATAAAAAGTAATGCAGTTAATAAAAAACTGAAATGCTTGACAATAAATTCCTAATCTTTCTGCGCAGTTTGTACCCTAGATTGGTTCACCAGTTTTCGATCAACGACAAGCGCTTCTCCAAAGCAGTATGAGATGGTTCGACGTTAAAAAAAAAAAAAAAAATCTTTAAATTAAGGAAAATTATCAGGATATATCTAGGTAGGTATGTAAATACATATCGTCGTCGGTTCGGAAGAAAAACGACATAACTCAACAATTTAATTTTTTGAGCTAACTTTGCATGTTTGTGAATAAAAGAAAAACTATCAATTGAAAAATAACAGACTCTTCTACAATATTTAGAACTTAATGAGCCATTGCGTGGTCTTAATATTTTAACGGATTAGTTGAAATTCAAATTTTCATTGAATTTTTTGTTTGTTGAATTGCGTCGTTTTTCTTCCGAACCGACGGTATGTAATAAAAGTAAATGATACCTTTGCGCACATCGGCTAAATTTATAACATCATATCCAGTGCTCGGATATTCAAGAATAGGAAGGCAGAAAGGAGCGCGTGGTTTTAAAACATAGTTGGATTTTCAACGCTTACCCGCCTAGAAAAATGACAAGTTTTTGGCAAGTTGAGCAAGGCCCTGGCAAGATTTCGGCAAGGAAAGCCTAGACGAGAAAAACATGATAGGCCCCTATTAGTGCTTCACTGAGAACATTTATTTAATAAAATACTAGTCAGGCTCTTGACAGTAACTAACTTTGTAAATATAGTGAAGTCATTTTATGAAAATTAATAAAAGCGGTATCTTATTATATCGTAATAAAAATGTATGTGGCGTTGGTAATTAGGAAATTACCTGTGTAAATTTCAAATAATTAAATTGAATCGGTGTCACAAATAGTAAAACCTTAGCTGCAGACAAATATAAAATTCGTCTTTTATGACAAGCCATGAAGATTTAATTTAAAAATCTTGTGAAGTATTTTCTCTTTTAAATATAAAGTGGCGTTTTTAATAAAACATTTTCATTATCTTTACTTTGTGAAATTATTTCACATTAACTTAGATTCTTTTGACTACATAATTTGTATAAAAAGAGTTTTGTCATAGATTTTTAAGTCAGTTATAATTTCATTTTCAAAACAAGAAAAACTTTTATAAACTAATTAAATAAATTTAGTTGATTTTTTTAACCATTAAATAAGCGTTTAATTTTCAAAAGCAATTCAGAGATACGAACAGCAAAAACGTAACAATAATTACCATATGATCGTGTCGTTGATTATCAAAACGGTGCAAAAGGCACTGTTTTCAATATATTGACTGTGATATACCAAAATTTGCGTATCAAAAAGAGCTATCAGATAGTGAAATTTTGTTTCAAAACGAGGTAATTAAGAAGTTATATCGTTTTAATTGTGAGTTTGGGATCAAAACGAGGCTATTTATGGGCGCGATTTTCAAAAGGAAGCTAAATATTTTTTTTTTATTTTATTTACCGGCATTTTAGAATCAAAATGCGCTAAATATGTTTTTAAATAACAAAGCTGCCTAAAAAAAATCATTTCACTACACTAATATTATGTCCTTTTATTATTTTTTTAGTCAGTCTTGTGCAAATACCTTCTACAAATCAAACAAAATTTACTGCACTGGATTATCTTGAATATTTTAGACACTACAGCTTTTCGCCGTTTTTCTCGGTTTCATGTGCCAATTTTTTAGCCTCTGTTTGATAATCAACGACACATACTTACATAATAGATAAACCAAATACGAATTTAAAACGAAATATGTATGAATATGTGAATAGGTCACGTTGATCTTTTTTTCAGATTTCATTTTCCATTCAACCAAAAATGTTGACAGATTCACTAAAAAGCAAGTCAGAACAGTTTAGAACAGAACATTTCGCACCGAACAGCAAAAACTTGTTCTTTTCTGTTCTAAACTGTTCCGAACAGTAGTGTCATCGTTTGTGCTTCTGCAGGGGTGCACTTTCTCTCGCATTTTGGGAGATTGGGTGCTAGTCAAAACACGTTTTTTCTTGATAAAAATAACAAAAGTTTATTTCCAACTATATCATCCTGCTGGCCGTCGTCGTTAGGGAAATGTCTCCCGTCAACAATACAGACTACAAGCAACTGTAGGTACAAGACACTGACTGAAATATTTGAAACAAATCTATAGTCTTTACTAGTCAGGGCTAAGGCAGAACTTAACTGACGAGGCAAAAAGGTACATAACTGGCGAGGGCCTAGCGAATGCCTACAGCAACCCTTGCTACACCCTTGTTAGTAACTATGAAAAACTTGCCAGGGCCTTATTGAAAACTAGATTCTTTTTACAGACGGGTAGCTATTTATAATTTCAGGTAAAATGTACCTATCGATACAATTAAATAGCGAAGCGACTATTCTGCTATTTGTAGGGAGAAATGGGGTAAAGGAAAAAGGAAAAATATATATGAATTTAAAAAATCATTTTGTTTTGAAGGTTATATTAAAAAGATTGCTTTATGGATAATTTTTTAAAATGGAGTAAAACAAAAACATGGTATTTAGAGGATGAAACTGCAAAGATAACTTTGCTTTCTGGATGTCGAGAAAGCATTCGACAGTGTATGGATTAAAGCCCTTATCCATAAAACCCGATTACTTGGATTACCTTCGCCACTAATAAAAATCATATTTTCTTTTCTTTCTTTCAGAAAATTTTTCGTTCAACTGGATAGCTGCAAGTCTACAATCAAATCCATTAAAGCCGGAGTCGCCCAAGGATCGAAGTTGGGACCTTTCCTCTACAGCCTGATGACGTCTGATCAACCTGTGCCAACCGAATGCGAGAACCTGCTTTTTGCGGACGACTCATTAACTTACGCCTCATCAATATCGCCAACCATAGCAGCCCGCAAAGTAGAAGCCCACATCACTAAACTCTTCGAGTATTACCAAAAATGGGGAATCCGGATCAACACATCGAAGTCGGAACTTGTGTGCTTCAGGAGACCCGTCACCAACGGCGGCCGTGGTCGTTCGGCAGCAAACTGCAGAAATTTGAAGCTCCCTGATGGATCATTAATACAAGCCAAAAATAGCGTCAAGTACTTGGGAGTCCATTTTAACGAGCTTCTTAAATTCAACCCTCACTCAAGTGCGGTGCTAAAAAAGGCAAACTTTGCATTCCATCGCTTGCACCCGCTTCTGAAGAAAAGGACCGGATTAAGCCAGCCAACGAAATTGCTTATATATAAACAGTTACTCAGACCAGTCATAAGCTACAGTTTTCCTGTGTGGTATACCATCTCGAAGACAGCCATGCAAAAGCTCCTACTCTTCGAAAGGAAAATTCTGAGGATATGCACCGGACTTAATTTCGATCGTCAACGGCAGAAGCATTACAGCAACAAGACCGTCTACGAAGAAGCCAAAATCAAGCCACTGGACCTGTTTCTTGTACAATCAGCAAAGAAATTCATCACCAACACTAGTAACCACCCGAACCCGCTGATGATAAGGATGATCACCCAGGAACGACATCCCGAACCTAGGTACCTAAGTGCCTTAGATATACTTGAAAGTATCCCAACGGACAACGGAGAAGCAGTTTCCTTTTACGCTGACACAGGGTCAGCCTTCCACCGTGGCTAAAAATCAACCCAACCCCAACCCAAACTAACTCACCAACTAGACAACCGGGACGGAACACCCCGAGGACATCAAAGTCAACCGACTTTTAATTTAAGACATGACATGTAAAATATATTGTTATTATTTTTTATTTTTAAGCCAATGTATAAAGTTAGGCCCCCTATGAGCAAACAAACCTACTTATATTCATTGTATCTTTATAGTTTTAAGTTTAACCAATTGTATATATAATGTTCAATAAAAAATCTTGAAAATCTTGAAAGATAACTTTGGACTAGAAACTGAGCTTGGATTTCATAACAGCCATCTTCAATAAAAAAAATATTATGTAATTAAAACAAAATGAGTTGGCGTACCTACTGTACACTCCGCTCCACTTGAATAGAAACTTTTGTTTTACTATCAGAGCGTGTTGCACTTTGGTAAATTTAAGAATCCAACTATTTGTTTAAGTTTATTTAAAGAGATCTATTGCGAATAAAACTGCATGGAAATAATAATTCAGAAAATTACCATTCGATTATTTTTGACCAGTTTCCTAATTACTTGCGCCACTTGAATTGAAACACTCTCTTAATTAAGAAAACATTTTTAAAATTGGAGTAAAAGAGGGTAGTTTTTTATTTATTATCATATTTTAATAATGTGAAATTACTTCAAAAACCCTGTTGGGAAGCGAATTCTACAGTTGTTTTATACAACCCAATTCTAAATATTCCCCGGGAGACGCATTCTTTCGGGTGTAAAGTACTCCGATTCCGAATTCCCCGGTTGAATTTTTTTACCTTTGATAATGGGAATGAGAGTTCTGAATGATACAAACAGCTTTTTTTCAGTATTTGACACCTAAATCTAATTGTAGAAGAAAAATAATTTATTCCCGGGGAAACTTTCATTTAGAATTGGGCTGATAATTAAAAGAAATTGCACTCCATGCTTCTTTGATTGCACCAGTAAGTGATTCTTTGTCCAGAATCGTACACCCTACGAGCCATCCATCCCCCATACCTTTTCGATAATATTTAGGTCCGGAGAGTACGGTGGCCATTGAAGGAAGGTAGCATTTTTCTCAGATATCTAAATTTTAATGATTCTTACGTTGTGGATTGGTAAGTTGTCTTGTTGAAATGTCCATGGTATTGGTCCAAAGACATCGGTTAACTTAGGGAAAGCTTCTTTTAGTATTTTTTTGTAGGATATCGCCGTCATTTTTATTGTGGGAAACTCCAGATTAATTGTTCCAAACTAGGAAATTGCACCCCACACAATAACAGCACCTTCTTGGCAATGGTGGCACTCCAAAAACCTTGGTTCCTTCTTCATGCCGTGAAAATAGTAATTATATCTGTGCGGACAATCGAAATTGAATTTGTTTTCGTCAGAAAATACCACTCTTCCTTACACGTCAAATTCTTCTTGCAAAAATCTATTCTATTTTGTCTTTGTATTGGATTTAACAATGGTTTTTTCTTCAATTTTAGGCGCTTTAAGTGTTGTGACCCACGAATGACACGTCTAATAGTATTAGACTAGCTGTAATTCCTCTCTTCGCCTTGATTTAAGCAGCAGAGACGCTTGAATTGGAAGCCAGTGTAATTATCTTTCTTCGATCTGCTTCTGTTGTGACTCTTGTCTACCTACATTTCATATTTTTTTCATAGTTTTCTTTATTTTTAAGAAACGACCAATATATTTTCACATTTTTTATTTTTTTCCCCGTATACCTACACCTTCTGAAATTCATCGCTTGTGTTGGTTTGGTTATTTTTATTATTCTAGTAATTTTTTGGTAACACCAACCAAAAATTTCGTAGTTATCCCCCTATACGCTGGAGTTCATTTCTGATTTATTGAATACATTTCATTTATTCATTTTGGTAACACCATAACTCTCTCAGAACGATCCTATAAACATTTTCAATCTTAAAATAAAAACAACTTTCCATTTTTAAGAAAAACGCAGAGTTTTTCTCAAAACGTAAGCAAATAATAAATTTATTGTCATAAATATGATAGAAAGTGCCATATTGAGAACTCTTTTGATGTGTTAATAATAATGAGCGCGAATCTGCTAGTATTTTATAAAATTACTGGAGTGTATCCAATAAGAGAGGGCCCTTTATTTTTTATTTAGTAGTGTGTTAATAAAATTACAATAATAATGTGTGTGAGCTTTTGACGATCGAGAAATTAATTCTTTAGTCGTTTATTACACGACGCCTCGTGCTTCTTTTAAAGCATTTAAAATGAATTTGGGATATTTAGTCCACTTTATTCCGTGCAGTCCGTTTTTCAGAATATACATATTTCCTTTGCATTTAATTTAAAATATTTTAATTTAGTATTTTAATGTACACAATATGTATTAAATGAGACATATTATGTACATTCAAAAAGCATGAGTAGAGTATGCTAATGAAATATTATAAAGTTAATGAGGTTTAATACTTTTTTCGGTATTCCATGACTGTTAATGTGTGGACATCAAAGAAAATATATAAAATTTTAAAATATCTTCCTAAACATTTTGTCTATTCCGATTTAAAAAAATATATACTTTTGCTCAATTCCATATCATGTTTCTTGTAGTGAACCTTCACCTTTTCACGGTTCCCGAAAATTACGTCAGAGGAAATTATGCTAGATTTTTTTGAAAAAACGACAGAGATAATAGTGGTCTTTTTTCCTCGGAATTTATTCTGGCGTAATTTCCATTTTGCTTTCTGACAAGAAAAAATTCTGGTGTTTTTTTTCTAAAAATTAATAGACTAAGAGAGCCCACAGCAATTTTTGGGTGTGAAGTATAGCAAAAATTCAATGATGCGATAAGATAGGTCCTGACTTTTTATTTGCAAATATGTAAGTCTTGCAAGCTGTGGTTGGGGCGTTGCTGCAATAAAAATGCATTTCTTTCTGAAAGCCCAGATAAAAGGTATACCATTAAAAAAATTATATTTAATAATATATAAAAATATATAAAATTTTAAAATATCTACTACGGCTTGCATATTTGCAAATAAAAAGTAAAGACCTATCTTATTGCATCATTAAATTTTTGCTATACTTTACACCCAAAAATTCCTGTGGGCTCTCGGTCTATAATTCTGGGGCAGTTTCTAAGAGCCCCTTTTAATATTAAATTAAATAAAAAGCCTTATGAAAGTAATAGGTGTTAGGTATTTATTCCAAACATATATTAATATATCCTACATTAATATAAATATTATCACGTATGCTAAAGGCACGTTATAATATAGAATTACTTTTTTTTTCAATGTCTACCAGATTCAACTAGAATTTTTTGTTTTGGTTTTAATGCTTTTGTAGTTATATTTGTCATTAAATATAGCAATGATTTTTTGTTTACATTATAAAAAATATAAACGAAGAGCAGTTTCGAACTATGTATCTCTCATTTCGGGCCTTATTATGATTCGCGAATCGAACGTTCGCTTGTAGTCGAATGGTTTGGACAACGTTGTGCTGTTTCGTATTAGGGTTGGGCAATGAACTCATTCTCCAAAAAAAAAAAATTGTCATAAATATAATTTTATGTGCGGAATTTTTGCAGTTTTCTTCAAGTTATATACGTTTTTTTAATTTGATATTTCGTGGCACAACAACTTTTTTGATATAAACATCTAATTTGTTTGCAGCAAATCTAAAAATCAATATCCGGGAGTGCGCTGTCAGCTAGTTTAATTCGTTGTATCCGTGTGTTATTTCAAAAATTGTTATTTTGTGTTAATAATGGTTATTTTAACATTTGTGTATTAATAGGCGATATTATAGAACCCATTAAGATTGAAAATATGTTTTTGCCAAAAAAAAATTCGTGTTTTATTTGTATTCCCGTCCAGTCACTAACAATTTTCATTCGCTTAGTTTTGACGTTTGAGGCGAGTCACCTGACAAATGTTCGCTAATTGCAATACGGATTGGATTCACTCGTCAGCTTTTTGGTTCGCTTTGCGAACGGTAATAGGGCCCTTTACTTGCTTCAACAGTTTTTTTTACAATCCCACTTTTGGAATCGAAACGATCGATTTTTTTTAAATGAGATAACCAGTTTTGATTGCAAAAGCGAGGTTATTTTTCAGTTTAATGCCTCATTTGCACGAGTAACAAAATGTAATTAATTTTGTCATTTTATACCAATAAATTGCCATAATCCGGTTTTATGACAGTTAATTGGTATAAAATGACATAATTAATGGCATTTTGTCACTCGTGTAAGCGAGGCATAACTTTAAAATATGGTCACCATATCAAAATCCGACAAATTCTTCAACAATATAACTTTTTCGTAAAAACTTATTCAAAAACAAACTCTGTCATTTATTAACTTACCTGTAAGCGTTCGTTTTCATCCAGGAAACCTTTTGTAGTTGGGCTGTGGGATCCTATTCCTCCAATCAAATCTTTTCGCTGATCCTTTAGTACTTTAAGCTCCTTCTTAAGGGCGGCTGTCTTTTTTAAATAACTGGTACGCTGCTTCTTCAATTCATCACGTTGGTTTTCAGCTTCCTGTGCAACGGCTGTTTTTAAGAAAGAAAGCATTCTTGGAATATTATACTAACCTAAATTATTATTTTTTTTATATTTGAAAAAAAAATAGCTAAAAATCGGGAAGAGACAAAACATGTAAATAGGGCAACGATTTTTGGTGAACTTCTTTTATTTTACTAGCTCACTGACACCTAATGGAAGAGGTGCACAGAAAAACTCTTCGCACAAAGCCTATTAAAATTAGACAAACAAAATATTTTCTAAAATGTATGCTTAATTTGAATTAGGGCTAAAATATTGTTTAAAATAGGAAAATAAAAATTGTATGTTATAAAAAAGCCAGTCCACACTATCTCACACAATATAAGCCCACCCATGTCAAAAATCGTTTCATGCATAATTTAACTTTTGCTAAAGTAGCCAAATGGATTGTTACAAAATTTAAATCTTTGGTCATTTTAATAGTCTCTGATTTGGTAGAAAAAGTAGTAGACATTGAAATAGAAGACAATGAAATTATGTTTAGTGTTACAGCTCTTTCTTCAAGAGTACACCTGTAGATCTAGCTATAACTCCAATTAAAGAAAATCTTAAAAATTTCAATCTACCATCTCATCATTTTGGCTATTGAACATTACATGAAGTTCAATTGTTTTCAATTCAGGGATTATAGTTAGAGGGCCTTTTTTGGCCGAACCCAAATTTTTTTTTAAAAAAAAATTTGCTGATTCCGAAATTACCGGGTATACTTTTGGGAACCTTGAGCGTTTTGAGATATGACGTTATCATTCAAGGACCTTTGAGAAAAAGGCGGCAACTGGTTGACATTAATAAAAAGTCGGACAAACATTAATTTGACACTAAGAAACGAAGATTTTATGAGTTCCGAAATAAAAAAATTATCAGCCCTATTCTGCTAAATATTCGCGTGAAAGTTTGTATTCTGCTATCCGTCGGAGGGAAAGAATTGCTCCAAATTGTGTATAAATTTCGATTAAAATAGGATCTAAACAATTAGATTCTTTTAAGAATTTCAAAACAAAATATCAGTTACGATTTGCACTCTAAATATTGAAGATTCCAAAAAATTATATAAGGCAAATTGAATGAAACTTTCACGTGAATCGAAAGTTTCGATCGCATCGAATAGAAGAATAGAGTTGCATTCTCATTTTTTTTGGGAGGGGGATAGTGCGTAGGGAAAGGCGGTGGGGGCAGTTAATGAAAAAACCAACTTCATGGAACTGGGTCGAGTGGGGTATAGTTTCCATGTTTCCAATGCTTCATTTAATTTTCAATTAGATCATTTTTTACAAAAGCTTCCATTCAAATTACACTGTGCTGCAAAATGAAAAAAATTGCACGAACTTTTGAAGTGACCTAGTAAAGGTTGTAGGCCTATTTAAGTACACAACGAACCTTTACTTGAAAACTTTCCAATACCCTTAACGTCTCAATGTATTGTTAAAAAAATTAATTTCGAGTGATCTTCCGCACTCAACGATTTTTAACTAGGCCATATTTCGTCCGATTTATAATATATATAAATACAAAAACGTCAGCCATACCCTCCGATTTAATCGATTAGCCCATTGGTTCAGGTGTTGTTTTCATTTAAAACTGAAAATTAAAATTATCAAACCGCAGTGTAATACAAAAGTTTTTTTTTTTATTTCAAGGTCATATTTCTTCCTTATCCTTGTTTCAAGCTCTTAGCCTCTTACGCAATCATACTTTCCTAAGTGCTGGAAACTCGCAAAAGTTATTCCTGTCCCTAAAAATCAAAAAGCTTTTGAGACTGGTTATTTTCGCCCAATAAGCATATTACCTTGCTTATCTAAAGTGCTGGAAGTTGTTGTAAGAAACCAAATAAACCAATATATTGAACAAAATAATTTACTTACGCCAACCTAATCTGGCTTTCGGAATAAGTACAGTTGTACTTAAGATAACATTCGGATTGAATTTGACAAAAACAATGCCACAGTACTTTGTCTTTTAGATTTTTCGAAAACTTTTGATAGTGTCAATCATTCATTGCTTGTAAAAAAAAAAAACTACGATCATTATTTGGTTTTAGTAAAAAATCGGCTAACTTCTTAAAGAGTTTTCATAGTGATAGATTCCAACAAGTACTGAATGTGGTGTTTCTGAATTTTTGACTTTTACTTCCGGTGTTCCTCAAGGATCGATTCTATGACCTCTCCTTTTCTCATTTATCAACGATATAACTGAAGTTTGTCGTTATGTTTATGTGCACCTTTATGCTGATGACGTCCAAATCTATTTTTCGATGCCTACTGGTCTGATGGAAGATTGCATTTTTAAAATCAATGAAGATCTGAATGCAATCTGTAACGCTAATCGAAACAACTTAAAACTAGATCCCGATAAATCCAAGAAGATTATTATTTCAAAAACACGTCTAGACTTATCTTGGGTTCCACCATTAGTAATGATGGATAGCATAATTTCGACTTCTGACTCTGTCTCCAGCCTCGTAATTTAGACTGTTCGTCTCATATCAATATTTTAGTCCGACGCAATGGTCTTCGGATGTTTAAAATCTCAGCTATATTTACACCAATATGTGAAGATTTGACTCATTTTTAATTTCATTTGGTAAATCATTAAATAGTTTAACTCCTTTATGTTTTGTGTTCTGTTATCTCTATAAAACGGTAATCTAGTCAAGTCGCTCTTAGTGCCTATAATAAGTAACACTGCCGTAATTTACTGTAACCCACTGAGAAAAATGCAATGATTAGATATGTTTTTGGTCTTCGCCGTTTTGATCACGTATCTGCTTATAAAAATAGAATTTTAGGAATGAGTCTGCAATCATTTTATACAAGTCGTAGTTGCATTTTACTGCACAGTATAATTAATTCAAACGAACCATTCTAGTTGTACAATAAAATCTCATTTTCTAATTCTAATCGAACCCTGTACATAGCTCCACATTTGAATAACTTTTTAGAAAGCAAAAGATTATTTTTCATTCTTTCAATCGGTTTCTAGAATTCACTTCCAGTTTCCCTTAAAAAAAATAAGTTATCCCAATAGTTTCAAAAACAAATTGTTTAAATACCTAACGAGCACAAACAGCAGCCAATTTTAAGTAATGTCTTTTTTAATTCTTATATTTTTTTTTTGCAATACAATCATTCTAAACTTAATAACAATTGCCAGTTTGCTTTTGGATATTTCTTTGATGTATTACTCAAATTGAAAATTTGTATTAAGTACTATTATAAGATTTAATCTTTTGTACTATTAATTTTATTAAACAATTTTTTAGCAATTTTATTACATGTGTAGTTTATGTGACTTTCAAAAGTTAATTTTTTATCTATAACAACTCCTAAGTACTTTATTTCATCAACTATTTCAATTGCTTCTTCATTAATTTTAATATTTTGAACAGAGTTTCCATTTATTATAATAGCTTTTGATTTTATAGTATTAAGCTTCAGTTTATTCATTTTAAAATATATCTCAATATTTTTTAAATTTAAATTAAGTTGATTGATGCACTCTTCCGCAGAACTTCCGGAAACATAAAGCAGAGTATCATCCGCAAACAGCCTAGCCTTCGCATGTCTGAGCACACTTTCTAAATCGTTAATATAAGTTATGAAAAAAAGAGTCCCTAACACAGCTCCTTGCGGTACACCCAGAGTAACAGTCAGAACTTCTGAAAATTCATTTGCAACTTTGGTTCGCTGGGTTCTGTTTGACAAATAACTCTTGAACCATTCAAGTTATACTCCTTGAACACCATATCTTTTCATTTTCTCAAGTAAAATATTTCGATCAATAGTTTCGAATGCCCTTTATAAGTCCAGAAACACCGCAACTACAACCCTCTTGTCGTGAACCTTTGTTTTCCATTGTGTTACTACGAGATACAGTAGTGATTCACACCTGTGGTGTTGTCTGAACCCTGACTGAAAGATAATGGTTGGCTTCCATATAATTTTGAAGTTCATGCACCACTTTCTCAAGAATTTTACTCTCCGTCATAAGCATATTGACCAGGCGAAATTCAGCTAGGTTAACAGTTTTTGTTTTATCTTTTCTATCGGCACTACTAATGATTCCTTCCAGTGGCTATGAAAAATACCGGTACGTAACGATTCGTTTATTATACCTAAAAAACAGGGTCCAATAATATTCAAAGTACACATCATCACCTTTGTGGACGGACCGTTGAAATCTCTTTTAGGTTAGGTTAGGTTAGAGTGGCCGTCTAGATGTTGTTGACTCACTTAGACCCTAAGGGTCCATTGTGGTACCACTAAGGAAAGTTACTCATGGGAGAGTTATGAAATTAATCAAACCATTTTGTGCTTTTAATGAAGTTTGAGAGACATTTTGTGTCGATCGTTGCCAGTTCGCTGGTATTATCAAAGAAGGGGCTACCTAGGTAGGTGTTCCTTCTATTGGAGAGTGCCGGACATGTACATAGAAGATGTTGGATTGATTCCTCTTCTTCCTCGTCCATGCAGCTTCTACAGAAGTCATTAGTGTAGACCCCCAGCCTCTTAGCATGTCTACCTATGAGGCAGTGTCCTGTTATGACTCCAATTGTGGAGCTTAAACTTTGTCTGCTCAGGGAAATCAAGCCTTTTGACCGCTTCAGGTCTATGTTTGGCCATATTTGTTTAGTTGCTAGGCAGGTGGTACCCTGTGACCATCTAGCACTTGTTGATTCTAGAGCATATTGTTTGAAGAGGTGTTTGCAAGTAGCAAGTGGTGTTCCTATGTTGTGTCTTTGTCTAACAGTGGGCAGAAGTGTTCCGTTTTTGGCGAGCTCATCAGCTTTACAATTTCCCGGAATGTCCCTGTGGCCCGGCACCCAGATGAGATGAATATTAAACTGTTCTGTCATCTCATTCAGATATGATCGACAGTCGTGGACTATGATAGAGTTTGTGGAGACAGACGCTAGAGATTTGAGAGCGGCTTGGCTGTCTGAGAAGATACGTATATCCTTACAAGATATAACGTTTTCTTTGAGCCAGGATAATGCCTCTTTTATCGCCATTACTTCTGCTTGGAACACACTACATTGATTGGGAAGTCTATATGATAGACTGAGATTCAGTTGTTTCGAATAGATACCACTTCCAACGCCGTCGTCGGTCTTTGAACCGTCTGTATAGAAGTGTATCGTGTTTTCTTCTTGAGGTCCTCCTTCTTCCCAAAAGGATCTTGAGGGGATAGAAATATGGAAGTTATTATCGAATACCATTTTTGGGGTGGTATAGTCTAAGCGATCTGGGATAGATCTGAAATTGTTTAAAATAGTAGTATGACCAGTGTTGTTACTGATCCATTGAGAGGTGGCTCTAAGCCTCACGCATGAGTTGGCTGCCACCATTTTGGAGAAGATGTCAAGAGGTGTTAGGCTTAGAAGTACTTCTAAAGCTGCTGTTGGTGTTGAGTTGAAACCTCTTTTACTATTCATGCTTTTCATAATAACAGTTAATTCATTCATGGTGATTTGTTTAAATTTAAAATTGTTTCTATTGTTTATATTTATCAAATTGGTATACTGTTCGAAAGGTATTCTGCCATTTATCTCCTCCACACTTTTAACAAAAAATATTTTCAGTTTGTTAGCAATATCAATCTTATTTTTAATCACATCTCCACCACCTTTTATTTCCTTAATTTCACTCGTTTCTTCTTTCAACACCAAAGATTTTATTGTTCTCCATATTGTTTTTTGATCTGAAGATTGATCAATCTTTCTAGCAATGAAATTATTTTTAGCTATCTGTAGTTCACTCACGTATTTGTTTCTATAAGCCCTACAGTCACTTAGGTTACCTGTGAAAACAGCTCTTTGGTGTAGCTGTATTTTCATTCACTTCATATTGAACAGATTTTGGTTAAACTAATTGAAATTACTATTCATTTCACTAATTGATCATATTATCAACATTTTCCCCAAACTATTTTTTAATTTCACACTGAAAGATTTTGCAGTGTCATTAACTTCACTGGAATTAATATTATCTATCCCATTCATGGTACGTTCTCTCCGAAAAACGTTATCTTTAAATATTAATGATTGGATAATTTTTTTAGTACATATTTTATTAATAAAGCTTGTTTCAATAAAAATTTCTAAGGATTCATGGTCACTGATTTTATATAGTTTTTTTTTTACTTTAGTCTGTATTTTATCATATTTCGTTATGACATAATCTATTAATGTAAATGTATTTTGTGTAATCCTCGTTGCTTCAGTCACTATTTGTTTAAATGAAATGTCCGATATATTTTCAAAAATTTGTTTTTTTATGCGTACCATTCGAAAACCAACCTATATTGAAATTCCCCATTATAATAATTTCGGCATATGAATAAAAAAACAACGGTAACTCTTACAATGAAGCATTAATATTAAACACAAACATACAACTTAATTACGTAAATTTTTGAACAAAATTAGTTTAAACATAATTTTTCCATTTTTTTTTTATTTTTAAGTTTGAAAATTTACTTTTCAAAAAATCTATTCCCCCGGTTCACCCAGGAGGGGCAATTTTTTAAAAAATTGACTAAAAACAGAAAAAAAATTATAAAAATACAACGGTAACTCTTACAATGGAGCATTAATATTAAACACAAACATACAACTTAATTACGTAAATTTTTGAACAAAATCAGTTTAAACATATTTTTTTTTAAATTTTAAGTTTGAAAATTTACTTTTCAAAAAATCTTCACTAAAATAAACAGGTGCCAAATAACATTATAAATATGACAGATATGAAAAATTTGGTCATAATCTATTTGGTCTAAGCTATTTTTTTGTCTCAGATTATATTTTGGAAGGACAAGCAGTTTCTAAGATAAACACGAAAAACCAAAAAAGACGACATGTTAACCTTTCCTGCCACTAGAGCTCGCCTCAAATTCATGGGGACTTTTGTAAACTTCATCTTTAGGCCTCTCTTAATACGTGTGCCAAGTTTTAAAACTGTTGGATTTTTTTCCAGGTAAAAACCTTTATTGACTGGACTACCAGGGCCTAGCGACTTACAACTCTCAACCATTCCTGTGTGCATGTCTTCAGGAATGGAGGGGACCTACAGTTTATTGCCGAAATCCAAACGGCTAAGGTGAGCGGCACTTCCTCGCAAGAGGTAGTAGCTCCAAAGAAAACTTAAGGTGGAGCCGGCTGGTATTGAACCCCAGACCTATGGCATGACAGTCGAACGCAGTAACCATTACGCCACGGGCTACTACCCTAAGAAGTGGTTACGCTATAAATGAAAATTATAAAAAATTAAAACTTATTTTGTTGAAACGAGAAACCTATATTTAAATGAATATCCATAGTACATGTAGTAGCCCGTGGCGTAATGGTTAGTGCGATGGACTGTCATGCCAGAGGTGTGGGTTCAATACACTACTTTTGTATAAAATTCTTTCATTTCCTTTATTGTTTATCTATTTTTAATCATTTATCAACAAATTTTTTAGTTGGAAGTCGATCCAACGTGTTTTGGGGCGACTTTCTATTACGTACGTCTAGCAATACTAAGCATACACTGTCACGACAAGTGAAGTTCTTTTATCCCCATCTTGGTGTTTTTTATTTATTTTCCATGCATTTTGTATGGAAAAAGTGTAACTTTGAAAATTAATTAAAAATACTTACAAATATTTTCTCACCCTAAAATTGTGATATTTGATGTTTTTTAGTGAATATCTATCGAATGAGACCATCCGCGTGTCCAAATTCGGGATTTCGTAAAGGAAAGTTGAGCCAAAAATAATTTTTGTATTTATAAACTATAACTATTTAAGTGGGTCAAAAGAAATATGTGATTTTTTTCTTTTGAGTATGATTTTATGTATTACAATATTCATGTCGAATAACTGACCAGAACCTTTTATAAATATTGTGAAAAAGGCACCTTATAAAATCTATATATAAATAGCCTTAAATAAATTTTGTGGTACCATTTTCTCAAAAAGTATTTGACCGATTTCGATAAATTTTATACGGTTGGAAAGCCATAATTTACATACTGTGGGTCACTTTTGTTTTTGTACTGTCGAACACTGTGCATGTTTAAAAAAAAATTTAATTTAAAAAAAATAAATATTTCCCTTCAATATTTTCAAACAAATTGTTTGATAAATTGAAAGTGTTGAATTTCGACATAGAGCGATACTAGTATATATAATTGTATAATGTTCTAGGAAAACACCAATCAAAAAAGCAAAAAAAGTAACAAAAAACATTTAAAGATATACCGTCATGTGCTGGATTAACTTCATTCTTTTTTTCTACTACTCCCATAGTCGGTGGTGGTAGTTGTGTACCAGGCGGTTGAACTGCAGTTGTTTGTTGCACGACCACTCCAGTCGGTTGTTGTTGCATTATTGCTGGAGGCATAGGTTCTGGCTGCGGCACCCAGTTAGGTTGTTGATAACTTTCTGGTGGAACACCCCATGTTGGTGGCGGCGGATAGCCGGTTGCGAAAGCTGCCTGCGGTGGTGCACCTACGAAATCACCAGGCCCATATGCTTGTTGTGGTGGCCCATACTGACCATACGCTGCGTAAGCATCCGGATACATTCCAGCACCCGCAACATTATATTGAGCTCCAGGTGGAGGAATCGGTGGCGAACTTGGTTTCTTTTTAGGTGACCATCGACGCCTTGACATCGGACTGTTACTCCGGCTACGACTACGACTGTCGCGTCTCCCTCTAAATCGATCACGTCCATTGCGACGGTGATCCATTCGGTCTCTAGAGCGATTCCGTAGAGGAGAGCGGCGCATACGTCCACGATCGTTAAATCTACGACGGTCTGGACTGTAATCGTTCCGGTTACGTCCGAAACGACGACGAGGAGATGGTGTCCGTCGGCCGCGAGGTGAACGTGGGGGGCCTCTTGACGGTGATTTGCGTTTAGATGACGGTGGACTTCCGGATGGTGAACGTCGTCGGGATTTCGACGACTCCTTGACGCTTTTTTCTATTTAAATGTTGAAATTGATTATTAAGGTTAAAAACGAAAAAATCTTTTTTTGCGTTACCTTCTTTCTTCGTTTCATTGTATTCTTCATCGTTTTCCGCTCCAGGCGGCCCAGGTGGCAAATCTTTAGTATCTCCAGCTAAACGACGATCCGAAGGCTGTTTGAGAATCATTTCATCCTCCATATTTAATTTCCCTGACGACTAACTACTCCGGGTTGTTAACTTTTTCTCACGCTTATAAATGCTTAATTTTATTTTCAATGTATTCTAACTGACAAAAAAATTTCTTTTAAATTTTCGGTTTGGTTTTTTAAGGAAATTAAATTATCGCAAAGTAATTTTGCTTTAAACAATGCGGTTGCGGTTACTTCTCTAATGAAAAATGAAATCCGATAGTTAAAAAAAAGAATTGTCAACCAATTTAAATTTAATAAGTTGGCTAAACTGTGTATATTGGGAGTTTTACATGGGCCGCGTTCGGGGGGCAAGCCAAACCTATCCCGGATTTACGACTAAAGCCAGGTACGCAGTTCAAGCTAAAATAAATTTTATCTCTACAATTCTTATCTCTGCAATCGTTTGCTAAAGCCTAGTACGCAGATCGCGCTAAAATTTATCTTCCATACAAATTTCCTCCAAAGATAAATTTTAGCGAGGATATTTAGCTAGGCAGTACGCAGTTCACGCGCTAAATTCAAAAAGTCTCCACTTAATTTAGCAAGCCAAATAATGCTCAACGCATTCTTTCACAGATAAATTTTGACATTTGTGCTCTTAGCAAACGATTGTAGAGATAAGAATTGTAGGGATAAAATTTAGTTTAGCTTGAACTGCGTACCTGGCTTAAAGATTTAAAAATTTATCTCTGAAAGAATGCGTTGAGCATTATTTCGCGTGCTAAATTAAGTGGAGACTTTTTAAATTTAGCGCGTGAACTGCGTACTGCCTAGCTAAATGTCCTCGCTAAAATTTATCTTTGGAGGAATTTTGTATGGAAGATAAATTTTAGCGCGATCTGCGTACTAGGCTTTATGTAGTTAAGGCTTAAGAAAGAGAAAAAAAACTCGATTTTTATTTATAAATTAATATTTGTTTATGAATGTATTTACACGCGTTTGTTATGGCGGTCAATTTGCTATGTTGTTATCTTGTTGCGTTTTTTTGCCATCAGGTATCGCATTTTCACTTTTAAGCCTAGTACGCAGATCGCGCTAAAATTTATCTTCCATACAAATTTCCTCCAAAGATAAATTTTAGCGAGGATATTTAGCTAGGCAGTACGCAGTTCACACGCTAAATTTAGCGTGCGAAATAATGCTCAACGCATTCTTTCACAGATAAATTTTGACATTTGTGCTCTTAGCAAACGATTGTAGAGATAAGAATTGTAGAGATAAAATTTAGTTTAGCTTGAACTGCATACCTGGCTTAAGCCAAAAAAGTGAAAAAGTACAAAAGTGAAAATTTTCAAACTTATTTTGGTATAGTTTTTCTCACTGGAAAACTTATAAAAATGATGCAGAAAGCTTAAATTTTGGTTTAAAAAGAATTGTATACATTTTTTTTTTTTCACAAAACAACTGCGCTAGCGGGAAAAAAAATATTTTTACTTATGTAATTTTGCAAAAAGTGGCCAATGTAGTTAATACTACGTTTTCATTAGAGCCGAAATGAGGTAATTTCGCAAATTACGTAAAAAGTGTTTTCATTATAAATTTGCTAATTTCATTTGACAGTCCAGGCTGTCAACCGCTTGTTTTTGTTGTTTTATACGTTGAATTCTGTCATATTAAATGCGTTCCACTTTGAATGGATTCCATTTGGGTGTGTTCATAAAGTTTTTACGTAATTTCCTACCTAATTTCGTGCAAATTTGGTTGAAATTACCTCATTTGGAAATGTGAATTTGTATGGGAAATGAGATGATTTCGAATCGAATTTGGAAATTTTCAGCGAAATTACCTCATTTGCTCTAATGAAAACGTAGTATAAGGCTTTACTTTTGTAATTTTGCAAAAAGTGGCCAATGTAGTTAAGGCTTTACTCACACAAAATCTACCCATCTCACTGGATGCGCCGTTCGTCAAAAATACAATAATGTCCCCTTTCACACAGGGCAACTGAGTTGCCGGCAACAATTGGCGCGAAGGGCAGGAAGAAAGAGGGGTAAATGAAATCTCCCCGGTCAACAAATTCAGGAGACTTTTTTTGACGTTTCTCTTCACACTACGTTTGTGTGCGTTCAACCAAGGTAGTTTAAAAGGAAAATACAGCCAGTCTCCTCCAACTTTGTATCTTCGTGTGAAAGGTACAAGAGATTGTTAAGGAGATTTAAAGAAAACGTCAAAAAAATCACCAGCAACTAGTATCTTCGTGTGAAAGGGGACATGTAAACAGGCACAATGGCGGTATAAACCAAAGAAACTGAATATGAAGAAATGAATCCTTCGTACGTTTCACCCTCCAAAACCCATTTGTTTACATTGTTGTATTTGTAATTTAATTTTGTGTCGATGAATAGATGTGAAATCCAACAACAATATAGCAGGGTGGTGTGAAGATAAGTACTGTGAATGTGTAAGTTGTGAAGATAAATACTGTGAATGTATGAGTTTTATACCGCCATTTTTACACATACCTTCTCATTTCTTATCTGATAGAGCTTGTCGGCAAACTCGAATGACAGCCGAGGATTCATTTCTTCATATTCAGTTTCTTTGGTATAAACCTCACACATTCACAGTATTTATCTTCACAACTCACACATTCACAGTATTTATATTCACATCACCCTGCTATATTTACTACGTTTATCTTCAGGACAGAGCTCGAGTTGGATTTGTGTCGGATTTTCGACCCAGGTTTTTCGTTCACAGATTTGAGAGCTCGATATTGAGTTGAATTGAAATTGTGTCAAGATGACATATGGTGTTTCTCAAGTTAACTCCTCAACCCAGGTTTTTTAGCACTAATTTCGACTCGACTCTGCTCCTGAAGTGCAGTCGAGTCGGTTTAAGCTCATTTCAACTCCATGCAAGTATACAAAGGGTCTAAGAGAGCTTCAAGCTCGCTTAAATACCACATGGAAACGTATGTCGAATTCCTTTTAATAAAAAAATCGATTTGTTTAGAAAAAAAAATCGATTTTTCTGGACAAATTCCTTGTATTGAAAGAAAAAATGGAGTCTGTTTAGAAGAAAAAATCGATTATTTTTGGTAAAAGGAATTCGACAGTAGTAATTATTCATCGGCACAAAATGAAATTACAAATGCAAAAATGTTAACAAAAGTGCCTGTTTACATTGTATTTTTGACAAAGCATATTTTCGTTCATCAAAATGTTCCTCGTGTTTACATTATAGAGAAAAAATTCTTTCATTTCAATCTACCCATCCCTATCTCACATCCTTAACAACCATGAATGAAAGAATAATAAGATTGCGCCATTTGTTACCTCATTGGAGACAAATGATATGTAAACAAATATGGCCGCCAGTAGTTTGTTTAGTTGATCGATTGTTCGGTTGTGTTTTTTCCTTTCGTGCGCGTTTAGTAGATTAAAAAAACAAAGATTTCGTTTAAAAATACGATTATAAATACCGAATTAATATTTTTCATTTGAAATAAAGGTTTTTTCATTTAAAATAAATCGCCAAAAAGCAAACGAAGCGGCGATGTGTAAAGTAGAATAGATAATTCAGAACTTGTGCACTTTTTTTACACTACACTTCACTTTTAATTGATTCAAATTAGAACAATTAATTAAAAATTCAAGTTAAAAACTTTTCCCGGCTTTCTCTAGTAGGAAAAAATCATATTTTTGTCTCCAATTGCGCAATACGAGCTGTCAAAAATTACAACAACAAAGCGAAAAAAATGAAATGGCGTAATCTTGTATTCTTTCATTCATGCTTAACAACCATGTATCTCTCACTCACACAAAAAAAACTCTTCCTGCTCAATCCGAAAACATTTAATGAAACTGGCGCATCGGCGTAATTTGGGTGGAATTAACCCTTCTCTTTCTTACTCACACAAAATCTACCCATCTCACTGGATGCGCCGTTCGTCAAAAATACAATGTAAACAGGCACTAAGAGAGCTTCAAGCTCGCTTAAATACCACATGGAAACGTAGTAATTATTATGTCTGTTCCTTTTTGAAACACTGTGATTTGCTGTGCATTTTACTGCCATTTTATTTTTTTTATATGAACTTTGACAGAACGTTGGACTGAAATTCACACAAATGCACAGAAAATCAGAGTTTCAAAGTAAAGGAACAAGGCTATTCATCGGCACAAAATGAAATTACAAATGCAAAAATGTTAACAAAAGGGTTTTGGAGGGTGAAACGTACGAAAGATTCATATCTTTATATTCAGTATTTTTGGCTAGAGTCATCGGCATCGTGTAATAGTAGACTATCTTTGCTGGACAGTATATCTTTTCTTTGGTCGTAAAATATCAAAAATATGTACGCGGCCTCATTTCGTCCACAAATTTTTTAGTAAGAATTCATTTTTAATAATGAATTTGTTAATTATAATTATTAAAAAAAAACTCGTAACCTTTTCAGTGCTATCCAGCATATGCCATTGAACTTAACATGTAATTGGCTACGAAATACTATGCTAGCTCGGCACATTTACACAACAGATTTCGTATATAAAAGAAGAAAAACGGCTGACGAAAAAGTAAGTTAAAGGTTAACCTTCACAAAATCAGATAAAATCAGGTACTTTGGAAAGGGCTATGTGCTACGAATAACAAATAGTATAAAGGCTTAACTACATCAAAAACTTTTTGCAAAAAGTGAAAATGTGATGAGCAAAAATATGCCTAGAGATGCCTGTGTGCGAAAACATTGTATTTTATCTGTAGTACTTATCAGTTTGAAATTATATATCAAACACTATTTTCGCCGGCTTTTTCACACATAAGCATTTGTAGCGCATGTTTTAGTTTTTCAATTTTGTACTTTTTGCAAAAAGTCTTGAATGTAGTTAAGCCTTAAGCAGCATCATCAAGCCGAGTTACACTTTAAAAAATATTAACTACGTAGTTTTGCAAATGTAAACGCAAAATAAACAATTTTGTGCTACTTGCCTTCGAGTTACTTTATAGCCATTTTTTCCGTCCACTAAACTTTCAGCCCAATTAAGATTTTTGAAATTTAGTTATTTGCAATTTTGCGTTTGTTTAAATCTGAAGAGTATGTTTCTTCGAGCTGGATTCGTTGCTCTGGATAGTCAGGCTATTATAGTATTGGCAATTTAATAATAAACAAGCATTCAGCTATAAATCTATTTAATAATCATAATGAAATTAATAGTTTTTCTACAAATTAAAAAATTAACTAACTAAAAACAATTAATTTATTTTGATTTATACTTTGTCACCGGTGTTTATATCATTTTCTCTTCGAGTTCCTTTATCAAAATACTTTTTATTGTTCATGCGTTGTTGCTCTATGAGTTGTGGTACTTTTTCTACAACCTGTGGATTTGTATTGATGTTAGGTATACTGCATCGTAACCATCGGCAAAAGATTGATGGACTTGATCCAATTTGGTATTCCATGTATTTCTTACAAACGTATATTGTAGCTTTTGCTGACATGTCCAAAATATCGAGCTCAAAGAAATCAGAATAATGATCTACTGTTATTAAAAAATTCTTTTGGTGATGGTTTATTATCATTTCAAAAACATCCATTGATACGGTTTCAAATGGTGCATTTGGAATATCTGGAATTATAAGTGGTTCTTTTTGTTGATTTCGTGCATATTGGTTGCATGCTTCGAACTCCTGTATCATATTCCTGATATCTTCTGTTATTCCCATCCAATACACGGTTTCTCTGGCTAATTTTAGAGTCGCTTCTATTCCCATATGTTAATATAAGCTCATTGTTTAAAACTAATTCATCTCTGATTTTCCAATACGATTTTATACTGCCATGTAGTTTGTCTTTCTTATCTACCTTGCCTTATTGTTGCTAGTATCTGAAAAGCTTTATCTTCTACTATAGCTTTTCTTACTTTTTTGAAAGCTTCGAAAGCTATCGCGTTTATTTTTTCTAGATCAGGTTTGATACCGTCACAGCTGCCAAAAACCATTCTTTGCGTCTAATCTACTAAATACCTTTGCATCTGCTAGTTCAGCAATGATTTCTTCCACTGTTGGTAGTTGGAACTTGACATCTCAAGGGCTTTGTTAAGTTCTCTTGGATCGATGCAAATTCGTAGTTTCTTATTGTTTTTCTTGACTTTAACCAAGTTAATTGTCCATTTAGTATATTCAGGTTCATATTTAATAATACCTTCTCGATCCATGTCATTTAATGTATTTTTTTAGTTGTTCACGTAATGCTATTGGAATTCTTCTTGGTGGTTCATTTTATGGTGCTATTGTTTCATCTATTTCTAATGTTATTTCGCCGGATAGTTTGCCTAATCCTTCACAAACGTCGCTAAAATTATTAATAATTTTATACGCTTCTTCTTGCTCCGAATTTTGAGATACAGTTTTACATAGCTCAATAAGTTTTAGTTAAAATTATACGCTTCTTCTTGCTCCGAATTTTGGGATACAGTTTTACATGGCTCAATAAGTTTTAGCGATATGCATGTTTTGGCTGATAACAATGGACAAAGATTTCTCTTTATTACATAAAATAGTAATTTTTGTTGGAATTTTATTTCCTTCTATTTTCAAATATATAGTTCCTATTGTTGGAATACGCGTTTCTTCTATTATTTTCAATATATTTCCTATGATTTTTAGTAAGTAGGTAAGCAAGTAAGTAATCCATTTATTGAGATACAATTTTTCATTACATAACATAGTATTAGTTACAAATTATGAACTTTTAGCGCTTTGGCTAGGCCATCAGCTCGAGTGGCAAAATATTTATTTTTATACAAAATTAATTTAAAAATACTCAGTAATAATAAGATTTCTGAAATTTTGGATGGATTTTACATAACAACAGAAGGATTTCCAATTTGTTTCATTTAAAATATTCATGGTTTCGGTCACTGTAAGTTATTTTTTCCCAAGATATGATAGCCTTTGGGATTTTAAAACTGGACAAATGCTTATAAAGTGAAATACGTCTTCCTTTGCGTTCATATTACAGAGGGTGCAAAATTGATTGAAACTGCCGTTGTATGGGATGCCATTTAAGTGGAGTAGCTCACATCTTGTTTTGAATAGGATCGAGATTTCCTGATAGCTTAAATCATTACGAAAGTAATTTCTACTCAAAAGGCTATGGTTGAGTTGTAAATAGATTATTCTGCTTTGAAATTTACAACAGGGGCACAATAGATCTTAAGGTCGCAGTGCAATATAAACCCCAAGTATAATTCATTCAATTTACAACAACTAGGTTATTTCGAGCTGTATCCTCTTGTAGTTGTATCACGGTATATAGATCCGCTTTAAGTTGTTCGACGTTCTGAAAATTCCATTGCAGGTTTACTCCGTAGGATATGGCAAGGTTCTGCCATTTCATCATCATCCAATCTCGGTTTCTTTCTTCATACTTACTTACTTTACTTTAGATGGCGCTCACAGCCCAGGATGGACTACGGCCTCAACCAACAAGCCCCTCCAGCCAGCTCGGTCCCTAGCTAGCTGCCTCCAGTTACGCACTCCAAGTTGGTTGAGGTCGTTCTCCACTTGTGTGCGCCACCTAAGGTGGGGTCTTCCTCTGCTGCGCAGACCGTCAGGGGTAGATTCGAAGACTCGTCGGGCTGGTGCGTTGGTGTCCATACGCTCCACGTGTCCCAGCCATCTTAGCCGCTGTATTTTAAGCTTTTTGACCAGATCGACGTCGCTGTAAAGCCCGTAAAGCTCGTTGTTGAATCTTCTCCTCCATACTCCATCGATACATACTGGACCGCAGATAACCCGAAGAATCTTCCTTTCAAAGCACCCAAGTAGATTCTCATCCGTTTTTGTCAGGGTCCATGCTTCTGCCCCATACAGCAGGACCGGGATGATAAGGGTCTTATATAAGGTCTCCTTGGTTCTTTGAGAGAGGGCTTTATTACTCAAATGCCTTCTTAGCCCGAAGAAACAGCGATTGGCAAGAGTAATTCTTCGTTTGATCTCTGCACTGATGTCATTTTGCGATGTTATAGTGGAGCCCAGGTAGACAAAGTCTTTGACAACTTCGAAGTTGTACCTATCCATCGTGACGTTTTGCCCGAGTCGACGATGTTGAGATTCCTTTCTCGATGATAGCATATACTTCGTCTTGTCCTCATTAACAGCCAAACCCATTTTCGCCGCCTCCGATTCAATACTTGCAAACGCACCAGTGACAGCTCGCTTCGTTCTTCCAATGATGTCAATATCATCTGCATAAGCAAGTAGTTGAACGGACTTTTGAAAAATTGTACCACTGTTGTTGACTTGCGAGTTGCGTACAATTGCTTCAAGTACGATGTTAAAGAGGTTGCATGATAACGCGTCGCCTTGCCTCAAACCTTTCTCGACATCAAAGGGTTCGGTGGTGTTCTTGCCGACTTTGACGGAGCAGCGAGATTTCTCCATCGTCATCCTGCACAAGCGGACGAGTTTGGCAGGGATGCCGAGATGCGCCATGGCCCTGTATAGCTCGTCTCTGTCTACGCTATCATATGCGACTTTAAAATCGATAAAGAGGTGGTGTGTATCGATTTGAAACTCCTGGGTTTTTTCCAAAATCTGTCGGAGTGTGAACATTTGATCGACGGTTGATTTGCCGGGCCTAAAACCACACTGATAGGGGCCGATCAGATCGTTGACAAACGGTTTTAAGCGATCACACAGTACAGATGACAAGATTTTGTATGCGACGTTGAGGAGACTTATACCTCTGTAGTTGGAACAGGTCAGAGCATCTCCTTTCTTGTGGATAGGACACACTATTGTTGAGTGAAAACTTTTAAACGGAACACGTTCAAAACAAAGCTGCTAGGAATTTCACAATAAATCCATTAATTTGATTAAATAAAAATATAAAAATTCAATTATATACTTACTTATACTTATACTTATACTTATATACTTATCAAAAAATTGAATTTAACAATTAAAATAGTGGAAAAAAACAAATTAAATTAGTGGTTTTGCATAAATAACATAACATTTAAATACTTATTTGAGTGAAATATGGAAGACGAATGTAGTGGTCTAAACTGTGCCAAAAAAAGAATCAACAGGAATGATGATTTTGTTTTGTGTAGTGGTATGTGTGGAAGAAAATTTCATATTAAATGCGCCGAACTTAGTCAGTTTGATTTTGGCTTACTTAAAAAGAATCCAAGAATCAAATTTATGTGTTCGGATTGTCCAAATGTTTTGTCCTCGATGAGCAAACAAATTGAGGAATTTGCAAAATGCAATAACCAAATGAAAAAAACTTTGGATGAAGCAAAAAGCAACGTTACACCAGTTACACCAATACAACAAAAACCATCATACGCACAAGCGCTGAAAGAAAAAAGTGAAATAATAGTGATTAAACCAAAGAATGATCAAAATAATGAGAAAACGAGAGAAGATATAAAGAATGTGATAAAACCAACAGATATGAAATTAAAAATAGAAGAAATTAAGAATGTGCAAAATGGTGCTATACTAATAAAGTGCGATAAACAATCGGTTAAAACAATAGAATCAGAAATCAAAACAAAAATGAGTGAATATGATGCTCAAATTCATGAACATCGAAATCCGCGGATAAATATTGTTGGAATGAAAGAGACAATTAGTGAAGATGAATTGATACAGTCAATAAAGTGCCAAAATCAACTGAGTGATAGTGAATGTCAAATAATTAAATGTATCAAGATATACCTGTCTCATAAAACAAAAAAATATAATGCAATTATTGAAGTGGATAGGGTTACCAACAGCCATATTATGAATGAGGGAAAGTTAAATATTGGGTGGGACAGATGTCGTGTGTACCAGTATATAAGAGTTTTAAAATGCTATAATTGTTGTGGTTACAATCACATTTCAAAATATTGCAGCAAAAATAAAGTGTGCTTAAAGTGTGCTGGAAATCATGATGTTAAGGACTGTACAAGTGATACAATTAAATGTACTAACTGTCTTACTTTAAGACAGCAAACAAACCAACAGATTGATGTAAATCACACAGCATCTGATAACAACTGCCCAGTATTTTTAAGAAAATTAAAATCTGCTGAAGAACGTGACAATTTCTAGCAACTAGAAACTATTAAGTGTTTCTTTTCCAATATTGGTGGTTTGGCAAACAACTTCACTAGTCTGCAAATAATTATAAATGAAACAAACTGTGATATAATCATACTGACAGAAACACATGTGACAAAAAACCATGACATTAACGAGATGCAATTAGAGGGTTACTATATGTTCAACTGTGATAGTGAGTCTAGTCATACTGGAGGGTTAGTGTTATATGTCAAAAAAATTCTAAAATGCTCTTTTGTAAAAAAATATGTGATTGCGATGAACTATTGGTGTCTCATTATTAAAGTGCAATATGAAAATACTTCTGTGATCTATCTTAGTGCAATATATCGTTCCCATATGTCGACTAAAAATTATTTTTGTGATGACTTTGAACAATGGATCGATTTTCTACAACAATGCAATAATAACTTTATAATAATGGGTGATTTCAACATAGACTGGTTAGATAGAACTGATACCTACTCAAGACGCTTGAAACAAATAATGACGGATAACAATTTAACTCTTCTATGCACAGAACCAACAAGAATAACACAAACATCAAGAACACTTATTGACTATGTCTTAACAAATAACAATAGCATTTGCAGTGCCTATGTCGATCATAGCCTAAAAATAAGTGATCACGAGGCTCTTAAGGTTTTAATTAAATGCACAAAACATAATAAACAAAACAAAAAAACTATCAAGTATTGTAAGTACAACAAAGAAAATTTTATTTCGGAACTTAGACTAAACCATTTGTTCTCTAGTTTTAATCCAGAACATGCACATAACGTTAATGTCTTAAGTGAACAATTTGCAATAGAACTAAAAAAAGTAGTTGATAGTATGGTAGTAACTCGATTTGTGCCATATCGAAATTGTGAATGGTACAGTAATGAGCTGAAAAGAACTAAAGTTTTAAAAATATGTTTGTATAAAACAGCTATATTAACGAACAGCTCACATGATTGGCAAGCTTATCATCAATATAGAAACTATTACAAACATCAAATTGAAAGTGCTAAATCTAAGTTTATATCGGACAAAATACTTAATGCATACAATCAAAAAGATATGTGGCGACATTTAAAAAAATACGTGCTAAAAACAAACAAAGATGAAATAACGGAAGTGCAATTTGAAAACTGTGATAACGTAACCGATAGTGCAATAATAGCTGATAAACTCAATAACTTTTTCATTAAAAGTGTGAATGATCTTGCCAATTCTGTGATATTTACTGAATATATAAGTCTAATCGAGGTGTGCAATATAGATTTTAAGTTTACTATTGTAAATTCCGATAATATTTTAAATACTCTTACTGTGATAAACCAAAAAAGTGATTTTAATTTCATGAATGTAAAAATGTTAAAAGACTCTTTTGAAATTGTTGGTCCTGTCCTTACTCGTATAATTAATGCTTCATTCAGCTCTGGTGTCTTTCCCAAAACCTGGAAAGAGTCCCTTATTGTTCCAAAAAAAAAAGTTCAAAACTCAGTCAAGTGTAGTGATTTTCGACCCATAAATATGCTCCCATTATATGAAAAGATTATAGAAAAAATTGCAATGATCCAACTTCAAGAACACCTAAATAATAATAATATAATAAGTGTAAACCAATCAGGATTTCGCTCAAATCATTCATGTGAAACCTGCGTTAATTTTGTGCTAAGTGATTGGAAAAATGAAATTGATAAAAAGAATTATGTTATAGCTGTTTTCCTAGACCTGAAACGTGCCTTTGAAACTGTGAACCATGCTATTTTATTAAATAAGCTAGAAAAATATGGCATCAAGGGAATTGAACTTAAATGGTTCAAAACTTTTATTTATAACAGAACACAAAAAACATCTGTGAATAACAATACCTCCGACGCTTCAAGAACCACAACAGGAGTCCCACAAGGAACAATCTTAGGTGTACTCCTCTTCTTACTCTACATAAACGACATGGAAAAGGTTGTACAACACAGTAAACTCGTACTTTTCGCAGATGATGGTTTACTTTATATAACAGGAAATGATATAAATACCTTGGTAGATAAAATACAAAAAGACTTATGTGCAATATATACTTGGTTAAATATGAATAAACTTATAATAAATATAGACAAAACCAAATTCATAATATACAATAACCGCCTACCGCAACAACAAATCAATTTATCTATTAACAACATACCAGTAGAACAAGTAACTTCAATCAAATATTTAGGCGTTGTCTTAGACAATAAACTATCGTTCAATGAACATATAGATTATATTTGTAAGAAAGTGTCAAAAAAGTTAGGTGTCTTGAGGAGGACACGCAGAAATATCTCCAAAAATAGTGCAATCAAAGTGTATAACGTAACTGTCAAGCCCCATTTCGAATACTGTGCGAGTATACTATATCTGTGTAACAACACTCAAAAGGCAAGACTTCAAAAGCTTCAAAACAAAGCCATGCGCGTCATCCTCAAGTGTGATAGATTTACATCTGTGTCGACAATGCTTGAGTCACTAAAATGGCTTAATATAGCCCAAAGGCTTTATATGATGGCAATGATGTTCGTCTTTAAAATCAAACACAACATGTGCCCCGAATATCTTCAATCCAGTGTTCCTGAAAGAAGAGTCATTCAATATAATCTCAGAAACATCGAAGAATTTAACATAATCCGGACTAGAACATCTAGAGCTCAAGCAAGCATTCTTTATATGGGACTTCAAGCATTCAACAACCTACCTTCTAATATCAGAAATATAAATAATTTTAATCATTTCAAAAACCAAATTTGTGTATATGCAAAATCGTGTATTAATTGAAATTCCTAGAAGAAAAAAAAAAAAAAAAAAAAAAAAAAAAAAAAAAAAAAAAAAAAAAAAAAAAAAAAAAAAAAAAAAAAAAAAAAAAAAAAAATCATTTTGAATGTATAAATAATACCTTAATGTAAATTATTTTGTAAATTTTAATGGCTATTGAGCCAAATAAACTTCAAAATCAAAAAACTATACCGAGGTTCCATTCATCGGGCATACTTTCCTCCGACCAAATTTTGGAGATAAGCTGGTGTATACTCCCTACCAAGTCATCTCCCCCTGCTTTGAATAGCTCGGCTGGCAGGCCATCCGCACCAGCAGCCTTGTACGTTTTAAGCTTGGCTATCGCTAACCGCACTTCATTTAGGTCGGGTGGACGGAAGTTTTGACCATCATCGTCCAGGTTGAATGGAGTGTTCTGTCTTACAGCGGAATTTTGGCCATCTTCGCCGTTTAGCAGTCTAGAAAAGTGTTGTTTCCAGATCCTGAGCACCGACTGTGTGTCTACCACCATATTCCCACTCTCGTCTCGGCAGGCTTCCGTTCTGGCCTTGTAACCCTGGGTAGTTTGCCTCACCCTTCGGTAGAACTTCCGAACATCACCCCTGCCGGTACAGTCCTCAATAGACTCGACCGCCCGCTTCGCATGCTCTCTCTTTTTCCTCCTGAGAAGTCGGCGTTCCTCCCTTCGTTTTTGCCCGTAGAGCTCCCGGGCTGCTCTCTCAGCAGCTCTGGTTCTAGCCTGCAGCATGGCTTGGTAGGCCTCGTTCTTTGCTTCATGCGCCAGTCTGCATTCTTCATCGAACCAGGGGTTTCGTTGTGGTGGCCTAGTGAAACCCAGTACATCAGTAGCGGCACTTTTGATGGCATTTTGGCAGTGCTTCCACTGGTCCTCTACAGATGATGCTTGTGGCGGGCTTGTTGAGAGTTTAAGAGAGACGTGGTCTGCAAAAGTCCTGGCTATCTCTTGCGATTTTAGCTTCGCGACGTTAAATCGTTTTACAGCATTCGCTCGTCGTTGTGGCGTCATGGATATCCGCATACGTACTTGCGCTACCACTAGGTAATGATCCGAGTCTATGTTGGCACCTCGGAACGTTCGGACATCCAGGATACTGGAAGCATGTCTGGCGTCTATCGCAACATGATCAATCTGGTTGACGGTTCGTTGATCCGGAGACCGCCAGGTCCCTTTGTGTATATTGAGGTGTGGGAATTGAGTGCTTGCTATGATGACATTTCGCCCCGCCGCGAAATCAATGAGCCTGAGTCCGTTACCGGAAGTGTTGTCGTGCAGGCTGTGTCCTCCGACTATCGAACCAAAGATGCCCTCCTTTCCGATCTTGGCGTTGAAGTCGCCAAGAATAATCTTGACGTCGTACTTGGGGCACCTATCATACGTATCCTCGAGGAGATCGTAGAATTCTTCTTTGGTTGAGTCATCCTTTTCTTCCGTTGGGGCATGGGCACAGATCAACGTGATGTTTTTGAACTTTGCTTTGATGCGGATTGTGACCAGGCGCTCGCTTACATTTCTGAAGCCCAAGACTTCTTGCCTAAGTCTTCCCCTTACCACAAAACCACAACCAAAGAGCCGCTGACCCTGCTCCTTGCAGCACTCGCCGAAGTAGATGTCACACGATTGCATCCTTCGTATGCCCTCTCCATCCCATCGCACTTCCTGGATGGCTGTTACATCAGCCTTTAGCCTATCCAGGTTCTCCACTAATTGTTCGGCTGCACGTGGCCTGTTTAAGGTCCGGACATTCCACGTGCAGATCCGAAATTCGTTGTCCTTGTTTCGTTTGCTGGGGTCGTCAACATTAAAATCATCCATATCCGAGGCTTGTTGTCGTTTCGGAACCGACATTTTTTCCGTGGTAGGGAAGTCACCCCGACGCACAACCCCCTAGCCTGGAGGACCAGATCCTTATTATAACTCCAAGGACGGGGAGCCGGATAAACCGCTCCTTATAGGCCTGAGCTACGAATACGTCGTAGTAGCCCATATAAGGTGTTCACTAAGTAGTTCAACCTGACTGGAACTGTAGACGCCACCGTTGATTCCATCTGGGGAATTCTTCCGCTGCCGCCTGGATAAAGGAGAAGTGCCTTAGTGGGAACACTTCTCCCCCCCTCTCTCATTTGCTGCCACCTAAACCGTCCACAGGGATTGGAACCCCATCTTCAGTTAAGGTACTAGGCACCCGACGTTCACCACGGGGAGGTCGAGAGTAGGAGTTGATAGACAGAAGTTATAGAGGACACATATCTACCCATTTCTTCATACATAATATAAAATCAGCTTGTAGCTTTAGGGTGTACGTGTGCATTTCTGGTAAACCAGTTTCCAGATAGATAGCGTAGTTTGGCGTATTTCTTGGTAAATTAAAAAGTTTCTTGAGAAAGTTTAGTTGAAGTTTCTCTACTTCTTCAAATTCATCTATTCCCCATATTTGGGCAGCATAGCACAAAGTTGACCTCACGACGCTATCAAAAATTTTGTGTTTGGTTGATAGTAATACATTTTTATTGGTAAAAATCTTGCGGCACGTCATGTTGATCAAGCTCTGTGAAGTGCTGGCTTTTTCTTCGTTTTGTTTCTTGAAGTCGCAGGTTGGATTTATTTTAACTCCCAAATACTTAAATTCCTTAACAACATCAATTCTGCTTCTATTAAAGAACCAATTGTTTCCCGCTACACTTCGTGAATTTTGGTTAAAAACAATAATTTTCGATTTCTCCTGTGGTTTTTATGTTTGGGTTCTTTTCAATCTCTAATACGTTGTTAAGGCCGATTATATTACATGTTGCTCCTTTACTATTGAATATTGTTACCTCTCTGAATATGTGTTTCGAATTTCCTTGTTCAACTGTGCTGCAAACATATTCTGTTGTTGTTTCAGTTACTTCTTTTATTGTTCGTTCGTTTTCGATGTTTCTGTGTATTTTCTATTGATGTAATTGTTATTGTTTCTTCCTCTGTTGTTGAAATTTGACATGCAAGCTCTAGCATAGTGTCCTTTTTTGTTATATTTGTTACAGTTTACGTTTCTTGCTGGGCATTGATCAAGTGTTGTATGATATTCTAGTCCACAAAACTTACATAGTTTTTCTTTTTTATATTTATTGTAGTACTAGTTTTCATTTATGTTATCCAAACCTTTCAAGTTGTTTTTGAGATTCTTCTTTAGATCTGCATATTTCGCTAGCTCTTTCTAAGGTAACGTCTCTTTCGAGCCACAATCTTTCTCTCATGTTATTATCTTTGATTGAGCAGATGATTTTGTCTAACAGTAAATCATCTTTGAGTTCTCCGTACTGTGCATTCTTGATCATATCTCTTAAACGATTAAAATATTCGTAATACGATTCATAATCTTCTTGTTTTGCCATATTAAATATTGCACAAACCTTTCTTATCGCTGGAATTAGATGTTTTTCAAATTTGTTAAGAAGCGCACCTGCTGTTTGTATTTCCTCGTCTCTCATTGACATATTTGTGTACCTTTTATATACTGTATTGACAATTGCTGTGAGCAAAATAGCCTTTTTTGCATTCTCTTCCTGTGAACTTAGTCCTGTTGCTTTAGGATATAAATCCCATTTTAATCGAAATTTTTGTATGTTTTCTGCAATATCACCGGATTTTATCTCTATCAGCTCTGGTAATGGAATTTGCGGTACATATGATTCTGGTTGTTGCATTCCTCGTTGTTGAACTTCCTTTTAATCCTTCGATTTCTTCTTTAAGATGTTTAATTTGTGCCATTTTATATATATTTTTGCTCTGTTTATTTATTTGGATTATTAGTTCTTTATTCTTGAATGTTTATATACATATGTATGAAAATCTGACACCATATTATAGTATTGGCAATTTAATAATAATCATATATGTATAGAATTTCTGCATACCATTCTGGCCAAGGCCAAGAGTACCCATCTTTACGTCAAGATTCACCTTTGTTGGGTGCCGGGCCATAGAGACATTCCAGGAAATTGTATGGCCGTCGAACTCGCCAAAGAAGGAACAATGATAACTATTTTACCAGACAGGTTAAATATAGGCACTCCTATCGCTAAATGTAAACTAATGCTGAAGCAGGATGCTATACAGAATACAAACCTCAGGTGGAACAACATCACCACTTGTTCGGCGACGAAACAGATTTGGCCAACACTGAATCTGAAGCGCTCTAAATGTTTGATAGCTTTAAGCAGATCACATATCTGCTCCATAATAGGTGTCATAACAGGACACTGTCTTATAGGCAAGCACGCAACACGGCTTGGTGTTTACTCTAATGACTTTTGCAGAAGCTGTATGGGCGAAGAAGAAGAGGAATCGATTCCTCACCTTCTTTGCATATGCCCTGCTTTATCTCAAAGACGCAGACTCCATCTTGGAGATTTCTACTACAATGACCCTAGTGATCTGGCAAATATAGATATAAATAATCTCGTTCGCTTCGTAAGAATTTATATATATTTTGGTTAAACTACACTATATTTAATAAAAGCACTAAGTTTTTTCTTAAACTGATAAATTCTGGTCTCACTTTTTAAGTAGGTGGGTAGATTATTAAAATAAATAATACCATCATACAGGATTGAGTTCTGTGTACTGCTTAAACGACATCTTTCCGGTCTTAAAAAGAAATTATTATTTCTTAAACTGAACGGTTGGATTACTTATACTTCTATTTTTCCATCAGATAAGTATTCCGGGATCATACCATTACGCATTTTATAAATAAAAACCATCGCATCATAGATGAGTCTTTGCCTATCATTCATCCAATTTAAGCAGTCCAGCATAAATCGAATCGGAGTGTAAATGTTCAGCTTTAAGATAACCCTCATTCCCTTGTTCTGAAGTCGTTGGAGTCTTAATTTGGCATCCGTATTTGCTCCGAACATCAATGTTGAGCAATAATAAAAAAGGTGGTAATACTAATGCATCATGCAGAAAAATAGAAGCTTCTAATGTAAGTTCCTTTCTTATTCTATTCAAAAAATATATCTTCTTCGAAATCTTAGCACACACTTGATTTGAATGCTCCTTAAAATTGAGCTTTACATCAATAATCACACCTAAGTAATTTATACTTTCAACGCAGTTTATTAGTTCACCATCCATACAGACATTAATTTTATCATTCACTCGAAATTTCATACATTTAGTCTTACTCACATTCAACTTCAGCTTGTTCATTTTCAACCAATAGTCAATTCTCCTCAAGTCCTCATTCAATTTTGGCACATTGTTGCACTATTTTTTCCAAATATATAGATCAGACTATCATCCGCAAAAAGCTTCACATTACAATACTTCAAACATTTATTAAAGTCATTTATGTACAAGAGAAGTAGGAAAACCCCCAAAACTGAACCCTGTGGAACCCCCACATCATTATTTATTGCACCAGACATTTCATCATTCACAGCCACAACTTTTTCAACAAGATATGTCTATCAATAGTCTCAAAAGCACGTCCAAGAAAACCGCTATTACTGAATTTCCACAGTCAATTTGTTTTTTCCACTTCCACACAACACAATTAATGGCAGTTTCGCATGAATGAGCTCTTCTAAAACCAAACTGTTCTTCAATTAATAAATTATTGTTTACAAGTATGCATAAAATTTGTTCGCAATTTCATTTGACAGAGTTGACGTCTCTTTCCCGAATTTAACACTCGATTACATTCGTTTTTGCATTAACACAATCTTTTTAAGCGCTTTCCACATTTATATCTGATTGCCCTCAATCGCACCAATTTTCTCCATGATGCATTGCTCGTCGTTGACTTTTGGGTGTTCGGGTTCTTCTTCTGACGACGCCTCTGGTGATATATAGCCCTTCTCCCCCTTCGCATATGTATTGCATTTCCTCGTCATCTGTTGGCGAGGTGTCCACTTGTTGTTGATTTTTCGCTGCTGCTTTTGCTACAGGTGGCAGCTTTGCTGAGGTGTTCGTGGAGCGACGCTTTACGAGGTTAGGAGTATATATAATCCTCTTCCTCCTCTTATTGTTGGTATCGGCTGATGGTGCCGTTCGGGTTTAGCTGTTGTTGCCGAGGCAACATCCGATGCTCCCGCTGATGGTGCCGTTGTCGGCTTTGATGTTGTTCTTAGGGCAGCATTGGCTGCCGGTCCGTCGCCACTACCTCTGTGGTGCGTTTCTTTTCTGTAGAATGTTAACTATTGTTGGTCTGTCAAAAAAAAAGTGTTGGGCTGTCATTGTTAAAAATGTTACACTTTGTAACATTTCATTTAGGAACGCTCAGTTGAAAATATTGTTGATCTGTCAAACAAAATGGGTTGCAAAAAAAATAAAATGCGAAATACATGAATGAAAAAAAAAGAAAATTTGTGATTACATCAAATTTATTGGAAACATAATTATTGCAACTTTAAAATGCACACAGTTTATAAATTGAATTCATTTATTTATTTATTTTTGCACAAAATCAAATCATCACGCAAAATTCAGAAAATGGTGTGCAACTTCTTTCCATTCCAAATAGATACCGATGCATTTTTTGTAAGAAATCTACCTTATCGAAAAATAAAACTGTTGGGAAAAAGAAAATTAATCAGTAAATAACACAAGACAATTATAAAAATCAAAATCGACAGTAAAAATAACATAAAAAAATACCGAAATTTAAGTAACCGAAAAGAGAAAAAGTAAACAAAAAATAACCACAAAATGAAAATCCAAATTCAGCTGCTTTTGACAGATCAATATTTTCAATTCATATCGACGAGATGAGTTGGAAAATGTTACAAAGTGTAACATTCTGACACATCAACACTGGAATTTAGGAACGATTTTATGACGTAATAGTGTTGACAAATGTTACACTTCTGGAGTTTAGGAACGATCAGAGTTAACAATAGTTAAAATTTTACAGAAAAGAAACGCACCACTGCGCTATTGGCACTTATATAAATAGGTTGGCTAAATTTGTACTAATGCATACCCGAAAACTAATTAAATACACTTGAAGTCGCTAAACGTGTCTACACTCTCTCACATTTCAAGATCGACTGAGCCGTCTATGCTTCCGCTAGGCTAAATCGCGATATAGAATTTCTATCTTGAAATTTAATAACTTTTATCTTGAGCGTTAATAATAATAATAAAAAAATAAATAAATTCAGCCTTATTGTGAGTTTCACCCGAACTATGCTATACCTTCAATTTTTTTTCGCCCGGAATTTTAAAAGCTTTTGTGAGTTTCGCCTTATTGCTCTCTCGTTCGCCTACTAAATATGTATAGGTAAAACTTTAAGCTGTCAATGGCTTTATAATCTGCCCGAAATGCATGTTAAAAATTAGTTAATTCTCCGAACATGCAATATTTTTCGGGTGAAACTCACAATAGGCGAAAAAATTTCCGGGGGGAATGTTGTTCGGATGAAACTCACAATAAGCCAAATTATGTATGTATCCGTCCTATTATTTATTTAATATTATAAATGTGAAAGTTTGTTTGTCTGTCTGTTTGTTCCTCTAACGGCCAATTTCTTCACAAAGTTCTAAAATTAATTTAAAACTCGATCCAGTAACTCTCGGTTTATCTTTGGAACTTAGTTTTAAAAACATTTAGAACTTGATCATTTCTTCACTTCTAATCATTTCCTTAGAACTCGGTCTAAGATCATTATTGAGTTTTAAGTACTTTAGATCTCGGTTTAAAGTTCTAGTGTATATTTTAATACTTTTGTAGCACCCAGTATCATTTTCTGACAGAAATTTCTGACAATCTATCAACAAATATTTAAATATTTGTCAGTTTCATTTTGCTGGATTCTTTTTTCGTGAATATATTTCTTTTATTTTGCTCATTAATTAAAAACACATTCTCATTTTTGCTGTGCCAGTTTTGTTTGTATTGGTGTTGATGTTTTTATTTCGTTTTCAATAATTCTATGTTGTGTAATTTCGCGCGTATTGATTTTTGAATAATTGGTGTTTGCAAGTGTAAATATTTTTTATTAGTCCGATAGCTCGCAACAGATTTTTGACGTGAAATGAACCCAAAAAGATAAGTGTGCATGTGCATCAAAGTGCATCAAAAAAAAAAAATGGTAACGGTTCCAATGTCCCGAATCATTGATTATGGATGTGGTTCTGACAAATTGTTTAGAAAAATGGCAATTACTTAAGATGAGCTTTGAGCACGCAATACTACATGTTTTTTGGCTTTCTTTCATGAAACAAAATTCTGGTGCGAGTTCAAAAATCAAAACTAACAAAATGCACAATGTAAAAAAATGTTATAGGTACCACGAGAATTAAAAACAACACCAGCATATGCAACTAAATTGGATACAACTAAATTTCCCACTTACTTAAAATTAATAAAAAGGATACCTATATCTACCTACATAAATGCTATATAAGGTTATTCCAAAAACGCCACAAAGATCGTGTTTTTTGTGGCCCCTGTCCGGGGTTAAGATTGCTCAAAATGTCTCTCAGATTCAAATTCGCACTCTTCAGTGTCAAGATGCGATTGTCATTAATTACTTTATTTTGAGGGAAATAGTGCATTAGATGCATTTTTTGTCTTAACCAACAACGGCAGCATTAATGCATTTCTGTTTATTTCCTCACCAGGAAAATATAGTAGTTAAAATCTTGTTATATGTACATATAAGTACACAAATTTGTGCTTTGTCCAGCATGCTATCTGGTTACATGCATTTTTTAGCGCACACGAGAAGGCTTGCACCTAAAACTAGATTTATCCCAAATTGATTTGAATTACCTTTTTTTAAAGCCGAATCAAAATTTATTACCAAATAAGTTTTTTGAAGAAATAAAAATGTTGTTAAACCGAGTTTTAAGTCTCTAGACCCCCGAATTCGAGGGTCCAAATTTATCGAAGTTCTATCTCAAACTGAGATCCAAATCGAAGTTCTAACGCGTTAGAACTCGGTGAAGAAATGAGTTAGAACTCAATCAAGTTCTAATTTTTCGATAAACCGAGTTTTAGGGGTTAGAACTTTGTCAAGAAATTGGCCGTTAATTTCTGAAAATACCTAATTGATTCAAATGAGAATCGGTAGAGGGAGAGCTTGGAACATGAGGATGAACATAGGCTACTTTTGTTTTCAAAATCTGCAACAGTTTACCAAAAAATAGTTAAAATATACAAAATAAGTGATAAATTGTTTGAAATGTCAGATATTCAAATATAAAGATACATCAAAATACAAATAAGTACAAGAATTTTTTACAATCATAAAGTTATTTATACATGCGAAGCAAGGCGAGCACGGGCATGCTAGTACATTAATAATCTTGTAGCTCTTTTTTATATGATTTTCATATTTTCTAATCGTTCTAAGGTATTTATCGAAAGTCAAAACACTAATTGCGTTTTAAAACGAACTCGTCTGTTAAAAAATAATCGGGATATCGGATCACGCTGAAATTTTGCACACAGCTTTGATTCTGATGATAGTTATAATATTTTTTGTTCAATATTGTGATAGGCCAATCAATACCTCCAGGTGGCGCCTGACACGCATGTACATAATGGGAACTTCGTTCTTACCGAGGGTGCTTAGGACCCGCATCTACTAGTTTTTGAGAAGGATTGGTGTGGTGGAATATAAAATGTGTGGGCATATTACTGTAGGGTCTTTTTTGGTTATTCCAGTGTTTAAGTGTAAATTAATATGAGGTTGTATGATTGTTAAGAGTGTCGGTGGTATTGTTTGTTGGAATATTACCTGACTGGGTGGCAAGGTTAGGCTCGGTGTTGTTTTTTGCAACTTGAGAGTAAGTTGGGTTAGTCCCCTTTCACACAAGGCAACAGAGTTTCCAGCAACAATCAGTTCATTGGCAAGAGGGGCAGGAAAAAGAGGGGTAAACAAAATCTCCCGGTCAATAAATTCAGGAGATTTTTTTGACGTTCCTCTTCACACTACGTTTGTTTGTGTTCAACCAAGGTAGTTTAAAAGGAAAATACAGCAAGTCTCCTCCGATTTTGTATCTTCGTGTGAAAGGTACAAGAGATTGCTAAGGAGGTTTAAAAAAAACGTCAAAAAAAATTCCAGCAACTAGTATCTTCGTGTGAAAGGGGAAGGATATTGTTCCATGAGAACTTGTCTGACTTCAGCCAGAATAGTTTTGATTTTAAGTACCTCTTTTTCTTGTATGAACTTTGGACATTTTTTATAAGAAGATGGATGGGTTGCGTTGCAGTTGGCGCATGACACACGTGTGCATTTTTCAGTCGAACGGGAGGAAGGTTGCATCCTTCACATGACGGGTCTCCTTGCAGCGTTTAAGAGTGTGTCGTGAGTTTTTGGCAATTGCGGCACCGCATGGGATTGGGATAGTATTAATCGACTTTGATATTTTACCAGCCAACGTTAATTGAGGACGGAGATCGGAAGAGATCAAACGTAAAGAGGATTAAGCCGAAAGAAGTTTGCTTTTCATCAACGGTTTTTGTAAATTTTTAACATTCTTTAACACCTTGCGAACTCATTTCGTCGACGATTTTTTCTCTTGGACATTGATCAGACAGGGCGTGTAAGCAGTTCTCTTACACGTATTGAGTTGTTCGTGTAATTTCACGGAATTACAATTTTTTACGATTTGAACACCAACGAGAATGAGGCAATAACTAACCTATATCTAGATGTCGGCTCGAGTGATATTCGGTGACTGTATGGATTTGGAGTCGATTCGATATACAGCTATGGACAGAGAAATAGCACACATTGGGGAAAAATTGAAAAATTATTTTCCGTTGTTTTAAATCATTGCTGACCCCATTTTTTCTAGGCACGTTGTTTGCAGATACTGTAACCAGAAATTAGACTCCTAAATATCCTGTTATTATTCCGAGAATTTAATTCCCGCTCATTTATGTCATTACATAGTCTTTTTCAAGTGGACAAAGAAATAGCACAGTTTTGATTTCTATATTAAAATTTCGTTTTTCAATTGAGAGTTGCAGCAGATAAGTACAGTTTTTTGTTGGGTGTATTAAAACGGACACGTGGTTAAAAAAAATACTTAAAAAGGGGTCCCATTATAAGCGAGAAAAAGGTGTGTTATTTATGAACTCTACACAAAGTATTAGTTCCTCAAAACGATTTTATTACTGAACTGTTTTCGAAAAATGGTTTAGAATGCCGTTAATTTCGATAAAGCCGATTTAAATTTCCGAACAGAAAACAAAATTCGTAAGCTTAACCATCCCGAAGTTACAATCTGAGTTGACCAAGCCAACATTAAAAAAAGGTTGTGCCATCCTTATGAATATTTTGGTTCATAGTGGCTGAAATCAATGGCAAATTAATTCTTGATATCTCAAGTAGACTTGTTAGAAAACGAATATAAGAGGTTCGGCCATATGGAAGCTTCAGCAAAAGAAGTTCGTAGCTGTCTAAAGCAAATTTCAAAATCCGTATGAATATTTGCTGAGACTCATTGAATTAAAGCTGTTTAATTTTCGAAAACAGAGGTTTAGAACTCTGAAATGAAGGTTTAACGCATTGGACTATGTCCATTGTCCTCAAAGCCAGACATGCAATTGCAAATATACCCTAAAATGCCAATAATCATAGTGGAAGAAAAGTGCAATATTTTGGGTGCATTTGCATGCCTTTGGAATGGCTCCAGTTTTAATAATTGATGGCAAGATGGTTAAATTTTGAAGTCTTAACATTATCAAATGACCGATGGAACTGTCTTCATTCGATTTTCTGCATTTCATTTGAATTTCAATGCATTAAAATGACCAAAACCATGTGGCGGTTTCGGTACAAAATTGGAAGAATAAATTGATATTTTTCAAATCTTTGTAATGATGTGAATGTTCATATCAGGTAAAGAAAACAGAAACTAAGGTCAAACTTTGGGCTAGAATAAACAAAACGTGGAACTCCACCTGAAAGAGAGGATGCAAGTATTGGTAATACAAGGCTAATCTAAAAAATCATATCAAATCTAGAAAATATTAACTTGGCTAATTCAGAAATTCTGCTATATTAAAAGTTAACTTTACTAAAACTGTTTTTTTACATTTATGCAAATGTGTGCTATTTCTGTGTCCACCAGAAATCTCGTCATTAAAAACTAATTTTTTTTTTTTTTAATTCAACTCAATTGAAATTAAATTAATTATTTCTTTTTAAGAATCCTTAATATTTCCCCAAGTTCCATACATACAAATTACAGTATTTTGTTTTAAAAAATTAGAGGTAAATTCTATTTTCATAAAAAATTCATAAGTGTGCTATTTCTCTGACCATAGCTGTAGGTATTGTTCATTATTTATGGTCCACGTAAATATTTAGGTAATACCGTGCACGGTTTATTATTTCGAGCCCATTCCAATATGGTCCATTTTACTGAAATATTGAAGTCGTAACTAAATTTGATTATTGGTAGGGCCCTTTGTCATTGTTATTGGGAAAGATGCCCCAATTTTTAATATTATTTGTTGGTATTATATTTGCAATACAGTTTTTCGTTTTATACGTGAATAAAAAAATTATGCACATTGTTTTCACTTACAGAAATCTCCAAAAATAATCGAGTATTCGCCTAAAAAACTAAAAAATAAAATATTAACATTCGGTGTTGTTGATGTTTGGAGACGAATGACGGTTGAAGAATTGGCCAACTCGCTGAATCGGAGTTTGGGTATTTACAGCATTTGTATATGCATATAGGGTGATCCACAGTCAAAAAAAATCATATGTCTGGGGTCATTTTAAGTCGAAAAACTTAAGATGTAGTTTTCTCGTTTTCGTCTTCTTTTCGACTTATAACGGTTTTTGTGATTTTTGGTCTCGTTTCTTTATCTGGCTCTAACTATCAACCGATTCTTATTTTTGTTTGTATTTACACAAATACAAATAAAAGTTTTTACTCGTAAATAAACTATTTCTTACCGCATTGAAAATAGTGGTGCAGCGGGTAAAAACTCTTAATTGCTTTTGTGTTAAAACAAACAAAAATCAAGAATCGGTTGCAGTTTGTTAAAATTAGAGCAAGTTAAAGGAATGAGATCAAAAATCAAATAAAGGAAGCGAAAACGAGGAAATTACCTCTTAAGGTTTTTGACTTAAAATAACCTCAGGAACCCATGGTTTTCTTCAGCATCGTTGATTGTGGCACACCCTTTATACTAACTTTTAAAAGCAATAATAATCTGTATCAAAAAGATGACGTGCAGGAGGTTATGTTATACGTGGATGGAGCTGATAATATAGAACCCTATGCGAGGCTTGAAGATTTAAGAATAATTCAAGAAATAGTAAAAAAATGTGGTATGAAGTCACGACTGGTCGCAGCACCTCAAAAAGAAATTGGCATCGAATTGAAAGACCGTGATATAATGCCTCAGCCGGCTGCACCCCCCGAAAACTTAAAGCCGCGACCACCAATTGTCACTGTTATGGGACATGTAGATCATGGAAAAACAACACTGCTTGATTCTCTCCGTGGTGCATCCGTAGCTGCCGGAGAAGCTGGCGGCATAACCCAACATATTGGAGCTTTTACTATAATTTTAGAGTCGGGGGAAAAGGTCATATTTCTCGATACACCTGGACATGCTGCTTTTAGTGCCATGCGTGCTCGGGGTGCAAATATTACCGACATAATTGTCTTAGTTGTTGCTGCTGAGGACGGTGTTATGGCACAAACAAAAGAAGTTATAAAGTTAGCTACGGATTCTAAAGGTATGATTTTGATAAAAATAAATAAATACATTTGATGGCACAACAGCTCATGAAGAACTAAGGCCTAGTGACCTGCAACTCTTAACCATTCCTGTGTGCGTGTCTACAGGAATGGAGGGGACCTACAGTTTATTGACGAATCTGAACGGCTAAGGTGAGCGGAGGTTTTGTCAGTTCCTCGCAAGAGGCAGTAGCCGTTTATTTTATTATTATAAGTTGGACGAGGATGGGGATCGAATATAGACCTCCAGCATAGCAGTCCATCGCACTAACCATCATGTCACGGCTACTACATGATTTTGATAAAAAGGAATATTTGTTTACGTAGCTAACAAATACAGAGATAAAACCATCTACAAATCGACCTTTGACTATTATTTAAAAATAAAATTGCACGACATTGTGTTTGATTATTTACAGAATGATACTTCTAAATTTTTTTAATTCTTTTTAAATATTCGTACATAAAAATCGCGGCAAAATAATTTTATCAGACTTTTCAAAAAAGATAATTTTTTGTACGATTACTTAACACAACACATTACTCATATTATCTCAAAATTAAATAAATTCAGAAAGTTGTCGTTTAACATTATTAGTTTGCAGAATTAATTCTTTAATGTATAAAATTTGTATTACAAAAATATCCTTATAAAAGCAATTTCTGGCCTGTGAAAAAAATTCCAGCTTACTGATTAAGAATTTGAGTCTTCTTGGATATAATTCAGATTGAATTTTTGTCTAAAAATGCAAAAAGCATTGAACTGAACTCAACTTAACACAAATTGCGACAAGGAAAACTAAATTGAAATGTATGCTTTAAATAAGCTAACAACCAACTCTTAAACACATTTATATGTAAAGTTATATCTCTATTATAATAAACTTCAATAAAATTTGCAACATAGGCTTAAAGGCTCGCGTAATTATCTATAATAAGTGCGTAACGTTAATTTCCAGTCAAAAAATCTGCATAGAGCTTCCCAAATAAACATTACACTATAGATTTCCCTTTGAACTCTTTCAATTCTAGATTTGTATATCATTTTGGTATGTTCTATATTCCAACGATAGTCTTACAATACTACTCTAAAGTGGTATTAGGAATTTTAAAATCCGACGAGTTTCTTCTTAATTCATAATTGCCATCAAAAGTCCTTAGGATGTGTTGCGACGAATACAATATTTTTGAAATGTTAAATTTCAAAAATATTAGGTGTGTTTTGTTCAACTCCTTAATGTGCACATTAAGAAATTCTTCACATTAAGCAAAATTTTCACATGCAAATTCTACCAACAACAAGTTAACAGCACATTTGATCTTCAGTAACTCTATGGCTTAATGTGGAACATTGCAGAATCGGCACAGTAACTAGCTCAACAAAACACAGCTATTGTATAATATACATATATATGTATATAACTTAAAATCTTGAATTATTCAAAATCCAGAACACTTAGAAGCTAAAACCGGTATTTTTGACTTTTGACTTTTTCAATCAACAAGCCAACTTTTTTAAGCTTTTTTATTTACATATGTATATGTCTTGTACTGCGAGAGACAAGAAGACATATTTGCTCAGACCTTAGTAATTTATTAAATGGTTTTAATCGTAATTTCTCATTTCATTGAACCATTCATTCAAGAAGTTTGATAAAATTTTTTTTTTGTGGACATTTTGCCTTTGCTTTCTTTTGTATTTGCAGTACACAATATTAAACATATAATTAACTTCCCATTGGAAGTTATTGTAATTGGTCCGATTTGTCAATTTGGAAATGTTGATGTTTCTCCACGATTCGTGGTCTTTGGAATCCGAATCCATCGTTTTTAGAGAGATGTCTGTGTTTATATCTATATTCTCGAAAACGAATAGAGATATCGGGTTTTCAGAAAAATCAATTAGCAAGAAAACCGCTAGAGTAATTTTTAAAAAGTTGTAAAATGAGTTGGTTCTCAAATATCTCGAGAACGAATAATGCTATCGTCTTCGGCTTTATTCCATTCTATACATAACTTTAGTCTATACACAATGCCATAATTTGTTATTGACAGAGAAATAGAAGTTAGAAGTAGAAGTAGAACCTTGTTTGTTCTCTTGGATATAACTTCTTTTGCGCTACGACTTTGAATTGACACAAATTAGAACCCCGGATCTGGTGGTTAAAATGAAATTCTTAGAAAAACACATCATTCTGAATGAAAAGTCTCCATAAAAAGATCATTACATCTCAAAGATGAATGGATTGATCCCCTTTATTCATTTAAAGAACAACATTTGCAAATTGCAGCAATGATAACAAGCATTAAATAATTAAATAAAGTTGCCAGCTCATCGTGACCACCACAAGCGGCCAGAGATTTTTGCGTCTTGTGTTCTTGATCTGCAACTGCTTGCAACAGAATGCGAACCATAAGCGTTCTTTATAACAGGCCCAGGGTAAGAGCATTCTCTTTGAACTCATTAGAATGGGCGTTTGATTTTTTAACTCGCGAAATTTATTACAAACAAATGTGTTCTACTTTTTTCCTATTCTCGCGGACGGAAGAAAAATATTAGAATTAAAAAAATACCATTTAATTGAAATCACGCAGCAAAAAGATGTAATTGTATTCACCACTAAAGAAACGTCAAAATCTAATGTGGGATCAAATTTAATCGAAACTTTAAACGAATTGGTACACGGCCATAATTATTAATTATATGTTTTATATTACACTATCATTTAAATTCAAAGAAACTTTTACTACAAGAGCAAGTTCGTGGGATCCATTCGTGCATTTTATTTCTATTTCAAGTCGATTTCTTTGAAAATTACCCTACCGTCATAACGGGGAAAAATCCCCCTCCTTTACGATTTGTTTCATGTCTCAAACAAACCTACACGTTTAGCTTTTTGTCACACCCGCTTATCATCCTATTTTATTGTAAGTTTATTCAATGCTATTGTTGAGAAAAAATGTTCGAAATATATAGCAGCATTTTTGAACTTACAGAAGCAAAACAAAGAAAAAAATATAAAATTCGTATTAAATTAAAAAGTCACTTTTTAACAGAGCAAACGATTCCCAGCCTCTGCCACCTTAACACAAAATTGTTTTTCTCAAGGCTACTGCCTCTTCGGAGCAAGTGACTAATCTTCCAAGAGTCTCCTGCCTCTCACCTAAGCCGTTCAGACTTGGCAACAAACTGTAGGTCCCTTGATTCCTGCATACATGCAAACAGGAATGTTTAAGAGTTGTCGTTATAGGGCCTGGTTCTTCATGAGCTGTGACACCAAATTTTTTTTTTTTTAACGAAAAATTCAAATATTCATGTATCGAAAACCTACATACATGCATATGTATGTGCATTGGACTGATTCAATTCAATTAAAATGTCTCCGATTTTTAATGTCACTAGTTTTTTAGTTAGAGATTAGTAAAATAATGATTCGGCTAAAATTTCAGCCGTTTAGATTAATATTGAGAGGTCGCTAATTTCTTTTTTTCATACAAATTGTATGGGAAGTTTTCTTTTGTTTGTTTCTTTATTTTATAACTTTACAACCAATTATCGTACGGAAATGATTGAGACGTTTTCTTGAAGGAAGTTGAATGTTCTTTAAAAAGGTCCTTCACTTCTTATCTAATTAGTTCACTCCTTCTAAATTTATTGAAGGTTAAAGTGGATGGTTTATTCCACAGTTTTTTGGATTCCCTGTTGATAATATCAGCTGTAATATATAATTTAATGCTAAATCAAACATTATTCTTTCACTTCTATGTTAAGTCTAACAGAGCCACGTACTCGCATTCTGCATAGCTCGAAAGCCAAGCAAAAAATAGTAGTGTGTATTTTTCGTACATGTGTCGCTTGCGTACATCTGTCGTTGACTTAATTTGTATTTTAAGGATGTGCCGTTTTGAGCATTTCGTTTTTTCGTACATCTGGTTTTCGCGCATCTGTCGCTCAAGCATTTTGTTTGAGAGGTGGTGTCGCTTGCGTACATCTGTCGTTTACTACATTTGTATTTCGAGGATGTGTCGTTTCGGGAATTCGTCTTTTCGTACATCTGGTTTTTGTGCATCTGTCGTTCGAGCATTTTGTTTGAGAGGTAGTGTCGCATAGCTTGCGTAAATTATCGTTGACTACATCTGTATTTCGAGGATGTGTCGTTTCGAGCATTTTGCTTTTCGTACATCTGGGGCCAAATTACCGCATCAGTGATTTGGCCATACGTTACTGAAATATTTTACACTGAATAATTTCAATTGGCACTACTGTTTACAATGTATTTTAAACGGAGCAGTAATGCCAATTGAAATTATTCAGTGACCTCAAGAGCTCACTGCTGCGATAATTTGGCCCCCGGCATATATCTGTTCGCTTCGCTTGCGTACATTATCGTTGACTACATTTGTATTTCGAGGGTGTGACGTTTCGATCATTTTGATTTTCGTGCATCTGGAAGTGTTACAGTTTCCTGTAAACGTATTAGTAGTTCTACGCAACTTCCCACTGCTATTGCAACTTTCCACTGTCATTGCTTTTTAATGCGATTTTGGAGCGATTTCTCCACAACACACCACACGAGATATGTGTAGTTCCGACTTAAGTCTCTTCCAAAACAAATGTACAAAATTATTGAGAGTTCAATGTTATCCTAGCAATTTCTGATTAGCTATGATCGGCTTATCACTATCACTATCACTATGTGAAAAGAAGATTAAGGATAAGCTGCTAAGTGATCAAATATAGATTTTAGGTTCAATAGGACTGAATTTTGAATATTATTATTTTGTTTCTTATTAATATTGTTTTTTTAATATTTTGCAGTGCCAATTATCATTGCTGTGAACAAAATTGATAAACCTGAAGCTGACATTGTAAGTTATATTTATATAAATAGTTATATTTTATCTATCTCTTCCTTGATAGTGATAGTGTTCACTATCAAATTTTTAAGTCCAAATTATATTTTAAAGCTTATTTAAGAAATTATTTAATAACACTGTGTGAACAAAATTTTTTTTTGTTGCACAAAAAAAAAAAAAAAAACAATATACTTTTCCGAAGTTTTTGGGTGAGCCGAAGTTGAAAATATTCTATTAAGTTACATTTTTGAGATATTCCTGTTCGAAAAGTACAAAAAAAATCATTTTCAGTCAAAAAACGCCTTAAACTCGGTATATTATAAAGTGGTAACACAACCGCATGTAAAACTCTTTGTAAAACGATTTAAAAGCTACGTAATCAAAAACGGGTAGAATATTTTTTTCAAATTTAAATTTTTAATTCCACATTAATAAATACTAAAAAATGGCGAACCAATTTGAAGGTTTGATTGAAAGAACAACAACTTGAGTTAGCTACCACCAAGTTTTCATAGGCTGGAGTTATAGCTATTTCACGGTCGCCAGGCCGATCATCAAACTCATTTAGTCTGGTTAATTGGCGTACCAATTTGTTTCTTAAAAATGTTTACAAAATTTTATGTGTATATAAAAATTATAGTTTTTTAAAGCCGTTGCAAGTATTTTAAAATATTTTTTCTCAGCTAAGATTTGTCTAGGAAATAAAATGGTATACATTACTCGTATGTTGCTCTCAAAACAATTTCAGAATTTCTAATTACATATGTATTTTAATTTTAAACAAGTTTTCAGTTTAAACTGTAAGTTTCATGCGAATTTAAATGTATATAAGCAGCATTCCTATATTGTTCATTTAAATATATATAATTTTTGTTAGGTAGCATACAATAAAGGGTCCCATAAAATTATTGATTTAAAATACATATTTAGACTTCAAATCAACAGTGTGATCGTATATAAGAGCAAGTTCGTGCGATCCAATGCTATGCGAAAGGCATTTTCATATTTTAAGTCTTTAATTTCATATTTTCGTGCATATTTTTTGATATCGCCACTACGGTTTCCGGTTAGAGCTGCTATTGCATGGTAGGTTGATGTGTTGAATAAAACAAACTTCCTTAATCATAAAAGGGTTATGAATTGGAATTTTTTTTAAATTACTATGGAAACGAATTTTGCATTTGTTTTTTTTTTTTCATGAATATTTCTATGAAAATGAAAGTAGTTGTGTTTTAGTCTGAAATTTAGAATTTGTATAGAATTATTGATGTATGTGTCCATAGTATATAGTATGTGTCCATATTTGTGTATATACATAGATGAAAATAATTTCTTTACGATTTCAATTCCTAACTAATATCAAGCTAGAGAATATTTTTGATGTGAAACATCTTCAGCCGCATATTGCGACGTTGGTTAGAAATTCACAGCTGATTTTGACAGATACACATATTTAAAGTAAACCAAATATAACACACATTGCTTGCGTTCGGGTGGTAGTGAGATAGGCTATCCACCTATCCCAAAAATGTTCAGATACCTTGAGTTGTTGCATCAGCTGACATCAGAAGTTTTTCAACAAGGGATTACAACAACACAAACCTATCCGGATAGGTTTGGCTTGCCCCCCGAACGCGGCCATTCCTACAAGTAAATAGAGCGAGAAAAGGTTAACGATTTGGAAAAAGTATATTTTTCTCGCTCTACTGCACATTGTATTTTGTTTACCAGCAGCACTAAAAGCTCACTCACGCATATTTAATGTAAACAAAAAACAATTACACACATTCCATAAAAACAACGAAAAATAGCTCTTCGATTAATAATTGCACTTCAAAATCGCTTATATCTCTGCATTTTTATTTTAACTAGTATCGCCCGTTGGTCGAAATTCGACCTTTTCAAAAAATGTATTAAATTTGGCATTTTTATTTTAACTAGTATCGCCCGTTGATCCAAATTCGAATGCATGCTGATAGGGCCAACGGCAACTTGTTGAAACGGACATGAATAAAAATTCAAAAATTTTTTTTTGTTTTTTATTTTAATTTATATAAAACTTTTGTTTTTATTTTATTACACAACGATTTTTGATTTTTTTTTATATGCTACGCGTTTCGGAACAAATATTCCATCATCGGGCTTTGGCGACTGATTAAGATTGTACAAGTTGTTGTTAATAGGTACATTTTGTTGTAGTTATCTATTTGTTTTTTCTTTTCTTTTGTTCTATGTTGTTGTTGTTGTTGTTGTTAAGACTGAAGTTTTGGTCGTTCCTTTATATTTTATTTTATTAAATTGTGTTGTCTCTTTTGTTTTTAATATTTGTTAAAGCTGTGTCATATAGTGGGTTTGATTTAAATATTAATTTGTCATTTAATATATTGTCTTCCTCTAGTTTATGTGACTTAAATAAATAAATAAATTAGATGGCACAACAGCTCATGAAGAACTAGGGCCTAGTGACTTACAACTCTCAACCATTCCTGTGTGCGTGTTTGCAGGAATGGAGGGGACCTACAGTTTATTGCCGAATCCGAACGGCTAACGAGCGGCACTTTTCTGTGACAGGAGATACACTTGGAGGATTTGTCAATTCCTCGCAAGAGGCAGTAGCCGTTTTTTCTTTTAAATAATTTATGTCACTTATATATTTGATATTCTTCGAGGGCGTCAAGAAGTTTTTCTTTTTTTTACAGCGGTGAATGGGATTAGGTTCGTGTCAAAGTCGGTGTATGTATGATTAGTTTCCATCAGGTGCATTGCAGTGACGAAAAACCAACCATGAACCTCCAGTTTGTTCATTTAAACGTTTAGAATAATTTGACATAAAAAAATTATTTGGATAAAATCTTTAGCCCTCTACCTCAGCTCGAAGCTTTGAAAAATTGTGTTTTTTCTTTAAGTTCTAAACGTTCTTTGAGTTGAGGAAGAGGACTAAAGATTTTATCAAAACAATTATTTTTTTGATGTCAAATTATTCTAATCATTTAAATGCAACAAACCGAATATATTCGAAAGTGCTCCATACTTGACCCTCCACCCTAGTTCTCATTTCCCTCCACGAGGGAACTTATAGACGGACTAATAGACCGCATTTGAATTTGGGTTGTTATTTTTTACCCTAAAGAAAGAATTTTAAATTATAAAAACTAAAATAAGTCTTAAAAAATCTTACATTTTTACTCCTGTCGTCTACAAATTTCTCGACGACAAATTTTGACGTTTTTATAGACGTTTTTTTTTTAATGGAAACGACTAACGGAGTGCAGAAAAAAATACAGTGAACGCGTTCCGCAAGAGAGAATCGACAAATTGACGATTATTTGGTACCAAGTTCACACTGCCGTTTGTATTTTGGCTTTCAACGCCTTAGAAATTTGGTACCTACACCGGTAATGTTGAATTAAAAATTGAATTTCGAAAAAAATCATGCACCCGTTTTTGAAATACCTATCGAATTTTAAAAAAAAAATTAAAATTTTTGTTTTAAATCCAAAATGTATTATTTTTTTTGAAAATTTTGATATGCATTATGATTTCATCTTTGTAGAAGCTTTTATATAAAATTTTTTTATTTAAATCAGTTATACAGTTAATGAAATAGTAAATTTTTCTTTAGATTAATGATATACCGTACTAATATTAGTATTCAGAACATTTTAATCAAAATCGTAGGAGTCGTTTTCGTGAAAATTTAGATTTCCTGTAACGGTTTTTAACATTTATATGGAAGGTACAGTCAAAAATTTAGCTCAAAATATTCAAGATAATGTTAAAAAAACGCTCGGTAAAAGTTTTGTAAAAATCAACTAATTGTAAGTCGTTGTCGAAATACTTGGTTTTCAAAAAAAAAAAAATGAAACTTTTTTTAAAACTCTAAACAATTTTTTTTGGAAATGTTGTACCTATTTGACTTTTTCAGAAGATTCTCCATGAAAATCAAGTGAAAAATTATCAAAATCAGCTAATTACCTTTCGAGAAAAACGAAAATTAAAAAAATGGTACTATGGTGGTTTGGAAATAAATGCACCCTAACATCAAGCTTTTCTTATCAGTACATACATATATATCTCGCGAATAAACGTTCCTGCATAAATCTTCTTTCTTTTTTTTACCAAAAAGTAAACCAGAAAGAATTTATGGGCAAAAAACTGAAAAAAGTGCCAATTTTGAGCAGGATTGTGAAGGGGGTGGAGGGGGCGTGATTGTGGAAATTTGTATTTTTCATCTACCAACCATCAAATAACATATCTAAAATTTAGAACTACCCGACCTTTGGTAGGGTGACCCCCCTTTTTTTGTCTCTACTCCGAGACTATCACAAATTATTCCTCTAATAATTTAATAATAGTTGAATCTTCGGCAGCTCTGAGTTCTGGACACCGTTTTTAAACAATATATGGCAGTACCATCGTAATCGTACAAAGAAGACGATGTTTACATTGTATTTTTGACGAACGGGGCGCATCCAGTGAGATAAGTAGATTTTGTGTGAGTAAGAAAGAGAAGGGAAGATCCCACCCAAATGGGCGAAATCTACCCTTTCTTTCTAATTCACCATAAAATCTACCCATCTCACTGGATGCGCCGTTCGTCAAAGATACAATGTAAAAATCGTCAAATGTATCTTTGTGCTGGTACTGTTTTCAATGAAAATACCAATGCGGGTAAAATGGAAAAATCAAAAGCAGGCAGATGTAAAATAGGTTTTTGTACTCCTTAAAAAACAGATGTCAAATAGGTTTTAGAAATAGGTAAAATGGAAAAATCAAAAGGAGGCAGATGAAATAGGTTTTTGTACTCCTTCAAAAACAGGGGGTCAATTTTCGTTCTATGAAGCTGTAAAGTGATAAAAAAAATATCATTCCTGTTTTCACAGCCATTTTTCAATTTATCACTTTACAATCTAAACCAATAAACATAAAAGAAACTATCTACGTGGTTCGCACTCATTAATTTTAATTCTACGATATTCTTTTTTATAAATTAACATTTTTATATTGAGTTTTTACTAACCGCCACATTATTCACTCGATACATCCAGATTTAAACTTAAATTCAGATGAATTTACATTGAATTTGTATGATTTACATCCAGATTTAAGTTTTAATCTAGATGTATTGAGTGAATAATATGGACGTAAGACATCACAAAGATAATGGTTCGTGATTTCTCATTTTTTTAATGAAAAATTATGAAACTAGTTTTTGTGCTCTAAAATCCGTTAAAACCTATTTAGAATCAATTATAATTCAACAAGTCCAATTAAATAGTGATAAGTCTTGGCTGATTCAGTAGTAGGTACATTATATAGAATTCTTTTATCAGTATTGTATTGTCAAATTTCGCCATAGTTGGAAATTAATAATGATTTATATTTATTTAAAAATGATAACCATAAGAATCGTTTAATATTGTTTCTTTAAAAATTGATCTTAATTATTTTTTTCTTTTTCTTGTTTTATTTATTATAATAACCTACATTAAATTAGAACTTTTATATTAATAAATTGTTATGTTAAAATGTCAAACTTTGGAAAATTTATTTTGGCAGACGGCAGTAGCCACGCTTGTGAGTCTTTTTGATATATCTTAAGTAATTATATTTAATTTGAAAAAATAATAAAGAAAAAAAAAATATATAGAATTTGTAAAAAAAACTTCGCATACATCCTTTGCAGTCGAAATGACGCTCTTATTATGTATAAATTTAGGTACACACAGTTGATTTTTACCAAATTTTTCCTTAATAAATTAGGATTTTAAATTTTAAAACAAAAAATATCTTTCTCAGAAATGTTACAATTATAAACGCGATTTTAGTATTGTCTTTTTTTAAAAGTTTGAATTCAATTCACACAATTGATGATGGTTTTAAGTTCATATTTTATATTTTTGGTTGAATATTTTTTTATATACGCATGAAAATGCTATTCCTAGTAATAACTAATAAAGTTTTATTTTAAAATAAACTATATTTTCAATATAAACATTGTCTATTAGACGGAGAACATAATTTAATTACTGCTATAAGTGTTCTTTATAAATATATAATAAATTTGTTATTTAAGGAAAAAACTAAACGTGATCTTATGCAAATGGGACTGGCTTTAGAGGAAAATGGTGGAGAAGTTCAGGTTGTACCTATTTCTGCATTAAAAGGAACAAATCTTCAGCTTCTTACTGAAACTATATGCACACAAGCTACTCTTATGAATTTAACAGCAGACCCCACGGGATTAGTTGAAGGAGTTGTTGTGGAATCAAAAACTGATCCTCGACGAGGAAAACTGTCGACTGCAATTGTGACTAGAGGGACTTTGAGAAAAGGTTCAATCTTAGTAAGTGGGCTGGCTCACGCAAAGGTTCGTGGACTTTTTGATGATAACGGCAAGCCAGTTGAAACAGCTTCACCAGGAACTCCTGTGGAAATTATCGGATGGCGGGAGCTACCTCTCTCTGGAGATCTTATTTTGGAAGTTGAAAACGAGGTTTGTATGGAAAATATCAATATTATAATGTCTTTGTCTTAGTTTTCACTGATTGTTTTCTTAGAAAAAAGCTCACTCAGTTATTAGGTGGCGTGAAACTGAGGCACAAAAAGAAAAGGCTATAGAGGACTTGGTCGAAATTCGTAAGAAAGAGGAGGAACACTTAGAAAAGTATAGAAAAGAACGCGATGCAAGGCGGATGGCTGGAAGGTTCAGACTCCGCCATGGGCAGCGTGCCAAGGAAACGACACCCGATAGTTTGATTCCACGTGTAAACATAATTCTGAAAGGAGATGTGCATGGTTCTGTAGAAGCAATTTTGGACGTACTAGAGACTTACACAAGCAATGATCGTTGTCGTTTAGATGTTATTCATTATGGTGTAGGAAATATTTCTGAGGGAGATATAGAGCTAGCGAAAGCCTTCAATGCGATTATATATGCTTTTTCATTGAACTCTGTTTCAAGAGAATCAAACGAAGTTATAGTTCGAAGATTCGATGTTATTTATCACTTGATAAATGATCTAAAAGAAGTTATTAGCTCAAAATTGCCGCCGGTTGAAGTAGAAGACCTAGTTGGTGAAGCAGCTGTTTTGCAGCAATTTATGATTACAGATGGTAGAAAAGAAGTTCCTGTAGCAGGGTGCCGATGCACAAAAGGAGCCCTAAAAAAGGCTTGTAAATTTCGTCTCATAAGGAATAATGAAGTTATTTATGACGGTAAATTAAACAAATATACTTACTAATTTTTTACAAATTTAATTTAAAACCCAATTTTTAAATTTGCTTACAGGAAAAGTTGAGTCAATACGACATTTAAAGAACGAAGTCGATACAGTTAAAAAAGACGTAGAATGTGGTTTGCGAATGCAGGACGTGAAAGTTATACCCCAGCCTGGCGATATAATTGTGTGTTATACGACTCATATGGAAAATCAAAAGACGGATTGGGATCCTGGTTTCTAATTTTTTCTTTACAAAGGAAAATAGATTGCTTTTGATCGAAAAACAGAAGTTAGAATAGATACAATTGAGAACAAACAAATCAAACTACAGTCGAACTTCGATAACTCGAACTGCTATCTACCAAAAATAGTTCTTTTTATCAAGACTTCGAGTTAAACAAATTGTTCATCAAATTTAAAAAACGTGTTAAAGTGACACAGGTTTATGTCTGAAATTCATTATTTACATATACACATCTTATGTGCTTTTATTTAGTCCGATATCTTCAATTTTAATACATATAATACAAAACTATTGGATGTATTTACTATTTCCTAGCAGGATTTGAGAACATGTTTCGATAAAAGTTGTTTTCATTAATTTCAATACAATTTTTATGCATAAATCGACCGCAAAAATATTCACATTTTACGTACTTAACGTCTTTTGAACGTTTAATGACTTGCAGCCCTATTCTGCTATTCGATCCGATCTGAACTTTCGATTCACGTGAAAGTTTCATTCAATTTGACCTTAGTTATTTTTTTTAACTTTTTTGAACTTTAGAGCAAATCTTAACTGTTATTTATGTAGTTTTAAAATTTTTAAAAGAATCTTATTGTTTAAATACAGTTTTTATCGAATTTTATACGAATTTGGAGCAATTATTTCCCTCGGACGGACAGCAGAATACAAACTTTAGCGAATGTTTACCAGAAAAGGTCTGAAACAGCAACAGGTCGCATTTATCTCAAAGTTTAGACACAATGAGGCAAAATCAAGTGACCGTGAGAGAAGTTGGTCGAAAATTAAGAAATTAAGCACTGAATTGACTTTATTCATTTGACTATACATTCTGAAACTGGATGGTTTTGTCTTTTGACTGCTCTGAAACCGGAAATAAAAAGGGGCTTTTTACCTACCTTACGTTTTTTAATACCACGGCTACAAATGGATGAATTCCATTAATTTTCTTCACTGTTGATGCCAAAACATATTCGGTAGAAATTTTTAATATCTCTTGGACTTTTTTTTTATATTAAAAAAATTAAATTTGTTTTTAATTCCAAAAATTGAGAAGAGGCATCTCTGATATAAAAAAATCGTATGTAAAACCTAGTGGCAAACTTTTTGAAAAATTGGAGCAAAAAAAAAGCAGATTTCAGAATAGTATAATTCTTTACAGTATCTAGAGTAAATCGGATGTTATTAGTGCTAATATGCAAAAAGAGCAAATTTAATAAAATAATTAAATTCGTTAAAAATGAAAGAATTATGTCATTGGAATCAGCTTTAAAAAATTACATGAAAACGATACCCCACTCGGCTTAGTTCCCTATTCCCACGGATTATCCCTTCCCCCAAAAAATATTTGGGAACTCATAAGATTGGTATTTTATAGTGTCAAATTAATGTTTGTCAAACTTTTTGATAATAGGAGTGTTCAATGAGTCTGTTTGGAACAGTTTAGAGCAAGATTTTTTGTACTTGCTTTTGAGGTAGAACAATTAAGAACAGCAAGAGATTTGTGGGAAATGTCAAAATCAGTGGTCGTTGTTCTGTTCTGACTATCAGCCCTATTCTGCTAAATATTCACGTGAAAGTTTGTATTCTGCTATCCGTCGGATTGAAATAATTGCTCCAAATTTTGTATAAATTTTGTTAAAAACAGGATGTAAACAATTAGATTCTTTTAAGAATTTTAAAACTATATCTAAGATTTGCACTCTAAAGATTCTATCTGATCGAATAGCAGAATAGGGCTGTATTCCTTCACTGAACAAACTTAATGTAATCAGTTGCCGCCTTTTTCTCAGATGTCCTTTATTGATGACGTCATATCTCAAAATGCTCAAGGTTCTCAAAGGTGTACCCGCCATTTTCGGATTTAGTAGCACACTTTCTTCATATAGAAACCTTCAAAAAGTGTTGTAGGTACATACATATATACCGAATATTTGGGTTCGGCCAAAAAAAGGCCACTTATTCCCTAGACTATTAAACGACTATTAAATTATTAACAGAAATCCAGTTTTAATTACAATTGTATTAGGTATAAACAATTTGAATTCCATTTTGTTGGAGAGTTGAAGTGTAATCGATAATCGAATTTCGTATCAAAATTTAAGCAGCAGGTTGAATAATTGTAGTACTAGGTTTTTAGAAAAAAAACATTTATATATATTTTTCAAAATAAAATCTTCAAATACAATATTTTGTTTTATTTCTTATGACAGAGTGGAATATATTAAAAAAAAATCCTCACCTTCAAATTAAGATGCTACACAAATATCTTTGAAAATGTTTTGATTTTAATTATTCTTACAGGAAAATATAAATGTTAAAGAAAAAAAAAAAAAAAACAAATCTATACAACTATGATGAAAACTTATTACATACGAAGGTGTACTGTTTGCACTTATCCACTTATGATCCAACAATAATGTTGTTGATTGGGATGTGGATCAGTTTTACGAAGAAACCGATAAATCCCATAATGCAGAAGCCAATAGCTGTGGCAATAGCGATTTTTTGGAATTCCTTGCGGTCTGGCTTGGTGCAACGTTTGACCAATCTAATCGAATCCTTAGCGAACATACGACCAGGTTCACAGAATTTAACAACTTTGTCCATTATTTTTGTTAGGTAGGTGGGTTCCTGTGAAAAAAAATTAATATATTATTTTAGTAATCAATTTGCAAACGGCCTTTCACTTTGCCACCGTGGCAAGGTTGTGGGGATCTGGTAAAATTTTTCGAAAGTGAACTTAGCACAAATTATATTAAAACTTTTATAAAATTTTACTGATCAGTAAGTTTTTTAATCAACAAAACTTATTAAAAACTTGTATGTAGTATAATTTGATCATTAATGTATTTACTTTTGTGACTGTTTCATATAAAAAGCAATTTATTTAACTGGTTATTTGTGAGAAGGGCCATATTGTTACTTGTACTAAAGATTTATATTAAAATATTACAATTTATTTATACTTACGTTTCAAAAAAAATAAGTACAAAACGTTCAGTAATGATATTTTACTAAATTTTCACTACGAGAGAACTTGAACTTAATGAATTAAAAACTTTGACACGAATAAACTCACGTTTGCTGGTTGGCAGAGTAGCTGAACGAAAACAAAAGAATTTAACGAATAAATTTTATTTCGTGTCAAATCAGTCGGCCACGTTTAAAATGAGTGCATTCAGGCAGATTTTATGGGCTGATCACAAGAGCGCGGGCTAGCGGGGCGGTCAACATGTCTACCCGTCGCGTTCTCTGTGTTGTGTAGAATCATATCGCGTTGGTAAAACAGCCGATTAGAACGGGCCAGAAGAGAACGCGACGCACGGGCAAATTCAATTTGAAGATTTTTACAAAGAACCCGACGGACACTCATTAAAAGGCGTGGGTTAGGCCCCTTTCACAAAAGGAAAATGAGTTTCCAGCAACATTCGGTTCATAGGCGAAAAGGGCAGGCAGATGGAAGTATTATATATATTATATATATTATATTAAAATCTTTTTTCGTCGTGTGAAAGGTATAAGTCCTATCGCCCACTAGGCAACTTTTCGTTGCTAGCCCCAGCAACTTGTTGTTGCTCCCAATCCAATTACATTAGCTTATATGGGAGAGCGCCCACTAGGCAACTTTTAGTTGCGCAACTTTTTGTTGCTCGGAGTTGCTCGCGGAACTTTTTCCCGGCAACTTTTTGTTGCTTACCCTCGCACACTAGGCAACTTCCAGAACCTATTGGGAATATTCCAAAATGTTTGCCAAATGAGAGACTTTTAACCCGAAAAACAAGTTTATTTTCACACTGAACGAATTTTGTACCGTCACTAATTCAAAATACAAGATCAATTTCACATTTCAATTAAAAATACTGAACCCAAAAGTTGCTCGTAAATTGCCTAGTGAGCGATGGCAAGCAACTCCAAGCAACTTTTAGTTGCGTAACTAAAACTTGCCTAAGTGGGCGATGAGCCTTAGGCAAATTTTGGGTTCAGTATTTTTAATTGAAATGTTAAATTTAACTTGTATTTTGGATAAGTGACGATACAAAATTCGTTCAGTGTGAAAATATAACTTGTTTTTCGGGTTAAAAGCCTCTCATTTGGCAAACATTTTGGAAAATTCCCAAAAGTTGCTGGAAGTTGCTCGAAAATTGTCTAGTGGGCGTAGGTAAGCAACAAAAAGTGCCGCGAGCAACTCCGAGCAACAAAAAGTTGCCTAGTGGGCGCTCGCCCATATAAGCTAATGTAATTGGATTGGGAGCAACAAAAAGTAGCTGGGTCTAGCAACAAAAAGTTGCCTAGTGGGCGATGGGCCTAAGGCCGTTTTCCAAGAGCTACACGCTGAGTTGACCGGCTTAAAGCTTAAATACGATGAAATTTCTGCCAAGGTAATTGAGTTAGAAAGGCGAAACAATGCATTAAAATATCAGATGGACAGACTCATGCAGAAAAATATGGAAATAAATGTTGTAGAACATTTGCCTACGGAGCCAAAAGTAGATATGAAGGAAAGGGCGAAGTCGGTTTGTGCTAGCCTTATCGGAGCGGTGGGCGAATCCGCGATTGAACATGCGCATTCTCTAACACCTAGAGACACAAGAACCAGTGTTGCCAGATGAAAAAAAAATCTCCCCCCAGATTACCACATTTTAACAAAAAGTTAAGTTTTTTTTCAATTTTTGTATTTTTATTTTTTATTCACAGCTCATACATGAATGTACCTACAAGTACTTTATGGTATTCAAATAGCGTTTAAAAAAATTTAATTGAGTAGAAGATAGTAGTTGTATTTTTGAATTGAATTTTTTTTCTCTTTTGGCATTTTATAAAATTGTAGGCAGATTAAAAAATAACATACATTCCAATGACCAATCGACAATGGACTTTTGAGGCATTATTTTTAATGCCAAAATAAGGATTATTGCATTTAAAAATCTTCACTTGCATCTTTTCCGCAGTAAAAGTACATTTTGTCTGGGCTATAAAATTTAAGAATGCATAAAACGAATGCATTTCCACAACTCTTATAAACTGAATAAAGAAAATACAATGTGTTATAACTTGTTATGAGCTAGATTTCATCCTAATTAATAGTTTTTTATCCAAATCCCCAATACAAAAAATTAAAAACTACCTGTTATTTAAATAAAGATTAAAATGTTTATAACTCTTGATCTAAGATTATTTATGGTAACTTTTATAACTTTTCAGAAACTTCAAAAATGGGGAAAGTTTTTGAAAGACAAAACCAATATTGTGTAAGGAATTTTTTTTGTATATTTAGCTCCAAAAATTGAAGTTCAAAATAAAAGTTGACCGTAATTTTGGTTTACTAAGCTATTTCTACCAACTGGTAAGGATTTGGTATGGATAAGTTATGATATTCTGAAAGCTAATGTCCTGAGCTTCCACGAGTTAAAATTTGAAGCATGAGCCTAAGATAACCAGTAAGAAATTAATGTGTATAAGTGAGTGGCACAGTATCTTAACTCAATGCATAAATCTGGTCGGCCAGCCGATCTGCTCAGGATATGGGGTGGACGACCAAGCTTTTCTACATAAGCACAATTTTCTTTATATCGATGGGTGGGAATTCAGTATTGCCGCCGCCCGCGCCCGATCTATAAAATATGATTTTTTTTTTTGTATATGCTCTTATGCAAAATTACTACATCTATACCTAAACGCTTAAATCCCTAGTATGCAGATCGGGAAAAATTTTTCTTTTCATACAAAATTTTTCCTAGGACAAATTTTGTCTTCAGTCTTTTTCCATGCAGTACGCAGTCCACGCGCAAAATTGTGACATTTGTACACGTTGTAGGGTGAGGTTTCCACTAAATTTTGGTCAGAAAAAATAATAAACCAAATATATAATAATAATGAACCAAACTTATGGTCAGAGTTGTTTTTGTTGTTTCATTTTTATCAGAAAGGATACCTGTCATTTTGTGGTCAATAAAGGAATCCTCTGTGATAAAAATAAAACAACAAAAAAAAGGAAAAGTAATATCCGCAGCATTATTTTTCGGGAAAAATTTTGACATGTCAATGATTTTGCACCATAAGCACTATTAACTATTGTTCGTTGATAATTTTACAAAGAGAAAACAAAAGAAGAAAAACATTAATTTTGCGTGATTTTTCCAACGTTTTTGTAGAGATTAGAATTGTAGAGATAAAATTTGTCTTTTCCCGATCTGCATACTAGGCTTAAGCATTAAAATATTGACTGAAAAAGAATTCTATGGGAGAAAATTGATTTAAACCAACAAATATAGACTATTTATTTCAAAAATTACAAATAAAAATTTTTATTCAAAATCTTTTCAACCGTTTTCTAGAAAAATAAACTTTTCCTTGACGGGTAGGGTATACTTTATACCATGTTAGCAAGCATATTTTTCTCAACAACGACTCATTATTTTGATGCCCTTTCCGTAAATATGTGTTGTATGGCAAAAATATTATTTAAAAAAAAAACTGTATCGAACCTTTCATAGAACCGCACATAAAATAAATAAAAAAAAAAACTTTTATTACATTTTGATCTTATCCTAGGAGGAGATGTTGTAGCCAACCCAAAACTTAAGACAAGGAATCGCTAATGCTGCCTAGTGAAGTTAAATTTGGATGCCGCAAAGAACAGAAGAATATGTGGATAACCTAAAAGAGAGGCTTATTGACATACATCAACGAACCAGAACATTCATTACAATATCTAGCGATCGGATGAAACACGAGCACGAGCAAGAACAACAGGATTTTAAGAAGGAGACCTCTTGTGGTTTTACAATCCCCATCGGCAAAAAGGACTGTCACCAAAACTTCAACAGAACTGGGAATGACCTTATAGTCCATTGAAATGTTACATTAACCTTGCATTTCATACAGGACAATTTTTTTTTTTGATGGATCAGTGTGAGTGTAAAAACGAGTTTTAGGGGTTGAACTCCCCCCATTTGGCTGCCATTTTCGAAAAGGAGGCATTTTTATTTCGATCTGTCTTGTTATTAATAAAATTGACTAGGTAAAGTCTTCGTTAAAGTGATTATAATCTTTATTTCTTCACTGTGCAAAAACATTTTCTTCTATTAATTTATATTAATCAGTAAAAAAGTGTTTTTAATTTTATATTTATTTCATCAACTTAATTTCTTTGTTTTCTGTTAGTGATCTTTTTTTTCATCGATTGCTTTCACCTAAATATTATTTCTTTCTTTTTGTTTGAATGTTTTCATACTCTTATATTCATAAAAGTAGTGTTTCTCAATAAAAATTAATTGAGTGCATTGTTAAAAAGAATTTGTTTCTTAGCATACTTTTTAGAAAATAAAAATAAGTGTTGCATATCTTTAGGAAATTCATAATTTTAATTTTTTACCATCAAACAATTCTATAGATAATACAACTTTTAAATTGCAAAAATGATTTGCCTTCATTGTAATGATATCATTAGTAAAAGTGAAAAAATGTGCATGTGTTGGTTGTGTGATGGTTTTGCTCATATGAAATGTGCGAGTTTAACTGAGAAATTAATTGAAGGTCTGCTTAAAACGGGAAATGGCCTTCGTTGGTTTTGTAATAAATGCAATTCCAAAAAAACAACTGACTTGAGTTTGAAGCCAATGAACTATCCCCTAAACGCAAGAAGACTGACACTACAATTATGTGCGTTACATCTAGGACACGTCGTTCTTATATATCACCACTTATTCAACCCCCCACTACTATTGAAGAAATTCAGGACGTACCTACGACGAGTGAAAGAACAAATAATTATATTTCTGTTGATGAAACAACTGCTAATTCACTACCCGTCAACCCAATAGCTTACGTTATGGGTGAGGATGTTTCGGATGAGTTAGTGGCGGTTCCACCACAGAAATGCATATATTTTTATCTCGTCTGGAGCCGGGTACTAGCTGTGAGATGATTCTTAACTACATAAAGAAAAAATTACCATATTTTGACGATACCTTCAATTGTTCAAAAATGCGTTTCAAATATGAACGTAAAATTTCTTCTTTTAAAATTTTTGTCCCCAACTCTGCTGTTGGTATGTTGCTTTCTCCTGGTTTCTGGCCAAAATATTCTTTGCTCACGAGTTTAAAAATTACCCAAGAAGAGAAAATTTCGGTCGACTTCCTCACATTTCATCAAAAAACTGTTAGTATAATATCAGAATGTGGGTGGAATGAAATCTAAACTGCGAAATTTTTATTTAAACTGTCTAAATGGAACTTTTGATATTATTATACTAACAGAAACATGGCTTAATTTATCTGTACCTGATGCTGAAATTGTACCACCTGATTATGTTTTATATAGAGTTGACAGAAATGAGTCGAACAGCATTTATAAACAGGGAGGTGGTGTTTTGATAGCCGTTAAATGTATCTTTAAATCTCAACTTGTTGTATCACATATATACATACTGACCTTGAAATAATAAGTGTAAAGTTATCGTTCCTTCACTCTTCATATGTGTTTGTGGGAGTTTATATACCGTCAGGTTCTTCGTCTTTATTATACGAAAAATATTCTTCAGCGTTGTCAAAGATTGTTGAACTATCTTCGAATTCTAAATAAAAATAAATGTATTTGGTGACTTCAATCTTACTAACCTATACTGGGAACTTGATGAGGAAACCAAATCGTCATTCTATGCAGTTGAACAAGGCCCTTATCTTGAACGAGATTTCGTTGAAGCAATACATCTTGCTGGACTTATATGTAAACACACCACACTCTATAGTTAGTCCTGTGTATACAATTACCATATAACCAGACTCAAGCTTGCGTTTGTAAAATTAATAACATTCCTTTACTGCCACGACGACAAGTGCGCGCACTTGCTGGCAGTGGCTCTTCGAGCCACACATTTGCCTCAGCTGGGTGTGCGTGCACTTGTCGTCGTCGCAGTAAAGGAGTGTTATTAATTTTACAAACGCAAGCTTGAGTCTGGTTATATGGTAATTGTATACACAGGTCTAAATATAGAGTGTTAAACTAGTTGTAAATACATTGTTGCAGTAGTCGTCGTCGTTAGTGTGGGGAAAGTTTAGTTTTGCGAGTTACATTGTATTGAAATTTTTGCTATATAAGACGGATTTTTGCGCAAACGAATTCAAATGTACTCTGATTGTGAAACGGATATCTCCATCTCCTCGTGCTCAGTTAAAAGTAATTGTAGTAAAAATGAAACGCGCTTCAACAAAAACGAATGGATCAGCAGCAGCAGCAGCAGCAGCAGTGTCGATGAATATGGAAACTCCAACGACAGCAGCAGCAGCGGAGACGAATTCGTCTGACATGGATCCAACAATTGTGGAGGAATCAAGCAGCGAAGAGGAAGTTATTCCATGTGGCCAGAAGATGGCCTCCGATCTGGACAACGATTCAGAAGGACCGACAATGATGATGTCCCGTCAACATCAGCAGCAGCCAAAGCCGGTACAGAAGAAAGTAGTGAAGAGGAGGGCGCCTTCTGCCAAACGCAGGCAAGCGTCATCTCATACTGTAGTGGCAGCGGCGGCAGGAGGAGCAGCAGCAGCGGCAGCGGCAGCGAAAAAAATGAAAACGGTCCTCAACAACAGCGACATCAATTGCATTATTAAAAGGGCAATTTCAACAGGTATTGCTGTTTTCCAATGATGGAGTGTGTAGATCGGCGTGTGATTCTGTGGAATGATTCTGTTCTAAGAAATTTATCTTAAAGAGGATATAAAATAAATAAAAGAAGAAGATAATGATATACTTTCCTTCGCGAAGGCAGTCACCTTGATGCGGTGCGAAGGCTTAAGTTTCAAAGATTCATCTGACCTGCCGCCTTGGGGCAACCTGAGTCGGTAGCGATTTTGAGGAGTTACGAACTAAGAACTGCCCCCCCTAATCCAAGGTGTTATGTGACCCGTGCCTATTGGAAGGTTTGCAGCCAGGGGGTATACCGGCTGTATTCTAACGGAACCTCTTTGAAAACAGGTCGAATCAAAGAGTAACCTAGACCTTACCATGTTATGCGGAGCTCTGACATGGCGGACCCCAATATTTCTCTAGCTACTCGTGGGAACAACATGCCAAAACAACAAAAACAAAGAAATAACAGAAACCACAAAAAATTTAACACTCCGCGGGATGTCACCGCGAGTGAGTACGCGGATCGAGTGGAGAAAGATCTCCATGGAGAAGATCCGAGGCCGGGTTGTAGTCTATACCTTAAGAGGATGCCTCCAAGGTATTTACCGCACCAGGCAGACATTAAAGAGACATCGTCCACTAGTCAGGGGAGAAAACCTCCCGGGCAAGTGAAGGATGTTTCCCCCAGTTCATCATCCACTAACCAGGGGAGAATACCTCCCGGGAAAGTGGGAAATGCAATGGAAGCCAAAGAAGGCGACTTGGATGGGAAAACATCACCACCAAGCAGAAACTCAATACCACCAAAACGACCACCCAACAGCCGAAATAGAAGGCTTCGTCCACTTCCAAAACTGGGTGAACCAGGTGCACTAGACGACCCGTACAGGAAAGGACTGAGTGGAGCCGGCACAAAGTGGTTCTTCCGGTTCCTAGACAAGGGGATGACCCCACAGGAAGCCAGGAAAAAGGTGGATGAGAGGAAAACAGCATCCTCGCCGATCCATACCGAGGGTAAGAGAAAAAGCCACCTTATTACCCCTCCACAAAGGCAAGAGGCCAAAAGACCCAAATCAGTGACTTTTAAAGCAGCGGGATCAAGCACCGCATATGCAAAGTCCAGTGAACACAGGGTACCCTCCTATGCAAACACGGCGAAGAGCACTCGCATTGCAGTCCTTCCAAAGGAATACCCTCAGGTTACTCTGAGTACCGAGCAATTGACGGTACTAGAAGATGCCATTATTGAGGAAGTCTCCAAAGGATGGGAAGTTAAGCTTAAGTTTAATGGCATTCACTTCAGAACTGGTCTGCTTGTGGTTGACTGTGCTGGTCAGCAAACAGCAGACTGGCTGAGGGGAATGGCACCAAAACTAAGCACTTGGAAGGGCGTTGCACTAGTTGCATGCTTGGGGGATGAAATCCCTAAGATGCACACTATTACAATTTTCCTTCCAAGAAGTGTGGGTCAGGACGACAAGAAATCCTTGGCTCTGATCCAAGCCCAGAATGAAGGCCTAAATGTCCGAGCCTGGAAAATTTTGAACAGCAAAGCCGAGGGTAAAGGGCAGCTGTTGGTGATCAATATTGATGCCCAGTCAGCAGACGCCATAGTGAAGGCAAACCACGAACTTCACTACAAATTCGGAACAATCCAGGTGTCGGGACTAAGAAAGGGTACAGGTCCAAGATCACATGAGCCTAAAGGAGATGGGGACTGCGCTCCCAACATTATACCGGCCGTTAAAGACAGCTTCCAAGTCCCAAAACCCAATCCAACGATCACACAAACAAGCCTCCCCTCCACTTCCTTTCCTATCATCCCAACAAATAACCCACCAAGCCATCTCTCAACTACCTTACACCCCATCCCAATCCATCCCGACCTCCAGCCCCCCTCCTCACCTCAACCAAAAACAAGCTCGATAGAGAACTTGGGCCAAGCGGATGGAGACATAGAGGGCATGGACCTCTCTCCAGCTCGGGAAGACCCAGAAGAGACGCTTCCAACAGAAGAAGAGGAAGACCATCTGCTTGCAGATGAGGGGGAAATCCCCCCAAACCCATAAACCAAATGACTGGACGCGGGACCAGCACCAGGCTAGCCCAGGTCAATCTTCACCACGCTAAAGCGGCTTCAGCCGTTATAGCGCAAAAATTCATATCTGAAGATCTAGGGCTAGTGCTGATCCAAGAACCCTGGATTTACGGGGGCCAAGTAAGAGGCCTTACAAGTAAGGAATCTAAATTAATATGGGATACGAGACAAGACTCGCCCAGAGCATGCATAAAAGTAAGAAATAATATTCATTTTATATGTCTTTCAGATTTTATGACGAGGGATCTAGTACCAATACAGGTCCAAATTTACACTTATGGAAGTCCCCGCACGATAGTAGTAGCAGCAGCATACTTCGCAGGTGATGTCGCCAATATACCACCATTAGAAGTACAGAAGCTTGTGGACTACTGCAACAGAAAAAGACTACCGTTGATGGTGGGATGCGATGCAAATGCCCACCATACAACATGGGGTAGTACCGATATAAACCAAAGGGGTGAGTACCTTTTAGACTTTATTATCGAGAAAAATCTAGATATATTTAACGTAGGGAATACCCCTACCTTCGTAACAAGAAGTAGAAAAGAAGTTCTAGACTTAACGTTCGGAACCCCGAACCTAAGTTACTTGATAAGGGATTGGAGAGTCTCCAACGAACCCTCAATGTCTGACCACAGAATCATAGTGTTTACCTTAGAAAACCTTCTAATAGAGAATACCTCTGGAAGGAACCCTAAGAAAACAAACTGGAATCTTTATAAAAATGCTCTCCAGACAAATCTTGAGCAATTAGGGCCAGTTAGAACAACAAACAGTCACCTTGAGCTAGAATATATAGTCAATGAGTTTAGTGGCGCGATAAATGAGGCCTATGAACTCAGCTGTCCACTGACATCCGTTAAAAAACAAAAAGACGCTCCATGGTGGAATAACAATTTGTCGAAACTTAGAACCAAGGTTAGAAAACTCTTTAATGAGGCAAAAAGAACTGAAGAGTGGAATAGCTACTCTGCAGAGTTGACTAAATATAGCAGGGAAATAAGAAAGGCTAAGAGAAGTAGTTTTGCAACATTCTGCGAAGGCATTTCTTCTACTCCTGCAGCGGCAAGACTACATAAAGCTCTAGCAAAAGAGAAGGCACTAACTTCTTTAGCACTTCGAAACCCTGATGGTAGCTTTACGGAAAATGAGGAGCAAAGGTCCAACCTATTGTTAAATACTCACTTCCCGGGAAGCTTACCAGCTTTAGAAAACACAATAGAGAGAACACCTCTCAAACCCAACCGGGAAAGCTGGAAGATAGCGTCAACTATCTGTTCAGCAAACAGAATTGATTGGGCGATAAACGCCTTTCAACCTTTTAAATCACCGGGTGTAGATGGCATTTTTCCAGCCCTTTTACAAAAAGGGAAAGTAATATTAATGCCCTTTCTCATTAGCATACTTCGAAGTAGTATTGCACTTGGGTACATACCAAATCTATGGAGAAGAGCTAAGGTTATTTTTATTCCCAAAATTGGGAAAAAAGATACAACACATCCAAAGTCATTCAGGCCAATAAGTTTAACTTCCTTTTTACTGAAGACTCTGGAAAAGGTAATTGATAACTTCATTAGATCAGAAGTGTTAATAAAGATGCCTTTAAACGTACGCCAGCATGCCTACAAAGCGGGTAGATCTACAGAAACCTGTATGAGCTCACAAATACCTTACAGATAGCTTTAGAATCGAAAGAAACAGCATTATGTGCCTTTTTAGATATTGAGGGGGCCTTCGACAATACCTCTCATGAAGCTGTAAACAAAGCTCTGGTAGGGAAGTGCGTACCCATCACCATAATCAGATGGATAAGTGAAATGCTAGGCACAAGAACGGCGGAAGCACACGCAGGACATAGTGTCCAGAGGGTCATCACAACAAGGGGCTGTCCTCAGGGAGGGGTTTTATCACCCCTGCTGTGGAGTCTTGTTGTAGATGAATTACTAGAAACTCTTACTTCTCAAGGCATACGCTGCATCGGTTTTGCTGATGATATTGTTATAACTGCCATGGGAAAGTTTGAAGATACTCTCTGTGATATAATACAAAGGGGGTTATCCATCACAAGGAAATGGTGCATATCGGTGGGACTAAATATAAATCCTACCAAAACAACGATAGTACCATTTACCAAGAGGAGACTTCTTCCACGCATGAAACCAATCCGGTTGGCGGGAGAAGAAATCGTGACCCAGAAGGATGTTAAATACCTAGGAATTACTCTAGACAGTAAACTCCTCTGGAACAAACACGTTGAAATTACTGTCGGGAAGGCCCTCATGATATGCAAGAGACTTGCAGGTAAAACATGGGGCTGTAAACCAAATATCCTAAGATGGATGTACACTATGATGGTAAGACCCATCATTACCTATGGTGCGGTTGCATGGCATAAAAGAACCGAACTAATCACAACTAGGAAATCTCTAGAAAAAGTACAAAGGCTCGCATGCTTATGCATTACTGGAGCAATGAGGACATGCCCTACAGCAGCTATGGAGGTAATCCTTCACTTGACCCCACTACATGTGGTCATAGAAAGTGCTGCTATGGGAGCCGTCATTAGATTCGCAAGGGAGGGTACTGGGACTGGAAAATGTATAGGTCATAGGGAAAGAAATTCGATCTGTAAGTCCTTAGTAACAAATCTTCTTGACATTCCAAGAGATGGAATGATTAAAAAATATAACTTCGAGAAAAAATTCCAAACGGAGTTAAGTTGCAAAAAAGAGTGGGTAGGTGAATCAGTCAACTACACTCTTAAAGCTAATGCCATCAAGTGGTACACTGATGGATCGAGAACAACTGTAGGGACTGGCGCAGGAATCTTTGGGCCAAGAACCAAACTTTCCTTACCGATGGGGCAGTCTTCTAGCATTTTCCAAGCGGAAGTCAATGCCATAGGAAAATGTGCAGAACAAAATCTCGAAAGAAACTACCGTAACCAAAATATTGTCATTATGTCAGACAGTCAGGCTGCACTTAAAGCTCTGAGCTCATACACCATTAGTTCTAAATTGGTATGGGACTGTGTGTGCAGACTAAACGAACTGGGCAAAAGCAACAATGTAACACTCCATTGGGTACCAGGCCATGTGGGTGTCCAAGGCAATGAAGAGGCAGACTCCTTAACAAAAATGGGTGCAACAACACCCCTTATGGGTCCAGAGCCCTATTGCGGAATAGGAGAAAATGTGATTAAGAATAAAATCAAAAAACAAGAGGCCAAAAGATTACAAATCTGGAAAGAACTCCCTAAGCTAAGACAGGCAAAACTACTACTTGGGAGCTACAACCAAGAACGTTTCATATCCTGCATTAGCTTAAGTAGAAACAACCTTAGAATAATTACGGGTATCCTCACTGGCCACTGCAAGCTAAGGAGACACCTCAGGATTCTTGGCTTAGCAAGTAGCGCAACATGCAGATTCTGTAACACTGAGGAAGAGACACCGGACCATATTTTAGGTAGTTGTGAAGCAATTGTGCAACAAAGACATAGATATCTGGGTCGCCACCAGATAGAGGAGAGCGAACTGCCCTCTTTAAAAATACTCCAAATACTTAAATTTCTCAAAGAAATAAATTTGGAGGAAGAGCTGTAAATGAGCAACCTCATGCGGCTCTAAATGGGGGCACAATAGATCTTAAGGTCGCAGTGCAATATAAACCCCAAGTATAATTCATTCATTCATTCATGATATACTTTTCTTGACAATGGTCGTCCTTTTGTTATTATAACTTTTTTGTTTTCAATTTCACGACAAAAAGTGTGTTAACATGAATTTTAGAGATTTTAATTCTCTACACAAATATGGTAAAATTTTGTTTGCTATGTTTGGTTCTCAAGATATTACGAAGACCTTTTTACGCCCCCTTTTCCAAAATGGCGGGCAAATGGGGTGGAGTTCAACCCTGAAAACTCGGTTTTACACTCACGCTGATCCCTCCTACAGATCCATCAAAAAAAAATTTGTCCTGTACAAAATGCAAGGTTCGGCCAAATTTTTGTAACATTTCAATAGACTATTATACTGTTGTGAAGAGAATTAATGATGCGGTCAACCGTATACAGTGAGGAGTAAGGCTAAGCGCCCATTAGGCAACTTGCTCGGAGTTGCCGGCAACAGAGAGCAACAAAAGTTGCTTGCCATCGCCCACTAGGCAATTTCCGAGCAACTTTGTGGGACTAGACTTTGACTTTTGTCGCCATATTTTGTTTATGATGGCTGCTTTCCGGTTGTCTGGCTATTTATAATCGTAAGCTGGTAATGCGAAATAAATTAATATACTCACATTGTTGAAAAAAAGGAAAGCACATTCCATTTCCAGAAATTGGCCAAAATGACAGAGGATAAAAAGGAAATGCACGACATTTTGGCATCCACAATGTTAAGCGGAAACGCCATTTGGACATCATATTTTTGACAAATAAGGATGCCGGCAGCAAAAAGTTGCCCTGTGAGCGAGGGTAAGCAACAAAAATTTGGCGGGAAAAAAGTTCCGCGAGCAACTCCGAGCAACAAAAAGTTTCGCAACTAAAAGCTGCCTAGTGGGCGATGGGCCTAAGAGGGAAGTTAAGTTGTACACAAATTTAATTTGATCCATGGATCAGGAATTTCAACTGACCAATTTTGGAATTAACCACAGTTAATCCGTGGTTCATGCATGTTATTTGCTATTGGCGCATACTTGAACCTTGAAGCATCGTTGAACCTCAGTTAATTCGCTGAAATCGGAGAGTTAAAATTGCTGTAAAAATATCAATCTTTTCCACAATGAAGAACGACATTAATCTCCTTTTTATAAGTCCACTAAAAAAACATCTTGAAAATTTGAGGTCTCTAGCGTTATCTCGGTCGAAAATACGACGAAACGTTTCGAGAAAAGATAGGCAGTGATCACAGATCGTTTGACTAGTCTTGGCAGGTCAAATAAAATGTAAAGTTACACACATTTAACATAGTTTGAAACCATTGATATTTTTTATTAAACATTTGTATTCATAGTTCTCATTCAACAACCAACAATGCACGTGCTGTTTCTATGATTACTGAATTTTAGCGGGAATAAGGACACAAATGATGTCTTCATTGTTCTGATCTTTCAATTCCCATTTTACTTCAACGGTGACCTAAAAGAATGGATTTATTTTAAAGTGCAAATTTTAAACGTTTAAAACAGATATTATACCTTTGGATAGGCTTTCAAAACTGGTAACGTTGCTTTGTACCTATAGCTTGCACCCTTTGCCAAAGGGCATGTTAGCCCACTGTCAACACAGGCATCCGGATTTTCTAAGTGAAACGGCATTTCAACACCCATAATTTTACCATGGACAACTGTTGTGATTGTTTGAACGTCTTCAGCTGAAAATTCGAATTTTCGGTTAAGATTAATAGTATTTGAAGTACAAAGCTTTATAGTGGATTTACATGTATATTTATTATATTTATTTATAACTGCAGAATAAGTTCATCTTGACAGTTAGGTCTGTTTGTTAGCGTAAAATATTTTACAAATGCTAAAAATTTTTTACATTGTTGTCTAAAACCATAGGAAAAAAACCCAACTATGGGAAACTTAGGGCCAGTTTTACAATCGTGGTTCAAATTTTGATCCGTGGAACCCACGATTGTACAACTGGCACTTAGAGAAAATTTCTTGTTACCAAACAAACATAATGGTACACTATTATACGTTCGTGTTTTATTTATTATAACGTCCCAGTTATTTTCTTGACACCGAACTAGTATGAAGGTACAAGTAAATCCACCGTAAGAAATTTGTTTACCCTTACATAATGTCAATTCAATTGATATTGAAGCAGTCGTGTTCCTTTTGAGAATGCAATCATTCTTCGTTGTATCACAGCCTGATATTTCAACTTTAGTAAACTTTCCTATTTTAGATCCTGCAAAGAAACAAATTTTTAAAAAGTACTGCTAAATATCTTAATGGTTATAATATTCAGGTCAATTTAGAGATTAAAACATTTGAATCCCGGATAAATCAGGTCCGTCAAGCTGGGTCCGCCAAAATCGAAATTTGAAATTTTAATGATGTCCGTTATCCCGATCTGCAACTAAAATCACCTACCCCTCAAACCTGTGGCGGACCCAGCTTGACGTCAAGCTAGAACCTTCACACCTCCAAACACAAAATTTCTGTTTGGAGGTGTGCAACACTATAAAGGAGACTGATTATAGGGCTTGGCACCCCTTGAAATAGCTATATCTCCAGCCAAACAAAAATAAAACGAATTAAAATACCTAAAAATTAATTTGTAAGCAATTGGTAGTAGCACCTTTAAGTTGTTGTTGTTGTTCAAAATTAAAAAAAAAAAACAACACGTTGTTGTTATTGTTTTCGTTTGTCGCGTCGAATAATCGCGTTGATTTGGGAGAGCCTTAATACGTATTTTTTTTTAAGTCGCAAATATTAATAAATAGTTGACGGGATTTTCACTACTCTTTTTAAAGTATTATTTTGTACTTTTTCAAAAATATTTCTAAATTAATATTTTTTGACAAAGTACCTATTTGATTTTATTGAAATATTTTTTATTTATTCTTAACCAATCAGAAGAAATGGACTGGAAGACAGCAACATTTTCAAGAAAACGCATTTTAAGCTGGATTTTTTTGTGTGCACCCAAAATGTACCGGATTTGGATAGCGTGCGTTGAATGTGACACAAAAATTTGTGGGCGCTCGGCAACGCGGAGGTAATTTTAGGCATCTAATAAAATATTTGCGCTGAACACGATGCACAACGCAATTTTTTATTAATCTGGGCGCAGCTTAAGTAACGTTTTAAAAAAATCTAATAGATACGACTGTAAGTTTTTATAATATTTTTTTCATTATTAAAAAGTCTTTTGTTTAATTTTACGACCCGTGCTCGTAGTCTTTGTCTGCGTTTTTCAGAGTGTATTCAACCGATTTACTTGAAACAAATTTTATAATTTTTCGTATTCTTTGAAGCATGTAAATTGATATTTTTTATTAGTTAAATATATTTGTTGAATTAGATTATTAACTTAAGAAAATTTCGTACACTTTTTTGTTGAAGTTGACTAACATATTCAATTATGCTTTTAAACCTACTTGATATTTTACAAAAGTGGGACTTTTTTGTATAAAGTGAATAGTTTTATGCAAATTTTAAGCCCTTAATCATTTCTTAACTGTACTTCTAAGCTGAGAAATAAATATCAACTTTTTGTATTTTTGCATCTATGAATTCGATTCAATCGCAATGACTGGGTTGCTGCTTTGTTCCATTTCATTATCGTTCCGTGTTTTGTGCATTTTGTTTTGTTTATTTGCTTCTGAATCTCTGTCCACTCAATTGTTCGCTCATCCACTCATTTACATTTTTATTCCTCCTTTCATTCCACTCAATTGTTGACTTTTTGTAACGACGACGGCCAATGCGTAGTGTGTTTGTTTTTTCCTTCTTCTTAAGCGAAATAAAATGTTACATACATACCTACATATTTTAAGTATGGCAAATAATAAAATAAAGCTATGTTCATTCTGCTTTTCCAAAGTAATATTTATTTATGTTAACTTTAAAATTTCAAGCCTTAAAAAAAAGAATGTCATATTTTATCAATTAATATAAACGCGGACGTGTTTTTTTTACATCGCAAATTAAGGTTCCCATTGACTTGGAACCAAGAAATTGCAAAATCAAAACAAAATAAAAAAAAAGAGTTTTGATTATTATATTTTCCTAATAACTTTTTTCTAAAACTAATTTTTCAAAAGTTATTCGCAAATTAAGGTTCCCATTGACTTGGAACCAAGAAATTGCTTAATCCAAAAAAAATAAAAAAAAAGGATGCATTTTGGTTGTGTCTCCAAGTTGTGTTTTTTAATGAAGTTTATAAATAAAAACAATAAAACTTGAATAATTTTTTTTGTTTTTTTTATTAATTTTATAATAAATTCAAAACGGTCAAATAGAGTGCTATGACACAGCAATTAAAAACCAAACCGAAAAAAGACAACATATTCCGATGCAACAACACCAATATATAGACACAAAATAAAATCTACAACACAGCATCAGACTGGCTTTGACAATTAAACACCACGTCAAATTGAGTAATTCGCCCGATGATGGAGACACTCCGAAACGCGTCGCAAATAACTATTTAATTATTATTAAATTTACAAAGTTGTGAAAATTATTTTATTAAAATTAATTAAAAACCAAAACAAAATTATTCAAGTTTTATTGTTTTTTGAAAATTTTTGGTTCTAAGTTAATGGGAACCTTAATTTGCGAATTACTTTTGAAAAATTAGTTTTACAAAAAAAAGTTACTGGGAAAATGTTTAGAACTCTTTGTTTGCTATCAGGAACTCTAATCAGTACTCCTTTTTTTGAATTTTGAAAATTTTTGGTTTTAAGTCAATGGGAACCTTAATTTGCAAATAACTTTTGAAAAATTAGTTTTAGAAATAAGTTATTAGGAAAATGTTTTGAAGTCTTTGTTTGTTATCGGGAACTCTAATCAGAACTCCTTTTTTTTTATTCTTTTGGATTTTGAAAATTTTTGGTTCTAAGTCAATGGGCACCTTAATTTGCCTAACTTTTCCAATTTAGCAGAACTCTTTCTAAAACCCATCAGGAACTCTAGAACTCTTGGTTTTTAGTTGAAAAAACATACGTGAAGTTAGCCTAAGAAACTTTTTTTTTCGAATTTTATCACTTCATTCTCCAGAACTATTAAAGAAAAGTATGAGGAACTCTAGAACTCTTTGTTTGCTACCGGAAACTCTCATTTTTTATTCAATTTTAAACAATTATTTTGCTTACTTCACAGGACTGGGCACAAGTGCTCCACCTTGCTATATTTACCGGCCACATTCAGGATTCACAAGGACAGCCTATCTTGGATACTCCATCCATGTTTTTTTTTGAACGACTAAAATCGGATAAGTTACCTACATAAATGTATATATTTGCTATCGAAAATCAGTTGCTCTTGACATTTCTAATCGGATAGATGAGTATGCGTAGGTATACCAGAATTTTACGGATAGCTAAAGATCTCCTTTTTGCCAACAGATGTTTTTTGTTATCAGCTGTGTTTTTACTATGAAACACAAAGCTATTCAGATCGCTTTGGGTACAATCCTGAACGCGACTATTCATATTCTTATTTTTTTGGTATGTATGTACAATGTATTGTTATATAATACTTTTTAAATTAACTCAATTTAACAAAAAAAAACATATCCGTGAATGAAATAAAGAAAAATTGGACTGGATTTGCCTTTTTTTTTTTGTAAAATTAAAGTATGTTAAAACAGAGATTTTTTAAAAGAACTAGATTTTAATATTTTAGGGATGGTGCAAAGTAGGAAGTAGATTTAAAAAAAAAAAATTTAAAAGAAGAAGTAGATAAACAGATATAGAGCAGCTGAAGTAAAGTGGTAGTGGTACCACTGTTGCCACCTTATCCAAAAATGTTTAAACGTTTTCAATAAATATTTTTATAATGTATGTGTTTGGCTTATCATATTCCTTCATTTGTTTACCTAAAAAGAGCTAATCGGATGAAAGATAACTAGGAACTTACAAGGATTTCTTGATGTAAATGTAAATATAGATTTAAATTGAATTTTGAAAAAGGTACTTCATTGCATTTTCAAACGAAAATATCTCGTTAGGCAGATACATGTACAGTACATATTTACTCCATGCAAGAACTGCGTTCTTAAAATGCCTTTATAGTTAGAAAGGAATACATCGAATACTAGGCCTGTCTGATTACCAAATAGCCGACGATCAATCTTTATCTGCATGAAAAGATTGAACGAAATAATTATGTTCGATTTTTGCTGGGCTTACGCGAGCAACAAAATTCTCTTATTTTTTATATTATACCAATTATTAACTTTAAAATTATTCTAAGTCTTATTTATTGCAAACAGCGGAGGGACACAAAAAAAAAAAAAAAACGGAGAACGAGTTAAGTTTTTCGACTTGTAGTCGCGTAGCATGAAATAAAATTTAATGTTGAAATAAAAACTCCTTATTGGCCACAATAATTAATAAAAATAAATTAAAAACACTTTAAAATGATTGAATGTATTCCGAGTTATTCGCTTCTCATCTTTTGTATAGTACTGATGACGATTGACGAGTCGCGATCGAATGACTCAAAATGCAATTAAATATCTTTTTTAATTAAATTACAGTGGTCAATAAAGAGTTTTTTTTTTAATATTAAATTTTATTTCATACCAATTTTTGTCATAAAATACAATTTTAACAATAAGGGCAAAAATATTAGCATTTTGCAATTCTTGTATATCCAACATAAAACGACTAACAAATCGCGATAATATCTACAGTTTTGTAACTTTAAGTACAAACTATAATAAATGTCTAAAATATGGCAGAATAAATGTAATTTTGTTAATCATGTAAATCCAGCACAGTAATATATGAATGTTCCTAAATACCCATGTAGGTATGTACATATTGTTGAAGCTAATTGGATTCGACCTCAAAAACAAGACACAATCATAAATACTTTCAACCGGCTACCGGAAGTATTCATTTAATTAAAACTACCCATGCTCTTATAATAATAGCTGTCACTCTTGAATTAAAATTGTAAGGAATATTAGTTCTTTTTTTGTTTTAAATTACCACAATCTTTGAACTGTAATCCACTAGTGGATACGATGACTGATAAAATAACGATAACAATAAACTGCTTCATTATAGAGATTAATAATATTTTTTTTTAATACTTATTTAAAACTATTGATACTCCCGTTTAACAACCGTTATCGAGCTCATTTGTCGGAAAACTAAAAAAAAATGCATTAAATTTATATGAAATATACATTACATATGTACATAAATGTGTATGTTTCTTATTCTAAATCAAAAGGCAGTAGAACTTTACACATATATAGTGGCTTGGGCTAGTGGTCAGAGTTGCCATTTTGCTGCAATTACAGTAGACTTGCTGCATTTTCCACGAAAAATAAATTTACCACCACAAAGCACTTTTCCCATAATACCTGCTCCTAAACTATAATATTTTTTTTAAATTCTTTTTCTTGTGTTTTAAATTTAATCAATCAAATATAAAATATTTCTCGAATACATCTTTTAGTATCGGCCCTATCGAGAAAACCGTCGGAGCGGAATTCTCTTCGATTTCCTACGAATCGGAGACATTTTGCTTCGAGGTAGTTCTCCGACAAAAAAAATGTCTCCGATTCGTAGGGCCTTATATTATATTTTGAAATTTTACATGAATATCCTTAAAATATTTATAAAACTTAATGCAGTAAATGTCAACATTGGCAATCCAGGAGCGTCCGGAATGCGTGTAAACCCTTCTGAATGTGCTCTATTGGGGTTCGAAATGACAGTTCCTCTCCTGAAAAGAAGACATTATGCTTCTTGATTTGAAACTAGAATCGTACCGAGAATTACTCACACACATTTAAATGCAAAAGTTGTCAAATTTGTAAAGTGCCATTATAGGCAAACAGCAAATTCAAGTTTAAAGACTATCCTAAGTCCTAAGCCAACGCGAAACATTCTAAACAGTCAAGAGTTTTAACGTCGCTCCGAATGTTTCGCGTTGGTTTGGGAGAGCCTATTTGAATATATTTACATTGTGATTTCTATATACATTTTACAGTCGTAAGTCGTAACATATTCACACGAATGATTCTCACCGGTTTGGGAGAGCCCTAAATTTGAAATTGAAGATTATTATTCAAATATGGTGACAATAAATACGTGTCCGCTTTGGCTGCGGATTTTCCGGTTGGATTTTTATTGAACCAGATTAACACACAACGGAGCCGAAAATTGGAAAATTCGACCGAACAAGTAGGAAAATCGTGAAAACGGCTTGAAATTTCAAAATTTCTGAAATGGAGTTGTGTTCGTACGTCCATAACTCGGGTAAACATCTTTCGATTTGCATAAAGATATTTTATTGGATTTATATTGAACCATTTTAAAGTATTGGACAGAGATGGCAACATGGTGGATTTCTCATTACTTGTTTTGTACCTTGAAGATACACGAAGATTTTATAGTGTGAAAAGAAACTATTCATTATGAATCGGAATTACTGGTTAAAAGGTGAAAAGGTTTTCGTTTCACTTTTTCACAGAACCAGAATCGGCTCCTGTTTGTGTGTTTTATTCCGAATCGGGAAGTTCTTCCGAATTGCCAATCGCCATACCTTAAATGATTTTCCCATTCATTAATCAATATCGTATATAAGGTTTGTTCCTTTATTTTGAAACTCTGTGATTTTCTGTGCATTTTACTGCCATTTTATTTTATTTTATTTTTTTATACGAACTTCGACAGAACGTTGGACTAAAAATCACAAAAATGCACAGAAAACTACAGATTTTCAAAGTAAAGGAACTAGGCTATAATAAATATTTTGACATGACATAGAGTATCAAGATTATAAAACTGATTTTACCTCAAGTCAAATTGATAGATTGAGAAGAAATATTTTGAAATTCTATGCATGTACAGTACATATCGTCAGTAGAGAATGCAATCCCGGGATGTTTTTCCAATCCTGGGATTTCGGGATTTTAAAAATTGAATCCTAGGATTTCAAAAATATTTTGTAAAAGGTTATTTCAGTTTAAATATCATTGTTTCTCAAGTTAAAAACGCTCTTCTTATACATATTACCTAAACAGATAGCTTATATGTTTCTAATTTGGCTTCAGCCTGGTACAAAAAAATAAATATCATTTATTTAATATATTATATTAAAGAAAAAACAATAAATATTTATATTCCTAAGGGCCATTTGCTGAAACGAAACTTAAATATTTATGTTCAACTTAAACGCTTATGTGACAGTTTATGCTGAGGAAAAAGTAGAACATAAAGCGCTTAAGTTGAACATAAATATTTAAGTTTCGTTTCAGCAAATGGGCCTAAATGGAACATTATATTTACTAAACAAAAGAATTAAATAATTCAGTCAAAAAATAATTTAATTATTAATATTGTCAAACTTTTAGCTGTTGCTCTGTAAGAAATAAGCAAGTAGAACAATAAATTAAGGTATGCGAATATTAAAGACACTGATCTATTGGAGTATTATAATCCCATTCCCATGCATTCTCTAATCGTCGGCTTGGAAGAAAAACGACATAACTCAACAAATCTCATTTTTCAAAATAGGTAATAGAAAATTGAATGAAATTTAGAATTTCAATTAATCTGTTGAATTATAAGGACCACACAATAGCTCATTAAGTTACAAAAACTGTTGTAAGGTTGGGATTTTTCCAATTTATAGTTTTTCCTTTATTCAAAAAAATTCAATAGCATTTTCATTTAAGTGATAACAAAATTAAACAGCTGAAGTACATAATAGATGCTAACTTAGCCGTCGAGGAGACTGTACCTTCAATATTTCCTGATTTAGCATCCTTTCCATTTACCGAACACAAAGGAAATTTAAATATTATGGAAATCTTTTCTATAGGGAACAAACACCTTTTATTTATGCAATGATTCTTTAGACGGTTAACGATTTTGAATTAATTTACTCGATTTAAAAATAAAAACCCGATAAAATATATTTATAATTTTGCAGATATGTACTCGTATGTTGTTGATTTTGTGTTCACTGCCAGAGCATACCAGAGCAAAAATTTTCAGTTGTCAGCTAAGGTAAAAAAAAAAATTTCGTAACAAACTTATGTCTTTTCTCATTTTCGAAAAGATTTGATCTTTTTGCAAAAAAGATTTGCACTGTTTATGAATATTGTTCAAATAAATAAACTTTGTATTTGTATTTTTTTTAATGAAAAATCTACTGCGGAAAGGTTCATTCTACTCCATTTTTTTTGAATGATCTACTACGCAATTTCATTGGAAGTGACAACCCTGTTATTGGCTGTTTGGAGCTGGAGCCAGCGATGCCAGCTGAGGCTTTTTGTATGCCTTTTAGGCATTATTTCTTTGCCTGAGGCTTTGAGGCTTATTTTTTTCCATAAAGGCTTTTTTTTCATCTCATATAAACATCATTTTTTTAAAAATTTTTTTGTCCTTATAATTTATTTATTTATTGTTTAAAACATTTTAAAACAAAACTTGACCAAAAATAATTACTATTTTCTAAAAGAATGTGTATCCACCTTCAAACTATTCACCATTTTCCAATGGCAGTAAAAACAATTTTTTTGCCGTTAGAAGAGATGTACTTGGGAGGAAGACTGCATTTTCCTCATGTTATTATTGAAAACAACTTTTACGATATTGACATTGAATTCAGATTTTTGAGAAATTTAAATTTAGCGACTTTAAAAATATTTCCCAGTTTTAGAAGAAGACATTTCAATTGGAAAAAGGAGATGGTTCTAATATGTTTCCTTTTCTTGAAAAATTAGTAAACCATATTCTATGCCTGCGGCATACCTCGGTGCGGCGACGACGGTTGAAAGGATTTTTTCGTACATTAATATTTAATATTTAAAACAAAACTGAGAGACTTATGTAAGAAACTTTGAGTGGAATTCTTCACACAAATTTGTATGATCTGCAATTTAAGGACACCCACTTATCTTTGTTTCAAAAAAAATATGTATGATTTTAAGGAATAAGACCATTTCGATTAAAAATGTACATATAGTACATATTTTGTATTTTATAAGTATCTTTGTAATTTAAATGACTGAACTAATTAATGTTCCTTAATAAGATGTTATTGTGATTTATTTAATTTTTTTTTTTTAATTAAGGACTGTTTGTTATTTAAAAGATATTGTTTGTTTAATTAAAAAAAAAGTTAGGTGAGGCTTTTTTTATTGAAAAAGGCATATTTTTTTCTCAAGTGAGGCATTATTTTGCCCAAAGTGGTTGGCAACGCTGGCTGAAGCTATATAAATGTCTCTGAGAGTGAGATATTTAGTGCTGAACAGGCGTTTCTAATTGGTTTATCAGCATTTTATTTTTTAAGTCAGCTTTCTAAGAGTACATGCGGCGCATGGAAATGGAAATAATGTGCAGTGAATGAAACTGGTTACATACTTTTTTTCTCGTATATTGATACCTACTTTCCTTTGTTGATTATTTTAAAAATAAAAAATATTTTCGTGGACTATTGACAATGATAATTCGAGACCGGCGAGACTGACGACCGACGATAAAGCATTGAAATTTGAAACCCCTATTGTGATCTTGTTTGTGTATTTTAGATTTCCATTTCAAAAGGGCATTTATCAAATGCTTCGTTTTCCATCATCACTTATCCGAATATCGTTAAAAAAAAAATAACAGTCAGCAGACAAGAAAAATTAGACAAAATACCTACATTTACATAATATATTATAGATATCATTATATTTAATTTTAAATGGATTCGTTATTTTAAGACAAATGTAAGTGTATTTAGGGGTAGGTAGGTATGCATGTACATTTACATGGTTTTGTTAAAATAAAATAAAATTTCTTTTTCCTTCTGGAAAAAATGACTCAAGGTCTCTCATATCAATTTTATGATAAAAATTTTGTGGGCAACAAATTGGAAAACTGAAATTTTTGTTTTAAATTAATTTAAGCTTCCGAACTGTAGGTACGCTCCAAAATCCACTTTACGAAATTCGATTTGTCTTCGAAGATTGTTAAGTTCTTCCACAGGGATATGAAAGTGATGGTAACCCAAAAGTTTTTATTGAACTTTAATTGAAGAATTATGTAGCTATGGGTTACTTGGTATTGATCCGAATGAATTAAGAATGGTGTAGTGGCCAATACCATTTTTGATCCACTGTGAGGAAGCTTTAAGAAGAATAGCTGTGTGAAATCAACGTATAGTTAGGTTAGGTTAGGTTGACGTGGTAGCCAGCAGAGATCCCACGCACTTAGACCATAATTTTGTCCATTGTGATACCACATTGAATCTAGGGGATTTCCTCACTAGTCGTTGAACCACTTGGAGCTTCTTACAAAGCGAGCGAGATTACTTATATATATCTATATTTGCCAGATCACTATAGGATCATTATAGTGAAAGTCTCCCAGATGGAGTCTGCGTCTTTGAGATAAAGCAGGGCATGTACAGAGAAGGTGAGGAATCCATTCCTCTTCCTCTCCTTCCAGCAGCTTCTGCAGAAATCATTAGATTAAACACCAAGCCACGTTGCGTGCTTGCCTATAAGACAGTGTCCTGTTATGACACCTATTACGGAGCTGATATGTGATCTGCTAGAAGATATTAAACACTTAGAGCGCTTGAGATTTCGTGTTGGCCAAATCTGTTTTGTAGCCAAACAAGTGGTGATATTGTTTCACCTGAGGTTTGTTTTCTGTATAGCATCCTGCTTCAGCATTAGTTTACATATAGGGATGTGAATACCTATATTTAACCAGTCCGGTAAAATTGGTAGCATTGCTCCTCCTCTGGCAAGTTCGTTAGCCATACAATTCCCTGGAATGTCTCTATGGCCCGGCAAAGGTGAATTTTAAACTGCTGTGCCATCTCCATGAGAGATGGTCGGCAATTAAAGGCTGTTATTGAGTTGGTAGAGACAGAGTCCAGTGATTTAATGGCTGCTTGGCTGTCCGAAAAGATGCGGATATCCGTATTTGGTATCACGTTTTCCTTAAGCCAAGATAGGACTTCTTTTATCGCCAAGAGTTCTGCTTGGCTACAGTGACTGGGAAGGCGAAAAGAGAGACTCAAATTAAGTCTGTTTGAGTATACACCTTAACCAACCCCGTCATTGATTTTGATCCGTTGGTGTAGAAATCAATAGATTCATTATTCAAAAATCCTCCCAGTTAGATCTGGAAGGGATGGTTATCTGGAAGTTTTTATCAAACTGTAATTGTGGGATGGTATAATCGATGTTACTGGGAATTGATCCGAATGAGTTCAGAATGATGGAGTGACCAATCCCATTTATTGATCCACTGCGAAGAGGCCGTAAGACGAATGGCTGTGCTTGCAGATGTCATTGGCCTACTGAATCCTTGCGGAAAGCTGAGATTCTCCTCCAGACTCCAATGAATCACCAGAGCCCTTCCGAATCCTCGCAGCATCCCGCCTCTCATTATAGCGATACTTTGCAGGCTTGAATCTCCGTGACGTGCTCGGAAGAGAACCCGCATCAACGCATAGTTCATAATTAAAAAGAAATTTTTTTGACTTTTAAATTTAAAACGTACTAACCTAAAAAAAAATCTTAATCTAAGTTCTACTAAAAATCACTCCAATATTCATGTCCCCCTCACACAATGGTTCGACGAGTGCAAAAGGCCTTGCCTGATGACGTTGGCAAGGATCTGGCCTGTCCCACACTTATATCGATGATATAAACATAGCTATCTCCTAGCCATTTTTTTATGGAGATATCCCCTAAAGTGGTAAATGTTCAAAAGTCCATTGCCTTTGTAACCGTTATGTCAGTTGTCCCTTCGTTATAAGTCTTGTCATATGTAAATGCGTATCTTAAATCATCCAGTTGTCGTGATTTGTCTCGTAGGTATTCGCCCCGTAAGTTGACTCGTAAGTTTGGTTTCGTCGTCTAAGTCATCGTCATAAAAATGTCCTCTCCCCCTTTTATGTATTCTGGTGGACTGGTCAGGCCTCCACACAACTCTAGCTACATTTAGCAAAAATCAAAAACTCACTCAAATATAACAAAAGAATTCACAAATTTTAATGAAATTACCTACAGGCTTTAAAAAAATTAAATTTATAATGAGTTTAAAAAAATAGAAAAAAAAACAAGGTTAAGAAAAAAAGTTAAAAAAAAATCAATGAAAGGTACAGCGCGTTTGACCTTTTTTTTATATGATTTTATTCAAAATGGTTGGTCTTTTCCCTTCTTTCACTCACAAATATAGATATATGCTTATATGTTTAAAATAAAATGGCATCAAAATGGACTTACGTATACTATTTCCTCGTCCCTCGAAGTCCTGCCGGCAGCACGTTGCAAGATGACGGTAAGTTTGCCAAGGAGACTTTCCTTTCGTAGCCTTTACCGCACACAATTAAAACTATATATATATCTAAATGAATTCCGGAAAACAAAGTAATTTTGATCTTAGGTACTAGCTAAAATAAAAAATTGTGTGTTTTTACAGATATTCTCTCTAGCTCTCTTCTCGCTCCCACTTAATACCAAATTTAGTTTTGTTAATTTAACTTATTTGCGGTTTAATAATTTAATTAATTTATATTTTGTGCACTTCTGTGGCACAAAACCTTTCCAACGGTATATAATTTATATGCCTTCGGCTTTTCTAGACCGCGTAAATTGTACCACAAAATTCGTGTTTGCCGTTTTATAATATGATGATGATGATGATACTACTGCAGCTAGACTGAGATTGCAGGTAAGAAATCGTTTGTCTGACCCAAAACCTAAAGACAAATGAATAGTTATCCAAATGACAAGTAAATTCCCTCGTACTTTCGAACCATACGTCTGCTCCTTAAATAATCGGGATCTCATTTAAATTGCTTCTTGCAATTCAAGCCACCTCCATTTATGACTTCCCATCTGCTTTCTTCCCGATTCCCAAGTTCTTCCAACAGGTATGATCTTTGTATATATATTTATATATATATACATATGTATATCAATATAACGTATATAACTGAGTAGTCATGAACATTTCGTCAATTGATTTATTTATATAAATGTTAAAAATCTTCACCTTTCAAACGTCGTAAGGACCTATATTCAGATCTCTTAAATCCACAGCTAGATGTTAGATTATTTTTTTTTTTTTTAATAAAATTTTTCTATTAAAGAAAAAAAAAACTGTTTGCTCGACGGCACTTGGTATTAAGACAGATGATAACTCTTCGGTTCTTAATTTGCAAATGAGAAATGAAGACAACAAATAAAAAACATCATGATCATTGCTTTTACTTTCATCTGTATAACATTATGCATTCATAGGTTTTCCATTCGAGGTAAAAGCTCCCCAGGTTATTCTACGTATATCTGGTGGAAAGTATAAATCCTTACCTTATCCTACTATCTCTGTGTGAGTGTGCTAGTTCATCAGTAGGTACTAAATTTAGGACACTGAATTCACCCCGTTGAAAAGTCTACATAATGTATAGTTATATGAATTAGATATAACTACCTACCCCACAACTAATCATGCATACGTAAAAGTATCTAGCATTTAAAATAGTAACATTTTACTCTTAATTTTTCTACTATAACATTAATTAGTTTTTTAAATACCGACTATGTACTACATTAGTAGATTATCACCCATAAAGCTCAAGGCTGTTTCACAATGCGACGAGGAAACGAGACGTGAACGTGACGAGAGCTCGTCGTAGCTGTCAAACCAATTTCAAGCAATGAGAATATACCAGAGTATTCACAATAAAGCGTTTCTCGTCGTCCCGTCACGCCATGATTTCGAAAAATTGAAAAAAAGACGCAACGAGACGACGATTTTCATTTTGACAATTGAGAAGAGGACACCGAGCGTATATGTATTTGTATTTATATTTATTAATTGTGTAGATAAATAAATAAAATACCGAAAATGGCGAGCAAATATGTGTTTTTATTTTGCGACTAATTAATTTTGTCTTTATTAACATTTCCACCGTCTTCTGCTCACTTTTGGTTTTTTTGCCTTTTGCTTTTTTGTAAATAAACACTCCCAAAAGTACTAAAAGCATTTTTTTTAACATTTTCATTTTCTTTTTTTTCAAATTTTGTATTTTATTTCCCAAATTCACTGACAAACACGAATAATTCTACGCTGTCTCTGTACTCGCTGCATTGTGAATTTAGGAACGATGTTATAACGAGAAAAAGATGAAAGCGTTTCTCGTGCTGACGTCTCGTTTTCTCGTCGCATTGTGAAACAGCCTTCATTCCATTGGAACGTGAACTGCAGTATTTCTCCCGGAATCTTTCTAATGTCTATTTGTTCTTTCCTTTATTTATCTTTTTCTTTTGAATAATACCTATTTCTTACTCCTACCTATTTCATATTTCTTTTCTTATCCATTCATTTTGTCTCCGTCGTTTGTCTGAGACCGCGTATCTCTCAATTTAATAATCAAATTAAAGTCTTTAGTGCATAAAGTAAAAATAAAAAAAACTAACCAAAGGATTGCCAACTAAAATATAAATACGAAACTATTAAAATCAATCAGAAACAAACAAAAGGGAGACCGCAACCTGGAATGTTTTTTTCGATCAGCGAGTGCAGCGTTGAGTCGGAACGGCAGGTAAGTTTTCTTACCTTACCTACATTTTTACCACCTATTATTTCTGTTTTTTTTTTTCTTAAAAACCACGAGACGTGCGTGGCTGCCCGTAAACCGCGCAGCGTTCAACAGCTTCCAAGGTCATTAACTTGATGATTTGATGAAAACAGCAAACACACACCACCTTTGCGTTGTAGTGGAGCGGCATAGCACTCATATGTATGATAATTGTGCACTTTGCGATAAAAGCATCAGTTTCTTTTCGTCGTTGGTACATTATATAAAAATGATTTAAAATGTGATGAAACAAAACAACAAATATAAACAAGAATAGAGAGCAAATGTCACTTTTCCGCACACAATTAATGGTACAGGCAATTAATTATGTGCGAAAACAGAGGGGAGATCTCTCCAACTAATCTGCTACAATACTATCGATTTCGTTCATCGAACAGCGTACCGCAGAACGAAAAGCAGAACGAAATTTTTCGTTTATGATTTCGTTGTGTCATTTTTGTATGGGATTTTTCGTTTTGCATCAGCAGCATACTAGGCTTATGTATTTATCTATCAAACGAAAGGGGTTGAAAAAAAAATCGAATTGTATTTGGAAATTGGAATGAATAAGAAGAAAAAATGTGATTGCATTAAATTTATTGCAAAAATAATTATTAGTAATTTAAAATTATATTCGTGTACATTTCCAAGTTTAATTTCTTTATACTCAGTTTTCGTACAAATTGAACAGAAATAAGTGCAATTTTTTTATCGCTTATGGCACAAAATTTTTGATGAAAAATCGACCAAATATCGAAGTGGAAAATCTTATTTTTCTCGAATATGGCTCGACAGATTTTTCAAAAAAAAATTTATTAAAAAATTTATTCGGTATATGCTACCTTTTTGTAAAAATTAAATTTCCAAAAAATGGTTTTAAATGGTACCTCTCATAGAACCATTTTCGTTTTCTAAAAAAGGAATAAACAGATTTGATATTTTTTTTTATGGAGAATCTTCTGAAAAATTTTAATAGTTTTGTGTACCTACCAAAATTTTCCAAAAAATTTTGTTTGGATTTTCAAAAAAAGTTTCAAAATTTTTTTTTGAAAACCAAATATTTCGAAAACCACATGTTTGATTTTTATGAAACTTGGCACCAACCCTTTTTTTAACATTGTCTAAAATATTTTATACAAAACTTTTTCTTATAATCAACAGAAACGGTACCTTCCATATCAATGTTAAAAAACCGTTACAGAAAATATAAATTTTCTCGAAAACGACTCCTACGATTTTGATTAAAATTGTTGTGAATACTAATATTAGTACGATCTGCCAAAAACAAAATTAACAGTTAGCCATTATTAACGATACCTCTCATAGAACCATTTGCTTTATTTTGAACTATTTCATTATGTGTCTAACCGATTTAAATTAGATTTTTTATACAAAAGCTTCTCAAAAGTCTAAATCATACTGCATATCAAAATTTTCAAAAAAAAAAACAATTTTTTCAAAACGGGTAGATAATTTTTTTTCAAAATGTAAAGGCTGATTTCCAATGGCGCGTTCGCGTTAGAGACGCTTACGTATACGTTTACAAGCTTTACGAACGCGTCGACATGACAGACGACTTGAAGAGAAACTGAAAATCAAAATGAACCTACACAACTGTAATTTCGAATTCCTTTCAACAAACTATTCCATTTTTTTTTTTAAACAAAATCGATTTTTTTCTTTCAATAAAAGGAATTTGTCCAGAAAAACCGATTTTTTCTTCTAAATAAATCGATTTTTTTGTTGAAAGGAATTCAAACATTAATTTAACTGTCAAAACGCACGCTGAAGTTGATTTTTTTCAACTTTAACGTTGAGGTAGCTTATGTTACGTTGGTTTGTGTACATGCTAATAGGTGCCAAATCGTAACATAATACCCAACGCGTCATTGTAAACAATTTGCTTAAATTGCTATGTGTGAACTTTCGCGTTGAAAGAAAAATCTGTCAAAGCGACGCCCAACGCGGCATTGGAAATCAGCCTTAATTGTTAAGTCGACACAAAGTTTATTTCGAATTATGTTGATTTTTAACAAATTTTTCAATTTAAGCTCTATATATGTATAAAAAAATTATTTTCTTTTAATTCACTCAACTCAATCTTTAAAATTCGAGGAAATTTTTACTACAAGAGCAATTGTGCGATCCAGTCGTGCGTTATATTTTAATTTATTTCAGTTTATTTTAATCTTTGGATAAAATTTACCTACTGCCTTATAAACAAAAAAATGGTTATTTCAGCTCTTGTGCTCAAGTTACCTACACCATGGCATAAGAATATTCCGGACTCAAATGGAGCAGTAAAAAAATTGCCTTTAGTTTGAATCCGATTTAGTTACCCTGAACACAAGAGCTAAAATAACCGTTTTTTTTTTTAAATAAATAAGGCAGCTAATCTTTAACGCGATTTTTACACGGCACACGGCCTTATAAACCCACTTTATGTATTGTTGTTTAACATACACTCCCATAATTTTCTGTCAGCGCTAATACTATGCCTTCAATATTTGTACCATGATTGAAACCTTCTTTAAACAACGTTACAATTGGCCAGATTATATTTCAAAGATTTCGGAGGAATCCGTATTTTCAGAAATATAAATACAATTCCTCACAAAAATTCCTCAGTTTTGCTGTCAAAAAACTGAGGAAGTTTTTTTTGGATTCGTTGCTCAATTATTTTTTGTCGCAGTAAATCAAATAGAAAGAAAGGAAAAGCAAGTGTTTTTTGGGGAATCTTGTTTATATTTAATGATCCTGCTCTTTCAAAGTGACGGTTGAAAATTACTGAGCGCTCTGAAATATAAACTGAGCAAATGTTCTACAAGAAAAAGGATTGGTATATTTTTTTATTACGATGGATTTTGTAAGCAAAACGGGATTTTTTGAAAAGGGATTCATCAACATGCCGCTAAAATCCCTGGGCATGTTGTGGCATATATCGACAGAAATCAGGGGCCGAATTCCCGCATCGGCGAGTGGGCCATACGTCAGTGAAATATTTTGCATTGGCATTACTGCTCCATTTAAAATACATTGTAAAGAGTAGTGCCAATTGAAATAATTCAGTGACCTAAACAGCTCACTGATGCGATGATTTGGCCCCAGGTTGAAGATTGAATTGTTGTGTGGTTGTGATGTTGGATATCGACATGGTTGATGGCCAGTGGAGGTTGCATATTAGGTTTGCTGGATACAGCGGCAAACTCAAACTAGAAAAAAACAACCTTTCATTCTGTTAGTTTATTTATTTCAAAATATACACTATTTTCCTTTATCTATTATTTATATAAAAGTAAAACAATATTAGGTAAATTTGGTAGGTACAACTATAAATGCAAATCGGTTTAAAAAAGAAAACGAACAAATAAAAATAAATACTCAGATGAGAACATTGTGTCCCATTTTTCAAGGATTTTATTTTTTTTTCATTTATTTTCCACTTGGTAGTATTTTTTCTATTTTTAGTTTCGATTTCTACTTCATTGTAGGCATTGCAACAGCAGCCTGAGTATGGCTTACATCAGTTTGGCGCCATAATTGAGTCACAGTTTTAGTTTGGGTATAGAACTTTATTCCCTGTTTGCCATAAAAGTGATGGTCACCCAAAAAACTGCCACGAGTGCCAGTAAATGAGAACATTGGTAATGGCACAGGAATTGGAACATTTACACCAACTTGTCCAACGTCAATTTCATTAACAAATTTTCTCGATGTTGCTCCATTTGTTGTAAAAATAGCTGTTCCATTTCCATATGGGTTTTTGTTGATAAGATCAATGGCATCATCAATTGTGTCGGCATTCAAAATAACAAGAACAGGTCCAAAAATCTCCTCTTTATAGCACTTCATTTGTGGAGTTACATTAGACAAAATTGTTGGTCCTACAAAATTTCCTTTCTCGTATCCGGAAATTTTAATATTTCGGCCGTCTAAAAGCAATTCAGCACCTTCATTGACTCCTGACTGGATTAAATCAAAGATTCGTTGCTTAGATTCTGGACTGATCACTGGTCCGACGTCAGTTCCAGGAAGGTGACCAGCGTTTACTTTTAATTTTTTGGCACGCTCTACCAAATCTGGAATCCACTTTTGCGCTTCCCCTACAAAAACTGCTGTTGAAAGAGCCATGCAACGTTGACCGGCGGCACCAAAGGCTGCTCCAGTTAGTTGATTTAAAGTGTTTTCTTTATTAGCATCAGCCATTATTACACCATGATTTTTAGCACCCATGTTGCTTTGGACACGCTTTCCATTACGCCCTGCACGTTCGTAGATATATTTACCAGCTTGGTCAGAACCGACAAATGAAACTGCTTTGATTTCAGGAGCATCACAAATAAAGTTCACACAGTCATGGGCACCGTGAATAACATTCACGACTCCTGGTGGGCAACCAGCTTCGTTTAAAAGCTCCATGAGCATCATTGTAGCTCCGGGGACGCGTTCTGAGGGCTTGATGATGCTAGTGTTTCCACAAGAAATAGCTACTGGAAACATCCATAAAGGAATCATTGCAGGAAAATTAAAAGGAGCGATGCCAGCCGTTACACCCAATGGTAAAGTCAGAGAGTAAGTATCCATATCCTTGGCAATATTGGGCACAGTTTCACCCATTGTCAGAGATGGGATGCTGCAGCAATGTTCAACAACCTCTTTAAAAAAAAAATTGTTAGATCAAATATATCTATGCATAATAATTTTTTGAAGGTTAAACCTAAACTTACGAAGACCACGTAAAACATCACCCTCAGCATCAATCAATGTTTTTCCTTGCTCCGTAGTTATATTTTTTGCTAATTCGTTCATATTCTTCTTAATAAGAGCTTGCAGATTAAACATAATTTGCTGTCGGGATAGGATAGACGTTTGAGACCAGCTTTTAAAAGCTTTTTGTGAAGATTCCAATGCTTGCTGCATTTCTTCTGGAGTTGATTTAGGAACTCGTGTGACCACATTATTAGTAGCAGGATCGTGGAGATCAATCCAATCTTTTGTTTTTGACTCAACAAATTTTCCATCGATGAATAATTTAGTTGTTGGAACAGAGCTTGATGAATAACATCGTTGTGCTAAGGAGCGGGTCTAATAAAAATATATAAATACATAATGTATAAATAAGTAAAATATTTATTATTTTATGAAAAATTAACCTGAGCCTGAATATTAAAAATGCATTATTGGATGTGATGTGAGCTGACTTAAACTTGAAACTAAGAACATTCACTCTTTATTTATAGAAATCTTCATTAAATATGTAAATCAAATCGGCTTGAATAGCCAAGTTGCATTAATAAACCCTTCTATTTGTGCATTTTATGTAGGAAGGTAAGGTTCACAATTACTTATATACATACATATGTACATATGTATGTAGATACATATGTATTTGCTTGCGTGAAATTTTTATAATGAATAATTTTATATCTTCGAGAAAAAATTATATGCAGGTGCATTGTATACACTGTGTATGGTGCCACAGTGATTTTTAAATTTTAATCAATCTAGAAGAGGTCACAGAACAAAGTAGACATAATATTTTGTTGTTAAAGCGACAGATTTCCGCACTCAACAATTTGTATGTCAGTAATTATTCAAGGGTTACTGCCTCTTGCGAGGAAGTGACAAATCCTACAAGTAGAGTATTTCCTGTCATAGAAAAGTGCCGCCACCGTAGCCGTTCGGATAAATGTAGGTTCCCTCCATTCCTTTCCTTCAGACGCATACACAGGCTGAGAAGTCACAAGGCCCTGGTTCTTCATGAGCTGTTGTGCCACCAAATTATTTTTTTTTTAAATTATGCAACCGATTTTAGGTCTTTTTATATTTAGTTTTGAAAAGATTAATGTTGATCTTTTCTAATGATTTATATAATTTTTTTTGTGCTACGGAACTGAGTGCAAATTTTTATAAAGTCTGAATATAATTTTTATATTTCACGTTCTTGAAAGTTTCAATACAGTTTTCTTGCAACAGTCTGAAAAGCTTCATTTAATTTTAAAGATACAAAATGAGCTATCAATCATTAGTAATCGATCGATCTTTGAGACTAATAAGTTAAATCCGTGGGTTTAGAACAATTATTAATTAAATTATTGTAATTAAGTTTTGTTTTTTTGCATATATATATATATATTTTACCTATATAATAAAAAAAAAAAAGTAACAGTTTATAAGTATCCGTTTAGGCAGGTAAATAAATTAAATAAAATCAAGTGATTCCCTTTACAATTTAGAACGAATTAAATGACCATACCTTATGCCACTGTGGCCTGTTTGGTCCGCCTACTCTTAAATAAAGAATTGTCAGTTTCGCTCCATATTCACCCTCTCAGATAACTTTAGGCAAAGATCGTTACATTGGCAATGGGTATTCTACTATTCATCCCTTCGATTTTCTTATCCATTTCTCTTCTGTTTGTGTTGGTGGCTGTGTGTGAAAGGAGGAGTGGAATATAATCTCAAAGAGGTGGACATAGAGTACCTATATTATCTAGAGAACCGACTTAAGGTGTTCGTTCTCTTTCACCCTACAAGCTGTAGTGAGAGAATGGGACCATTTTGTCGACTATTCGTTGAGCAAGTATTAGTGATCCCGTGCATTTTAAATGGAACCCCATCCACCACTGATGTAACAAATAGTATACACGTTTTTGCTCAATTATAATGGGTTCTTGCGCTGAGATATTTAAAATAAGAATACGTTAAATTCCAAAATTGAAATTTAAAAACAAAATTTTGAATAAATATACTTTAAATAACTTTTTAATGGACTGAAACAAATTTGTTTAGTGTTGTCTTGCTTTTAGCATTCAAATCTAGTAATATTCATGTATATTTATGCTGAAAACGCGACTCTATAAAAAAACAACTGAGCTAATGGCGCCATTTTGTGTTTGAATCCACGATTCACACTGATTCACGAATAGGAAAAAAAGAGTAAAATAAGCGAATTTTCTCTTACTCATCTCAAATAAATTTTGCGGGTGTTTTAGGCAAGAGGGGTACGAGTCGGTTCTCTAGATAATATAGGTACTCTATGGAGGTGGATCTGCTGGATAGTGTATGAACTCCAGGGGAGACCGAATTGTTGATTTCGCTTATAATTTGATTAATCGTTGCAGCTACACTATAAGTTATAAAAATATTTCTATGTAGATAAGTTTTTGTTCGTTTCCGTTTCAATTAGTTGTCGTTGGCCCTATCGGCATGCATTCTTTTTATTGAGAAGGTCGAACTTCGGCCAACAGGCGATACTAGTATTCATAAAAAGGTAGTAAACCAACAAGCTTGTTTTAAGTTAATGTTAAGATTTATGTGGTTAAATAATAACTTATAACTTTCATTGGTCTATTCTTGGAAATTGTGGGAGTTTGTAGAGTTAGGGCTTAGAGATGCGATCTAATAACTTTTTCATGGCAAAAGTATTATGAGCTTATGAGTCTTGACGGACTATTTTACATTAAATGTTTTTGGTGGGATTTCATCTCTTTTTGTAAGATCTCTTATTATATGCAAGAAAAACACCTGAACCTCCCTTAAATACTTCACGGTGGGCCTCTGCTTTACAATTGATACTGTAGCAATAGACCTAAAACCTAGGAATTAAATAACTACCTACCTAACCTTTATATTGAGCTAAGTATCTTAGCAAACGCCATATTCAGTAAAAAAAATATACCTATGGACCTACCTATATACCTATTTATAAAGCAATAATATTTTAAACTTCGCAATAATTAAGAAACTTTGCATGCACTCAACCTCGCACCTGCCCCAAATCCTATAGTAGGCCAAGCAGGAGAGTTGCATACCAGAGCTGTAATAGAATGCAGTACTTTGGTAATGCAGTTAATAAAGTCGCAGTTAATTAACTTACCTATTGAATGTAAGTTAATATTGTAAATAAGTATACTTTAACTGCGAAACAAGCAGTCAGCAGTCAGTACTAACATTCCGACTGTGCAGTTAAAAAAAAAGTTAATTAACTTGAAGTTAAATTAATTGCAGTACGTTTTAACTGCTTTTAGTATTTTTAGTCAGTGAAAACAAGTCTTTTAACTACAGTCAATTGTAACTGTAAGTTTGTATTAACTTTTTTTTCTTTTAAATTTCTTTTCTTTTTATTCCATCCTGTTCTTTTATAAGAAATACGGTAACACTGGTAATTACTAAGAACCAGTACATAGGCACTTTTAGACAAAAGTTGAAGAAACATAAATCGAAACGTTCGCACTATACCGGGTGTTCCACGGTCAACGATGCAGACGAAAACCATGAGTTCTTAGGTTATTTTAAGTCGAAATTTAAGTGGTAATTTTCATGTCTTTGCTTACTTTTCGTGTTATAACGGTTGTTATGATTTTTGGTCTCGTTTCTTTAACTGGCTCTAAGCTGCAACTGATTCTTGTTGTTTTTTGACTTTGGTATTATTTTATTTTTTCAAAAAATGTATGAAGCACGAATGAAAAGGAAGAGCATAGGTAAATAGTGCAATAACGTTCGTATATTATACGAATGACAATGTATAATCTACGAATGAAAAGGAAGAGTGGAGTGGTCAAACTAATAGCTGTCATTTGCACTGGTGTATGATGGGGGTAGATCTGCTGAAAAATTCGATCTGATAAATTGATTTTTTTTTTTTTGAAAAAAAATCAATTTTTTCGCTCATTTTCATAATCGGTGTTTTGACAGGTCTGGATCAAAAAATTTTGATTTTTTACCATTGCAAAACCCCATAAGAATTTTGTAATATCGTACAACGGAAAAAAATTGAAAATTTGAGGTTTTCCATATAGGGCTGTGGTATCCCCCCACTTTCTCTGGCTTTTTACCAATTATATGGAGCACTTTTGATTAGTGTAGAATGATTAAATTTGGTAGAGCGGCAGAACTCAGAATGAGTGCTAACGAACCAATTTGGAATTCCTAATTCAGGGGCATGGCGTCCACTCACTTTTCTCAAAATAGTTATGAATTATATGGATCAATCTTGACTGTTGTAGAATTTAAGGAATATTTCTGATTGTTGTAGAATGATGAAATGTGGCATAGCGATAGGGGCGTGGCATCCACCCACTTCCTCAGAATAATATGAAACACTCCTGCTTGTTGTAGAATGATGAAATTTGGTAGAGCGATAGGACTTCCAAAGCATACCAAGCCAAGGAAAAAATTAAAAAAATTGATTTTGAATTTTTTACATTCATATAGTTACATAAATAAAATAAATTTGATGGCACAACAGCTCATGAAGAACTAGGGCCTAGTGACTAACAACTGTCAACCATTCCTGTGTGCGTGTCTGCAGGAATGGAGGGGACCTACAGTTTATTGCCGAATCCGAACGGCTAACGAGCGGCACTTTTCTGTGACAGTAGATACTCTTGAAGGATTTGTCAATTCCTCGCAAGAGGCAGTAGCCGTTTTTTCTTTTAAATAAATAGGTGGCGAGGCTGGGGATTGAACCTTAGACCTCCGGCATGACAGTCCATCGCACTAACCATCACGCCACGGCTACTACATTTCATATAGTTACAATTGCAATTAATATGCTTTTTCTGACTGTTGTTCAGTGATAAAATTTGGTAGTAAGTTAGAGCTCAGGCGTATGTAAAAATTGAAGAATTGAGATTTAATATTTGGTCTGTTTGGTAATGTGAATTTTCTTGCAAATTTTTACAAATTTGCTGTCAAAACACAGAAAAAAAATCAAATGTGGGAAACTTGGTGAAATTTTTACGTTACCAAGCATATTAATAACTAGAAATTCAAAGGATTTTTGAAACTTGACCATATGATATTACATTACACAACAGAGTAATAAATAAAACAATTTCTTAAGAAAGTCAAAATCAAGAATTACTAATTCTAATATGTAGAAGAAGGTGGCATTGCTAAGCACGAGAACGTATTTCATTTTTATGGATAAGTGCAAGAGAGTTTTATAATACACTACCTAACAAATTAAATTTCAAAATTTTCATTCAGCTAATTTCTTGTTTGTCCTTTCACGGCAGGTATTTTCATGGCCTCTTTTGATTTTTATTTCTTATGCCAAATTGAACGTGTGTTCCAAGTTTCATTACTATAGGTGCCGTTATTGTTTCGTAACATTTTACTTGTTGAAAGGAAAATTCGGCAATTTTTTTTATAAAAAGGTTTACTTTTAGGTTGGTTGTATCGGTTTTATAAGATCGGGCATTGAAAAGTTCCCCAAAATCATGCGTCATATGCTAATGTTATACCAAGAAAAATATTTCAGTTTGATAAACTTGCACCTCCCCTATACCACCCTTTTGAAGGCGAATATACAAAACAACCAATACGGGGATTTCACCTTTTTTATTTTTTTTTGATGCGAAAACACTTTTTAATTCAAAAAAATAAAAAAAATCTTCATAGCCAGTCTCGGGGGACAGTAACCTTGTCGTCTCGTAGGAGGGCGACCTTGCATTAGATCTGGTATTTCGGGTTTTTTGCTGAGCTGTTTAAGACATTGGCCTTATTAAAAATCCAAGTTTTTGAACTCGAGCGTCGAACGCAACATGGTAAAAATTCCAAAAATCAACTCTCCTCTACGATTTTAAAGCAATTGTATTTATTTCAATTTGAGCCCAGAACTGATTTCGGTTTAGATCCAATAGTTTCCCAAATACAGCTATTCGAAATTTAGCAATATTAAATTTATAAAAACAAGTAATTAGTAGGTACTACATGCAGTATAATAATAAGAGCGTATAATTCGGATCAAAAGAAGAAAAAATCCTAGGGAGGGGCGGTATTCTATATGCCCCCGTTTAATTTGGAGGGGCAATTCTTCAATTCTTAATAAAAAAAAAGACTCATAAAAATCCAATGACAATATTTGAAACAAAATCCTATACCTTTTGTTAAAGCCAGGAATCCATTCTTACATTCCTCTTTTCTCTTTTTTTTTTTTTTATTTTACTTTACTAAGTATTTTAAATATTCAATGCCCTTATTAATTTTTAGTCAAAAACTAAAAACCAAGTGCTTAAATGTCTTCTAGTTTTGGAAATAAACAAAAATAACAAATTCTACTTCACTAATTACAACCCAGTACCAGTATGTTGCCTGTAAGAAGGGGCACCTTGTTTTAGTTCTGATTTTTTGCTGAGTTGTTTATGATGCATGTCTTTTGCATAACCCAAGTTTTCGACCTTCAGCGCCCAACGCAACATTATCAAAAAAATGTACCGCAAAATGTTCGCCCTTTTTACTCGCTATGTAAATACTATAAAGGCAAGTTTTGGATTCGTAAAAAAAATCGAACTCGAAAATGACATTAGGACAATAGATAACACGAAAAAAAATGGGTCCCGCAATTGCGTCTATATGTCTGTCTATGTCTTGGCCTACAGCCTAAACCACTGAAGCGATTTTCTTCAAACTTGGAGCATAAGATTTTTAGGTGATTCCCTAGAGGGGAAATCGAGATTTTTTTTAGCTCAAAAAATAACGGTACTTGCCATAGGACCATTTTAAAAAAGTTATTTATCTCAAAAACGGCTCTTAAGATTTTTTTTTTAATTTTTGTGTGTACTAATATGTAGTAGAATGGTCTACATTTTGGTGAAAAAAAAAATCTACCAAAAACTGTTATTAACGGTACCTGCCCTAGAAGCGATTTTGATCAAAATTTTTACTTAGGAGGTCCTATCAAGTGTGAATAATACTACATACATATATTTTCAACAAAAAAATTTTTTTGGATTAAAAAAAAAAAAACGTTCAAAATTTTTTTTTGAAAAATCATTTTTTGAAAACGGGTTGATGTTTTTTTTTGAAATTGTGGTTTTAGCTGAATATTATTATATTCTTAAAAATGGCACACCAATTTTTTTTTCTAAAAAATTTCTAGAAATTGTATGTATAAAAAAATATTTTTTAAGAAAACCGCTCCAACGATTTTTAAAATTTTGTATGCATAAATTCACATTTTTTCAAGAATTGAGATGCCGTTCTTAATTCTGAGATTACAGTATATTTTTAGTACTTGTTTTATCAATTTAAAGAACCTGTTTCGTGCTTTTTTTCATATTAAAATTTCCATTCTTCAATTTATTAAATGGATAAACGCATATATAATTATTAAATATGTGTTTTATATTACGATCAATCTTTAAAATTCGAAGAAACTTTTACTACAAGAGCAAGTTCGTACGACCCAGTCGTGCATTTTATTTCAGTTATTGTCGATTTTAACCTTGAAGGGACTAGATTTCTACTTTAATAACGCTTTTTAATGTACATCAAATTAAACATAACCATCTCTGTATATCCAATAGTTTCAAATATATACAGCTTTCCTCTTGCAAGGCCTTGGAAGGAGCCGTATAAAGTTAGCATGACAACTTTCGAAAAAGAATTTCTTTTGTTTTTGACCAATTTTGAAGATTAATCGTCTTCGGCTTGTTTTTCAAATATTTAAAAAAAAAATTTCAATCTTATTGTAAGTACATGTAAACTTTATCTCATAAAATTAAGAAATTGTTGTTTCATCTTTTGTTTTTCATGTTTAATAAAGTGCCCCTGAAGAAGACTAAAAACTCAGTCGAAACGTCAGGAAAACTGATGAAGATTTTTCATTAATAAATTAATTCGACTAAACAAGCCGAAGAAGAGCAATCTTCAAAATTCCTACAAACTTTCGAAAAAGTTACTTTTGACTGTTTCAGAAATTGCCGTATAAATGCCGTAAATATGCCGTGAAGAGAAAAAAATTGCCGCACCACTAGTTCTCCCAAAAATTGATGTCATGCTAACTTTATATAAAGTTAGCACGACACTTTTCGAAATCTGGTCAAAAATAACTTTTGAATATGCCATATTGTTGAAATTAATTGCTATAGATATGCCGTGAAAAGAAAAAAATTGCCGCGACAGTGGTTCTCCAAAAATGGCCAAAAATGGTTTTCATACTAAATCTTTATATAAAGTTAGCATGACAGTCTTTCTACATTGGCGATTGATACAAATTGGTAGTGCAACGATATAGAAGATTATTGCGAGAGTCTATTAAACAAAAAAAAAAATTGGGTTAATTTATACTGTTGTTATTTTGACAATCTTATCGTTACAATTTTTTAACTTGATTATTATAGACTCTCGAAATAAGGCCATTATGCATCAAATTATTGTTGTTTTTTTTTAATTTTAGGGAAAAAAACTGTAAATCTGTGATGTACAGATTATTAAATCTAACTAATATATTCTAATAAAAAAGTACGTATACGCCACAGTGACTCCGCTAATGCTCATTTTGTATTATTTATATTAAAGGGTATGTAAAGTTATACATAGGTACTAAAAACAGGCAAAGATCTATAAAGAGGATTTTTTCACCTTTCTCTTTTCTTATAACCGCATATAATAGGTTACAAATATTCCAAAAAAATGGAAATATAAAATTTATCATTTTGTAACACGTTTGGCTACACAACATTTAGTCATTTCCTTCTTCATTTGATGGTAAATCCCCTAGAAGTAGGTACATTTTTTTTTATTATTGTGTATTCCATTTCGAACTGAATTTATTCACAGCTAAGACAGGACAGCTAGTTACATATAAAATTAAATATTCTAAATCAAATAAATACCTCATTATCAACAAAACATTCTTCGAAAGGCACTAAATTATGATTGAGGTAGTATGAATGTTCGGATAAAACATATTCCTTCATATTTTAGTAAGTAATTTATTGAAAAATAATTAAAACCAACTTTATACACAGAAGTAAATATTTAAAATGAATAAAACTATGAAAAAATTAATAGATAAACAACGTTGCTATTAGATGAAAATGATTGTGAAAATGAAAGTAATTGACGTGAAAGTATTTTTATGTTCATAACCACTGTCGCGGCATTTTTCTTCTTTTCCTGGGATATCTACGGCAATTAATTTCAACTATATGGCATATTCAGAAGCTATTTGTGACCAAATTTTGGAAAGGGTCATGCTAACTTTTTACGAAAGAATTTGTATGAAAACCTTTTTTGGCCATTTTTGGGAGAACCACTGTCGCGGCAATTCACCTTGCCATAACCAACAAAAACTAATACGACTCTGGGTGAAAATTTTTAAATTTGACAGGGGAAGTATATTTTTGGAGTATATTTTCATTTTAAATCAATTTGCTTTTTTATAGTAAAATGCCACGAAATATCATTATTATAGTATTCTAGGAAACTGCACCGCATGTTGTTTTATTTTCTTTTTATCGAATATCTTAATTATTCACCCTTGTTTCATTTTTTCTTTAGTTTAATAAGCTTTATTTTACTTTTTTATATGATCTAAAAAGTCAGTATTCGTTTCAAGACGTCGGCAAAATTACAGGTAAGAGTTTCAATTTGTTTTTTGTTTTGTTTTGTTTTTTTTTTTCAATTCTTGCGGCCTCACCCACGTACAATGTTTGTATATGTGATAAACACCCGTTCCTCTATTTCTTATTCTAATATCTCCCTAGATTTCAAGTCAAGTGTCTTTCTGTAAAAATTATCAGATGTGAATTACTTTTGAGTCAAACTTTTTATATGTTTTTTGCGGTCAAGTTATTGAAACATAAAATTTTCCGTAAATTATGACGAAATTTTGTATGAAGAAATCGATGTATGTCGTTGTCGACTGGTAAGTAATTTGTATAAACTAATGTTTTTTGTTACGTTGGTTTAGTAAGTTAGTCATTTGAATTATTTCACTTGAAAAATGTTTTTCCTCTACTACAATTTTTCAGTTAGGTAGAATTAAGACTTCTCTCACATTATATCGTTTAAAGGATCGCACATAGTTTTATAGCAAAACTTTCTAATTAAAAAATAGGTAAATACTTTCTGCACAATCAATTGAAGATAAAGCTTTGGATTGGAGTAAAGTTTCAAATTTTACACTAATTCCATGTCAAAAATTGACTTGTTTCCCTATCTAAATTTGCGTTGCGTTAGTTGACTACATATCAAGTCCCCTATGTCTTCTGCACACTGCAATAATTGCAACAGTTTTTTTCATCTAAGGGAACTTTCCTTTATTTTATATTCAAAGAAAATTGGACACAAAAACGGGAACACGGCACACAAAAACGGGGAACAAGAAATTAACCAAACACAGGTGATATTTCTAGAAAGAAATCAAAAGAAAACGTCAACATATCTGCTCTGCAGCATATCTTCTTCTGTTCTGTTCTGAAACAGACTGTGAGGAATATGATGGGTTCATTTCATAATAATTAATGCAGATACAGGTTTTGTACACATACATATTTCACAGCTTTGAGAATCTCAATGACTTGCCTTTGCCTGTCAGAATTTACAGAAAGAGAACACTAGTGTTTTAAGATTCTTGGTGAGGTGACCCTCGTTTACAATTTATAAAAACAAAATACCTACATACAAGTAAATTGTCTCTTCAAATGATCTCTTTTGAAGCAAGCACAGAACTGAACAACAATACAAACTCGAAAGATAATAGATACGGTACCTTCAATATGTGTACCGTGAGTTTTATATCTTGCATTTTAGTATAATTGACATACCTACTTGATTATCAATCTTGTGGCCATATTTTGGCCACCGTGAGAAAAGAATAGGTACAATATTGTCGCTCTACTAAAACTTAAAGTATTTAAACAACAAAGGCACACCTCCAACAAATGCATTTATCGACTGATATAGCCAGTGATTTTATAATATATTTATTTGTGTATCAAATGATTAAGAGAGCAAAACACTTTGAGCAAAACACTTTGAGCAAAAATAATCTTATCAATGAACAAAGTTACGTAATCTTGACACATGCCGCAGCATATTATCATTCATTATTATAATTTATGCGATATATATGTATGTTGGTATCTATAATAATACATTTTTGTATGTTTAAACCACCTCGAGAAGTGAATCTTCAAAAAGTAACTGCACCTACCTCGGCACTGATCAAACGCACTAAGGCCATTTTTACACAAAAGATACTACTTGTGAAACCGAAAACAATATAAGCACCTATTGTGGACAGTCCAGTGCGGATGTTAAGTTTCTACTGGAACTGCAAACTAAATTTACCCAATACAAAATGAGTTCAGTTCTGTATTTTTCGTATGTGCCATGCCAACCTCTCTGTCTGTTGCCTGTGATTTGTGAGCTGTGGTAGTGGCAAAACACAAACAACGAAACAACTCAACTAACCTAATCAGCATGTGTTTCTGATTATTTGGAATTTATTATAGACAGCATTAATGCCCAGTTTCAATATGCTATTTTAAATAACTGAAAAAGAACATACTTCGATTAGTTACAGGCAGCGATGCCAACTGAGGCTTTTTTATGCTTTTTAGGCATAATTGATTTATTTGTTCTTCTTATAATTTATTTATTAATTTATTGTTTAAAACATTCCAAAAAAATCTTGGCCAAAAAATAATTTTTATCTATAATTACTATTTTCAAACTATTCACAATTTTCCAATGAAAGTAAAGAAATTTTTTTGCCGTTAGAAGATATATATACTTGGGAGGAAAGCGGCTGCATACATTGCTGTTAACTCTTCAACGTTAAATGCATGTGATTTAAAGTTATTTCGCGAAAACTGCCTAAATTTGTTCATCGAAAGTGCAAGACAAATTTTATTGCAATTTCCTTTTGAGTGAGTCACTGTTGATGCTGAAGAAATGGCGATTTTAGAGCCTTCAGAACTCATTAAGAAGCAGTCGATAATACCTCTTACACTGCATTTTCCTCATGTTTTAATTTAAATTTAAATGAATTAACTAATGTTCCTTAATAAGATGTTTATTGTGATTTATTTAATTTTTTTTTTTAATAAAGGATTTGTTTTATTATTTAAAAGATTTTTTTTGTTTAGTTAAAACAATTAGGTGAGGCTTTTTTTTATTTAAAAAGGCATCTTTTTTTCTCAAGTGAGGCATTATTTTGGCCAAAGTGGTTGGCAACGCTGGTTACAGGTTTAAGGTATGTTTATTTGTTATAATCTAGATTTATAGCTCGAACCAATTCACTTGTCCAGAGAGAGAATTTAAAATAACAAAAAAGCTACGTAAGAGTGGAGGCTCTCGCTTAAATTTTACAATGCTTAACCGAACTTCATGTTTTTTTTAATAAAATGATATATTTTAGGTGTGTGATTTTCATTTTTTTATTTTTTACTATTGGGTCTTACAAAATTGAAAAACTTTGCATGGGATGGGACAATAGGATAGTAATTGAGTTTTGGTTTGCTCGAATTAAAAAAATCGTATGGTAGAGGGGCATATTTTCCCCGTTTAGTTAGAAGGGGAAATTTTATTGATAAAAATGATATTAAGTAGAAATAAACGTTTTTTAAAAATCAATCAGTTTTTTAATTGCACGAGCGGAAAATAAATAACAAGCGAATAAGAATATTTTTTTAGAATCACCAACACAACAAACACAAAACACATTGAAAAATAAACAAACTTTAACGCTTTGACTTGATTTCTCGTAAGAAATTCTATAATTTGACTTGAGAGCTATTGGCCGCGTTCGGGGGGCAAGCCAAACCTATCCGCAATGCTTGCGTTCGGGTGGTAGTGAGATAGGCTATCCACCTATCCCAAAAATTTTCAGATACCTTGAGTTGTTGTTGCATCAGCTGGCATCAGAAGTTTTTCAACAAGGGATTACAACAACACAAACCTATCCGGATAGGTTTGGATTGCCGCCCGAACGCGCGCATTCAGAGTTTAAATATTTATCCAGAGAACGAGGAGAAGATAACTTTTAAACTTAAAATAGAGAAAAAATATTTTGCTACAACATGATTTGATTCAAATCAGTCAGATAATTTAATTTATTTATAAATCAGGAGTTACTGCTGTCAAAAAAACTTTTGTGCAAGTGGCTCTAAGACTACTTTTGTAAAATATAAATGACAAAAAAAAACGTAATTTTGTTCGTTTGTTTCATGTACATAATTATATACGCCCGCTATCTGTACATTTATTCTTATCAGCCATTTCTTACTTACCTGTTATACAAGAAATTTAAATTTGACTGGAAAGAAAACTATTTGAATTACTCACTATACTCAGTGTAAGTGTAGTGGGTGTACCTACTCAGTTTACTTATGTCGAATTCCTTTTAAGAAAAAAATCGATTTGTTCAGAAGAAAAAATCGACTTTTCTGGACAAATCCCTTGTATTAAAAGAAAAAATTCGATTATCTTTAGAAAAAAAATCGAATATTTTTGGTAAAAGGAATTCGACATTAGTAAAGTGTACACGTTTTGTGAATATCTATATTTGAAATACCCGTTCTTATAATGAACACTACTCTCAGTGCTTGTTTTGAAATGAGTGAAGTATTTGTATGCTAACAATTTGAGAAATGAGTCAGTAGTAGCCCGTGGCGTAATGGTTATTGCGATGGACTGTCATTCCAGAGGTCTGGGTTCAATACCAGCCTCTTCCACCTTAAGTTTTTTTTTGGGCTACTGCCTCTTGCGAGGAATTGACAAATTCTCTTGTCATAGAAAAGTGCCGCTCACTTTAGCCGTTCGGATTCGGCAATAAACTGTAGGTCCCCTCCATTCCTACAGACACGCACACAGGAATGGTTGAGAGTCGTAAATCACTAGGCCCTGGTTCTTCATGGGGCGTTGTGCCACCAAATTTATTTATTTATTTATTTTATTCATTCATTCTATTTCCAAGCATATTGTACAGTAGACAATAATGTTTTGAAATTAATTGAATGTCTTGAAACTGGTTTCACTAAAAGTAAAAGTCTCTTGAGTCAAAAGACCACGAAAAACCATATTGCCCATTCGGTTGTGTAAGATGGCATACCAAGGTTGGGTAAAACGACATACAATAGCTTATACTACAAAAACATCAGCATATCAACTTTTTATCGCTTTTTACTTATACTTTTTTCTTTAACAAGATCACAAGATTTAAAAGGAACTAAACGATGCTTTTCTAAATCTTTAACATACATAATACAATTTAATATCTATTATAATAATTAAAAACATCAAAATGAACTTAAAAAGTGATTTTCTAAAGCTTAAGGTAATTTAAAGCTTATTTAATTTCAAAAACATCGCGATTATAGTTTTTCTCGACAACAGCACATTCACAATGTACCAATACGAGGCAAGGTGATGGTGTGCCGCCACTTTCCCCTATTCAAAGGATTTATTTACTTGGCTGTCATATTCGCCGGACTTGAACATTAAGGAAAATGATGACTTTCAAGAAAAGCATTGAAAGGAGGAAGTCAATACAAAAATAAAACAGAAGAGATAATTGAGCCTATTTCGCTGAAATTTCTCTGAATAATGGATAAGCCTTTTATAAATTTCTACTATTTAAAATTATTCAGCAAACTGTAGGAAATTCTACTCTGTACTCTACTGTAGGAAATAAAACTCTAAGGCCCATTTGCTGAAACGAAACTTAAGTATTTAAATTCAACATAAGAGCTTATGTGACAGTTTTCTCTGAGGAAAAAGTAGAACATACGAGTTTAAGTTGAACATAAATATTTAAATTTCGTTTCAGCAAATTGCCCTAAGACCCATTTGCTGAAACGAAACTGTAGTATTTAAGTTAAACATAAGAGCTTATGTGACAGTTTACGCTGAGGAAAAAGTAGAACATAAGCGTTTAAGTTGAACATAAATATTTAAGTTTCGTTTCAGCAAATGGCCCTAATTTACCTATTGAACTAAATCTTTAGGTATATTTTATCACCGTTTTGCGAAAAGTCTAAAAGAAGACGGAATTTGTCAACTTAAACCCAAAAAACTTTTTCTAACATGATGATTCTGTTTATAATTTTTCCATATTATTGAATAGTTTCAAAAACAAAAAAATGCTTATCCTTAAATCAAGTAAGAAAAAGCTTACATTGCAGTAAACCTTAAACCTTAAACATGTGTTTCATCGGTGCCGTGACTTAAGGCCAAGTGACATAAGGCCAAATTTGGGTGTTTGGCCTTATGTCACTTTACAAAAGCGACATAAGACCAAATTTACATATTTGGCCTTATGTCGCTTTTGTAAAGTGACATAAGACCAATTTTCTTTGAGACATAAGGCCAAATATAGTTGTATAACATTCCCAAAAGTTCCCCTTACAGTAAAAGAGGTTTCGGACATCTTTCAAAAGGAAACTATATTGAATAAATTCGGCATGTCGCCACGTATATGTATATATTACTGTAAAAAGCCGAAATAATGAAATTCTAGAATTTACCGGTAAATTCTAGAGCACTCAGCATTACGGCGTATAAAAGGTGAGGTATGTATGGGGGGCATGCTGCCCCCCTGCAACCTCCCTGCTTGGCCCACTATAGGAATTGGGGTAGGTGCGAGGTTGGGTGTATGCAACGTTTTTTTGTATTTTAAGAATCTGAATTTAAAGAAACTTTGAATGTATCCTATGTATAAACAGTGAGGTAGGATTTACTGGTAAATTCTGCAAAAGAAACTTTGCATACACCCAACCTCGCACCTACCCCAATTCCTATAGTGGGCCAAGCAGGGGGGTTGCAGGGGGGCAGCATGCCCCTCCATACATACCTCTCTATTTATACGCCGTAATGCTGAGTGCTCTAGAATTTACCGGTAAATTCTAGAATTTCATTATTTCGGCTTTTTACAGTAATAATATACATGTACATGGCGACATGCCGAATTTATTCAATATAGTTTCGGTTTTAAAGAAAACAGTTCAAAGTGACATAAGGCCCAATTGGCCTTACGTCACTTTTCAAAAGTGACATAAGGCCAACTCTTAAAATTTGGCCTTATGTCGCTATTGAAAAGTGACATAAGGCCAAACACCCAAATTGGGCCTTATGTCACTTGGCCTTAAGTCACGACACCGATTGTTCTTAGGATCTGAAGAAATCTCATGTTTTCCACTTTGAAACAGGCTGATGTTTATCACAGACTCCTAAAGCGTGCAAAAACAATTTATGTTATTCTTATTAGCAATTGATTCATAAAGTTTGCAATCAGGAGGTGAAATCTGTGTTGAAACCATCAGCGCCCGTTGCCGGAAAATAATGTTTGTAAGTGCGAACGGCTGACAACAGAATGTGCCATTTTAGGCCACTGCGCGCGTGCCATCAACGGAAGTATTTAAAGAGATGATTTAATAAAATTTAATTAATTACACATCATATAAAACTTAAAAATTAATCGCTCTTATTCCAGTAGGCGTTTAGCGTAAACGCTCTCTCCGCTTTTATCCTTTTCACCCTTAAAACGTTTCTAAAGCAAAAAACGTTCTAATTGCGTTTTCTTTAAACGCCTGCGCCTTAGGGAATAAGGGTGAATAATAATTAATAAATAAAAGAAAAGAACTTCATAACACAACAGAAATAAATAAAAAAAAATATCAAGCAATTGGCAATTACCAATATACAAAGACCTCACATATAAAGTGATTTTATATTATTTTATTTTATTACACTAAAATCAAAGTACCACATTAGTACGGGAGGTGACCATAACCCATAAGGGATTTTTATTAATGGAGCAATAGCGTATAAAATCTAGTGGTCGGACAGACTTTTGGTGGTAAATGGAGCGAGTCCAACCACTTTTATAAAAACTGTTTTCTTTTTTTGTATATATTACGTTTAGTAGAAGAAGAAGATTGTAAATGTATACAAAAAAGCTTATTAAGGTTCCTTTACAATTTTTATTTCATGTAAACATGTAAACATAAACATGTTAAACGCAAGTGAAAAAACACAAAAAGTGGCCAGACTCGTGCAAACAATCATCAAAAGTCTGTCCGACCAATGGATTCCTACAGAAAACAGTCTTAGCTTTCATTTGATACATTAATAGAAATAGTCCCCTTTCACACAGGGCAACTAAGTTGCCGGCAACAATTAGTTCATTGGCGAGAAGGGCAGGAAGAAAGAGGGGAAAATGAAATCTCCCCGGTCAACAAATTCAGGAGATTTTTTTGACGTTTCTCTTCACACTACGTTTGTGTGCGTTCCACCAAGGTAGTTTAAAAGGAAAATAAAGAAAATCTCCGGGTTTTTGTTGCTTGCGTGTGAAAGGTACAAGAGATTGTTAAGGAGATTTAAAGAAAACGTCAAGAAAATCACCAGCAACTAGTATCTACGTGTGAAAGGGGACATAGCAGTCAACATCTGTCAACCATCACCATTGACAACCGGGACGGAACACCCCGAGGACACCCAAGTCAGCCGACTTTAATTTAAGTTTGACATGTAAAATATATATTATATTTATTTTTATTTAAGCCAATGTATAAAGTTAGGCCCCCTATGTGCCAACAAACGTATTGTTATATTCATTGTATCTTTATAGTTTTAAGTTAAACAAATTGTATATATCAATGTTCAATAAAAAATCTTGAATCTTGAGCAGTTAACATTATTCTTTTTATTATATTGTTTAGCAATTGTTAAACCTTAACTACATACATAAGAAATAAATAAGCCAAAAAAGTGAAAAAATACAAAAATGAAAATTTTCAAACTCATTTTGGGATAGTGTTTCTCACTGGAAAACTTATAAAAATGTTGCAGAAAGCTTAAATTCTGGTTAAAAAAAAAATATTCTTTTATTATATTCTTTTTCACAAAAAAACTGCGATAGCGGGAAAAAAAATATTTTTACTTTTGTAATTTTGAAAAAAGTGGCCAATGTGGTTAAGCTTTATTCTGTAAAAAATAGCCGTAACATTAATCGGGATACTTTCATGCCACTTGACCCTGTCTATATTCTAAAAAGAAGAACAAAAAAACCAATAGAAAACGTAATGTTTTTTTTATTGTTTTATATTCAATAAAATTCAAATGGAAGTTTTTTTGCGGCCTTTAGTCCAATGCGGCTCATAAGTTAGAAGGCTGCCATACCCTTCTAAGACGCATAATTTCATTCGATATATTGTTACCGACACAAATAATATGCTGCAAATTATATTTTTCTAGGGAATTCGTTTTTTTCTATACAATTTAACATTTAAAAAAACACCACCAACTTCTTCTTTTAGTCCTTGCTTCTCTCATGTTCACACATACCCCTACATCTACTCACCTGTTTTCGTGTTATGAGAAAAAAGTTTTTTTTTTTTATTTTTTCAAAAAAAAATTATTTTGGGCTGTTTTTTAACGTCCGTTTTTGCGGAAACCATAAGTCGTACAAAAAAAATGATAAACATAAACTGTAGGTAATTGCATAGTCTTCTTTTCTACATATTATGTAGGTATACGCTATTCGAAAAAGAGGCTTACTTTGTAAGCAACAAGGTAAAAACAAAGCCTAAATGTTTGGTGGTTTTTGACGATTTAATATATTTGCCGTGAAAAATTTTGTTGGACAACTTCAAATACGTGTTCAGCTACCCCAAAAACATAAAGGGAGCCACTAAAAATAATTACACCAGATGCAAGTTCTTAAATTTTTTCAACAATGATAGCTCCTTGATAACTTAAATCAAATTGGTCTTGGTTCTTTTAGAAAGTCTCTACAGTTCAATAAGAATCAAACAAACCTTTTTAATGTACCTACTACAGGTCCTTTTTATTGATTTTTACTAGCAAACGAGGACGATACATTGAAATTTACCTCCAGTTCCTTATGCGCACTCCATGATAAAAGTCGCCTTAGATAGTGAAAGCAATAAAACCCTTAAAAAAAACTAAAATCAGGTAAAAGTAACTTTAAAAAGTACTTTTATTACATTGAAGGATACTAAATCCCTTAAATTCAACTATTCCGTCTCGGCTGTATAACAAAAAATTCTTTTTGTGCAAGAGTTTATATTTTTGTTTTATATACCTACTATATATTCTTCATTGTCGGGTACATTTTTTATTCACAAAAACGTAAACCGTGTTTTTCATACTTTTATTAAACTGTTTAATCGATAAGAACGAAGGGGTTTTAAAGAATGTTAAACTGAATTCAGTCCGTATTTGAAGTCCTACAAGCATCTTGTATCTTACGTTCTGGGAAAAAATTACGAGGATACAAAATATTGAACAAAAAACAACTTTCCCAGTATGTACAAAACCATTAGGCATGGGGAGAATAGTCTGCAGTATACAATTCTTCCGCAGAATGATGATTTCCGAATTGATGGCAAACTAACTAGTGCGAGTAGCAGCAGTGGCAATGGTAAGACGAAATCAAAGCGCTCTGCCAGAAGGCGGTCCTTTTTTGCATATCTGGGGTTGTTGTTTGTGTGTGCTGTTATCATTGGTGCTATACTCGTTCCATTCTTGGTCTCTGCAGAGTGCCTTCCCAATCCATCTGATTGGTTTTTGAAAACAAAGGCCGCTCTTACTGGCACTACAGACCGATTTGGTGCAACTAGTTCGTCAGCGATGACTACTACTGTAAGTCCCAATACTACCACCGATGCAAGATACAATAATAAACCAATCGAGAGTACAATTCAGCCATATCCAGTGGACATAAGTAGCACAGTGGTACCACAAATATCATATTCACAAACAGAAAAAGTGGAAACAGGAGATGCAGCAGCTTTAGATAATACCAAAACTAGTCATTATTACATCCAGACTAAACCTGCTGAAATTTCAGGATCACAAGTAAGTAATGATTTCGTAGCTGAAGTGCGGTTTGAGGGCTTGCGAGGTCAGATGGCAGCAGATGTGACACCAACCATTGTTGTTACCACGGTAAGAAGCAATGACCAAAACAAAGCAGCAGTTACAAAAGGTGGAATTTTACCAATATTAACAACCGCAATTGGATCAACAATGAAGCCGACCACAGCGTCAGCTTCGGTTGCTTCAAATATAACAGGTCGTGTTATGCAAGTACCCCTATTGAAGTCGGCCTCTAAGAAACCTATCATACCACCAGTTTTGGCCAAAACAAATTCACTTGGACGAGAAAATGTAAAAACGTTCCTTAGAGATGATCAGAAAAAGTACCAGGAAAAGGCGAAGAAAGAACCGAACGAGCCAAAAGATTGGATACGTTCACACTGGCCGTTCGTAGATCCGTCAACATATTTCCAATGGACAGTAAGATCCTTATTTATACTTACTTGTATTGGTGTATTCATAATGATACTTTATTTAAGGGTTACAAAACCGAAGACAGTGTGATTTTACCTGCTATCTTAGGAGCTGCATTGATCTTGATTATAATAATAGCTGCTTTATTTCTGATTGCACGTAACAAGCGAACGATTTTAAGTTCGGTTCGGAAGCGAAATAGAAATGTAAGTAAACTAAGAAATGCTTGATTTATTTTATTTAACATTAAAGTTGGTCTGTTTTTGTGCAAGATCATCTGAGTTTTAAGATGAATTAACAGAAGACATTTTTTCGACACAACTGCAAAACCTAGGACTTTCTTACTTAAATTCTTTGACCTTTGAGATAGCTGGTAACGCTGTAACTGCTGAGAACAGTAAATATTAAGGCTAGAACTTGTTTGTTGGGTCGAGACAAGAAATAAATTGTACGGGCGCGGGTGGGAGTGGTATGTGCGGGCACTTTTCTAAAAAAAAAATCGACTTGAAGTAGAAAATACATCATTATAAACAACGACAATGCCTACAATTTCATCCTATACTTTTTTTAGAGCCAAAAGTCCGCTATTTTTCAAATTAATTTTCAAACTCCAAATAAAAAAACAAATATGAACAAATTTTTGTTATAACTAATTTTGTCCAAAATTTGCATTTTTAATATTTGATGCTCCTATTAGTCAAACACTAAAAACCAGCCGTATTTATAAACGGTTTCTAACTTTGGACGGCTATGTCCAATTTATAATGAGTGTGTTTCTTTATTCATTCCGATATGTCCAGAATATTCGGAATACCAGTTTTGCGTTTCTTTATTCCACGGAACATTCCGGATAAACTATTTTGTTGTTTCTTTATTCATTCCGGAACGTTTGGAATGCATTCTTTTTATTCCATGTGAAGTGTGGAATAAAAAGAATAGAAAAAGAATACTGGGCGCGTTCAGTATAATTGACGTTCTTAAACTCAATTATGGCAGATTCACATTGGTGTTAATTATTTAAAAACAGCATAATACCGCGAATTAATGTACCAGAGTATAATTTTATGCATTTAATGTAAAATTTACTAAACTTTTGACTTTGAGAATACATAAATATCCAAAATAAAAACATTTATTTCTTTAATTGTTTTGACATTTCACCGAACAACTGGATTGCCATTCTTTTTGTTCTAGTTTTGTTTCTTTATTCATTCCATTCTGGATATTCTGGATAAACATTTCGTCTATTCCATCCATTCTATTCCTTATCCGGAATAAATAAAGAAACACACTCAATATAAATAAATATTTTTAACTGTTGCTGAAGCGATCTAATTTTTTATCAGCAAACAGGGCTGACTGGAGCTAGAGCGAGTAGGTAGGGTTAAGACACGACAAAAATCGTACGGGAGGGGGGGTCTATTTCCCCCCGTTTATGTGGGAGGGGCAATTTTCTGTTTTCTAATAGATCGACTTGAAATAGAAAAAAAAATTATTAAAAAACAACGGCAACACCTACAATGTCAAGCCATACTTTGTTCAAAAGCCAAACGCTCGTTCTTTTATTTTCTTTTTAATTCTAATTATTAAAGAGAACAATCTTTGAAAAATTTATTTTCAAACTCTAAGTTTTGAAAAAATAATGAAAAACATTTTGCTCAAACTAATTTTATTCAAAATTTTACATAATTAAGTAATATTTTTGTTTTTAATATTAGATGCTCCTGTTAATTTCCATTTCCAGTTTTGAGAAAATTGAAAATAACGATATCTACTTCACTACTTAATAATTAGTAGAAAAAGAATCTTTGGAGCCACAAAATAACCGATGGAAGTCAAATTCAAGGAAAACTTACTTTTATTATTTTCAATTTTCTCAAAAACTGAAAAACTGGGATACTTGAAATTTCCCATACAAATTACAGGTAGATTTTTAAGTCTTTTAATAAAAAATTCCGCAAAATTGTATTTGCTTATGAATAAAAATGAAACTTGGCAAAAATCTTAAAAACATGATAAGATATAAAAAACAAGTATTTTTACATTTTATAAAATTTCTTACCCATTTAAAAATAACGATGAAAAACAGTGAATCTTTAATTAACCACAATAAAACAAAAAATCACTGTTTTTCATCGTTATTTTTAAGTGGGTAAAAATTTGTATAAAATGTAAAAATACTTGTTTTTTATAACTGAAGGCTTATATGGGCTATCAGGTCTTTTTTATTTTTATTTTTCTGTTAATTGCGACATTTCGAAAGTGGTTACTTTCTTCTTCAGGCAAATTTTAAATAATTGAATAATCTTAAACATAGATTTACTATAGATACTTACAATTTGGAGATATTATAAAAATACTAGGTATTGTTATTATTTCCTTTGGACCAGGCGCGCACATGCAACTAAACAGTTTGGTTTCGATTTTGAGTACTATAGAATTATATGAGAGTCCGCGCAAATAAACCGGCGCGCTTCCATATAAGCCCATTGTACTCAAAATCGAAACCAAACTGTTTAGTTAATTTACAAAATATGTTTATTATTTAGAATATTTATTTAGAATATTATAATTACAGGCCTGAAGAAGAAAGTAACCACTTTCGAAACGTCGCAACTAACAGAAAAAAAAATAAAAAGGGCCTAATAGCCCACATAAGTCTTCAGTTGTTTCAACAAAGGGTCACGAATATAGAAATAATTACTTGTTTTTTATACTTTACTATTTTTTAAAGATTTTTCCGAAGTTTCATTCTTATTCATCTACAATTACAATTTTGCGGAATTTTTTTGTAAAAGACTAATAATCTACCTGTAATTTGTTTGGGAAATTTCAAGGTGGCACGTGTTAACGTTAACCGATTTCAATGAAATTTTGCACAGAATTTTTTTTAAATCAACCTAATCACTTTAAGGGAGGGGGCGAAAGAAATTCGAACATTGCCCAAATAAGCCCCAACCTAATGTACCTAATTTTTTACAGCTATATTGAATTCTTTAATATTATTAACAATGAAGTTTTAAAATGTAGTCTAGTCAACGAAGACCTAAAATCATAAAATAAATCGTGTAGTCTGGGTTATTTTTTTAAGTGGTAAAGGTGATCCAAAGGTTCAACATACCAAAAGTCCCCCAGCCCAGGGCCGCGAACTTAAGCCAGGAGAGAAGGTTAAAGGTCCCCTTTTTTAGGTTTACGCAAATATTTCGAAAAGCAAGGGCTTCAGTGAAAAAGTCAGCACTTAGGAATTAAAGTAAATTAAATTTTCTACAAAAAATGTTATTTTTATATTTTCGCTTGGAGCAACACTAAGGAAGATGCGGGGTGGAGAAATGTCAAAAATCTAAAAAATCGGTCATTAGCCTACAAAATTTAGTGTATATTTATCAATTTTACCCAGAAATAACAGAAAAAGTAAGTATATGTATGTATTCAAAATTATTCCATTGATGATTTGGAAGAGAGTTTATGGGGTTTAAACAGGTGGCGAGGGTTAGAATTTCCTAATTTAATTTATTTGCTTTATTGTTTGCATTCACTATGAAAAATACTGTATCTTCAAAGGTCAAAAGTATAATGGATTTTTCCAAGTTACTGACCATGCCTTTAGAAAATAATTTTTAGACATGTACTAAGAACAAAATCGTTTGGGAAAGGGGAGTCTGTGCCCCCCCCCCCCCCCCCCGTTTATAAGGGAGGGACCATTTTCTAAAGCATTGACGTAAAGTGCATAAATAATTATTTAAAATCAACGAAATTACCTATAATACAATACTATAGGTTTTTGAAAATACAAAGACCTATATTCTTTTATTTGAAACTTCCATTGTACGGACACCCGTTGAGGGCCAGAAGTTCGCATCTGGCTTTGAATATTAAAGATATTTCTCTGTAGCTCATTGAGTCATTAAAGTAATTTGTTTCCATTAAATTATGTTTCAGTTGTGAATATAAGATTCTGCTTTCCGAATCACAAGCCTTTTTTATGAACCCATCGCGAATAGAATTTTCGTGCGCTTGAATTATGCGATAGAACTGCTCCTTCAGGTTCTGTAAGTTATAGGGATCTAACGTTAACAATTCTCCACAAGCTTGGCCTAAACTTTTCCACTTCAGCATCCACCAATCTTCGTTCCTTATTTCATATAAAGCCATTTTTTTTGCTAGACGGGCATCCTGATGTGACAGTACCTTCACGATGTAATCAGCCTGTGATTTAAGGGTGCTAGTGAAAAGCTTAGGTAGACCCGTTTCCAGGTATAACGCATAATTTGGTGTGTTTAGAGGTAGATGAAACAGTTTTTTCAGAAAATTTCGATGAAACTTTTCTATCACTTCATACTCGTCAATTCCCCATACTTCGTCTGCATAGCAAAGCGTAGATTTAACGACAGCATTAAATATTTTATACTTAGCAGAAAGTATGATGCGTTCATTAGAGAGGACATTCTTCCAAGAAAGATTTATTAAGCTTTGAGAAGATTTGGCTTTTTCATCCAGGTGTTTAGAGGAACCAGTGGTCTTACTTATTTTAACTCCCAGATACTTATACTCGTCAACGATCTCTAACCGATGTCCATTAAAAGTCCAATTACGCTGGTACCGGTTCTGGATAGATCTCGAAAACATCATCACTTTTGATTTGTCTGTGTTAATAAGGAGGCCCCATTTACTACAGTATTCGGCTAGGCGGTTTATCATCAGTTGTAGATTTTCTGGTGATTCTGACATGAGTACCAGATCATCAGCGTATAGAAGTACATTGACAGTCAGTTCTACAATTCGGATTCCTCCAGGCAGGTTCGTTGCTATATCATTAATAAATAATGAAAACAGAAGGGCGCTTAAAAGACATCCTTGTTTAACTCCAGTATCTGTTTGGAACCATTCTGAATATTGGGTACCATCCCAGACCGTTGCTTTTGAATCTGCATACATCTTTCTTATAATACGGATGAACTTTGTGGATACACCCAATTGCGAAAGTTTGTAGAATAATGCATTTCGGTTCACAAGGTCAAATGCTGACTTGAAGTCGACGAACAATGCATATATTTTTTTGTTTCGAGCTTGAAATGCTTTTACAATAGATGTAAGGGTAAAAATGTGGTCCACTGTTGAAAACCCCTTTCTGAATCCAGCTTGAAAGTCAGTAAGAATGTTGTTGGTTTCTACCCATCTTTCAAGTCTATTAGCAAGTATACCACAAAACAGTTTTGCCATTACGTTCATGAACGAGATTCCTCGATAATTTTCTGCGTTATTCATGTCTCCTTTTTTATGAATCGGAAATATGACAGATATTTTAAAAGATGAAGGAACATCCTCGTTCTGGTAAACTTTATTGAAGAATGATTTGAGATGAGTTATGAATGTTGGAGATGCGTTTTTGAAAAATTCATATGGAACGCCGTCTTCGCCAGGTGCTTTACCGTTTTTCGATTTAGTGATTACAGCTTGTACTTCGTCTAAAGATATTTCGTTATCTAGGATTTCATCATTGACTTGAGGTTCCGCATACGAAAAATAGTGACTAGGTTTGCCGCTGAGGAGTTTTTTGAAGTGGGAGGAGAGAACGTCAGCAGACACACCGGTTCCAATCATAAAGTTCAATCCATTTATCTCTTTGGTTATCTTCCAGAATTCTTTTGAGTTTTTTGTTTGACCAAGAGCTTGGGCTTGATAGTTTAAGAATTCCGTTTTCTTTTTTGAGCATAATCTTTTATAGTAATAATTGGTTTCGATATACCAGTTCTTTAAGTTTTGACAGTTGAAGTTGGAATTCCTCATTGCTTTGAAAAGAGCAAATGATTTATTTCGTGCAAACATGCACTCACTGTCAAACCACTTATTTTTGAACTTTTTGCACTCATTTGTGGCTGTGATTGATGCAGATTCCCTTATACAGACTATGAGTTGGTTAGAGTGTGCTTCAGCTGATTCGGGTACCATATCTAATCTCGAAAGGTTGTTATTTAATTTGTTTTGATATAAAAATAAATCATCCGGTTTCCATTTAATTCGAGGTATAAGTTGGAGGTTCCTTTGCTGTGATGCTATTCCATATGACCATTCCACAGTAATAGGTAAGTGATCAGAAAAGTTCTTGCATTGTACTTCGAATTTTGTTATTAAATCATTCCAATCACCATTTACCGCGCAATAATCAATAACAGATTTACCTTGTCCTCCAATAAAAGTGTAATGACCTTCAGTGTCTCCATTGGTAGATCCGTTCAAAATTGTACAGTCGTACATTTGTAACATTTCAAGTAGTTTTGCACCGTTTTGATTGCATACAATATCTTTTGAAATTCTAGTACTTCGAATTAAACAAGGATTATCGGTACTTCGGATTGAGGTAATCTGTTGATTGCTGGTTCTTGCATTAAAATCACCGATAACTAAAACGCTCTTATTTGACAAGTGCAGCATAATGTTGTTCAGTCGTTCATGGTCATCAGTCCACTTATTGCAATTTATATAAAAAGGTACAATATACATATCATTCCTATTTAAAAGTTTGATGACTGTTGAACCTTCAATTTCTTTAAAATCGTAGAGTTTAAGTAGCGATGTTTTTATTCCGTATAAACAACCGCCGCTTGCGCGGCCTTTTGAATATGTTCTAACAGCTGCAGTTGATATAAGTTTATACCCATTAAAATATTTTGTGAATTTGTTTAAATTTTCGTAATTTACATGTGTTTCATACAAACAAAATATATCGAAACTTTTGACATAATTAAAGAAATCTACAAATAACAATTTATTATTAAGACCTGATACGTTATATGATAAAATATTACAAGTACATAAAGATATTGGGCTGACGGCATCACATTTTCAATTAAGTAATGACGTACAAGAATTTGGTAGTTTTTGAAAAAGTGGCATCCCTGTCAAAGAGGTATCAACAACTGGTTTCGACCAATTATTGTGACGTATATTTGACAACAATACCGATTTGACATCTTTGAAATCAAGCTCCCCGAACATATCTTGCAGGTGTTTTTCTCCGTCTTCATTTTTAAATTGCAATATATTATTATTGTTTAAATAAAATAATTTATCAGAAACTAATAAAGAGTTATTTTTGATTTGTACTCGTTCTGTTGGTTTTTTTGTTTTGATTATTTTTCGATAGCTCAGAAGGATTCGCCGTTTGTGTTGAGATTGCTTCGTGAGATCACGTTGAATATAAGCACCTGTGCCTTTGAGCTTTGAAGAATTTCGCAGCATTTTTATTACATTGCCATTAGCTCCGGTGTTGATTTTGTATTTAATTATATTTACGTTTTCGCTTAACTTCGTTGTCTCTGGCATTTCATGTTGTTCACCAAGAAGGAGTTGGGTTATTGCATGGATTTTAGCTTGCGTGTCAGAGTTATCATTTGGCATAGTAAGAATTATGTTCTTTCCTTTGACTTCTCGACCCTGCATCTCCAGTTCCTCTTCAAGCATATTACATTTGGCTTCAAATTGGAGAATTTGTCTGGTTAAATCTTCATTTTTTATTCGCAGCGAATTTATTTCTGCGTTTAACCTGATGAGATCTTCTTTCGTAGCTAATTTGGCGGTTGCCTTTCCAAGCTCAGTTTGCAGAGATTCATCTATTATTGATTTAATCTTATGGAGATCGCTTTCAGAAATAGACATAATTCCTCGAGTTTTATTTACTTTTGGTGTTCTATTGATGGATGAAGTTTTGGAGTTACGATTTTCCTCTGGAGAAGTTTGGTTTAATTTTCGTTTGTTGTCGGTCATGTGACAGGTAGGGTTGTAAAAAACTTGTTTAAATAAATACTAAACAGTGTTTACCTGTTATATTAACACTTTCCGACAGCAGAAGAAATAAAAAAACTCGATATTAACAACTTTATTTGATTAATTTGTAATTTTTACTATATTAATTAAAATAAATTGTAGGAGCGATATTAAAATTGAACAAATCGCTTTCACAGCAGGGTTGCCAACCCAATTTTGTTCACTGTGCAACTTGAAAGCCAAAGAAGATTGCTTCCATGTCGTGAGTATATGCCCAATTTTCACATCACATCGACTCACATACTTCGGGAAGAAAACGATGACAATGAAAGAAACCATTTCAGTGCTGAATGAATCCGATTGGAAAATACTTTACGGTTTTTTGAGAGATATCTATAAATATAGAATGTTATTAATAACTGAATTTGAATAGATACATTTATTACCACGTAATTCATTGTAGAAGCAAATTGTAAAAAATAAACCTGCCAACCGAGCTGACGGCAATGCCATAGCTTTTAAATTCATTAAAATATGTAACTCAATGTACCAAAAAATAAGCAATAAAATGAATTATTTACTTACTTACTTACTTACTTACTTATTCTTTTATTTTGTTGCTAAAACAAGTTTTTTTTATTTAACAGTTAATGAAAAAATAGAATTTGAATTTAAAGTTTTGAATAAAAAAAATCTTTAAAAAAAATTTCTATGAAAGTAGTAGTGTTCATAATTTTTTATTTTCTCAAAAACTGAAAGACCTACAGCTATCTAATTTTTACCGTTCGACTAAGAATTAACAACTACAGCAATAAATACTGAACTAAAATTTAGCACTTAGCTACAAAAAATTTTTAAAATAAAATCATTATAAATTTTTTGTTTTCAAAACTTTAAATTCAAATTCTATTTTTTCATAAACTGTTAAATAAAAAAACTTGTTTTAGCAACAAAATAAAAGAAAAGGTCTTTGGATTTTCAAAAACCTATAGTATTGTACTATATGTACTTCCGTTGATTTTAAACAATTATGTATGCACTTTACGTCAATGCATTAGAAATTGGTCCCTCCCTCATAAAATTTCGACTTTGAAGTTATTGACATTAACTACCTATTGTATAATTATGTACATATCAATTTATTATGCTGTTTTCTTACGATTTTCTACCCGTGCGAAGTCTTCTGGAGTACCTTGCTTGACGTGGAAAGAGCACTTTAAACCAAATGATGTTCCTTAAAAAATAATGCAAAAAAATCAGTGAAAATGAGTAACTATCTACCTATCACTTTGCATGGGTACGGGACGTCACTGCAAATGAGGTTCAGTATTTAACCCGTTGTTCAGGAAATTTATTTCGCCGATCTCGGCGGGTTAACTGAAGTTCAACGATGGCTCAAGTTTCAAGTATGTGATGAAATGATAGTAAAGTATATGCCTGAACCATCGCCAAACCTTAGTTAATCCGCCGAAATCGGAGAATTAAAAATCCTGAACCACGGGTCAACTCTTAACCCACGATTGTACAACTGGCACTTATACTATGACAACAAGTCTGTCCTCTAAGTATTTTGAAAAGGTCGGAAATATGCTTTATTTAATAAAAAAAATATTGCATTATTTGTCAAGGTTTAGACAATCGATTTCGTTGTCCAAAGTAAGATCACTTTAGCAACAATTAAAAATGTTTATTTAAAACTTGCAAGGCTGTCTAAAGTTAGACAATTTTAAACACGACCATTGTAGTTCGATTGTCTTCCGTGATATTTATTTATTAATATTCTGTCATTCTTTAAATTTTCAGGATATTGAAGAAACTGGAGAGGACAACACGACCCTTCTTACAAATACAAACTTATCAGACGATGATTAAATCACCGAGTCCTAGGTAAAAATTCTACATTTATTTAAATTAATAGTTAAAAATCAAGCGTAGCTTATACCATCTTGCAAAATAAAATGTAATCAAAGCAAGAGTTAAAAACTCAAAACAAAGCGCTTTTTTTAAATACAAAAATTGAGTTTGGTTAAAAATTCAAAGATCATAATAATTTAATGTAAAATATTCTTACGTATAAAAATAATAATATTCTCTCCACTCATTTATTTATTTAGAAAACACAACACAATATTATAGCAAATAGGTAAAAACAAGTATTAAAGAATCGTTTAAAATAAAAAAAAAAGCAAAAAAGACTGTAAAAGATATAAAAAAAGTTAATATTTACAAGCAAGAAAAAAAATCAAAAATATATACCTACATATACATTACTATAGCTGTGCTGACACAGGTCAGGTCAGGTGTATGACCTAAACCTAATGTGTACATTTTCCGGTATATTTAATTTCAAAATTTTCACATATTAAAGCAACAAAGTAATCGCGTATTGTAAGATTTATAATTAAAAATAACATAATAAAAATAATAATTATGAAAACTGGATACCTTTATTCAAAAAAACAAATATTGATAAAATATATATTATACAAACAAAAAAGTTGAAATATAAAAAAGAAACCCGAACAAATCTAGCGAGAAAAATAGTTATTTTTGTAAACGTGTGATAGAAATAGATAGAATTTATCCTTTTATTCAAATTAATATAAATAAAACAAAACAGGAATGCGAGCACATATAGTATATACTTACAAATTTAATGTGTAGTTCATCTATGTATGTGTATATTCTTAGCAAGCTAAATATTGTATATACCTATTATTTAAAAAAGGCAATTCGTTCCAATACGATTTATAGTCTATTCAAAGCGTCATTTGACCGGCTCTGTACTCTAAGCACCCAATACATGGAAAATTCGATAAAAAGGTATGCAGTCTAAAAGGTCATTAATTGGTCATAAAAGGTCAGGTAGTTTACGAAATTAGGTTAGGTTAGGTTAGTGGGCTGACAGTTGATCTTGTTACTGTCACACTTAGATCAATGTAGATCCATTGTGATACCCTATTAAAAAGAGGAAAACCTATGCTAAAAATCAAGACATGTCGTATTCCGTAAAAGGGGATAGATTTCAGCAAGCAGCTGCTTAAGGCTAACGTGGAGGTTCAAGTAGCTGTCATCAGAAGCATTGACACCGGGTTGAGGGGAGGTTGCGTCACCGCTGTCATTTGAGGGCGTGTTCCTCTCCTTTACCCCCACTGAGTGGATCATTCCCCCCACCATGCCCGGAGGAGCAATTGGCTCCCCACAACGCCTGGTGGGTGGGTTTGATAGGTCAGTGGTTATGGTGTAAATTTGCTCTGTTATGTCAAGGCTGAGGTGAATCGAGAGGGTCGCTCCCTACCACAAGAGAAATTTTTATCGATCTTGTGTAGGAACGGCCATCACAGATTCAAATGACAATCACATTCACCGCATGAGTGGCAAGACTGGTGTAAGGCTAGCTGCCCCAACTCCTTTATTGCCACTCCCGTAGGAATGTGTGCGTCTTACAGTCATCATTGCATTTGTTCAGTAATTGTGAGGTCGGTTTGTAGACGAGATATTAGGGACTTTCGAGCCATTTAGTAGCGTTAATGAACTTTAAGAGATTCTTGCTAGGAATATCAGAGAGTTCCACTAAATCGTCGAAGAAGTGTTTCCCCAGGAGTCTGCTTCTCAGATGACATAGCGCAGGGCAGTGACAGAGGTAATGAAGGGTATCTTCCTGAACTTCCTCGTCACTACAGCCTCTGCATAAGTCATCCGAGATGAGTTGCATCTTTTTCTTGTGGTAGCCCAATAGGTTGTGACCTGTGGTGATACTCACAAGAAGAGAGAGTGACTTTTTGTTCAATTTTATGATCTCTTTAGTTCTTTGATTATTAAATACTGGCCATAACTTCCTAGTAATGACGCAGGTATCGAGTGAGCTCCATCTTCTATTTGTTGTAGATAGAACTTTACCCTCGATTTCTTGTTTGAGAATACAAAGTGGGGTCTGGACTATTGACTCTGTCTGAGCTGGCTCAAGTGTTGAACCAGTTCTTGCCAGTTCATCAGCACTCTCGTTGCCTGGAATACCACTGTGACCAGGAACCCAACAGAGCCTTACGTTGTGCTGTGTGCCAAGAACCCTGAGCTCTTCGCGACAACAATTTACAAGCTTCGATTTGATTTCAATGGCAGAGATAGCTTTTATTGCTGCTTGGCTATCAATGAAAAAGGTGATATCAGCTCGTGGTATTGCCATCATTGAGACCTGTTTGGCAGCTTCCGCCACTGCCCAAACCTCAGCTTGGAAGACACTGCTGTAGTTAGGCAGTCTGAATGAGCTGGCTAGTCCAAGAGTTTCTGAGAAGAAGCCCGCACCAACCCCAGCATCCATCTTGGAGCCGTCGGTATATATTGAAACCATCGATGCGCAGGTTGATGGAACGCTAGTTTGCCAGTCCTCTCTGCTTGGAAAGGCGGTTGTGAACGGGATATGAAAGTCTAAACGGGGTAATAAGTAGTCAGTGCTTATCCTATTTCCCATGAATTTCTGTAGAATCTGCGCATGACCAAAACCATTTTGTTTCCAACTACCTGTTTGGCTGAGCTGAAGTGCGCTTTTGGCAGCCGATTCTTGCACGTATAGATCAAGGGGTTTCAGGTTGAGTAATGCTTCCAGGCCCGCTGTTGGGGTGGATCTCATAGCCCCAGTGATTCCAACACATGCCATTCTTTGAACTTTGGTCATGATTTTAAGGTTGGAAGCCTTTTCTAATGCATTCCACCAGACTACATTACCATATGTCAGTACAGGTCTGACAATGGCCGTGTACATCCAATTGATGATTTTTGGACTTAGTCCCCAGGTTTTACCAAAAATCCTATTACAGGAATAGAATGCAAGCATGGCTTTGTTGGTTCTTTCTTTAATGTTGAGACTCCAGTTAAGCTTCTTGTCCAAAATCACACCAAGGTATTTTGCGTGATCGGAGATCGTAAGCTGGGTCCCTTCAATAGAGGGGGTTCTAAAAGTAGGTATTTTTCTTTTGTTTGTGAAGAGGACAAGTTCGGTTTTTTGCGGGTTAACCGATAGTCCGCATTTCTTAGTCCAGGTGTTCACAATTGATAGAGAATTTTCTATAAGTTCACTAATTGTGGAGGGAAATTTACCTGTCGCTAGTAATGCTACGTCATCCGCATATGCAATTACCTTGACTCCACTATACCTAAGTCTTAGCAAGACTGCGTTCATCACGAGAGTCCAGAGAAGCGGAGAGAGAATTCCACCTTGTGGAGTTCCTCTGGAAGTAGATACCTTAATCTGTACTCCTCCTAACTCTGAGTTGATTGATCTGTTTTTTAGCATGAACATGATCCATCTGATGATGACGCTATTCACGTTTAAATTTACGAGCGCCTCTTCTACCGCTTCGTTATTGACATTGTTGAAAGCTCCTTCAATGTCTAGGAACGCAGCGAGGGTATAATCTTTGTCTTTAAGAGTTTTTTCAATCGTGCTGACGACATTATGTAATGCTGTCTCTACACTTTTACCTTTTGTATAAGCATGTTGAGCTGGAGAAATGATTTCCGGGCTCAATGTGCTGCGTATATGAATATCTATGAGTCTCTCGAAAGTTTTTAGGAGAAACGACGTGAGACTGATGGGTCTGAAGTCTTTAGCACCCGTATGACTAGGTTTACCAGCTTTCGGAATGAAAACTACCTTGACTTCGCGCCACGCTTCAGGCACGTATCCCCATTTAAGGCTACTAAGGAATATGTTTTTTAAGTGTGGGATAACATGGTCTACGCATTTTTGTAGCATCATGGGGAAAATACCGTCCAACCCGGGTGATTTGTACGGCGAGAAGGAGTTGAAAGCCCATTTTATCCTTTCCTCCGTAATCAAATCCGTTGGTGTTGTATTTCCTGTACATGGCTCCGCTTGTGGGTTGTTGTTCCCGTTAGAGGTGCAGCCAGGAAAGTGGGTATTGACCAAGAGTTCTAGAGTTTCGCTACACGATCCTGTCCAATGTCCATTGGTTTCTTTAAGAGAACCTAGGACGGTTGGTGCTTTCGAAAGGATTTTCCTGAGTCTTGCTGATTGATTAGTGTTTTCAACTTGACTGCAGAAATTTCTCCACGAGCTACGCTTGGCTCTTTGTGTTTCGGTTTTGAATTTCTTTTGACTGTTTTTATAGATCTCCCAGTCATTGTCTGTTCTTGTGCGCTTGGCAACATTGAAGAGTCTCCTCGTCTCTTTCCTAATGTTGCCAAGCTCACTTGTCCACCAGGGTGGTTTCTTTTTGCCCTGTCCGCAAGGTTTTAAAGGGCAGCTTCTTTCGAAGGCTTTACCAAGAATTTCAGTAAGGCTATATGTAGCAGTATCTATGGATACAGGTTCTAACAACTCGTTAGTATCGAGTATGTGAATTTCGGTCCCTACTTCCCTATTGAATTTTTCCCAGTTGGTCTTCCTGAGATTTCTAAAAGGTTTACGGGGGTCAAGGGTGTCAGGTATTGAAAACTCTATGAGCCTATGGTCAGAGAAGGATTCTTCTTTCAACACCTTCCAGTGGTCAATTCTGATAGTATCCGAGTTACTTAAGAAAGTTACATCGAGTACCTCTTTGCGATTTTTAGTAACGAAGGTGGGTTCTTTGCCTCTATTAGCTACTAGAATGTTGTTCTCAATAATAAATTCAAAAAGCAACTCACCCCTTACATTGGTATCGGTGCTGCCCCATTGTAAATGGTGGGCGTTGGCGTCGCAGCTCACAACGGCATCCCATTTCTCTGATGCAACACGTTGGAGGAGTTGCTTGGTTATATCAGCCGGTGGTCCTTCGATCCCATCCCCAGGCATATAGCATGATGTTATGATGAGTGGTGGGAGTCCGGCGCGTTCTAACTTTACCGTTGTTTGGTCTATACAACTGTATGTGGATAGAAGAAAGAGATTAATCTGTTTTCTTGCTACGATACAGGCTCTGATATTGCTGTTAATACCTACATTTGTGGTCTTGTACAGTGACAGTTCTTTGGAGTGTAGGCCCTTGATTCTGCCACCTGCAAACCAGGGTTCTTGAATCAGGGCAATGTCTATTTGTCTACTCTCCATGAGGTAGACTAGGTTGGCGCTGGCAGCTTTACTATGATGGAGATTGATTTGAATTAATTTCATAAGTTTAAAGAATCCCCCCCCCCTTAATTACCTTTTTTATGGAGGGTAGCAGCCGCAACTTGCATCGGTTTATACCGACGCGCACCTTAAAATCGATCTGCCGGAGAAGCGGTATTGACTTGTGATCTAGGATCACTACCACTTCCGTGCCATCCTTGGTCTTCTCACCCATCTCAGCTACCTCCCAGTTTTGACTTAACTGGTCGGTGTTGAGTGACCTGAGGTAGCGCTCAACTCGGTCTCTCGGGATGACCGGTCCTCTCAGCATTAGCTTTGCTCTTGGCCTCGAAAACTCTCTGATTTCCTTCTTTCCCATGAGGCGAAGGTCAGCGTTGGGCCAGGGAGCTACAGCTTGCTGTACAAATTCCTTGAGCCATGCGAGGGTTTGTGCATCCTCACATGACAGCATCTTGAATCCTTGAAAGGTGCCGAGGGTACCGAAGAGTGGTGGAGACCGGCTACTTACGATAGCCTCGTTAACCCCTTCAAGGATTCGGAGTTCAAGTAATTGCCATTGGTCTTCTGTCAGTTTACGGGTAGGGTTGCCATAGTCAACAATGGCTACTTGATGCCCTACCGGCACCCTGGAGATTTTGGCTTTTTTGTTTTTGTTCGTCGGTGATTTCGTCGGTGTGTTTGTGTCGTTCCTTGCCCTTTTGGATGAACCCGCGACAGCTTGTGGGTCAGTGGGGGTTCCCCCTATAGACGCTCCTGTAGCGGGGTTCCTAGGGCTTGGAATAGTCCTGTTTATGTTCTTAGTTAGTTGTGTCGTCTGGAGTCGTTGATTGGATCTGTCCAGAGCCAGCCGCTCCTTAGCCGTTAAGGTTTCAGGGTTTTTAGCGGCTAGATGCCGGACAGTCCTCTCAGCGTTCCGTAATTGTCGTCGTTGTATCTGTTTGTCACCGAGGATTCTCTTCACCTTGCGCTGCGTAGCAGGTGTTGCTTTGCATTGCTTGGATTGATTCACCTCGGTTGTCGTGTCCTTGTTACGTATAGTGCTCCCAGTACGGTCACCTGGTTGGGAGGAGCACGACTCATCCAGGTTACAAGTGGGGCTGGGGCCCTGCGTGCAACCTAGGAGTTTACTGTTCCCCCCTACCTCACCCTGAGTTACCTTATCACCATCCAGGCCCGAAGGTGACAGCGGCTCCTTACAACGCCTGTCTGATGTGCCGGGTAATCTATAGGTGTGTACCTTAGCTGGGGCTGTCCGTACGTCGGATTGCCCTGGTAGCGAGGAGGTGGGGGCAACTGATTTGCAAGTTTGGCTACGGCCTTGCAAGCTCCTCAATTGCTCCATCTTCCTGCCTACCTCTTCCGTTGGTATCTTACCACCCGTCAGGCCCGAGGAAGCTATGGGCTCCCCACAACGTCTGGCAGATGGATCGGATATCTCGGCAGTTGGTTCCTTTTGGTCCGTTGGTACGTTCAGGTCAGTCTTTGTCGGGGTGGATGAGTGGATCGTCCTTACCTTGGTATGGGTGTTGCCAACACGCGAGGGGGGCGGTCCCATCAATCCACTAACGCTGGTGTTTTCCCCAGGAGGAGCTTCCTTTGAAGTATGAATTTGTGGTTCATTCCTCATTGGAAACTCCTTCTGCAGAAACGCACGTGCGTTGTGTAATCGTTTACGGTCTCTTTCGTCAAGTTCTTCCCAACTCTTTGTGCCAAGTCGTTTGACCGTCTTCCTACAGTTGGAGATTCTGCTCCGTCTGGAGGTGGTAGACAGTCCTGAGAGGTTGGAGCTGGCAACTGAACAGCAGTCAATGACATCGTCACTGTCGACCGTACAGATGCTGGCCCCATCCTCTACCCCGAGATTGGCAAAAGGGTTGAGAAGCAAGTCCTCTTCTTCGTCCGTCATTGTCACTGGTATGTCCTTTTCGTCTTTGTCGTTCTTGTATAAAAATGTTTTTGTCACTGGCGACTTAGCTTCTTGCGAAGCCAAGCCCTCGCCGGCAGCCGTGACTTCTGCCGACACTTTAGCGTATATCCCCGCTAGATTTTTGTTCGTATTCGTTGTATCTGTCATGTTAGTCATAGGTTAGGGTTTCTTAGTTTGTTGAAAACCACAGCTGTCCAGCTGCAGACTTAAGGATGCAAGACCACAGCTGGCCAGCTGAGGATTTCAACGTAAGCCTCCTCACCGCGTCAAGGTGAACCCTGTCGAGGAGGAGTTTACGAAATTGGTCAGGCTTAGAAAATTTTTAATCCAAGGTTGAAGTTTTTCAAGGTCACCCGCGATTTTTGGCACCTCATTTAGGGGATATTCGAAAAAAAAGTGTACCACATGAAGGGCCACTGGATAGTGATAAAAGGTCATCAGATAATTTCAAAAATTTGTCAGCCATAGTTTTTTTTCTATGAATTTTTAAAGTTTTGTTCAAGATCATTTCAAGGTCGTATAGACTGTTAGCACCTTATTTATGGGATATTCGAAAAAATTGTATACCATCCGAAAGGTATATCAATCCTGATAAAAGGTCAGCTAATTTCAGAAATTGGTCAGCCTTAGATTTTTTTTAATAAATTTTTTAATTTAATTTTTTTCAAGGTCTATACGACCTTGTAGTATAGACTGTTAGCACCTCATTTGTGGAATTTTCAAAAAAATTGTATGTCATCTGAAGGTTTACAGGCATAGATTTTCTTTTATGAATTTTCAAAGTTTATTATTTTTTCAAGGTCATTGAAATTTAGCTCCTAATTTGTGGAATTTAAAAAAAAAATGTTTACTATTATTTAATCCTCATTAAAGGTCAGCTTGTTTGAGAAATTGGTCAGGCTTAGATTTTTTTTAACGAATTTTTAAAATTGTTTTCAAGGCCACAGTATAAGACTTTTAGCACCTCATTGGTTGAATTTTCAATTGAGATACCTTTCGGATGGTATGCAATTTTTTCGAATATCCAATAAATGAGGTGCTAACAGTCTATACGACCTTGAACAAAACTTTAAAAATTCATAGAAAAAAAACTATGGCTGACCAATTTCTGAAACTAGCTGACCTTTTATCAGGATTGAGATACCTTTCGGATGGTATACAATTTTTTCGAATATCCCATAAATGAGGTGCTAACAGTCTATACGACCTTGCATGACCTTCGAAAAACTTCAATAGATTATAAACAAAAACCTAAGGCTGACCAATTTCTCAAACTAGCTGACCTTTTATCAGGATTGAGATACCTTTCGGATGGTATACATTTTTTTCGAATATACCGTAAATGAGGTGCTAAAAGTTCATGTGACCTTGTATTGACCTTGAAAAAACTTTAAAAAATGATATCAAAAAAACTATGCCTGACCAATTTCTGAAAATAGCTGACCTTTTACGAGGATTAAGTAGACTTTCAGAAGACATACAGTTTTTTTTTGAAAATTCAACCAAAGAGGTGCTAAAAGTCTTATACTGTGACCTTGAAAAAAACTTTGAAAATTAATTACAAAAAACCTATGCCCGACCAATTACTGAAATTATCTGACCTTTTATCACTATCCAGTGGCCCTTCATGCTGTATACTTTTTTTTCGAATATCCCCTAAATGAGGTGCCAAAAATCGTGGGTGACCTTGAAAAACTTCAACCTTGGATTAAAAAATTTCTAAGCCTGATCAATTTCTTAAACTACCTGACCTTTTATGACCAATTACGGACCTTTTAGACTGCATACTTTTTTTTCGAATTTTCCATGTATGGGGTGCTAAGAGCACAGAGCCCATTTGACCTTGTGCGCAGAGACATGGTCTGTTTTTTTATGGATCGATAGGAACATAAAATGTATTTGAAAAGCCTAAAACCAAAATTTCGGACCACCTGGCACCTTTTTTTTCCAGAAAACGTAATTTTTGGATTTTTTTTTTTCAATATTTTGGCTGAAGTATGTCGCAAAGTAGAAAATAAAAAAATCATATTTAAAATTCTATTTGCTTAAATTAATACCTAAACAAAAAAATACAGATTTGTAATATGAATGGTTTGCAATATGAATGTTTTTGAAGGTGCAATATTTATGTAAGCAAATATATGTGTACACTTTAAATGTTCATGTCTGAAAAACAGACAATGTAAGCTTATTATAATATTCTCAATTAATTCGTTAATCTTTAAAAACATTTTTCAAACAAATCTGCTAAACTTAATTTTTCTTATAATGTGTTCATAGAAAATAAACCTGATGATGCTCATAATCATGAACGGCACGGCGTTTTAAAAAACATTTTGTTTTTCATTTAATGGAAACAACTGACCTATAGCCCAAATATACAACAACAAATATAAAAATTTACAGAAGTCATAAAACAAACTAATCTTATCAGTAAACTTTAGTGGTCTTATTAATAAACATTGTCTAACTTTAGACAGCCGTCCAAGTTTTTAAAAAACCTTTCTAATTTTTGCTAAAGTAATCTATCTTTTTATCTTGCTTTAGACAACGTAATCTATTATCTAAACCTAGAGAAATTTTTTTTTATTAAAAAAACATATTTCCGACTGTCTCAAAATACTTAGACATAGTTTAAACAGCCAAAAATCTAATTAATAAGACCATATATGTTTTTTTATCATTATATTAGATAATTATAATTGTATTTTTTTTAAGCTTTAGGAAAGAATTTGTTTAGTTAATAAAATCTTTGTGACCCCCAATTTAGACAAGCGAGTAGAACTAGTAGCCTTTATGTGTATTAGTGTATCGTTACACGAGAGAGCCAACTAGTAGCTTTAATAGCATAATATTTTTGCCTGCGAGTTGGTTGCTAGTTAGCCTGATATAGTGATTTGACGTTTGTATATTATTTTTCCCTTTACACTATTAATTGTTTGTTTTGTTTCAATCGTAGGAATGTTTTTCGTTTGAAATATATTTTTCACAGGTTTAAATTCTTCGTGCGTAGAAATTTATAACTTTCAATTTATACACATTGATTTCCTTCTTTTTATTTTTGTATTTTCTTTTCAATTGAATTTCTTCTCATTCTTGTAATATTTTTTTTGGAATATCTTCCCGTTTGAAATTTTATTTAAATAAATATCATACTAGTTGATCGAATGCGCAATGAACTACTAGTTACACATACATTTACAAAACTAACACTACGATACCAATCCTACTAGTTCTACTCGCTTGTCTAAACTGGGGGTGATCTTTTTAAAGAAAAAAAGAATACCTACTGCGATAAAAACTAAGTATGTTGATTTTTTGTTATACATATAAGCTATCGTATGTCATTTAACCCAACTTTGGTAGATATGCCATCTAAAACAACCGGGTGGACAAGATGGTTTTTCGTGGCCTTGTGTTCATAATTGGCCGCGTTCGGGCGGCAATCCAAAGCTATCCGGATAGGTTTGTTATGTTGTAATCCCTTGTTGATAAACTTCTGATGTCAGCTGATGCAACAACAACTCAAGCTATCTGAAAATTTTTGGGATAGGTGGATAGCCTATTGTCTACCACCCGAACGCAAGCACTGAATACTGATGAAACAGCTGACTCAACGGACTTTTACTTTTAGTGTCTCATAAATAAAACTATTCTGGTAAATTCTATATCTGAAAAACAACAAGTATGCCACCTTAGGCCACTTTCCTCTACGTTCTTGCCAATGGTAAGAAAGGTTGTCAGGTGGTGCAAATTTGATTTTAAGCTTTTCAATTACGTCCCTATCTATCCAAGAAAAAAAAAAAAAACAGAACATGCCTCTGCGCGCCCCTTTTCACTACGGTTTGACTGAAATACTAACATTTAGAAGTTGAAGAAAAATTAAATGTCGTTTATTTTTATGTTACTCTAGGCGTGTTTTTTATTGGGAATTCAGGAATTCCCAAATTGGAATTGGTTAAAGAAACGTCATCGGTGATGCCATTACAGACAAAAATATGGCAATTCCATAGACCCTGTTTAGATTGGAAGATTGAGGCCGGTATCACGACAGGTTTGTTGGTACGAGAAGTGCAGAGAACTCTCCCCACTTCTCTCACCGTCAAACCTGTCGTGATACCGGCCTCAATCTTTCTCATCTACATAGGTGCCTAGGTAAAAACAAACTACCAAATAGACAATATCCCTCTCTCGTTTATTCATAAACGTCAAAACCATCACTTTGTGGGAACTGACAATTGTTTATCTTTTTTTGACAGCACGTACCAACATTTTGCAAGATGTTTGTCAACAATTGTTGCCCAAATCCTGTTTCCCACTTCACAAATTCGGCAGTTTTTGGCAAAAGAGAGCGCTCATGAGAGAGAAAAACATTTTCCCTTCCTGAAAATTTCTGCGCAATAAATTGCTTTGGGCAGAAATTGGCAAGTTTGAGTTGTGCCACAAAATGGCAGTTACAATTCAAATAAATTCAAATATGCTGTTGACTAAGGGTGGCCCAAGTTTTATTTTACTTTTGGTAGATGTGTTATTTTTGTATCGTTTTATCAATCTATTAATTAGTAAATTTTTCGTATACCTACCAGAAAGTAATTCTGAAGAAGAAAATGTAATTAAAAATCATGAATTTCTTTTTGGAGATACTTTTCTATAGCAAAATAAATTTAAATTTTATTATTTATTAATGGGTCTTCCTCTGCTGCGCAGACCGTCAGGGGTAGATTCGAAGACTCGTCGGGTTGGTTCGTCAGTGTCCATACGCTCCACGTGTCCCAGCCATCTCAGCCGCTGTATTTTCAGCTTCTTGACCAGGTCGACGTCGCTGTAAAGCCCGTAAAGCTCGTTGTTAAATCTTCTCCTCCATACTCCATCGATACAGGCTGGACTGAAAATCACCCGTTTCAAAGCATCCAAGCAGATTCTCAGCCTAGAGATGATTGGGGTCTTATATAAGGTCTCCTTGGTTCTCTGAGAGATGGCTTTATTACTCTAATGCCTTCTTAGCCCGAAGAAACAGCGATTGGCAAGAGTAATGGTGGATTTACATGTATCTTCATGCGAGTTCTGCAAAAAATAAGGGATACAAAATATAAAATGTATGTTTGGTGGATAGAGAGAGAAGAACAAAATGCAGAGATCTTGATTATAGGAACGCAGATGCAGATTATAGCGAAGACGAACATGTTCATCTTCATAGTGGTGCTCTTTCACACATTCGGTTTTTTGGTATGACTCTATCCCGCTCTACTTTTCTTGATGTTTGCAGATGAAGATACATGTAAATCCATCATAATTCTTCGTTTGATCTAAACGCTGATGTCATTTTGCGATGTTATAGTAGAGCCCAGGTAGACAAAGTCCTTGACGACTTTGAAGTTGTATCTATCCATCGTGACGTTTTGCCCGAGCCGACGATGTTGAGATTCTTTTCTGGATGATAGCATATACTTCGTCTTGTCCTTATTAACAGCCAAACCTATTTTCGCCGCCTCCGATTCAATACTTGCAAACGTGCCGGTAACAGCTCGCTTCGTTCTGTCAATGATGTCAATATCATCTGCATAAGCAAGTAGTTGAACAGACTTTTGAAAAATTGTACCTCTGTTGTTGACTTGCGAGTTGCGTACAATAGGGCTTTTTAACAAACAGCAATATATCTCTGTCTCGTTCATATTTAAATGTCAAACTAAAATTCTTGGCACAATGACATTTAAGTGGCAGCCATTTGTTTGGTTTATTTTGGAGGCAAATAAATATTTCGAATTGTTTTTTTCCTTTTTTTTATAGAAAACATGCTACTTGCAAATGCAAATGTTTTTATACTTTATATAAAATATTTTAATCTTTTTATTGCACAAAATAGCAAGATTTTTGTGATTAAAATTAGCCCTCTCTATTTTTTCTTTCCAATTTCCTCTGTCATTGTGCCAAGTTTTTGCTGTCATTTGAAACTGACAATTTGGTAGAGATCTCTATTGCTTCAAGAACGATGTTAAACAGGTTGCATGATAACGCGTCGCCTTGCCTCAAACCTTTCTCTACATCAAAGGGTTCGGTGGTGTTCTTGCCGACTTTGACGGAGCAGCGAGATTTCTCCATCGTCATCCTGCACAAGCGGGCGAGTTTGGCAGGGATGCCGAGATGCGCCATGGCTCTGAATAGCTCGTCTCTGTCTACGCTATCATATGCGACTTTAAAATCGATAAAGAGGTGGTGTGTATCGATTTGAAACTCCTGGGTTTTTTCCAAAATCTGTCGGAGTGTAAACATTTGATCGACGGTTGATTTGCCGAGCCTAAAACCACACTGATAGGGGCCGATCAGATCGTTAACAAACGGTTTTAAGCGATCACACAGTACAGATGACACGATTTTGTATGCGACGTTGAGGAGACTTATACCTCTGTAGTTGGAGCAGGTCAGAGCATCTCCTTTCTTGTGGATGGGGCACACTATACCGAGGTCCCATTCATCGGGCATACTTTCCTTCGACCAAATTTTGGAGATAAGCTGGTGTATACTCCCTACCAAGTCATCTCCCCTGCTTTGAATAGCTCGGCCGGCAGGCCATCCGCACCAGCAGCTATGTACGTTTTAAGCTTGGCTATCACTAACCGCACTTCATTTAGGTCGGGTGGACGGAAATCTTGACCATCATCGTCCAGGTTAATAGGAGTTTTCCGCCTTAAGCCTAGTACGCAGATCGAGAAAAGACAAATTTTATCTCTACAATTCTAATCTCTACAAAAACGTTGGAAAAATCAAGCAAAATTAATGTTTTTCTTCTTTTTTTTCTTTTAAACTTATAGATAAATAATAGTTGATCGTGTTTATCGTGAAAAATTATTGACCAGTAAAAACAATTTTGCGAGTGAACAGCGTACTGCCTGGAAAAAAACTGAAGACAAAATTTGTCCTGGGAAACATTTTGTATGAAAAGAAAAAATTTTCCCGATCTGCGTACTAGGCTTAACAGCGGAATTTTGACCATCTTCGCCGTTAAGCAGTCTAGAAAAGTGTTATTTCAGGTCCTCAGCACCAACTGTGTGTCTACCACCATATTCCCACTCTCATCTCGGCAGACTTCCGTTCTGGTCTTGTAACCCTGGGTAGTTTGCCTCACCCTTCGGTAGAACTTTCGAACATCCCCCCTGCCGCTACAGTCCTCAATAGACTCAACCGCCCGCTTCGCATGCTCTCTCTTTTTCCTCCTGAGAAGTCGGCGTTCCTCCCTTCGTTTTTGCCCGTAGAGCTTCCGGGCTGCTCTCTCAGCAGCTCTGGTTCTAGTCTGCAGCATTGCTAGGTAGGCCTCGTTCTTTGCTTCATGCGCCAGTCCAAGTCTAGTGAAACCCAGCACATCAGTAGCGGCACTTTTGATGGCATTTTGGCAGTGCTTCCACTGGTCCTCTATAGATGATGCTTGTGGAGGGCTTGTTGAGAGTTTAAGAGAGATTCGGTCTGCAAAAGTCCTGGCTATCTCTTGCAATTTTAGCTTCGCGACGTTAAATCGTTTTACAGCATCCGCTCGTCGTTGTGGCGTCATGGATATCCGCATATACGTACTTGCGCTACCACCAGGTAGTGATACGAGTCTATGTTGGCACCTCGAAACGTTCGGAAATCTAGGATACTGGAAGCATGTCTGGCGTCTATCGCAACATGATCAATCTGGTTGATGGTTCGTTGATCTGGAGACCGCCAGGTCCCCTTGTGTATATTGTGGTGTGGGAATAGAGTACTTGCTTTGATGACATTTTTCCCCGCCGCGAAATCCGTTACCGGAAGCGTTGTCGTGCAGGCTGTGTCCTCCGACTATCGAACCAAAGATGCCCTCCTTTCCGATCTTGGCGTTGCAGTCGCCAAGGATAAACTTGAGGTCGTACTTGGGGCACCTATCTTACGTATCCTCGAGGAGATCGTAGAATTCTTCTTTGGTTAAGTCATCCTTTTCTTCCGTTGGGGCATGGGCACAGATCAACGTGATGTTTTTGAACTTTGCTTTGATGCGGATTGTGACCAGGCGCTTCTTACATTTCTGAAGCCCAAGACTTCTTGCCTAAGTCTTCCCCTTACCACAAAACCACAACCAAAGAGCCGCTGACCCTGCTCCTTGCAGCACTCGCCGAAGTAGATGTCACACGATTTCATACTTCGGATGCCCTCCCCATCCCATCGCACTTCCTGGATGGCTGTTACATTAGCCCTTACTGGCTGAACAGAATGATGACGGAGACGGAACTGGAGCCGGAGCTGGAATACCTGTCAAAATATTGAATAGAATGACGGAACTGGAGCCGCAGACAGAACTGGAAGAGCTGTCAAAAAATGTCGTACGTTATTTTTTTTACCTGCCCACAATACAGCTGTACAGCTTTGAATGTATTTTGAAGAAAAACAAAAGAATATTCTTGTGTACAAGCTCAGAATTCACATTTTTTGTTTCCAATAATTTTCCTTTTAAAAAATAATTTTTTCCCAAAAAATGTTCCAGACTTATTCGACAGTTTTCTTCTCTCTGAGAGAATTTCATCCCCACTCCTCAAAATTTGACAGATTGCCCAAAGCTGCCCAAAAAAGTCGGGAACAAAGCTATTCTCTCAGCATGAAAGACTTTTTCTATGTGAGTGAGAGAGGATGGTGTCAGATAGGGAAGGGTAGATTGAAATTAAAGAATTTTTTTCTTTAAAGCCTAGTACGCTGCTGATACGAAATGAAATACAAACAAGAACAGAGAGCAAATGTCACTTTTCCGCACACAATTAATGGTACAGGCAATTAATTATGTGCGAAAACAGAAGGGAGATCTCTTCAAATAATCTCCAACAATTATCGATTTCGTTCATCGAACAGCGTACCGCAGAACGAAAAGAAGAACAAAATTTTTCGTTTATGATTTCGTTGTGTCATTTTTGTATGGGATTTTTCGTTTCGTATCAGCAGCATACTAGGCTTAAAATGTGAAAATGGGGATCATGTAAATCACTTTACACGATAATAGAAGTCATATGGGCCGTCACTATAATTTCTGTATGATTTCTCAAAAGAGTTGTCATCAAAACGTAATATAAATAAGCACAAGGTGTGGAAGCAAAAAAGGTGTGTTCGCTCACTAGCCCAAAACTACCCCAAACTGCCAATTTCCCCCAGATTTATCCGAATTTTGTTCGAGTACGCACATTTGTCAAAAATCCAGTGGGAAGTAAAAGAACAACAACTAAAATACAAAAAGTGTATTCATGCAACGTCGGAAAACCATCTTAAAAGTGGAAAACGTCTTAAAGTTTAAGATATTTTAAACAAACTGTCAAAATTTGTAACACTAGTCTCCACCTGGAATATTTCATAGCATACTATCTGTCACTTTCAATAGAAAGGAAGCGCGATAGTATACCATAAAATGTTGGTTGGGCATTTTAATAGCTTATCTACTATTTTATTTTTCTCAAAAATTTCACAGAGCAAAGTTATGAAGTTAAAACAATTAAAAGAATTTATTTATTGTTAATTGAAACAATTAATATTCATAGCTTTCTATGAGCAAAGCAATATGTGGCAAGAATTTTTTTATAGAATACTATAAGTAGCCTCCATGCAATACAGTATTCTATGAAATCTTTCTCGTGGAGCCACCATGTAAGGAAAAGCTTTTCCAACAAATTGCAAACTTTCCGACACGAATTCGTGTGTTAAACGATGGTAAGCTCCGTAAACCTCTTAAACTCTTGTATCGGTACTATGAAGTTCAATGTGTCACAGTTTTTAAACTGCACAGGTTAAAGGTCTTTAATTTTAAAAAATGCACCTATGTATAGTTAAGCACACCAATAAACGTACCATGATTTTCGCCAAATAACTCAAGAATTAACTTGTCTTTAAGCAATTTGTGCAAACAATTTTTAAAATGTTCTTTTATTATTTTTGGCATCTTCAAAATGCAGATTAAAAAAATGAAAATTAAAGCAAAATGTTTTAAACTTCGACGTTGAATTAACAGCTGATTGGTTTACCATTACCATTTAGCACATTTACGCAACCAGTTTTTAAGGGCGTTCATGAAATGTTTATCGTAAACTTTACTATTTTACGACGTCGTAAAGTTTCCGACGTTGCATGAATGCCCTTAAAATCATTGTATTTGTTTACTTCTAGTCAGTGGCGTAGAGTAGGGGAGGCGAGAAAGGCGGCACTTTTATGGGGTGGCAATATTTCAAAATAAATAATACTTATATCGAATTCCTTTCAGAAAAAAAAATCGACCGAGAATCTGTCCAGAAAAATCGATTTTTTTCTTCTGAATAAATTGAATTTTTTGTTGAATTTAACATCAATAATATCTTGACATTTAAACCATTTCAGTTTTTGTCCCGCCGATTGAAATGATTCGATTCTAGCTTACCAATGTCTAGAAAATTTTGGGAACTTAACTTCCAGTTTTGTTGGAAACAGTATTACCAGAAGTATGAATTATCACTTACTATAAAGTGTTCTCACTGACCGAAATTGCGCAATTTTGGATAATTTGTCCGAAATCAATCGAAATCCGCAATTTCAAAATCATCTCAAATCACCTCAAATTCAATCAAAATTGCAAACAAAATTGCTTTTTTAAACAGTTATAACAATTATTTTCCATTAAAGTGAACTAACAGAACTTGCATGCAACTTGCATGAAAAACTTTCATGCAACTTGCATGAACCATGATGGAAAATTTTGTCTTTCCATTTTGAGGCATTTATAGATAGAAATTTAATGGCATTTTGGTATCAAAATGAAGAGAATTAATCAGTGAAGTTTTTTCGTCAAAAAAATATTATTATTATTTATTAGCTATTCTGTCTTAATACTAAATTACATTTTCTTTTTTCATTTTATCATTGTATTAATATTTATATAAATCAAATTGTTTCTTTTTTTAAATAATTATTTAAAATAAATAAAAATATTTATGCACGGGCAAAAGCTTCCCCCATTGATTTCCATTCATTTCTGTTGTGCGTTTTTTGAAACCAAAGTCTATCGAAAGCATGTAGCTCATATCTCCATCTTTTCGGTTGACACCCGACTCTTCTGGTTCCACTAAACGGTGTCCACTGTGCATTCTTTCGACCACCTACCATCTGACTTCCGCATAAAATCATAAAATGCTCTGCCCAGTCCCATTTCAGCTTCTTTGTCCTCCAAACAATATCTTCGAGTCCTGTCCATAAGCGTATGTTCACATTTATTATTCTTTGAGATCTTCTTATTCTAAGCATTGCTCTTTCCATTGCTCTTTGAGTTGTTGAAAACTTCCTTTTTATCGCAACGTTATTAAAGCCATTCCACACTATCCCATCGAGTATTAATACATGTCAAAAAAAAAAGTGTGATAGAATCACTTACGACTGTGAAGAAAATATTTTCATATTTTGCTTTCACACTTGCGTCCAAAAAAATCACCATAACCTCAAACCCCCAAGTGGGATAGAATGTGGGATGGTTTTAGAACCAATCCTAAAAATGTTCATGTATTAATACATGTCAAATTGTGTGAGATGGGCTGTCAAATCATGTGGGATGAAATTTCATATTTTGTCTCCACACTATTATACATGATTAACTTCCCACTTTTTTGACATGTGTTAATACTCAGTGAGAGTGAGATAGTGTGGAAGGCCTTTTAGTCCATGTTTGGGAGCCATATGTTAGTACTGGTAAAACACACTGATCTCTATAATACACTGGATAGCGCATCCATACAAGAAAGTTGATGCCATTTGAGAATTGTTATAATGTTGAGTTGCCTATTTTTTTGTATAACGGTATAACTGTATAACTTAATGAAATGCAAAATTTTTTACAAAATTGCAACTAAAATATTTTAAATTCACTTTTACAATTATTTTAAATTATAAAAAATCAAATTTACAAACAAGTGATGGTTTTTTTGCTTTTTTTTCTTAGAAATTCCACTTTGGTTTTTCCCCTTCTTCGGTTGTAGTAGAATTTTTGAGATTTCAACAACTTGAACTGTCTTCTCAGCTTCACTGAACATACCTAAAGTGTTGAGTTGCCTCACTGAACATACCTAAAGTGTTGAGTTGCCTACGTACACTGATCTCTATAATACACTGGATAGTGTATTCCCTACAATGTATAACAGTTTTTGTGGTTCCAATTGAAGATTAAAATCGTGGTCAGCCGCATAATTTGAGGTTTGTCTGTAAATATTATTTGTGGTTAACTCATATATATATTTTCGTATTCTGCGAAGTTTTTTCATTTTCGTACTCAGATTCAGGCGTTTGTTGTGACTCACGAGGAAAAACAAAATTAAAAGTAAGTTTTTAGTGATTAACAAAAAAAATATTAACCCTTGTAATAAATTCGTGCAAAATATGAAAATATGTTATGTTCTTTTTTTATTCCACAGAAAATTAGTTTTTATTTTGTATTTTATTTTATATTTTCTTAATTGATTTATAAGTTAACCGCAAAAGAAAAAACAACAAAGATGTCACGAAAACGAAATGAAACAAAAATTACATGATATTGACCAAAGATACTAAATTTATTCAGTTTCTTTGATATTGACGCTGTCATTTTCGGTTTTTTATATGTTAAACAGGTATACTGTTATACAAAAAATGGTTAGGCGCATAATATAACAATTGTTCAAATGGAGCCATCATTATTGTATAAATACGCTATCCAGTGTATTATAGAGATCAGTGCCTACGTACTTGTCATCTTTAATTGGAAGTAGAAAAACTGTTATACTTTGTAGGGAATTCACTATCCAGTGTATTATAGAGATCAGTGGTAAAACACTGGAATCGAAAATATATTTTTTGGTAACGTTTAAGATATTCGAGTCCAACATAGGTTTTACGTCCCAAAATTGCCTCCATCCGTTCGTTATTCTTTGAGAGATCTCCTTCTCGTTTTGTTTCCGTTTGCCTGAAGACCTGCCCTAGAGCATTCGAGAATAAGTTCGTTAATCATCTTTTGAAGATAGAGCATTCGAGAATAAGTTCGTTAATCATCTTTTGAATATCCTCAGGATTATCACTCATCAAAATAATATCATCAGCAAACCTCAAGTTTGAAAGATATTTTCCGTTGATTTTTATGCCAATGTGTTCCCAATCTACTCTTCTGAAATATTCTTCTAGAGTAGCTGCGAAGAACGGTGGTGAAATGGGGTCTCCTTGCTTAGTTCCGCTTCGTAGTTTTAATGGTTCTCCGAAGATTTCTGTTTTTATTTGTGCAGTTGAAAAATCATAAATTTTTTTTTAAAATTCTTATCCAACGACTATTTACACCTTGGTTGAGAAGTGCATTCCACATAAAGTCTTGGTTAATAGTATCGAAAGCCTTTTTAAAATCAATACAAATGAAATAAACCGGTAGTCGGTATTCTGCACATTTTTCGATGATTTGATTAACTGCCTGGAGATGATCTGTAGTTGAGAAACCTGATCGAAATCCTGCTTGCTCCACTAGTTGATGTTGTCCGAAGTCCACTTCTAGCCTTTTGAAGATACATTTTGCAAAGATTTTGTAGATGTTAGATATGAGACTTATTGGACGATAGTTGTTGATGTCATCTTTTTTCCCTTTCTTGAGTAGGAATTTCTCCAGTAGTTATAACATCGTTAAAAATATCTTTAAGCCAAGCTGAAGAAGTTTCAATTCCATACTTTAGGATTTCGGCCTCGATTCCATCACTGCCTTTACTTTTTTCGTTTCCAAGTTCCTTTTTTATTTCGTCTTGAAGAAATGGTAGAATTTCTTCAGATTCTTCTTCTTACCTCTGTTGTACATTACTGTTTGCATTTTGACGATTTATTGAGTATAGATCCTTATAAAACTCTGTTGCCACTTCATTTATTTGTTTTCTGTTCTGGACTTGCTCGTTGTTTTTTTAAAACCCTAAGACCCACAACTTTTCCAATTTCAAGCTTTGTTTGACTTTCTTTATCGATTTCGTGGCTTCCAAGATATTTTTTATATTTTTTTCATTAAATTCTCTTATTTCTTGTTTGCTTCTTTTCTTTATCTCTTTCCTTAAGGTTTTCAGTTTCATTCTTTCATTTTTTGAAATATTTTCAATTTTCCTTAGAAATTCTCTTCTCTTTATCATATTTTGGGTAGCGACTGATATTTTATTTTTGTTTACACTCTCGAGACTTTTAAAGACATGTTTTGAAGATATTATTTTCAAAGTTTTTTCGAATTGGTCATATTTTTCTTGAACCATTCTATCACTACTCGTTTCTTTCAAAATTCGATGGTTAATATATTAACTTTCTTTTAAAATCAATTTTATTATTTCAATGATCAAAATGGTTTCCAATGTAAGCTGTCACACGAAAATTTCATTTTCAGTGTGAACACTTTGCGTTATTTTGAAATTGAGTTCTCGAAATTGTGCTTCCGTCCTTCTTTTTGACAATGACTCCGGTGATGCCCAAAGGCTTTTAGAATTTTCGATCAGCTCACCTTTCTTCATGCTAGATATCATTTCTTACACTTTGGCTCGTTTGGCTAAGGGAAGACGTCTTGCTGGTTGACGTATCAGTCTAGGATGGCATCTCATGTTTCGATCCGATGCTGCACAAATTGTGTTGGATCATACTGCCCACTGGGTGAAGAAAATATGTCAGCAAACTCATGAAGCAGGTTACCAGCAATACGTAGTTGCTATTGACTCAGATTGGTTAAGTTAAGGATTTTTGCCTTTAACTTTTCGGAGTTCGCAGGCTTTTGAATGTCCACTTCTGTGATCTTAGTTCTCGCTGACACAGATTCACATTTTTCCGACCTATCTCCTCTTCTCAACTTAACTTCGTAAGGTTTGATGTTCAGAATCCGTACAGGCACCATGTTGTTCGGTGGTTCCACAACAGTCTTCCCAACGATGATGTTTTGGGAGCACTGTTTAGTATATGGTTCCACCATAAGGTATCGATGATTACCCACATCGCCTTTTATTTTAGTCCAAACGAACACTTCTGAAGAAGACGATAAGCATATGTCTTCTTTGAGGACAGTTCTAAGAGTTGATGATTTGTTGTCACCATAAATCATAGGAATTTCCACATTTTGGTACTTGCTTAATGATATCCAGAATTACTCCGTATTTACTCTTTAATGAAATCGATTCCAATGATGAACTCATCACATATATCAATATATCTCCAACCAGAAACAGATGTAAAAACCCCAATTCTGCCGGAAGGACACTTACACGTACACTGTTGCTGCCTCTACTGTAGCAGTTTTCAGAAGATAGCTATTGGTTTTATGCAGTCATGTCATCTTGACCAAGTCCATTCTTAGAATTGAGGCAGTGTTGATTGTAGCCACATGTTTCTTGCCGTTTAATGTTGCCTCTACAGTCAGAATTTTGTTGTTTCGTTTAGTCTGCGAGACCTGGATAGTAGCTCTGGGGCCATCGAAACTTCTTACTTGATTTTATGGTAGTGGAACATGTCGAGTACGAGGAGCGTTCAGCAGCAGGTCTTCTAAAAGCAAGGATCAGAGCTAAATTTGTCTTCATCATTCCAGCTGTTTGTTGCCGCGGCTGCGTCAAACTGCTTCTTGTAGATCGATCAAGAATTTTGTCCATCAAAGGTTGGTGGATGCATTTCCTTTCGCTTTGGAAGTTCGCAAGAACTTTCTCCAATCTTCATTTTTCGAACTTTGTCTAATTCGTGGCTAATGCTCTGAATTCGGTCTTCGAACTTTTTTTTGAAGTTTCTCGAGCTTTGCATCTACTTTTGAAAATTGCTTTTCAACGCCCTCAACACGTTCGTTAAGAGCAACAAACTTGTTTTCAAATGTATCGAGCTTACCTTCGATTAGGTTTTTTTGGTCTTCCAGAAGGTTCTTTTGCTTCGATCAAAAGCTTCACCTTTTATAGCGAGCTGAATGTTTCGAGACTCCTCTTAAAAGTTCTGGTACAAAAGCTTTAGAAAGTTCTATTCAAGTTGTCAACCCATTCCCCCTATATACCTACTCGTGCTTAAGCCTAGTTTATAGATCAAAATGCTAATTGAAATTCAAATCGAAATGAAACATCGATAAATCTCGCGTCGAAAGGTTTGCACAGAAAATAAATTTTGTTTTATACACATTTGGTTTAGATCAGTCCGTTGAATTATATTTACTTCAAAACAAATTTAATTTTCCTTGTCGCTTTAATAATTGCATTTAATTTTATTGTGTTTTTCACGCCTGGGAAAAAAGCTATTTTGTATGAAAATATCTTTCCGCTTCGGAAAGAGATGGCGTTTTCTCCACTCGGAAGTTTTTGTAGGTGGTTGTTATCTTCGTAATTTACACTTGGCTCTACGTTAATTCAAAAAGTAGTTGTTAAGTACTGATCTGATCGTTACAATATTCAATTTAATTAGCTGATTTCGATGGAAATTTAATTCGTTGATTTCCATGGAAATAATTAAAAATCGAATATTTTGGTCGAAGGAAAAGCCACATTCGTGAACCACGATAAAAACATAAATCGGATTTTAAGGTTATTCAGATAAGGATAGCAGTACCGTTATTTAATTTTAAAAGTCACCATTGTTCATAATAAGAGATTTCAAATAAGTTATTTTCCATTGAAAATTCTTGTACAACAATACAATATGGCAAAGTGTTAAAATACTTCACTCATCTCATACCAATAATACTAAATAAAGAACAACTCTATATTTAGCTATACGAAATCAAATATATAAAATTATCTTTATCTATACTCTTAATTTCGCCTTAACCCACATTTCATTGTTACCACTAAAAAAAATCACTCCCATTAGCTTACCTACATATAGTTGAAAACAAAGCATTCTTTATTGTAAACTGTAATTAATAAAAAAAAATCATATTTAAATGAGCTTGTTATCAAATTTGTATTTATGAAACCGGTGAAATTGATTTTTAATACTTTCTTCCTATAAAACTAAAAGTGTATTTTTGAATTTGATTAGCAACTAAGTATTATATAAAATAAATTTTCAATTAATAACATGAAATACAATAAAAAATAATTAATAAAACTAATGTATTTTTTACCTTAGTCTTACTGCTAAACAAATTAAAAAGTTTGTGTTTAATTTTCAAAACTAAATAAACGCCAAAAATTAAACGAAGGCTGGATGCACATGAACGAGTTTAATAATGGTTTTTTTGCCTTGCACTTGCAAATGAGCTGGAACTTGCAACAAGAAATTTGTGTAGCAGAAAGTTGCAAGGAGGGGAAATTTCTTACACTCTCGCTGTGCTCTCTTCTTCAACTTTTTCAGTAAACAAACAGGAATTTGTGAAAAGTTGTGCGACGTCGTACGAATTCGTACGACGTTTCAGTAACCAAACAGACCTTTTATATGACGTTTATTTGACACAAAATACGTGATTTAAATATCTAAAAGCCCTGTTCAATATTTGCAAAACCGGACACAAATATCCTAGAATGAGATTAATACAAGCAGCCCAATTGGGAACTTCCACCAAACGTCAAAAACTCTAGATGGGGGGAAAACAAACACACTATTAAAGGCGCGAACAGTATCGGTGTGTATTTATATTTGTTTGTATTGTTGTTTTCCCCCCATCTAGAGCTTCTTTTTTATTAAAGAACTGTCAAAATTAGAAAGAGAAAAGACAGAGTCAGATTCTGGAAAAGCCCAATTCTAAATGACAATTCTCGTGAAAATTTTTTTCTTTTCCCTTCTCCCTTACCCCCTTGAACACAATGAGATGTAGCTGCAGCAATAGGAATCGCTATAGCACAAGCTGTCACTAAAATCGCTCATTCATGTAGCAAAGAACGTCTACAATGGTTTAGCACGACTACATCACGACTAGCTTGAGTAAGAAAGAGAGAGCGTTGAACGATTCCATATATGCCATCTCAAGTGCAGCTTGTAGCGAGTAGAAAATTAAAAGTTGAGTCAACTTTTGCTGCAGCGACTTCTCTTGCTGCAGCTGCAGCTTCACATTGTAGCGCTGTATACTATTTTCGTATCTCTAAACTTTGACAGTGCTACATGCTGCAGCAGCAGCTTCACCATTGTGTTCAGCCAGTTATTCTGAAGGAAAAATTGCCGGGAATTTTTTTCCTTCCAATATGGGAAAAGATACTCTGGGGCAAGTTTGCATTCTAATGCTCGTATTAATAAACACTGTCCAACTTTAGACAGCTGTCCAAGTTTTAAAAAAACTTTTCTAATTTTTACTAAAGTGATCTAACTTTTTATCTTACTTTAGACAACGTAATCGATTGTCTAAACCTTGGCAAATGTATTATTTTTTTATTAAATAAATCATATTTCCGGCTGTTTCGAAATATTTAGACATAGTTTAAACAGTCAAAAATCTAATTAATACGACCATAAATGTCCAAAAAAAAAAAAATTAAATTCATTTGACGCTAGTGTTTTCCCGACACATTTGCTGGGGAATTGGTCACTAAAATGTTAGCTTTTTTCTTTTTGCAACCAAAAGAAATATGTCGATCGAAAGCAGCTACAAACCTTAAAGCAAGAAATGGCACTGGCCAACAAGGAACAAAAGTTATGTAACCACGAACAGGCGATATACAATTCGATATCGGCTTCCTTTAAATTCCTCTTCATACAGAAATCTTATTGTAATGCTGAACATTTTGTTGCTTTGTATTTATTTATAATTAATTACAATAACTATGTATCTATTCACATTGAAAAATTATTTGTTTTCTACGACTTATTTCATATGTATTTCAAATACTGCAAAACAGCTGTTTTGAACATTCAGAATTCACATTCCCGCTTTCGAATGGAAAAACATTCTCCCAGGGAATCCAGAATCAGGTAACCCACGATTGTACAACTGGCACTTAATTTCTGCAACCTATTATTTATGTTGAATATAACATTCATCAGCTTTAAACTTAGTCAGAAAACACTTTTTTCTTATCACTTAGCTTTAATATAAAATTGTTATCATTCGAATGTTATCAATAATCAGAATTTTTCTAATTAAGTTTCTTAGACGAATAAAATTATTGTTTCTGTAAGGACGTTTTGTTTCACATTAAGGATATTCTTTAATGAAATCTATCAAGAATATATGTACATATGTTTTAAAATGGTTCTGCTGTTTTTAAAAAGAAATCTAAGATCATAGCAGAAAATCTTGTGTCCGTCATTTAGATTCTCTCTTTTCCTTATACTTTCAACACAAGTTTACATTTTCGCTGTTTTAGTTACTTTTTGCGTATAAAAACCGGATAGGCTACATTTTGACGAAAACCTGGCAGGAAAACATTTTTTGATGCGCAGTTTGCGCAGTTATTGCGTTTCGTATAGACTTTCCGGATGCATTTTGGAACTTGCTACATTGTCATAATTTTTTCGTTTGAGTTTTGGAACTTATGACTTAGCAGCAAATGCGCATCCGATGCATTTTGGAACTCAGCACTTTCTTTTTTTTTTCCAGTAAGTTTTAGACAAGAATTATTATTCTTACAGCTAAAATTAAAGAAAATAATTGTTTAAAAATCGACAAGGAAAATTTATTTTTTCTCAAAAACAACTCTTATGATTTTGATCATTTTTTGTGTGAGTAAATATTAGTACGATCTACGAATTAACAGGAATAAAATACTAGTGTAAATAATGATTTACCTCTGATAGAACCTGTTTTTACTGTGGTCTTTCTCATTGTTCTTATATTATAATTTGTATATTATATTTTATTATATTTTAAAATATGTTAGATAAAATGATTTTTTTAAATTTTTAATTTGAAGTTTTAATTGCAATTTAATAAATACTGAAAATTGGAATATCAATATTTTTAAAAATAATCACAAATTGTTACGTATAAATTTTTTTTAGAAAACTTTTTAAAATTAAATTCATTTTTGCAAAAATTTAGACGGGTTCTGTATTTTGAGCTCAAAGCATTATAAGGAGCTTACATTTTTGGCTATTTCAACAATGAGTTTAATTCTTTTTTTGCCATTTTATCTAATTCTTTGTATGTGAATAAGGGAAGTTTTATTAATCAGAAAAAAGAGAAGGCTACTGAGGTAAAACCGGATATCTCAAATAGTATTATTAAAGTTGTTCTATTTTGAAAATCTACCCATTTATAAATTGAGAAATTTCAGCTGACGAGATCATTATTTTTTTCCAAAGCATTTGAATATATCCAAATTAGTCAATTATATTTAATAAACCGGCAAAAAAAATTGTTAATTAGTTAACTAAATTTTAATTAATTGATTTAAATTATTTTATTTTTTAATACAGGCATTTTTAAAATTATAATTATTATTTTTTGTCAAATATGAAAATTATCATACATTTGGCGTATGATAATGGTTTCCTATCATACATCATACACGACCTGAAATTATCATACATGTAGCATAATTATCATACGGTTACAGTTCTTTTTGAAGCAAATTGAATTTGACGGCTTGGCTTGTACTTCCTCACAGGACCTGTCTCTTTTTCAAACTAAAGGAAAGAACGAGATAGATGTTAGTCAGAATAGAATACAATCGAAACACAAACAGTATATGACTTCTCAAATGGAATAGAGATCTCTACCAAATTGTCAGTTTCAAATGACAGCAAAAACTTGGCACAATGACAGATGAAATTTGAAAGAAAAAAAAGGCGGGCTAATTTTAATTACAAAAATTGATGTAAATAATACCATCACTATCAACGTTATCTGAAAATGTCATCCTGATTACAGACTGGCATGAAGTTGCAGTTGATCACTTCACCTCTTTGTAATAAGCACGCGCCTCTCGCGTCTGATATATAAAACTTACTTATTATGATGATGAATAATTAATTATAATAAACCATTCTTTGTATGAATTAAAGGCATTAGTATTTCATTTCGCTAACCGTAATATTCTACATTCTGGCGACGAGGAGAACCAAAGTTCCCGCCTAAAGGAAACAAATTTGTATTCATCCCGCAATGGAAAATTTTTTAAAAGCCTTTTCTGAGGCGCTTGACGGTCAGAAAATCTTCATGGAGAAAATTTTAAACGACCAAAAAAGTTGGATGGATGCACATTTTCCACAGGGATCTTCGTCTATGATCGGAGTTGGAACAGTTCCTGCATTTCATAATTTTGATAAATCAAAAGACAATTGGAGTACATATCAATCACAATTGGAGCAACACTTCAAAGCATATGGTGTTGTTAAGGAGGAATCTCGCAAAGCATATTTTCTGTCATGGATCGGAGCAGAGCTATACGAGCTTCTCCAAAAGCTGCATGGAACTAACGACTTAAATGCAATGGTATACACAGATTTAATTGCAAAATTGACGGAAGATTTCGAGTCCAGGACACATGTGTTAGCAGCACGGTGTGAATTTTTTCGATCAAAAATGAAGATCAATCAAAGTTACGGTGAATGGATAGCGGAATTAAGGGGCATAGCTAGGCAATGTAAGTACGCATGTAGTATTGATTCATGTAAGCATGAGTATGTAGACGAACTTATTAGAGATGTAGTGGTACTGCACACACCGCATGATACCGTGCGTACCGCTGCCCTTCAAAAGGCCAATCCATCATTGACTGATGTTTTAGCAATTGCGGAAGCTTTTGAAGCTACCCAAAAAACAATACGCACTATTACAAATGAGGCCACAGTAATGGAAGTCAACCATCTAAATAGTAACAGTAATTATACGAAGGGAAAACACAAAAGCAGGCATCACAGTAAGAACAAGTTCAACAAAGATAAAAACATCTTGCATGCAGGTAACAAACAGCAAATTAGAAACGGTAATCTCAACCGGGAATGTGGAGAGAGCAATCAAATAACATTACAATCGTGTTCAGACTGTGGGTCACAGCATTTACAAAAATACTGCAAATTTCGAGATTCGAGGTGTCACAAATGTGGAAAAATAGGCCATATCGCTCCAGTTTGTAGCATGCATAGTCGAAATAAATTTAATTCACGAAATAGAGAAAATATAAATATAAAATATAAATTAACCCAGTTCCAATATTAGGTGTAAGTGAAGTGTGCGTAGAGTTTAATGGTGAAGAAAAGATGTTGCCGCTCTTAATCACCAAATCTAAACAAGGTAGAAATATTTTTGGCATGAATTGGTTTAATGCTTTCCATTTAGAAATCAATAAAACTGCAAGCAGCGTTAACCAATTAGCTGTTGTGGAATCGCTATCTTTACATCCACAAATAAATGCACTTTGTGATAAATATAAACTAATTTTTGATTCTTCCCTAGGCACATGTCAGAACTTCACAGCTAGCCTACAACTAAAACCAGAAGCAAGACCTAAATTTTACAAGCCATGTTTATTACCATTCTCCCAAATGGAAGCTTTTAAGGCCGAAGCTAAGCGCCTTGTTGATGCCGGAATCTGGAAGCCAATAAAATTCAGTCAATGGGCAGCGCCAATTGTAATAGCTGCAAAGCGCGATTGAGGTATTCGTATATGCGGAGACTTTAAAGCGACTGTTAATGCACAACTTGAAATAGATAAACATCCAATTCCCAGAGTCGAAGAGCTTTTTTATAAACTCCAAGGCGGTCAAAAATTTTCCAAAATAGATTTATCTGATGTGGTACTCGATGATCATGCAAAGGAATTGCTAGTTGTGAATACTATCCTTGGATTATACCAGTACCAACGTTTGCCCTTTGGTATCGCCTCAGCACCTGCGATATTTCAAAGGTTACTTGAGCAAATTTTTTCAGGAGTAGACCACGTTGTAAATTACCTTGACGACATAATCATCACAGGACGGAACGATGAGGAGCATCTCAGAAATTTGGAGGAAGTTTTCAAGCGCCTTCAAGAAAGTGGACTTCGATGTAAGAGAAGCAAGTGTACTTTTATGCAGCCCGAGGTCACATATTTGGGACATAAAATAAATGCATCCGGTATTCGCCCTTCTGAGGATGGTGTAGCAGCTGTTGAAAATTTACCCAGACCCAAGGACTTAAAGCAATTGGAAGCATTCATTGGTAAGGTAAATTATTACAATAAATTTATCAACAATTTTTCGGAAATCTGTGCACCTTTAAATGAGTTACGTAGAAAAGGTGTTCAATTTAAATGGGAGGAGCAACAAGAACAATCTTTTCGAGAGTTAAAAAGCCAAATAGTTCATACAACGAACCTAGTTCATTTCGATGACAGCTACCCCATTGTATTAGCCACCGATGCTTCAGCTTACGGCATTGGTGCCGTAATTTCACATATTTTTCCTGATGGGTCTGAAAGACCTATTGCGCACGCTTCTAAGACTTTAGATGTTCATCAAAAAAGATATAGTCAGCTCGAAAAAGAAGCACTATCTATTGTTTTCGGAATAGTTAAATTCCATCAGTATTTATACGGACGTCAGTTTATCCTCTACACTGACCATAAGCCGCTAACCGCAATTTTTAGTCCGAGTAAGGATTTACCGGTGATGACAGCGAATCGTCTACTTCGTTGGGCAATGATACTAATGGGCTATAAATATAGCATTCGTTATAAGCCTACTTGTAAAAATGCCAATGCTGATGCATTGTCCCGCCTCCCTGTTGGCCCTGATCCCAATTTTGACAAAGAAATGTGTTTACAGTTAGATACGGAGATTCAAACAGCGCTAGAAGATTTTCCTATATTTGCCACAACAGTAGCGGACCATACAAAACGGGATCCTATTCTCAGATCTGTTAAAAAATATATTTTACAAGGATGGCCACATCAGCTTAAAGATAATGAAAAAGACATTGCACCATTTTTCAATCGCAGACTTTCTTTAAGTGTAGAAAATGATGTTATCTTGCTACAAACGGGTTTTACTCGTGTTGTTATTCCAACAACTCTCAGAAACCGTGTTTTACACATGCTCCACGAAGGTCACTGGGGTGTTGTCCGCACCAAACAATTAGCTCGCCGTTATTGTTGGTGGCCAAATGTTGATAAAAGCATTGAATTTAAAATAGCCACATGCGAAAATTGCCAGCAATGTAGTTCGCTTCCCAGACAACACTTCAACCCATGGCCACAGCCACAAGAAGCGTGGGAGAGGTTGCATATCGACTTTGCCGGCCCTTACCTTGGAAGTTATTGGTTCATATGCATAGACGCCTTCTCTAAATTTCTTTTTGTTATAAAAATGAATTCAATAACTTCATCTGCCACTATTAAAGGTTTGAAAAGTATTTTTTCAGTAGAAGGATTGCCAAAAACGATCGTGTCTGATAATGGCACACAGTTTACCGCAAAGGAATTTCAACAATTTTGTTCATCGAATGGTATAGATCACATTACTACTGCTCCATTTCATCCGGCCTCCAATGGAGAAGCCGAACGATTCGTTAGAACTTTTAAGACTTCGATATAAAAAATTCTTCATGATCCAAACAGTGCAGAAAATGCTTTGTCGATTTGCCTAAGCACATACCGAATTACTCCTAATCCAATCAGCAACAAGTCCCCAGCCGAAATCTTACATGGCAGAAAGCCCCGCAACCTCCTATCTCTGCTAAAGCAAACTTCGAACAGCAATAAATCTGATGAACTAGTTAAACAACCTCGTTTTGCCATCGGGCAGCTAGTCTTTGCTAGAAACTATGGTCGCGGTCCAAAACTGGAAGGAAGGCACTGTGGTTAACACATCGGGAAGGATGATGTACATAGTTAAAAGCGACAAATTTACATTGAGACGTCACCAAAACCAACTTAGACCCAGACAATTTTCAAAGCAAGACCCTGGAGGAAGTCATCAAATTTTGCAAAATGCAACAAATTCTGAAAATACTAATTTTGACAATACAAAATGTATTCCAACTCGGCATTCAATATTGTCTACCGATAAAACTGCTCCGCCAGAACAATCATCAAATTTCTCCAATGAAAATTTTCAGTTTCAACCTTTATTATCGACTGACGATCGACATCTACATACCTTCAGCTTCAGCTTGACTTACCGGAGTCGAACCCGACAACAGATGTCCCAGCAAGCAACACTAATAACATTCTTTTTAATTCCAGAAAATCAAACAATGCTGCTGCACCAGCTCATAACAGTCCAAGAAGATCCAATCGTATTCGAAAACCCCCGGAGAGGCTGACTTACAGAAATATGAAAGGGGAACTGATGTAAATGTACCATCACTCAACGTCATCTGAAAATGTCATCCTGATTACAGACTGGCATGAAGTTGCAGTTGATCACTTCACCTCTTTGTAATAAGCACGCGCCTCTCGCGTCTGATATATAAAACTTACTTTGCTTTTCCTTTGTTAATTAAGTATTTAATTATGATGAATAATTAATTATAATAAACCATTCTTTGTATGAATTAAAGGCATTAGTATTTCATTTCGCTAACCGTAATATTCTACAAAAATCTAGCCATTTTGTGACATAAAAAGATTAAAATATCTTATATACGGTATGAAAACATTTTTACTTGCAGTTTTCAATAAATAAAGGAAAAAAGCAATTCCAAATATTTATTTGCCTCCAAAATAAAACAAACAAATGTCTGCCACTTAAATGTCACTATGCCAAGAATTTAAGTTTGACATTTTAAAATGAACGAGACGAGATATTAAGTCTGTTTGGTTACTTTTGTAGCACAAAGTTGAAAATCTGTCAAATTTCTAAAAGAAGAGATAAATTCTCTCAAAGAGAGTAAAACCTGCCACGTTAACAAACGCCTTGTTGCAGTTTGTGTTTGAAACGTCAAACGTTAGTTGCAGCAGCCCACAATAAACAAGACAGAACATAGAAGAAATGCTCATTAGACAAACCCTAGTCGCCATCTTTGCATTTTTGTGACGTCAAAATCATATTTTTGTATTATTTTCTTTCTTAAAATGAAGAGTATTTTTTAGAGCTCAGCATTTAACAAAATTTCTTTTAATAAAACAACAAATATATATTATAAATATAATTTTAAATTATATTTATATTGACAATTAAAAACTTTGTCCGCCATATTGCAATTTTAAATAAAAAAAAAACAGCGGAACGAACAGAAAAGGGCAGTTACCGATTTTGACAGTTGTTAAACTCCTTGCAACAGGAAATTTCTGTAGCAGAAAGTTGCAAGGAGGGGAAATTTCTTACTCTCTCGTTGTGCTCTCTTTTTGCTACTTTCTGAAACTTTTTTGAGTTAAGCCTAGTATACAGTTCCTCCTCGAAAAAAAAAAATACATGTACTTCTTATGGGAGTGATTTTATCGCAAAAAAAAATTTCTGCTGAAACTCACCACGATTCTTTTTCGCGCAAAACAATGTCAGTGACATTGTTTTGTGCAAAAAAATATAGTTTGTGCTTACACGGTGCCTCAAGAGTTATGACTCTTTATGAACCTAAATGAGAATGAAAGAGACAAAATATCAGATAGTCATGACTCTTGAGGCACCGTGTAATATTCGACTAAGGCCGTGTGTGAATTGGCTTAAAATCGCGTTAAATTTTATCCGAAGATTAATTTTTGACACTAGTGAGGTGAATCTGTACGTAGAAATGTCAAAATTTAATCTAGGATAAAATTTAATCGAAATTTTAAACGAATTCGCACACGGCCTAAAAACAACCGCCGTATAGTTAGCAGCACTATGTGAGGAATTTCAAAATTTTTGATTCCTATAATTTGGAAAACATTTGGAAAAATTTGGAAAACCATTTTAAGAATTTGGAAAACTCTAGTAAATTAGTTATTAACAATTAAAGGTTAGGCGTACAGTTAGCAGCACATAGAAACGAAGTTAGGTTTTTTTGGTATCAATCAATCGGGAATAGTTTTGTGAAATTTGGAAAACCATTTTTAGAATTTGGAAAAGCATAGTTTAGTAGATAATTAACAAAATGTAAACAAAATGACAGTTCTATAAACAATTACAATTAAAGCAAACCAGCGCCGTTTAGTTTTAAGTGGTACCGTCGTGAAGTTGGCTCCTGGCAGTCCATATATAATAGGTCAATGTCAGATAGCCTATCTGTCTACCCCCCGAACGCGGCCATTATATTGCTGTTTGTTAAAAAGCTCATGCAGTCCTAATGTCAAAAAAGTCATATGCTTTTTTCTTTTGAGACACTGATCTCTATAAACACTGGGTAGTGAATTCATATAAAAATTTTGAAGAAAATTGAAGGAAGATTATAACAGTGGGAAGGACGTGAAACGTCAGATTTTTTTTTATTATATATAACACTTATAACAGTTATTACAGTTTAGATTGGCCGCGTTCAATCCATTACGTTAACAACTGAAAATTCAGATTTCTGAATTTTTGGAGCTTCTGATTGGCCAGCTTTCATAAAAAGTTAGAAGACTTTTAGTTACGTTTAAGCCTTAACTACATTGGCCACTTTTTGCAAAATTACAAAAGTAAAAATATTTTTTTCCGCTAGCGCAGTTGTTTTGTGAAAAAGAATACACACATTTTATTTTTAAACCAAAATTTAGGCTTTCTGCATCATTTTTATAAGTTTTCCTGTGAGAAACACTATCCCAAAATGAGTTTCAAAATTTTCACTTTTGTACTTTTTCACTTTCTTGGCTTATAGCTTTAACTACATAAGCCACTTTTCGCAAAATTACAAAAGTAAAAATATTTTTTTTTCCCACTTGCACAGTTTTTTTGTGAAAAAGAATATACACATTTTTTTTAAACCAAAATTTAAGCTTTTTGCATCATTTTTATAAGTTTTCCAGTGAGAAATACTATCTCAAAATGAGTTTGAAAATTTTCATTTTTGTATTTTTTCACTTTTTTGGCTTATGTAGTTAAGCCTTATGTAGTTAAGACTTTATTCGTAAATTTCAGACAAGAAAATTTCGTCTGGAAATTCGGATGACAGTTGTTTATTGTGGTGGGGGAAGTGTAAAAGAGCTGAAGTGCTACTATTAAAAGTAATACTTACTTATTTGAATGAAAGAACTTTTTGTTAATTATTTAGTGACGCTTTGAATAAAAGGAATGAATTTCTTACAAAAGTGTTCCATCGGATTATTCTGGAACAATTTTTCATTCAAGTTAAAACAAATTACTGCAAAATAACAAACAATTTTAATGAAATTTAGTGTTGCTAATCTTTTTACATAAAATTTCATCCACAAAGCTCCTGCTAAATTATCAATTAACGAATATATAAAGTTCTCTTTTACTGTGTGGGAAGAACGAGAACTGTCAAATTCAATTTTCTTCAAAAAAACTGTTATACATATAGAGAATTCACTATGTCCCCTTTCACACGAAGATACTAGTTGCTGGTGATTTTTTTGACGTTTTCTTTAAATCTCCTTAACAATCTCTTGTACCTTTCACTCGCAAGCAACAAAAACCCGGAGATTTTCTTTATTTTCCTTTTAAACTACCTTGATTGAACGCACACAAACGTAGTGTGAAGAGAAACGTCAAAAAAAACTCCTGAATTTGTTGACCGGGGAGATTTCATTTCCCCCTCTTTCTTCCTGCCCTTCTCGCCTATGTCCCCTTTCACACGTAGATACTAGTTGCTGGTGATTTTTTTGACGTTTTCTTTAAATCTCCTTAACAATCTCCTGTACCTTTCACACGCAGATACAAAGTTGGAGGAGACTTGCTGTATTTCCTTTTAAACTACCTTGGTTGAACGCACACAAACGTAGTGTAAAGAGAAACGTCAAAAAAGTTTCCTGAATTTGTTGACCGGGGAGATTTCATTTCCCCCTCTTTCTTCCTGCCCTTCTCGCCTATGAACTATTTGTTGCCGGCAACTCAGTTGCCCTGTGTGAAAGGGGACTATGAACTCATTGTTGCCGGCAACTCAATTGCCCTGTGTGAAAGGGGACTATATCCAGTGTTTATCAAAGAAACTGAATATGAAGAAATAAATCCTCGGCTGTCATTTGAGTTTGCCTACAAGCTCTATCAGATAAGAAATGAGAAGGTATGTGTAAAAATGGCGGTATAAAACTCATACATTCACAGTATTTATCTTCACAACTTACACATTCACAGTACTTATCTTCAAACCACCCTGCTATATTGTTGTTGGATTTCACATCTATTCATCGACACAAAATTAAATTACAAATACAACAATGTAAACAAATGGGTTTCGGAGGGTGAAACGTACGAAGGATTCATTTCTTCATATTCAGTTTCTTTGGTGTTTATTGACACCAGGGAAATTGCTTTCGACACCACCTGCATATCAGCGCGTGAACTACTAGAGGGGGATAAAAAACTTTTGGATTTGACATTCAATGTATTTCCCATAAGAGAAAACGAAAAAATGGTCTGGAAAACATTAATTTTACTAATTAATTTTATATGAACGGGTATCGGTATTTTAATTGCAATGTAATAATAAAACACGTGAGTTTGTGAATCGAGCTTAAAATATATCGAAACTAAAAACTAGAATGCTTTAATTTATAGATAAAAAGTGTAAACAAATCATCCTCACAATGATAACCAACAACAACGATACCCAGTTAAGGAAAAAGCAAGGCAGAGGCGTAGCCAGTTTTATTTAAAATATGTTTTGTTTTTATTTTGTGCTGTGTAAAATGTGTTTGATAATTTTAAAGAAATGTTGCCCATAATTATGAAAATACATGAAATTATTTTTCATGCTGAAATTTTTTTGTTTTTTTTTAAATCGAATAATGCCGAAAATCATTTTTTACTTTGTTTTGTACTTTTTACAAAATTTAATTTTAATGCTAAGAAAAGCTCCCAAAAGCAAAAATAGAATAAAAAATTTAGCAAGAATAATAGCAACATTTTAAGTGAATTAAAAATATGTGCCCTTAACAAGCTGTTCCAATCCTGTGTTTAAAAATTTACCATATCTATTAATTATTTAAGTTTTCTTTATATTCTGTTAGAAAGTTTTACGTTAAAATGTTCTAAACATAAAACATACCTATTATCCTATTTCACATACTAAAATGCAAATACATACCTACAATATACCTATCTATACATTTATGTTAAAAAAACTATTTCAGTTCAATCCATAATATTATTTTGCCCCTAAAATCCTTCCCTCACTACGCACATGATCTCGTTTCAATTCCCGACGTTCATCCATTTTGAAAAACAACAACAACAATACACGTTTGTTTACATTCTTTATGCGCAAAATAAAGCAAATAAGAAGTTATATTCGGTATATATTCTTCTTGATTAACAAACTAACATACATTGTTAATCTATTGCAATTATTATATGGATACCCGTTCATATAAAATTAATTAGATAAATTAATGTTTTCCAGACAATTTTTTCGTTTTCTCTTATGGGAAATACATTGAATGTCAAATCGAAAAAAATTTTATCCCCCTCTAGTAGTTCACTTACTGACTGTCAGGTGCCGTGACTCCTGGTGCCAATAGAGATCAGTGACTATCCAGTGTATTATAGTGCCTGTTTACATTGTATTTTTGACGAACGGCGCATCCAGTGAGATGGGTAGATTTTGTGTGAGTAAGAAAGAGAAGGGTTAATTCCACCCAAATTACGCCGATGCGCCAGTTTCATTAAATGTTTTCGGATTGAGCAGGAAGAGTTTTTTTTGTGTGAGTGAGAGATACATGGTTGTTAAGGATGTGAGATAGGGATGGGTAGATTGAAATGAAAGAATTTTTTCTCTATAATGTAAACACGAGGAACATTTTGATGAACGAAAATATGCTTTGTCAAAAATACAATGTAAACAGGCACATAGACATGTCAAACTAAAATTCTTGGCACAATGACATGTATTATTTGTTTGTTTTATTTTGGAGGTAAATAGATATTTGGAATTGTTTTTTTCCTTTTTTTATAGAAAACCTGCAAGTAAAAATGTTTTTATACTTTATATAAGATATTTTAATCTTTTTATTGCACAAAATAGCTAGATTTTTTAAATTAAAACTGGCCCGCCTCTTTTTTTCTTTCCAATTTCAGCTGTAATTTGTGCCAAGTTTTTGCTGTCATTTGAAACTGGCAATTTGGTAGAGATCTCTATTTGCTTCAAACCAACTTTTTATATGAATGCACTATCCAGTGTTTTAGAGATCAGTGAGCTCTAGCTCTATCCAATCACAGTACACATATAGAAGGTAATATCTGCGCATGTGTTGTATTTTGTTTTTGTAAATTGTGGAGCAGGGTCACTGCGATTCGGAAACACTTGTTTTGTTTTTGTAAATTCTGACAGGCAGGTCACTGTATTTTTGGAAGATGCGCAATATATTACCTTCTATATGTGTACTGTGCTATCCAGTGTTTTATAGAGATCCAGATCAGTGGTCTGTTTATAGAGATCAGTGAGGCAAGCACACGCACAGGTTTCTTCTGCTCAGTGGAGCTGATGGAGATTGATCAGTGAGATCTCACAAACGTGAACTGGCTTAATAAGTTAATTGTATGTATTTGTATTTGATTAAAAACTAAACAAAAATAATTTCAAAAAATTAATTTATGGTAAGAGGATGCATCGATCAAAAAATCCTTTAAAATGATATTGACCAATAGCTGAATGTATGGAAGAACCAATTTAGTCAAACATCATCCAAAACCTGTTCGAACAAAGGAAACTAAAAATTATATGAGTTTCCTTGAATCGAACACTGAAAAAAAAAGAAAAAGGTGTTCGACTGGACTCAACTGGTCTTAATAATTAGATTTTTGGCTGTTTAAACTATGTCTAAGTATTTTGAAACAGTCGGAAATATGCTTTCTTAATAAAAAAAATATTGCATTTCTCTAGGTTTAGACAATAGATTACGTTGTCTAAACCAAGATAAAAAGATAGATTACTTTAGCAAAAATTACAAAGGTTTTTTAAAAACATGGACGGCTGTCTAAAGTTAGACAATGTTTATTAATAAGACCAAACGTTTCTACTACCGATCTTAATATGAAAACGAAAAATCTATTTAATTTCCCATCATATTCATTGCGTGAAGGGAAGAAAACAATTTTGGCGAATTTGCCTATATTCGAACACTAGTTTTCGAGATGGTAGCTCTAAAAATTTGATTTGATAATTATTAGGTATTAAGGTAAAACTTTTACTTTAATATAATATTACACTTAATATCTAACAAAAAATCTTAAAAAAATTAGTCTAACGTCAATTTTCACATGGAAAAACACATTTTCCCATAGCACTTGAAACAGTTTCTGTTTTCTATAAAAACCTAAAATGACCGCATTGTCTAAAGCCTCTTGAACTCCCATTTTTTTAACTTTGGCTTTAAATTGAGCTACAGTTAAACCCGGATGAGTGCCTATCTCTTAAGTGCCTAACCCGCTTAAGTACCTTTTATTTTTACCAACATTTTCAGAATTTGTTTTCATATAAAACTCTTCTAAATAATTCCTTTCGCTTAACTACCTTCCCCTTTTTTTGTTGTCAATTTTTTTTATTTTTGTAAATATAGAGATAAATGCTTATGCGCACTTACCTATCGAAACGAGGCATTTTTGGCGAGGCACTTATCCGGGTTTAACTGTAGTTATAGGTTATCGTTTTAAGGAAATAATAAATGCATAGTTCAGCATTTAAATAAGTTATTGTTCGACTACTGGGTGTGTTCGAAATTAGGAGACTACCCTACTGGAACTGCAGGATAACGGCAACTAACGTTATTTTGCTAATCAACCAATTCCTGACTTGAAGATCTTCCACACACTTTTAGCATCCAGCAATTACCTAGACTGGACAAAACTTTTTTATTTTATTTTTTTTTCAGGCAAAATAAAAAAGAAAAGGCGAAAATGTCATGTAATAAGGACCAGTTAAAGTATTCAGCATTTATAGCAGCATCAGTTGGAGTATTTGTTAAAACATCTACTAATCCGGAATTCCTCAACAAATGTAAAACCATTTTGACTATTGCCCATATCTCGGAAACCGAGGACAGAATCTTCAAACTATTAACGCAAATGAATTGAATTCAATACTAACTTTTACTCTACTAATTTAAACATTTTTTTCCTTGAAATAAAGTATAATTTAAAAGTAACGACAACTTATTTATCAATTTTTTTTTCGGCTTCTAGCAGTAAACTTTTTATTCCAACTTTTTTTAGTTCCTCAACTAAGTCACCACTTTGATGCATTTGCAGAACAATATCACATCCACCGATAAATTCTCCATTTATAAATATTTGAGGGATGGTTGGCCAGTTGGTGAAGTCTTTCACACCTTCAAAAAGTAGGTTAAATGACCGTGCATTTGGAATTATATCAGTATATATGACTTACCCTGCCTTAGTTCCTCGCTCTGCAAAACATCATGTGCGTCATAAGAAACACCATGCATACGCATTATCTGGACAACAGCATTACTAAATCCACACCGTGGTTGCTCAGGATTACCCTTCATGAACACTACCACTTTGTTTGTACGCACCAATTTATCTAATGTTTCTTTGTCGAATTTTAAATTTTGTCCGGAGCCATAAAATCTGGCAAGGGCAGGCATCTTTGAATGTTTACAAAGACCGCTTATTAAGTTTTGTGTTAAAATTTGGCGAAGAACCGAAATCATTTTGAAATATTACGAAATTTTTTTGGAATTAAGTAGATAAAAAAAATTTGTCAATTGACAATCAGCTGAAGAGGAACGTTCAGGAAAATAGGTACGTTCAAAACAAAAAAATCTGAAATTTCAGATTCTAATGTCGAATTCCTTTTACCAAAAATATTCGATTTTTTTTCTAAACAGAATTGAATTTTTTCTTTTAATACAAGGGATTTGTCCAGAAAAGTCGATTTTTTCTTCTGAACAAATCGATTTTTTTCTTAAAAGGAATTCGACATAAAATTTAAGATTTTTTTATTGAACGCAAAAAAAATCTGAAATTTCAGTCAAAAGTCACTGTGTCAAATTCCAGTATTCACTTATTGCTTGCGTTCGGGTGGTAGTGAGATAGGCTATCCACCTATCCCAAAAATTTTCAGATACCTTGAGTTGTTGTTGCATCAGCTGACATCAGAAGTTTTTCAACAAGGGATTACAACAACACAAACCTATCCGGATAGGTTTGGCTTGCCCCCCGAACGCGGCCATTGAATTTGCATAGAATCGAAATAAAAGAGAACTTTAAGCCTTAACTACATTGGCCACTTTTTGCAAAATTACAAAAGTAAAAATATTTTTTTTCCCGCTAGCGCAAATGTTTTGTGAAAAAGAATTTACACAATTCTTTTTAAACCAAAATCTAAGCTTTCTGCATCATTTTTATACGTTTTCCAGTGAGCAACACCATCTAAAAATGAGTTTGAAAATTTTCACTTTTGTACTTTTTCACTTTTTTGGCTTATGTAGTTAAGGCTTAATATATTCGTAAATTGTTAATTTAGCATGAGCTTTGTAGATGAAATTTTATGTAAAAAGATTAGCAACAGGTTTGTTTGTTATTGTGCAGTAAATTTATTATAACTTCAATGCAAAATTGTTCCACAATAATCCGATGGACAATTATGGGAATACTTTTCTAATACTGCGTTTTCATTAGAGCTGAAATGAGGTAATTTGGCAAATTACAAAAAAAGTGTTCACATTTCAAATTTGCTAATTTTGTTTAAAGGCCCAAATTGTCAATCGCTTGTTTTTGTTGTTTTTTACATTGAATTCTGTCACTTTGTATGGAATCCATTTGGGTGTGTTCATAAAAGTTTTACGTAATTTTCTCCCGAATTTCGTGCAAATTTGGTTGAAATTACCTTATTTTGAAATTTGAATTTGTATGGGAAATGAGATGATTTTGAATTGAATTTGGAAATTTTGAACGAAATTACCTCATTTGCTCTAATGAAAACGCAGTATAAGGCAAATCATTCCTTTTATTCAAAATGTCACTAAACAATTAACAAAAAGTTCTTTTAATTAAATAAGTAAATATTACAATTTTATTATAAAAACTTATAAGCACACATCAACCACTAACCACACCGAAAATCATAAAGTTCAATTTGATGTGTAGCACAGCACATCAACTCTTTTTAAGTCTTATACGGCGTTTTCATTAGAGCAAATGAGGTAATTTCGTCAAAAATTTCCAAATTAAATTCAAAATCATCTCATTTCCCATACAAATTCAAATTTCGAAATCAGGTAATTTCAACCAAATTTGCACGAAATTCGGTAGGAAATTACGTAAAACTTTTATGAACACACCCAAATGGATTCCATTCAAAGTGGAACCCATTTCAAATGACAGGATTCAATGCAAAAACAACAAAAACAAACGATTGACAATCTGGGCCTTCAAACAAAATTAGGAAATTTGAAATGTGAACACTTTTTTTGTAATTTGCCAAATTACCTCATTTCAGGTCTGTGGCAGCGGTGACTGCTAATGTAAATGTGGCAGTGTGTTGACTGATGTAACTGTTGCATAAGTGATATGTGGCTCATCTAGGAGTTTTGTAAAAGGAGATCAGTAAAGAGATGCACTGAAAAGGTTTATGAAAATAAAGTACAGAAATATTATATAAAGTATTTATTGCGTTGTCTTGTTATTTTAACAAATATAAACGATTATCACATTGGCGACGAGGATCGGTAAGTTCGAAACAATATAACAAGAAAAACATGAAAAGTGCATAAAATGTACACATACATATATGTAGGCAAAAGCCCGGAACCAAGAGTTCTCATTGAAGCTGTTTTTTTTTTGGTTACAGCATAGAAAACCAAGAAAAGGTTAAAGAGTCCGTGAGACTACATCAAAAGAGTCCGGGAGACCATACCAAAAGAGTCCTTGAGACCACGACATAAATCACGGTCGGGAAGACCAAAAGAAAAGGTTGCAGACCATTTTATAAGCCGTCTAGAAGACAAGGCATCAGATATACGTACAATTCATGAAATTGTTATTCTCTTTAATAAGGTTGTATCTGTATAAATTATAAACGTAAAGAAATTGTTGCTTAATCTTAGTTTCTTAGGTTATAGAGACGTTAAACATGGAAAAATGGGATATTTCCCAGTTCAATTTTAAGCAATTTCAACCGCATCAATTAAGAGATGAATGGAAGAAATACATACGAAATTTTGATTTTATTGCAGCAGCAAATGAAATATCTGATAAGACAAGACTTAAAAATATATTTCTTGCAAAGGCAGGACCAGATGTTCAAAATGTTTTTTACACTATACCTGGGGCAGATGTGGCAGAAGATAAAAAAAATGGAGTTGATCCATTTGCCACACTTATAAGCAAACTTACAGAATATTTTGCACCTAAACAACATGACGCCTTTGAGAGAAACCAGTTTTGGACCTTTAAGCCTGCAGCAGGTGAATCTCTTGGTAAGTTTTTACTTAGAGCACAGGAACAAGCTGGCCGTTGTAATTTTGGCAAAAATGAAACAGAAAGCAGGGAAATAAGTGTTATTGACAAGACGATTTTATTAGCACCACAAGATTTACGTGAAAAGTTACTGCAAAAAGAAAACTTAACCTTAGACGACATCATCAGAATCGTTAATTCTCATCAAGCTGTGAAATATCAAGCTAGTCAAATGACAATGCAGGGAAATAGTTCCGAAGATATTGCGGACGTCAATAGGATCCAACACAACCCGAGAACTGTAAGAATTGAATGCACACGCTGTGGATCAAAAGGACATCAAAGTAATGATTTAAAGTGTCCAGCACTTGGCAAGGAATGCAGAAGATGTGGGAAGCCAAATCATTTTGAGATCAAATGCCAAACAAAACTTTATTTGAACGACAGAAAACGGAAAAGAAACGATAATGTGACTGATAGACGCAACAAGTTTCAGAAAGTAAATCATGTAGAGGAAACCTTTTTAAATAACAATGTTAACTTCATCACCGATGCAAATGACAGAGATGAAATTGTGTTAGTTCGTATTGGCGGTGTTTTAACAGAAGTATTGGTTGACTCAGGCACGAGAAGAAATTTAATTGACGATACAACGTATGAAAAACTACAACGTCAACATTTGAAGGTGAGCGAAAAACACAAAGCATCAGAATACGATTTTAAGGGGTACCTCAAAGATTCAGATCCTTTAGATGTGTTGGAGGTAATCGACACTACAGTGTCTATAGAGGATCATGGACAAATTATAGAAAAAGATGCTAGGTTCTATGTAGTTAAAAATGGATCTCAGCCATTATTGGGTTACACAACATCAAAAGAGCTGGGTATCGTTAAGATTGGGTTACCTAGTACCTTAATAGAAGCAACTCATTACATTAAAACCAATGAAAAACGTCCATTTCCAAAAATGAAAGGAGTAAAAGTACAAATACCAATCGATAAAGGAGTAACACCAGTGCAGCAACATCCCAGGCGACCACCTATTGCACTACAGACCAAAATAGAAGAAAAACTTAGATCACTTCTGGCAATGGATATAATTGAAGAAGTAACCGAATATAGTGAGTGGGCATCGCCTCTGGTAGTTATTGTGAAAGACAATGGCGATCTGAGGTTATGTGTTGATATGAGACGTGCAAATCTGGCAATTAAACGCGGAAATCACCTGATGCCAACATTTGAGGATTTCCTTCACCGACTTAAAGACGCCAAATATTTCACAAGGCTTGATATTAAGGATGCTTTTCATCAAATTGAATTGAAAGAGTCTAGTCTATACATAACAACATTCATAACGCATCTTGGAATGTTCCGATACAAAAGATTGATGTTCGGCTTATCATGTGCCCCTGAGATGTTTCAGAAGGTTATCGAACAAATATTGGCGAAGATTCCAAATGCCTTAAATTACATTGATGACATCATCATTTTTGGAACTTCCAAAGAAGACCTCGGAAAGACACAGGATGATGTCTTAAATGAATTTAAGAAATATGGAATTCTTTTGAACCATTCAAAATGCAAATTCTTGATGGATGAAATAGTATTTCTCGGACACATTATATCTGCCGAGGGTATAAGACCTTCCCCAGACAAAATATCATCTATTAAAGAATTCAGAACACCTCGAACGACAGAAGAATTAAGGAGTTTTCTGGGTTTGGTCACTTATCAAGCCAGATTTATACCACATCTTTCACAAATAACTTCCCCTTTACGACAGTTACTCAAATCCGAAGTTAAATTTGACTGGCAGCGGGAACATGAGAACGCTTTTGAGGAATTAAAGAATGCATTGTCGCATATGAATACTCTGAGTTTTTTCGATAATTCCCTTCGTACTCGGGTTATAGCAGATGCAGGTCCGGATGCTCTTGGGTCAGTTTTGGTTCAATACAGGAATTCCGGTGATGAGGTGAGTCCACAAATTATTGCCTATGCCAGCAAAAGCTTAACAGAAACTGAGCGACGTTACTGTCAGTCAGAAAAAGAAGCATTGGCCCTTGTATGGGCTGTAGAAAAATTCGCGATTTATTTACTGGGTAGACGATTCGAGGTAGAAACGGATCACCGTCCATTACAAGCAATTTTCAACTCTACATCTAGACCATGTGCCCGTATCGAAAGGTGGGTGCTACGATTACAATCTTTCGATTTCACCGTAGTGTACAAAAAAGGAAGTGAAAACATTGCAGATCCTTTATCCAGATTAGCAACAGGAGGTGATGACAAAGAATTTGATGGAGACAGTGAGTTTTTTGTTCTGGCAATCCTAGAATCAGCGGCTATAGATATATCTGAAATTGAAGAAAAGGTTAAAACGGATCTGGAGCTGTCGGCAGTAAGAACATCTTTACAAACAGGTCAGTGGGATTCCGTAGAAGCAAAAAAATACGCACCATTTCAAACCCATTTATGTGTGATGGATGATTTACTTGTCCGAGGAAATAAACTAGTAATTCCAAACGCTCTTAGACAGCGGATGTTAAACTTAGCACATGAGGGTCATCCGGGAGAAACTAATATGAAAAAGCGATTACGTGACAGAGTTTGGTGGCCGGGAATTGATAAGGATGCAGAAAATTATGTCAAACAGTGTGAAGGGTGTCGTTTAGTTGGATTATCATCTCGACCCTTACCCATGCAAAGAAGAGAATTTCCAACAAGTGCATGGATTGACGTTGCCATTGACTTCTTAGGGCCGTTACCAAGCAGCGAATGGATCTTGGCTATTATTGACTACTATAGCAGATATATGGAAATCGAAGTTATGTCAACAATTACAGCAAAATCAACTATAGATAGACTGGACAACATTTTTAACCGACTAGGATACCCAAGAACAATAACTCTAGACAATGCAAAACAATTTTTAAGCGAAGAATTCGAACGTTATTGCAAACTCAGGGGTATAACTCTCAACTTTACAATTCCTTACTGGCCTCAAGCAAATGGCGAAATAGAAAGACAAAACAGGTCACTTAACAAACGCTTGAAAATAAGTAATGCTCTTGGAAGAAATTGGAAGACTGATTTGAAGGATTATTTAATGTTATACTATACAACACCTCAAGCTACAACAGGCAAAACACCTACAGAGCTTTTCTATGGAAGAACAATTAGATCCAAGATCCCATCTGTAAGTGATCTAGAAACAGCCCCACCGAATACAGACTTTGCAGATAGAGATACTATCCAAAAGAGGAAAGGAAAGGAGAGGGAAGATGCAAAACGCTACGCTACAGAGTCCCAGATAGATGTTGGAGATACGGTACTGGCCAAAAGGATAGAACCATTAAGAAAGCTGGATACACCTTTCAAACCAAATGAATTCACTGTCTTAAACAGAACTGGATCTAAGGTAACTATAGAAGATAAAACATCGGGATCCCTTTTCGACAGAAATATTGCTCATGTAAAGAAGGTGTTGCCTATACCAACATCAGATGCAGACAGTTCATCTATGGTAGAAGATCAAGAAGCGGATTGGAGTTCTCAGGATATTACAGGGGATAAACCAGCACGTTCCATGCGTTTGAAAAGAGTGCCTGGTCGCTTTGATGACTTCGACCTCTCAGACAGGGATGATAACTTCAATCTACAAAAGAAAGGGAGATGTGGCAGCGGTGACTGCTAATGTAAATGTGGCAGTGTGTTGACTGATGTAACTGTTGCATAAGTGATATGTGGCTCATCTAGGAGTTTTGTAAAAGGAGATCAGTAAAGAGATGCACTGAAAAGGTTTATGAAAATAAAGTACAGAAATATTATATAAAGTATTTATTGCGTTGTCTTGTTATTTTAACAAATATAAACGATTATCACAAGGTCTAATGAAAACGCAGTATTATACGGCGAGGTATGAGGTAATTTCATCAAAAATTTCCAAATTAAATTCAAAATCATCTCATTTCCCATAATTTCCAAATGAGGTAATTTCAACCAAATGATGGATTTACATGTATCTTCATCTGCAAACATCAAGAAAAGTAGAGCGGGATAGAGTGATACCAAAAAACCGAATGTGTGAAAGAGCACCACCATGAAGATGAACATGTTCGTCTTCGCTATAATCTTCATCTGCGTTCCTATAATCAAGATCTCTGCATTTTGTTCTTCTCGCTCTATCCAACAAACAAGCATTTTGTATGTTGTATCCCTTATTTTTTGCAGAACTCGCATGAAGATACATGTAAATCCACCAAATTTGCACGAAATTCGGTAGGAAATTACGTAAAACTTTTATGAACACACCCAAATGGATTCCATTCAAAGTGGAACCCATGTCAAATGACAGGATTCAATGCAAAAACAACAAAAACAAGCGATTGACAATCTGGGCCTTCAAACAAAATTAGGAAATTTGAAATGTGAACACTTTTTTTGTAATTTGCCAAATTACCTCATTTCAGGTCTAATGAAAACGCAGTATTAGGCCGTGTGCGAATTCGTTTAAAATTACGATTAAATTTTATCCGAGATTAAATTTTGACATTTCTACGTACAGATTCACCTCACTAGTGTCAAAAATTAATCTTCGGATAAAATTTAACGCGATTTTAACTCAATTCACACACGGCCTTATACTACGTTTTCATTAGAGCTGAAATGAGGTAATTTGGCAAATTACAAAAAAAGTGTTCACATATCAAATTTCGTAATTTTGTTTGACGGTCCAGATTGTCAATCGCTTGTTTTTGTTGTTTTTTACATTGAATTCTGTCATTTTGATTGGGTTCCACTTTTAATGGATTCCATTTGGGTGTGTTCATAAAAGTTTTACGTAATTTCCTACAGCAAATTTGGTTGAAATTACCTCATTTGGAAATTTGAATTTGTATGGGAAATGAGAAGATTTCGAATTGAATTTGGATATTTTGAACGAAATTATCTCATTTGCTCTAATGAAAACGCAGTATTAGGCCGTGTGCGAATTCGTTTAAAGGCCGTGTGTGAATTATCTTAAAATCGCGTTAAATTTTATCCGAAGATTAATTTTTGACACTAGTGAGGTGAATCTGTACGTAGAAATGTCAAAATTTAATCTAGGATAAAATTTAATCGAAATTTTAAACGAATTCGCACACGGCCAAAATTGCGATTAAATTTTATCCGACATTAAAATTTGACAATTCTACGTACAGATTCACCTCACTAGTGTCAAAAATTAATCTTTGGATAAAATTTAACGCGATTTTAACCGAATTCACACACGGCCTTAACTACATTGGCCACTTTTTGCAAAATTACAAAAGTAAAAATATTTTTTTTCCCGCTAGCACAATTGGTTTGTAAAAAGGAATGTATACAATTCTTTTTAAACCAAAATTTAAGCTTCCTGCATCATTTTTATAAGTTTTCCAGTGAGAAAAACTATCCCAAAATTAGTTTGAAAATTTTTACTTTTGTACTTTTTCACTTTTTTGGCTTATGTAGTTAAGGCTTTACACTTCCTCCAAAATTTCAGAAATCTGAAATTTAGGCCGTGTGCGAATTCGTTTAAAATTTCGATTAAATTTTATCCGAGATTAAATTTTGACATTTCTACGTACAGATTCACCTCACTAGTGTCAAAAATTAATCTTCGGATAAAATTTAACGCGATTTTAACTCAATTCACACACGGCCTTAAGATGTAGATTGAATGCACGGAATGAAGTCTCGCTCGGTGGCACAGTGTTTACCAAAAATACTGAAATTTATAAAGATATGAATCCTCGGCTGTCATTAGTTTTGCCATCAAGCTACAGCAATCAGCTGACTCATAAGGTTTTCAAAGTATGTGTGTGAAAAACCACGGAAAACCCCCACATATAAGCAGCTCCACAGTTTACTACAACGTTGCAATCACTGATCTCTATAATACACTGGATATAATACACTGGATACAAAAATATAACAGTTTTTCTACTTCCAATTGGGCTTTTCCAGAATCTGACTCTGTCTTTTCTCTTTCAGTTCTTTAATCGAAAAGAAGAAAGGAAGTTCTCAATTGAAGATGACAAGTACGTAGGCAACTCAACACTTAAGGCCTGGTCAAACAGGGCCGACGGGACGTTCAATACTTCAACATGGAAGGAAAGAACGCGGCGGGCAAATTTTGTTTGTAATTTCTTACAAAGACCGCCGGACCGGGCTCTGTTTGACACGGCCTTTAAGGTATGTTCAGTGAGGCAACTCAACACTTTAGGTATGTTCAGTGAGGCTGAGAATGCCAGTTCCATTTGCTGAGATCTCAAAAATTCTACTACAACCGAAGAAGGGCAAAAACCAAAGTGGATTTTCTAAGAAAAAAAAGCAAAAGAACCATCACTTGTTTGTAAATTTGATTTTTTGTAATTTAAAATAATTGTAAAAGTGAATTTAAAAAATTTAAGTTGCAATTTTGTAAAAAATTTTGCATTTCATTATGTTATACAGTTATACCGCTATACAAAAAAAATAGGCAACTCAACATTATAACAATTCTCAAATGGCATCAACTTTCTTGTATGGATGCGCTATCCAGTGTATTTTAGAGATCAGCAAAGAAACTGAATATGAAGAAATGAATCCTTCGTACGTTTCATCCTCCAAAACCCATTTGTTTACATTGTTGTATTTGTAATTTAATTTTGTGTCGATGAATAGAAATGAAATCCAACAACAATATAGCACGGTGGTGTGAAGATAAGTACTGTGAATAAGTCACTGACCTCTATAAATATACTGGATAGCGCATCCATACAAAAATGTTGAAGCAAATTGAAGAATTGTTATACTGGCCACTCGTACACCAACTGTCAAAATAGATATAAAAAATATAACAAATATAACAATTTTGTGTTTTCAAGATGAGATGACGTCAAGAACAAAAACAAAGTAGTTTGAGGTTATTTTTTTTTGTGAAACCAACAAAGTAAAATAGTCAGTCTTTTCGTTTGTTTTTTTTTTTTTGTTTTGTATCCGATATTGGTACAAAAATAAGTATATTTTAAACTTTTCAAAAGTGGAAACGAGATCCAGGCACACCACAAGTTCGTCGAAAAATTTGGGCCTGGTGTGAACGATTATTAACAAGTAGATTTGCAGAACATTCTGCTTATACGAAACCTCAAATGGAAAATAACGATCTTGTTGCAGCCATGGAACAAGGCAAATTCATCATTAGAATGTCAAGGGATTCCCACTCACCGTTCAAGAGACACATCCAGGATAAGAAGCTGGAAATGCTCTCTCAGATTGTGACAAGGTTCAAGGTTCAGTGCGATGGCACAGCGGGTGCAATAATAGGCGAGGCTCTTCGCCAGGACAATAAAGTACGCGTGTTTTTTTTTTTTTTGATTTCACAAAAAAAAATAACCTCAAACTACTATTTTTTTTGTTTCACATAGATTTCAAAATTGGCCTCTCAGCCACCCTATCCATCTTCAATTGGAATGAAAAATACTGTTATACTTGAATGGTATACACTATCCAGTATATTATAGAGATCAGTGGAGTAAATGTGAAGATAAATACTGTGAATGTATGAGTTTTATACCGCCATTTTTACACATGCCTTCTCATTTCTTATCCACAAAAAAGCACAAAATGACGTTTTATAAATAGTGTGTGTGCAAGTGCGTGTTTCATGTAGATGTAAATGGCCGCGTTCAACCTACATCTAAAATTTCAGATATCTGAATTTTTGGAGCTTCTGATTGGCCAGCTGTCATAAAAAGTTAGATGACTTTTAGTTACGTTTAGTTACGTTTATTCTGAAATTTCAGACAAGAAAATTTCATCTGAAAATTCAGATGACAGTTGTTTGTGGTGGGGGAAGTGTAAAAAGAGCTGAAGTGCTACACATCAAATTGAACTTTATGATTTTCGGTGTGGTTAGTGGTTGATGTGTGCTTAAAGTTTTTATAATAAAATTGTAATATTTACTTATTTAATTAAAAGAACTTTCTGTTAATTGTTTAGTGACTCTTTGAATAACAAACAAACCTGTTGCTAATCTTTTTACATAAAATTTGATCTACAAAGCTCATGCTAAATTAACAATTTACGAATATGTAAAGTTCTCTTTTATTTCGATTCTATGCAAATTCAATAAGTGAATAGGGGAATTTGACACAGTGGCCGCGTTCGGGGGGTACACAGATAGGCGATCTGAGATACTTAAGTATCGGATATGTTTTCGAACGAACCGGATAGGTTACCTATCAAAAATCGAAACAGCTGAAAAATGTTCAAGTAAGTACCAAAAATTATTTTTTCTCAGATCTCTGCTGTCTTCAAAAACGTATGTTGTGTCCTTCTAATTGACAGATATCTTCATTTTGTTTATTTTTGCAACAATTTGTATATGTATTTTTATGTTTAAAAGCCAAAAACAAACAACAAAACTTAAAAACAAAAATCTACTCAAGCGACACCCGAAAAACCAAAAGTCAGCATAGGATAGTTTAGTATCCCGAAAATTTTAAGATAGCTTTAGATTTGTTTTTGACAACAGCTGTTTGGTTCATCAGCTGAATTTTCCTATGGGATTACAACAACACAAACCGCGTTCGGGGGGCAAGCCAAACCTATCCGGATAGGTTTGTGTTGTTGTAATCCCTTGTTGAAAAACTTCTGATGTCAGCTGATGCAACAACAACTCAAGGTATCTGAAAATTTTTGGGATAGGTGGATAGCCTATCTCACTACCACCCGAACGCAAGCAATGGCTTTTGACTGAAATTTCAGATTTTTTTTGCGTTCAATAAAAAAATCTGAAATTTCAGAATCTGAAATTTCAGATTTCTTTGCTTTGAACGTACCCAATCTCTCTAATTCGGGATCAGAGATTTTGATCCCGAATTATCAGGGATTGATTTTTTTGGTTGAATGAAATGCAAAAACTTGTCCGGGATCAAAATCCCTCACAGGAATCAATTTTTTTTGGCTGAAAGAAAAACGACATGAGTTCTAAACTGACCAAATGGCCGCGTTCGGGGGGTACACAGATAGGCTATCTGAGATACTTAAGTATCGGATATGTTTTCGAACGAACCGGATAGGTTACCTATCAAAAATCAAAACAGCTGAAAAAAGTTCAAGTAAGTACCAAAAATTATTTTTTCCCAGATCTCTGCTGTGTCTTCAAAATCGTATGTTGTGTCCTTCCAATTGACAGATATCTTCATTTTGTTTATTTTTGCAACAATTTGTATATGTATTTTTATGTTTAAAAGCCAAAAACAAACAACAAACAACTACACAAGCGTCACCCGAAAACCAAAAGTCAGCTGTAATCAGCTGTTCCTCAAATTGCGCATAGGATAGTTTAGTATCCCGAAAATTTTAGGATAGCTTTAGATTTGTTTTTGACAACAGCTGTTTGGTTCATCAGCTGAATTTTCCTATGGGATTACAACAACACAAACCTATCCGGATAGGTTTGGCTTGCCCCCCGAACGCGACCAATGAAATAAATGAACTGTCAGATTTCGAATAATGGCCGCGTTCAACAGCACATTTGACAGTTCTGAACTGTCATTTTTGGAGCTTCTGATTGGCCAGCAGTCATAAAAATTCAGTTGACGTCGATTGACATTTAAATACGTTTCTTACGTTTTTTTCTGAATTTTCAGATGAAAAATTCTATCTGAAAATTCAGATGACGGCTAAAAGCAAAAACAAAACAGTTCTTGATCCAGTTTTTTTTTTGGTGTGTGGTCTGATCGTCTGGGTCTCGTATTGGTTTTTGGATTTTGATTTTAAAGTGCAAAAAATAATAAAAACAGAATAAATAATTTCAGACTTTTTTGTGCGTTCAGTGTTACGTTTTTCAGAACTGAATTTTTATATCTGTCAAAAACGTGGTGATGAACGTGGCCAATTTTTTATGAAATGTTTATTTGATGTCGGACTAATGAAAAGGCAGGCAAGCCTTTTAAACAATATTTTAAATTAATTTAATTTGCTATGGCATCATCATCTACTTCTAATAGTGCTTTAAAAAAAGCCTTACAATCAGAGCCAGCTACTTCTCCAATATGCATAATCGTGCTTGGAATGGCCGGTTCTGGAAAAACCACTTTCGTTCAAAAACTCACGCAGTTATCATTCGACCACTTCAAGCCGTATGTTATTAATCTCGATCCAGCCTGCCGCGAAACACCATACCATCCCAATATAGACATTCGTGATACTGTTAACTATAAGGAAGTAATGAAGCAATATAAACTTGGACCGAATGGGGGTATAGTTACTTCACTAAATCTATTTGCCACCAAATTTGAGAAAGTTGTTGAACTTGTTAAGCGAGCTGGTGAACAGGGTCACAAGTTGTGTATTCTTGATACTCCAGGACAGATTGAGGTCTTTACCTGGTCTGCATCCGGCACAATTATAACAGAAGCTCTTGCAACCGGATTCCCAACTATTGTTGTTTACGTTATGGATGTGGTTAGATCGGCCAGTCCAACGACGTTTATGTCTAATATGTTGTACGCGTGTTCAATTCTTTACAAAGCAAGGTTACCTTTTATTGTAGCATTAAATAAGGTAAACTATTTGTAATTTCTATGTCGTCTCCTAAGATTTTTATTTTTTAAGATTGATGCTCGAGACCACGATTTTGCTTTGGAATGGATGCAGGATTTTGAGGCATTCCAGGAAGCTCTAGAGAAGGAACAATCATATGTGAGCAATCTTACACGTACTATGTCACTGACTCTAGACGAGTTTTACAAAGACTTGAAAGCGTGTGGAGTTTCATCTAAAACAGGAATCGGATTTGATAGATTCTTCGACCTGGTAATGGACGGAGCCAAAGAATATGAAAAGTAAGTTTACATCTACATTACATGGTATCTTATAATTATTTTCTATAAAACAATTAGGGATTACAAAACTGAATACAACAAGTTGCGGTTGCAAAAACTGGAAGAAGAGGAAAATAAATCTAATCAGAAGCTTAACCAAATTGCTTCAAGTACTGGTGCTGGTTCAGAAGTGCCTCTTACGACTTTTATTGAAGAGGTATAATAAAATTTACAAAATAAACAAACTTTTTAATGAAAACAATACTTCCTAGGTCTCTGTAGGACGTGAACTCTCCGATATATATCTAAAACATCCTGGGAATGAGAGCTCAGAGGACGAAGAGGGCAACGAGGAAAAACATGTTGGCTTTGCAGATGATGAAATGGAAGAACAAAACTTCAACCAATTCATTGCTCAACGAAAAACCTCACAGCAAGAGAAACACAATAAAACAAACAAAAATTGATCTATTATTTATATTTTTCCTTTCTCAAAATGTTTTAACAATTTTCTATAATTTTTAGTGGAGAACTGATGGAGTCAGTGCTCGTCTTGGTTACTGGGTATACTGTCATTTGTTTCTTAAAGTTTAGAACATTAGGCAATGTTTTTTCTACAAATTTGGGAATATAGGTTTCGATAACATCTTCGCTTGGTTCGTTTGGTGTTGACTGTTCATCATTTGAATTAATTACATCTGCATCTTTCTTGTGACCGATTACTTGCACTGAGAGCTTCCTAAGGTTGTTACGTTCATTTTCCAAAAGAAAGTCAATCAGATCCTGTTTGGTTATTGTTTTGAGAATCTCCACCTCACGCTTCCGTCTATCAAAAAGATATTCCTCACACGAGATCTCGCCCCAATTTCGATTGACCTCTTCAGCAAGTGACGCGTCTACGACCTGTTTGATTTTAATCAGCGATTCACGAACGTGTTCGTACTCTTCTTGGTCTAGATCGCTTAGAATAGTCATCATTTGCATGCGAAACGCTTCAATACGTTCTTCCACGTATTGAGCACTAAATTTTGATTCTTGACATTGTACTGTTATGGAGTAACCAGCAATACCACTATTTATTCTTACTGAAGCGGACACATCGTACCCGAGTTGTTCCTTAGTGCGAAGAGTGTCAAACAGAGGTTCATCAACAAACATCATTAAAAGGTCGAGAATTCCTTCTATGCGTAACGAACAAGGACCAATTTGGTAGAAATTGCAAACTACTGAATTTTGATCGGCTATGTTGATACCATTGCATTGAACGTAGTTTGAACCTTCTGGTATCTGACACGTACGGGATTCAATCAAATAAGTCTGAAAAAGATATAATTAAACTTAGTGAAAAAGGAACGATAGTATTTATGTAATGAAACGTTGAATGTACCTTCCCGTTTCAGAATGATATAAAACGAGCAAAAACTGGTAACTATTCAGCCCAATTCTAAAAACTCCCCGGGAAATAAAACTCCCTTCTAAGGCGGGAATGAGGGTTCTGAAGTCCGAAACATCTGTTTTGTAGTATTTGACATATAAATCAAATTTTAGAAAAAAAAAATAATTCCCGGGGATAAGGTAGAATTGGTCTGATCAATTCCAATTACTATCATTTGTAAAATATTTAGGTACTCACGTCTTTGACTTTTTGACAATTTAAGGTGGTCAACACCGAATTCATAACATTATGGGCAGTTTCTTCGGTCAAATTGCCTTGCATTAATGCTTGTATGTACAATTGCTTAGTGTAGTTCTTAGAATATTCTTGAATTTCTTCCAAAGTTATTTCTGGCAATATTGTAAACTTTTCTACAAGTGGCCAACGAATGTTCTCTAACACACTTAAGCGAATATCCCTGAAAAATAAATAATCAATTAATTAAAAAATTCGAGAAGTCCGCTATAACATACACATACATACACGGTGCATTAACAATCAGATCTTTTTTTTCATCGCACTCATTAATTACGAAGAGTAATGACCCTTGAAGCACCGTGTAATAGTTGACTAAGTGCTCAATAAAATACATTCCGAAATTGTAGATGACCAAAAAAAATGTAAATGATGTGTTGTATTTATTTATTTATTCATTCAGACCAAAAAAATCGGAAGCAAGGACAAGACAAGTCAGACCCAACTTGACTTAAGAGCAAATTATGTACATAAACTCAGCCTAATTGTGAGTTTCACCCAAACAAAATTTCACCTTAAAATTTTATGTTCGCGCGGAATTTTAAAAGCTATTGTCAGTTTCAACCGATTGAAATTTACGTTTTTCGCCTTATTGCTCTCTCGTTCTCCTACTTAAGAGGCCTCCACCCAAAAGTTCGAACTCAGATTCGAAGATCGGTAACTTCGAAACAAATGGAAAATAAAAAAACTCGTCCTCAAAACAACACGTTTGAACTTCGAACAAACTCTCTTTTTTAGGAGAAGCAGAAAAGCAAAGGCAAAAGCATACTTTTTTTATTGTTCACGTTTATTTTCTTCGTTTTACCCTAGATATTGGGAAGGGAGTAAAGCGTTTGTAAATGTATTTGTGTGTTGGAAAGGAATATGATTTCATCCTTGTGTATCGCTTATCGCAGCGCACTGTCTGTGGAGTTTTTTCTGTCGCATTTTTTTTCTTCTTATTAGGCAGTGTTATATAAATTCATTTCTGTAGGCAGGCATGTACATAAGAAAAGGATATCATTTTTTTGTAAGCGTATTGTGGTACGCTGCTGTGACGTTTTTTTCTGAGTTATTTTTTGTCTTGTATTATCTATAACTAACTAACATATACATGTTTGGAAAGTATTTGTAGGTCATCATTTTATTTGAGTGGGGAATTTTTTCCGATCTTGCAATTAAATGCTTTCAGATTGAGGGTGTTTATTTTGTAGTGTGGTTTCATGATTCATAATTGCTACCTAGAATCAATTTGATGAGATTTTAATGGGAAGCAAAAAATCCTTTCGAGAAAAAAAAAATTACAAATAAAATTTTAAAATTTTGAAAAATTTATTAAATTCTTGCTCCAATTTGTTTTCTTTGAAAAAAAATTATTTTTTTCTTTTCAACGCTTAACAGTAGGGTTCGGATTTTCATGCACTTAAAATCTGAAAATATGCGCTTAAAATATACACCTAAAAATGCAAAATATGCATTTAATATCGGTTCAATTTAAAAACACATTTTCTTCAGTCTTTAACAATAAGTTAAATTTTGTATTTATATTAATAAATAAATAACTTTACCGCATTGTACTTACACACTTTCATTTTACTTAGTTTTGTGTCGTCAGAAGGTTTTTGTGGCCATTTTTTCGGTTCTCGGTAGCAATGAAGAAAGGTTTATCGTTTAAATTTCGATCTTATTCATAGTCTTAATTTTTTTTCATTTCAATGTTTTTCCGGCACAATCTTGTCAATTTCATACATGCAGCTTTGTTTATGTAGTGCATTATAATCTGGGGTATGAATATGGTTCAAGATTGTGAAATGAATAAAAGAAATAGATAATAGTTTTAAGGTTCGCTTGCACTGATATAAAAGGGATATTTTTTACTGTCTAGTTAAATTTTTGAACAAAACATATATTCTAAAAATATGAATTTACTATAAAAATATGCAAATCTATGCGAAATATGCATTTATAGCAAAATATGCACAAAAATATGCATTTATAGTAAAATATGCAAAAATATGCACTAACGATTGAATGCCATTTTAAAGGAAATTTCCTGATTCGTATACATAATTCGTTACCTTGCTTCCAAGGTGTTCCTAAAAAAAAATGCATTTGCATGGAAATCCGATTCCTACTTATTAGTATTGTAACTAACGCAAAACTGTGAAAAAAGTGCGCAGAAATTGTTGTTTTCGTTTGCATTTTGATGACAATTCCACAATGTTTATGAGCCACCCAATTAATTCCTTTAATTGGTTTTTACGACTTCGATCCTTCGGAAAGTGAAAACGGTTCAACTAATTAATTTAAAATTTTACAGAAATATTAACGGTGTGTAATTCTTTAAAATGTCTTACCAATTTAAGTCCTGCAGTCAATATTTGTAAAGCAGTAAAAGAAGTCTTTAAGAAGTCGTTTTTTTTACCTTTTCTAAATGTAACGATCTTCCTTTATTTTGCTTTTAAATTAAGTTGTTTTAGTGAATAGTTTTGCAAAAATTAATATTCAAAGTTAAATTTCTCAAAAAAATTAAAAATAGTTTCAAACTGATTTTGTTTGAAATGTCACGTTATTAAGTGGTATTTTTGTATTTAATATTCAATGATTCCATCAATTTTAAATCAAATACTAGAAACCAGATGTCAAAATGTATCCAGTCTTTGAGAAAGTTTAAAATAATTAAAGTTAGTTTTCAACTTCCATTCGTTATTTTGTTGCTATTAAATAAGTAGTAAAGTGGATTTTCGAATAAAAACCGTCTTACGGAGATTGAATGAACTAAAATTTCGAACTATTTGAAAATAACGACTTTTTATTGAAAAAAAAGACCTTTATAAAACGTGTTATTTTTTAATGAAAATAAGCTTTTTATGCTTGTTTTTTTTTTTATTGAACTATATTATTAGAATATGTATATCATTTTGAAAAAGTTTTGTGCTATTCGTATCTTATTTAGTTATTGAAAAACACTATTAAAAATTAGAAAATTTACTTGTTTTCGAAAGCTTATAATTCAAAAATGGTGACTAAGTTCAAAAATCAGTCACGAACAAATAGAAATTCTATTTATTACCTTTAAAAATATATATATATTATACGACTACCCCTCTAGTGTTTTCAGATCGGTCTGAAAGCATTTGACAGTTTTTCGTAATTTCTCGAAACCTGTCATCGGAATAAGGCTGATTAATTGCAACGATTGAGAGTTCACCAGCGCACACATGAGTATTCTTAATCAAAATCCAGTCAAAAGTCATAAACAAGCATTTTAAGAAATTGGATTAAATTTGCATTTTTTACACAATTTACATATCAAACTAACATAGGCCGATTGTAAACAAATTTTTCAGACCCCCCGTGCCCAGTAGATAGGCGTAATATAACTGCCTAATACACATGTCTTTAGTTTCAATATCATTAACCTTGGTTTTAATAAGCTTGTAGGTTTTATTGTGATTATTTCTTGTTAATAATTGTCAAAATTTTAACTGGGTACTGCTGGTGAGGGTATGTTCTTTATTATAATAACAAAATATATTAGTTTTTTTACGATTAAATTTCTTTTTGAGATTAAAATAAAACCTCTTGTTAAAACACCCTTCAAACCGCCTTTAAAAAAAATGTGTGTACATGGGTGAAATATTTTTACATCGAAAGATCAACAAAGGCGTATAGTTAACAGTAAAACAAAAATGTTTGCCCGACCTTGCCCGACACTATAACAAAAAAAACAATTTTTTTCTAAAATGTATGTCAAAAATAATAATATTTTAGTCTAAGTAATTTTAATCTCAAAAAGGAACTTAACTTAAAAAAAACCAACATATTTTGTTATGATAATTAAGTACATACCTTAACCTTCAGTATCCACTGAAATATTTCACAATAAGCACCAACAACTAATCACAACATTAAATACAAGGTTGTTAAAATCAAGGGCGATAATATAAATTTGAAGAGGTGCATATTAGTCGATTATATTACGTCTATCTGCTAGGCGCGGACGCCCACCATTTACAATGGGGCAGCACCGATACCAATGTAAGGGGTGAGTTGCTTTTTGAATTTATTATTGAGAACAACATTCTAGTAGCTAATAGAGGCAAAGAACCCACCTTCGTTACTAAAAATCGCAAAGAGGTACTCGATGTAACTTTCTTAAGTAACTCGGATACTATCAGAATTGACCACTGGAAGGTGTTGAAAGAAGAATCCTTCTCTGACCATAGGCTCATAGAGTTTTCAATACCTGACACCCTTGACCCCCGTAAACCTTTTAGAAATCTCAGGAAGACCAACTGGGAAAAATTCAATAGGGAAGTAGGGACTGAAATTCACATACTCGATACTAACGAGTTGTTAGAACCTGCATCCATAGATACTGCTACATATAGCCTCACTGAAATTCTTGGTAAAGCCTTCGAAAGAAGCTGCCCTTTAAAACCTTGCGGACAGGGCAAAAAGAAACCACCCTGGTGGACAAGTGAGCTTGGCAACATTAGGAAAGAGACGAGGAGACTCTTCAATGTTGCCAAGCGCACAAGAACAGACAATGACTGGCAGATCTATAAAAACAGTCAAAAGAAATTCAAAACCGAAACACAAAGAGCCAAGCGTAGCTCGTGGAGAAATTTCTGCAGTCAAGTTGAAAACACTAATCAATCAGCAAGACTCAGGAAAATCCTTTCGAAAGCACCAACCGTCCTAGGTTCTCTTAAAGAAACCAATGGACATTGGACAGGATCGTGTAGCGAAACTCTAGAACTCTTGGTCAATACCCACTTTCCTGGCTGCACCTCTAACGGGAATAACAACCCACAAGCGGAGCCATGTACAGGAAATACAACACCAACGGATTTGATTACGGAGGAAAGGATAAAATGGGCTTTCAACTCCTTCTCGCCGTACAAATCACCCGGGTTGGACGGTATTTTCCCCATGATGCTACAAAAATGCGTAGACCATGTTATCCCACACTTAAAAAACATATTCCTTAGTAGCCTTAAATGGGGATATGTGCCTGAAGCGTGGCGCGAAGTCAAGGTAGTTTTCATTCCGAAAGCTGGTAAACCTAGTCATACGGGTGCTAAAGACTTCAGACCCATCAGTCTCACGTCGTTTCTCCTAAAAACTTTCGAGAGACTCATAGATATTCATATACGCAGCACATTGAGCCCGGAAGTCATTTCTCCAGCTCAACATGCTTATACAAAAGGTAAAAGTGTAGAGACAGCATTACATAATGTCGTCAGCACGATTGAAAAAACTCTTAAAGACAAAGATTATACTCTCGCTGCGTTCCTAGACATTGAAGCAGCTTTCAACAATGTCAATAACGAAGCGGTAGAAGAGGCGCTCGTAAATTTAAACGTGAATAGCGTCATCATCAGATGGATCATGTTCATGCTAAAAAACAGATCAATCAACTCAGAGTTAGGAGGAGTACAGATTAAGGTATCTACTTCCAGAGGAACTCCACAAGGTGGAATTCTCTCTCCGCTTCTCTGGACTCTCGTGATGAACGCAGTCTTGCTAAGACTTAGGTATAGTGGAGTCAAGGTAATTGCATATGCGGATGACGTAGCATTACTAGCGACAGGTAAATTTCCCTCCACAATTAGTGAACTTATAGAAAATTCTCTATCAATTGTGAACACCTGGACTAAGAAATGCGGACTATCGGTTAACCCGCAAAAAACCGAACTTGTCCTCTTCACAAACAAAAGAAAAATACCTACTTTTAGAACCCCCTCTATTGAAGGGACCCAGCTTACAATCTCCGATCACGCAAAATACCTTGGTGTGATTTTAGACAAGAAGCTTAACTGGAGTCTCAACATTAAAGAAAGAACCAACAAAGCCATGCTTGCATTCTATTCCTGTAATAGGATTTTTGGTAAAACCTGGGGACTAAGTCCAAAAATCATCAATTGGATGTACACGGCCATTGTCAGACCTGTACTGACATATGGTAATGTAGTCTGGTGGAATGCATTAGAAAAGGCTTCCAACCTTAAAATCATGACCAAAGTTCAAAGAATGGCATGTGTTGGAATCACTGGGGCTATGAGATCCACCCCAACAGCGGGCTTGGAAGCACTACTCAACCTGAAACCCCTTGATCTATACGTGCAAGAATCGGCTGCCAAAAGCGCACTTCAGCTCAGCCAAACAGGTAGTTGGAAACAAAATGGTTTTGGTCATGCGCTGATTCTACAGAAATTCATGGGAAATAGGATAAGCACTGACTACTTATTACCCCGTTTAGACTTTCATATCCCGTTCACAACCGCCTTTCCAAGCAGAGAGGACTGGCAAACTAGCGTTCCATCAACCTGCGCATCGATGGTTTCAATATATACCGACGGCTCCAAGATGGATGCTGGGGTTGGTGCGGGCTTCTTCTCAGAAACTCTTGGACTAGCCAGCTCATTCAGACTGCCTAACTACAGCAGTGTCTTCCAAGCTGAGGTTTGGGCAGTGGCGGAAGCTGCCAAACAGGTCTCAATGATGGCAATACCACGAGCTGATATCACCTTTTTCATTGATAGCCAAGCAGCAATAAAAGCTATCTCTGCCATTGAAATCAAATCGAAGCTTGTAAATTGTTGTCGCGAAGAGCTCAGGGTTCTTGGCACACAGCACAACGTAAGGCTCTGTTGGGTTCCTGGTCACAGTGGTATTCCAGGCAACGAGAGTGCTGATGAACTGGCAAGAACTGGTTCAACACTTGAGCCAGCTCAGACAGAGTCAATAGTCCAGACCCCACTTTGTATTCTCAAACAAGAAATCGAGGGTAAAGTTCTATCTACAACCAATAGAAGATGGAGCTCACTCGATACCTGCGTCATTACTAGGAAGTTATGGCCAGTATTTAATAATCAAAGAACAAAAGAGATCATAAAATTGAACAAAAAGTCACTCTCTCTTCTTGTGAGTATCACCACAGGTCACAACCTATTGGGCTACCACAAGAAAAAGATGCAACTCATCTCGGATGACTTATGCAGAGGCTGTAGTGACGAGGAAGTTCAGGAAGATACCCTTCATTACCTCTGTCACTGCCCTGCGCTATGTCATCTGAGAAGCAGACTCCTGGGGAAACACTTCTTCGACGATTTAGTGGAACTCTCTGATATTCCTAGCAAGAATCTCTTAAAGTTCATTAACGCTACTTAATGGCTCGAAAGTCCCTAATATCTCGTCTACAAACCGACCCCACAATTACTGAACAAATGCAATGATGACTGTAAGACGCACACATTCCTACGGAAGTGGCAATAAAGGAGTTGGGGCAGCTAGCCTTACACCAGTCTTGCCACTCATGCGGTGAATGTGATTGTCATTTGAATCTGTGATGGCCGTTCCTACACAAGATCGATAAAATTCTCTTGTGGTAGGGAGCGACCCTCTCGATTCACCTCAGCCTTGACATAACAGAGCAAATTTACACCATAACCACTGACCTATCAAACCCACCCACCAGGCGTTGTGGGGAGCCAATTGCTCCTCCGGGCATGGTGGGGGGAATGATCCACTCAGTGGGGGTAAAGGAGAGGAACACGCCCTCAAATGACAGCGGTGACGCAACCTCCCCTCAACCCGGTGTCAATGCTTCTGATGACAGCTACTTAAACCTCCCCGTTAGCCTTAAGCAGCTGCTTGCTGAAATCTATCCCCTTTAACGGAATACGACATGTCTTGATTTTTAGCATAGGTTTCCTCTTTTTAATAGGGTATCACAATGGATCTACATTGATCTAAGTGTGACGGTAACAAGAACAACTGTCAGCCCACTAACCTAACCTAACCTAGGCGCGGGTGGTCTCAAAAAATTTTTCAGGTCTGGTTTATGTTAGTTTGATTAGTAAAGTGTGTAAAAAATGCCAATTGAATGTATTTTCTTAAAATGTTGGTTTATGACTTTTGTCCGGATTTTGAGGACAAATACTCCTCTGTGCAGCGCACAGAGGACCCAAATGTTGTGTCTTAAAAGTTTATTTTTCCAAATTGTTGTTAAAGCTTACTTCTTTCTCAAAATATATATCAAAGGGAACTGTAGTGCCCAGCCAAAGCACTACTCCTTTTTACAGGAACAAACTGAAGCGATTTTGAACCCCCTCTAACTTCGGAACCAAAAATGTCAGAAACTTGAAACTCAGCATATGTGTTAAGCTGGACAAGAACAGGCGACTCACCAAATTTCAACTCTTTAGTAGTTCCTGAGATATAGGGCGTCAAAAATCGCGAAAACCGTAACTCAGATCAAAATTATGGAGCACTTCCCGACACCTTAGAAGGAAAAAAATCGAAATTTACAACTACAAATTATGAGAGAAATTTCTTATTTAATTCAAGACTTGTGGGCTATTAGGTCTTCTTTATTTTTATGTTTTTATCCAGATGCAACGATTCGAATGTGGTTACTTTCTGCTTCAGGCATTCTAAATAATCGAATAATCTTAAACATAGAGATTTACAATGCTTACAATTGGTGAATTGAAGATATATATACAAATACTAGCTTTGTTCGTGTACTGTCCAAAACTGCGAATTTCTAACCAGTTTATTTTTTGGTTTATATGAATTTTGAAGTATTCTCACTGAAAATTCGTAGAAACTCGTAGTTTTGGACAGTATACGAACAAAGCTACTATTATTGTTATTAATTTCCTTTAGTTTGCAAAATATTCTTAATTCTGCAGTTTTCTTTAAAAAAAACATTTATTTTAGTCAAACATTTTTGAATATTAAAATTTAAATTAATTTATTTCGAAATGTAAAACATTGAAAATTACAAGGTAAGCTTAATTCTTAAATTCTTGACTGTCAAAATACAGCAGATTGGCTGAAGGAGACAGCATCAAAACTGAGCACTTGGAAAGCGTTGCACTGGTTGCATGCTTGGAAGATGACATTCCCAAGCTTCATACCATTCCAATTTTTCTTCCAAGAAGTACTGGTCAGGAGGACAAAAAATCCTTAGCACTGATTCAGGCGCAAAATGAAGGACTGATGTGATGCGAACGCCTATCATACAAAATGGGCTTTTGTATAAACCAAAGGGGTGAGTACATTTTAGACTTTAATATCGAGAAAAATCTAGATATATTTAACGTAGCGAACACTCCTACTTTTGTAACTAGAAATAGAAAAGAACTTAACTTTCGGATCTCCGATTGTAAGTAATTTATTCAGGGATTGGAGAGTCTCCAACGAACGGTCAATGTCTGATAATAGAATTATATTGTTTACCTTAGAAAACCTTCTTACAGAGAAAACCTCTGGAAGAAACCCTAAGAAAACTAACTGGAATCTCTAGAGAAGGCATTAATATCGTTAGCACTTCGTTACTCTGATGGTAGTTTTACAAAAAATGAGGAACGAAGGGTCACTTTATTGTTAAACACTCATTTTCCGGGCAGTTTACCTAGTATAAAAAATGCAAATGAGATAATAGCTCTTAACCCAAAACGGGAGAGCTGGAAGATAGCCTCAATTATCTGTTAAGCTAATAGGATCGATTGGGTAATAAACACCTTTCAACCTTTTAAGTCACCGGGAGTAAGTAGATGGCAGTTTCCCAGACCTATTGCAAAAAGGGAAAGAGAAACTAATGCCCTATCTCATTAGCGTACTTCGTAGTAAAATTGGGAAAACGGATTCAACACACCCAAAGTCATTCAGGCCAATAAGTTTAACATCCTTTCTACTGAAAACTTTGGAAAAGGTAATTGATAACTTTATTAGATCAGAAGTATGCTTTTGAACCAACGCCAGCATGCTTACAGAGCCGGAAGATCTGCAGAAACCGCCCTGTATGCACTCACAAACACCTTGCTTTAGACAACACTTCTCGTGAAGCCGTAAACAAAGCTCTAATAAGGAAGTGCGTTCCCATCACCATCATCAGATGGATAAAGGCGGATCCACACATGTCTCGTGTGGTGTGTTGTGGAGTCATGTGTCGCTATCGCTCTAGTGTATTTCATATACGTAGATCCATATTAGTCTCGTGCGATGTGCTGTGGTGTGGTGTGTTGTGTCGAAATCTATTTTTTAACGATTGCGCCATACCACGCTATGGCGAAGACATTTTTTTAGTGTGCGGGCAAGAGAAAACAATGCTCTTGAAAACAGAATAATACAAAAATAAAAATGTTAGTTTGTAAGACAGCACGCTTGATTAATGTCCTCTGTCCACAACACACCACACGAGACATGTGTGGATCCGGCTTAAGTTAAATGCTAGGCACAAGAACGGCGGAAACATACACAAGACAATGTGCCTAGAAAGTCACCACAACAAGGGGATGTCCTCAGGGAGGGGTTCTTTCACCCTTGCTGTGGTCTTGTAGTAGATGAATTACTTTCTTCTCAAGGCATACGATGTATCGGCTTCGCTGATGATATTGTCATAACAGCCTTGGGGAAGTTCGAAGATACTCTTTGCGATATAATTCAAAGAGGTTTATCCATTACAAGGAAATGGTGCCTATCAGTTGGATTAAATATAAGCCCCATTGAAACGTGCCTGTAGATCCCCTCCATTCCTGTAGACACGCACACGGGAATGGTTGAGAGTTGTAAGTCATTAGGCCCTAGTTCTTCATGAGCTGTTGTGCCATCAAATTTATTTATTTTTTTATTTAGCTGGAGTTTTCTATTTTACGTTTTCTTTTTGGATTGTGTGTTTGTGCCATTTGCAAAGAAGCAAACAAAATTATTCCGCACACAAACAAATCGATTTTTTTGTTAACCGAATAGAATTTTTGGATGGAAGGATTTCAATATAAAATAAGTTTATTTTTGTTGTATTTTATTTGGGCTTTTTTTGATCATTAAAGTTTTAAAGCAATTAAAAGACTAATCCATTAATTTTCCCGACGTTTCGTTTGGTTTTTTGCCAACATCTTCAGGGGTGTTTAATTTATTAGACCTTCAATACATCTTACAAATTACATTTTTTTGAGGAGGGTTGTGTTAATTTAACTGTTTACTTACTTTTGTCGTCAAGTTACATTGTATTTTTAATAATAAATAAATAATTTAACATGTATATTGCACTATGGATTTAAGACGGAAAACTGATAAATATTTAATAAATTATTTGAAAAACTAGACAAAACAGAAAATTAGAACTATATATCACAGACTATGTTTATTTTATCACAGTATTATAACTCGAGCTGATGTTGTCTTTGTCCTCTTTGAAATTCATTACTCTTCTCAGGTTTTGCTGAATTCTCAGATTCTCCAAAGTGTATCGTTTGTTCGTATGTTTCTCTTTGTCAAGTATTTTGATATTATCAAAATCAGCTGTGTGTCCATTTTCAGTCATGTGTTGTGAGAGTCCAGTTGTCGATCTTTTTTTCTTAACGTCTGCTTTGTGTTCAGCTATTCGTATTGCTAGTTTTCGTTTTGTTGTCCCAATATATATAAGTCCACACTCTTCCTGCCATTACATTTAATTTCATATACTACGTCATGTTGTTGTTCCTTTGGTATAGGTGGTTTTGTATTTGTGAAAATTTTGTTAAGAGTAGAGTTGGATTTATGTGCAAACGATGTTTTCTCTTTATTTATTTTTATAGCTTGATGAAGATTTCGGTTGTCAGTGAGAGTAGGTATGATTGTTATGCTGTGGTATATTGTGGGTTCCCGGTTGCCATCTGTCATTAACATTAACAGAAATCCCGAAACCTCAATTTATCAAAATTCTACAATTCTGTTTACAAAATAATAATTATTTCAAATATAACAATATAACCTACAACCAAACGTTCGGAATGCCAATGGGGAACCCACTTTCACCCACAATAGCAGACTTAGTATTAGACAACCTATTAGACGCTTCAATAGAAAAACTTGACAAATTAAACATAAAAATAAAATACATTGCAAAATATGTAGATGACATTTTCGCAATAGTTAAAAAACAGGACAAGGAAGTCATATTAAAAACTCTTAACGGATACCACAAAAAACTGCAATTTACCGAAGAAACAGAGAAAAACAAAAGGATACCCTACCTAGACACCTTAATACATCGATCAGACAGTAAAATAATTTTCGATTGGTACCAAAAACCCATAGCATCAGGAAAAATGATCAACTACTTATCGACGCAACCACAAAAATATAAAATTAATACCGCTAGAAACTTTACCAATAAGGTGTTAGATATAAGCGATAACAATTTTCATAAAGAAAACATTAAAAAAATTAGAACAATACTACTAATGAACAACTTTCCGCACAAAATAATAAATGAACTAATAAATGACAAAACAAACCAAATAAAATATAACAATAACCCAAAAACTAAAAAACCGACAGATGGCAACCGGGAACCCACAATATACCACAGCATAACATACATACCTACTCTCACTGACAACCGAAATCTTCATCAAGCTATAAAAATAAATAAAGAGAAAACATCGCACATAAATCCAACTCTACTCTTAACAAAATTTTCACAAATACAAAACCACCTATACCAAAGGAACAACAACATGACGTAGTATATGAAATTAAATGTAATGGCAAGGAAGAGGAAGAGTGTGGACTTATGTATATATATTGGGACAACAAAACGAAAACTAGCAATACGAATAGCTGAACACAAAGCAGACGTTAAGAAAAAAAGATCGACAACTGGACTCTCACAACACATGACTGAAAATGGGCACACAGCTGATTTTGATAATATCAAAATACTTGACAAAGAGAAACATACGAACAAACGATACACTTTGGAGAATCTGAGAATTCAGCAAAACCTGAGAAGAATAATGAATTTCAAAGAGGACAAAGACAACATCAGCTCGAGTTATAATACTGTGATAAAATAAACATAGTCTGTGATATATAGTTCTAATTTTCTGTTTTGTCTAGTTTTTCAAATAATTTATTAAATATTTATCAGTTTTCCGTCTTAAATCCATAGTGCAATATACATGTTAAATTATTTATTTATTATCAAAAATACAATGTAACTTGACGACAAAAGTAAGTAAACAGTTAAATTAACACAACCCTGTTCAAAAAAAATGTAATTTGTAAAATGTATTGAAGGTCTAATAAATTAAACACCCCTGAAGATGTTGGCAAAAAACCAAACGAAACGTCGGGAAAATTAATGGATTAGTCTTTTAATTGCTTTAAAACTTTAATGATCAAAAAAAGCCCAAATAAAATACAATAAAATAAGTTTATTTTCGTGCCGTAACACAGCATTTTGTACAGTTATCAAATGTTTTGAAATACAGAATTGTGTATTCAGTATTTAAATACGGTTTCTTGGATTAACTTTGCATATGGAATTTCAGATATGCAGGGTGATTCGCCTAAGGTGTGAAAAAAGCTAAAGCGTATAGGTTGGGTCGAGATAAGAAAAAAATCGTATAGGTGGGGGGACTATTTTCCTCCGTTTGACTTAAAACAGAAAAAAAATATTATAAAACAACGGTTGTTACACTTACAATGCCATGGTATACCTTTTTGTAAAGCTAAAAATCTGTTCTTTTATTTTATTTTATTTCTTAATAAATCTGTTTTATGGAATAGTTTTTGAAATACATATTTATTTTCAAATTCAAAATTTTGAAAAAAAAAATTCAAACTGATTTTTTTTTTTAATTTTACGTAATTACGTACTAATTTTGTTTTCAAAATTCAATGCTCCTATTAGTTTTTAGTCAAAAACAGAAAAAATGTGTTTTAGTTTTTGAGAAAATTAAAAATAAAAAGAGGGGCAATTTTATAAAAGAATTGACTTGATACAGAAAAACAAAAAACAACGGTCACGGTTATAACGGCATGATATACCTTTTTCTGCTTTTATTTTGCTTTTAAATTAAGTTGTTTCAGTGGACAGTTTTTCAAAAATTAATTTATAAACTTAAATTTTTGAAGAAAAAAAAATTAAAAAACTGTTCAAACTGATTTTGTTCAAAATTTGAAGTTATTAAATAATATTTTTGTTGAATTTGTGAACAACAACTTAAAGGCGCTACCACCAATTGCTTACGAATTAATTTTTTTGGGTATTTTCAATTCGTTTTTATTTTTGTTTTGGCTGGAGATATAGCTATTTCAATTCAATATTATTCAATTTTTAAATTTTTTTCTTCAAAAATTTAAGTTTGAAAATAATTTTTTGAAAAACTGTTCACTAAAACAACTTACAAGGGGAGGATAAGATGCATGGGTCACCGATTTGGCTCATATTTGGTATATGTATAGGTACAGCATTAAAATAAGCCTTCATAACTATGAATAAAAACTAGTTTACAAATAATAATCTTTCAATTTTTTTTTGAAAAAATTATCAAAATTATTTATCGCTTCCAAAATAAGCATAGCTCAAACAAAGGTTAAAAAAAAACATTGCATCAACGAAGCCAGATGCTTACTACTGCGCTACAGACAATATTTATTTTTGTTAGCGTAGAATGTAGCTTCAAAATTTTGAAAATTCTTATTATTGATTTTCTGACCGATTGCGAGGGTAAAAAAAATAAATTTGATGGCACAACAGCTCATGAAGAACTAGGGCCTAGTGACTTACAACTCTCAACCATTCCTGTGTGCGTGTCTGCAGGAATGGAGGGGACCTACAGTTTATTGCCGAATCCGAACGGCTAACGAGCGGCACTTTTCTGTGACAGGAGATACTCTTGGAGGATTTGTCAATTCCTCGCAAGAGGCAGTAGCCGTTTTTTCTTTTTAAGTAAATAGGTGGCGAGGCTGGGGATCGAACCTTAGACCTCCGGCATGACAGTCCATCGCACTAACCATCACGCCACGGCGAGGGTATCACATCTTAAAACTTGCACCCGTTAATCTCGTGGACATGACCTATACATTACGAAATATGAGCCAAATCTGTGACCAATACATCGTATCCTCCCTTTGTTAGCTTAATAACAAAATAAAAGCCGAGAATTTTTGATTTACAAAAAAGTATATTATGCCGTTATAACCGTTACCATTGTTTTTTTTTAATAATTTTTTTCCTCTATTAAGTCAAAAACTAAAAGACATTTTTGCATCCGATTTTCTGTTTTTGATTAAACACTAATAAGAGCATTGATTCTAGAAAACAAAATTAGTTCTTAATAACGTAAAATTTAGAAAAAAATCAGTTAGAATTAATTTTTTTTTTTTAATTTTAAGTTTCAAAATCAATATTTCAAAAACTATTTCCTTAAACAGATTTATTTTTTAAAAATAAAAGAAGAGATTTCTGGCTTTACAAAAAGTTATATCATGACATTGTTAGTGTAACCGTTGTTTTTTAATCATTTTTTTTTCTGTTTTAAGTCAATTTTTAGAAAATTGCCCCTATCGGCTAAACGGAGGGAAATAGACCCCCCTCCCATACCATTATTTTCTTATCTCGACCCAACTTACACGATCTAGCTTTTTGTCAAACCTTAGGTGAATCACCCAGTATAATATTTTAAGATACATATATGTATATTAATTTATAAGTCACTTTTTGTTTTTATACGTACTTGTTTAACAGCTTGGGCTTGATTACAGCATTAAAATAAGCCTTTTTCTGATGAGCCTTGAAACATGTCAATTGCATTTGCCTTAGCTTGCTTTCAAAACTGTTTCCCAAAGAAGTCATTGTCTTCGTTATTGCATCGACTAACAAGTGAAGTTTTTCATTGTATCCATTTACCTTTATAGAAAGTGGTCAGTAATCGGAAAGTTACTGGAAGAACAAAATTACCTTCAAGACAACACCTTTTTCAGCTGGATAAAAATTATATTCCATGCCAGCACATGTTGCTGGATACAATGACTCAGCTAAATCATATTTTATGTACTGAACATAGAGTGCTGTCAATACATCATTTTTAGCATTAATACGTGGCAATGGCGATATGAAGTAGAAGTACATCATTGCATCAGGCAAGTTAAACTTGTCATCTTGTCGGAACCACAACTCACACACATCAGTTTGAAGTATTTTTTTTGGATGTGCAGGTATCTCAGGTTCACCATTTTCTTTCCATAAAATTCGAAAATCACGAGCAACGTAAATATTAGGTTCAGGCACGAAGAGTTCTGGATAATTTGGACAGTTGTTCCATGCATCCATCCACTCAGTTGGCATTTCAATAGAAGCATACTCCGTGCCAAACCATTTTTCTTTTTGGTCATAGGTTACGCAGTCATGTTTCTTTTCTGAAGTAATCATAATGTTGAAATTAAATTCGTTAAGTTGACGTATTAACGATTGTACTTGTTCGTTGTCATATTTGAAGTACAATTCCGGACCGGTGATTATATCCTTTGGAGGATAGTGCTTCATGTTCACTGTGATATTTTGGACGTTATCGAATGCGGTCTTTTGAGATTGATAACGGAAACCAGTTTCTTCGATATATTGAAGTTCCTTATAACATGCCTCGAGAGTTTCACAGGTAGAAAGTTGCTTTATGTATGCAAAAGTGGCTTCTAAAACCTAAAAAAAATATATAATTGTATTTGATTGTTTAAATTCAAGAAATATTTTTTCGTATATATGTAACAGTTTTTTTTATTTGCAAACAATGGATACAACAAACAAAAATTTAATTTGTTAGAAAAAAGAATCTTTTTCAAGATGGCGGCTAAGAATTTTGCCTTCACATTTTCTCCAAAGAACTGATATGATAGTTTTCGAGAAAAATTGAACTTCACTCCCTTTCAACCCCCTTGAACATTTTTGCCAAGGTCCAAATTTAGGGTACTTTTAGAAAGTCATAATGATAAAGCAGCTCTGTTTGTTTTTTATAAACTCAACTCGAAACAAGTGTTTAAAAAAGGTTTTGTGTGTGCCGAATATCAAAATGCATTAATTTTCAATAAACTCAGCACTGGATAAAGGGTTACGTCTTGTATCAAATAAGGACTAGGGCAAGTTATTTGATGGGAATAAAATAGTTGCTGTGGGATATCGCGAAAAATTACTACTTTGTATGAAGTTAAAAATTAAAATTCCAAGTGATTGTAACGAAAATAGATTGAATACCAAGATTTTTTAATAATACAAATTCTATATACTACTGAAATAAATCAGCCAAGTAGAAGACTTAGCACCATTTAATTGGACTTGTTGGTTTATTGATTCAAAATAGCTTTTAACGGCCTTTAGTCTATAAAAACTGGCGTTTCGTCCGGGCGATCTCACTTGGACTGATCAGTTGATTAGTGAGCGCCTTGTCAATACGCAATTTCTATTAAGTTCAGTTCATCTTACATTGATTTCATGATGAATAGCTAGTTTGAACTATATCTAACCAGATTAGAATTTCTAAGTGACGCTCTCTGAGGAATTAAGTTCAGATTTTTAGATTGCTGAGGTCTCTGAGATCTCAGAGATATTGAGAAAGCTGAACTGGCTAAATAAATTACGAAATGAAAAAATTCAGTGACGTTTAGATAAATGTCAATTCATGTTGATAAATGTGCAAGCGCGTGAGTTAGTTCTTTATTTTGTGCAAGTGAAATTAAAAAAAAAAATAACAAAAAACGATTATTTAGTCTAGAAGCAATAAAAACGTCCGATGTCGATAAGATACAGAATTCATCTCAACTATCCGAAGATAATTTTCAAGATGCCTTGTATTTTTTTATTATTGTGTCAGCAAAACTGACTGACTAACGTCTTCAGTGATATTCATGTTACCTGTTTGCTCCGTGAAGGAATGTGCAAACTGCAACATATTATGTGAGAACAGAAGAATTCCCGTATATTAATTAAAAGTATCCGCTAACCAGATATCTAATATAAATGGGAAAGAATGTGTCTTATACATAACTTCTCTCCCTTTATTTTAAAATTCTCCTAAATTTTATTATTAATTTTTACTTTAATTTTTTTTTTAATGATTATACTGAAAATAATATAAAATTATTAAAAAGATTATCATAAGAAATGCCAAAAGAAATGTTCTTATGATATTGCAATTCTTCAATTTTTTTAATATTATTTTCATTTTCCAGGATAACATCGTCTTGTCGATAAAATTGTTAAAATTTGTATGCATTGGATAATAAAATCTTTCTCTTTTACATTTGAAAAATAATGATATAAAATTTTTAATTCACATTTATTAAAATGGATCAATACATTTCCAGTTATATTTAAATTTCTTTCACCACAATTTTGGTTTATGTTTAATTGATTTGCATTTTTTATAACGATTGTTTCATCATCTAATGTCAATATTTCGGTTTAATTGTTTTTTTATGAGCTTACAGTTTTGTTGAAAAATACAATGTTTACTTAGATTTTATTAATTCAAGGATTTAAGTTCTTTATATTGATACGTTAAATTACTATTTTTAAATACGATTTCATTTGAATAATCTATTTCTTTGTGATCTTTTTTGGTATTGGAAAAATAATTCTTAGTTGTATTTTTACAGTTTCTTTTGGAATCTTAATAGCAAATATTAACTCATTTTCTTTAATTTTAGTTATACCTAATTTTATATATTTCATTTTATTTAAATCTATATCATACATTTGTATTTCTTCATCTGTAAGTAAATTTGGATGTAAAATACCATTTCTGTCTGATGCTAAATTATCTTGTATGTGTTCAATTTTGTCCTTTATTATTTGTACTTTTAATAGTTGGTCATCAAATAAATTGTGATTTATTGTCTTACTGCATTATTTAACTGTCCTAATATTACTGTTCTATCTTTTTCAATTATATCCTTTATTTGTTTAAAGGATTTTCTAAAACTAATCGTTAATTAAAATTTGTTGGTTCAAGTTTGTGACTGCATTATAATTATTTATTTCTACATTTTTTAAATGTTCTTCAATATTAACTCTGTCCTCCTCATCCATAGTACCAAACAGCCATTTTGATGCACTACTACATTTACTAGTCCTCTTTTCTGTCTGTTTTCTCGGGGTATAATGGTTTTTACTTTATTTTTTAAGTGGTTCAGTTCTATTTTGAGTAGTCCTTTATGTTCTGCGTCTAGTTTCTCCACGTTTTCTTAAATATCAATTAAAATGTCTATAATCGTGTGGTCTAATCACATGGATTAGTAGTAGCCCGTGGCGTAATGCTTAGTGCATTGGACTGTCATGCCAGAGGTCTGGGGTTCAATACCAGCCGCTTCCACCTTAAGTTTTTTTCGGAGCTACTACCCCTTGCGTTAAAATTGTATTTATACCCAAAGCGGGAAAATGCTCCCATGTAGAACCAAAAGATCTCAGACCTATAGTCTATCATCATTCCTTCTCAAAACATTTGAACGACTGATTGATATCCATTTAAGAACAAGCATCGATGCCAGACTTTTGTCTACTGCTCAACATGCATACTGCAAAGGGAAATCAGTGGAAGCAGCTCTCCACACACTTGTGCGTACCATCGAGTACTCCCTACATCAGTAGTGAATGAGCTGCTAAGATGTCTGGAGGCGGAGGGTTACAGAGTGATTGCTTATGCGGATGACATTGCTATTGCCGTATCAGGCAAGCATCCTGAAACCTTAAAAGATCTCTTACAATATGCTCTAAACAAGCTAACAAAATAGTTCGATCGGTGTGGACTGGATGTTAACCCCCACAAAACAGATCTTGTCCTTTTCTCCAGGAAATATAAAATTCCCCCTATAGACCCTCCTTATATCAAAGGTGTACCACTAACATTCACAGACGAAGCAACATATTTGGGTCCTATTTTAGATAAAAAGTTAAGTTGGAAACCTAACATTCAGGAAAAAGTTAAAAAGGCCGCCACAGTGGCACTCTTCTCATGCAAAAAAGCCATTACTTATTGGCTATACACATCAGTAATCAGAGCGATTCTAACTTATGGTGTGGCGGTATGGGGGACCGCTCTAGATAAAACAACCTATTGTGATAAACTGAGCAAGGTTCAACTTTCAGCATGTCTCTGCATGAGCGGAGCACTTCGTACGACTCCTTCAGCTGCACTAGACATTCTGTTCTATCTTTCACCCCTCGATATTTTTGGCAAACAGACAGCAGCAAGCACAGCCATTCGTCTTACGAACTCTTCGCAGTGGATTAATAACGGGATTGGTAACTCCATCATTCTGAACTCACTCGGATCAATTCCCAGTAATATCGGCTTCACCATCCCACAATTCCAGTTTGATAAAAACTTCCAGGCAACCATCTCTTCCATATCTAACTGGGAGGATGCGGCTTTTTTGAATAATGAATCTATTGATTTCTACACCGACGGATCAAAAACTGGTGACGGGGTTGGTGGAGGTGTATACTCAAACAGACTAAATTTAAGTCTCTCTTTTTCGCCTTCCCAATTCCTGTAGCGTATTTCAAGCAGAACTCTTGGCGATAAAAGAAGTCCTATCTCGGCTTAAGGAAAACGTGATATAGATAGCCAAGCAGCCATTAAATCATTGGAATCTATCTCTACCAACTCAATAACAGCATTTAATTGCCGATCATCTCTCATGGAGATGGCACCAAAAGCAACTATCACGGGTGTTCGGATTTGCGACCAAATTGTAAAACGGAAACGAAAACTGAATCCGTACGGATTGAAAAAGTTTGTTCTCACTTTCGAACGGATTTAATTTGCAGTGCAAGTAACTTTTTAATTAAAAAAAAATTTTCAAGTCAGCAGTGTCTGTTCTGAAGAGCTGTCAAACGAGTTTTGATTTTAATGTAGCTGATTTCAAAAGTTATTCTTTTATAATATGAACTAGCCGCGTCAGTCGCTTTGCAGACTTAATAATAGAATGTAACATAAATTTATTTCATCATATTAAAAAAATAAATTATGTATGTACCTACATACATACCTATGTATGTTCATACCTACTTATATTTTTATTCAAAAAATTTTTATTATCAAAAAAAAAACATATTATGTATTTATAATAATAAATGTGAATAATAATAATAATAGATATGTAATATGTGTATGTAGGTATGTATGTATGTAATTGAATTATGTAGGTATTTGTTTATTTATTTATGTATTATAAGTCATCATACCCAACTTCAGTGAGCCCATGACAGTTGCTCGACTGACGAATGCTACATATATTTTTATGTTTTGCCTTCAAGTAAATAGTTTAGCTATGATAATCCAATTATTAAAACCAAGTGCATTTCTGCCCCCCAAGCTCACGACTTGCATTGTATTATATTTTAAATTCATTTAAAAAACTCTATTCTTGTAAATTTGGCCGTTAGAATTGAAGTTATAAATTAAGCGGAATTGTCTGTAAAAAGAAACTTCCCTCAGCTACCCCGCTTGGGTACGCCTTTTGCTGTGCAATAATTCTACAAAATAAATAGGGAATTAATTAAGATAAGGGGTGAAAGTTACTTCTTGCCCCTCCTTGCGCACGCCCTTGTGTTGCATAACATTTAATCTTCATTTAAGGAGTCTTACCTTGAAAATCCAACAATTAGAAATAAAGTTTTAAATTAAGCCGATTTGTATGTAATTAGCACCCCTCTATCACCTTTGCGTACGCCCTTGATTGTGAATAACTCAGCAAAAAAAAGTTAGAAAAATTATTTTTATTAAGGGTGCAAATGCCCCTTTACCCCTCCTGGCACACGCACTTGTATTGCATTACATTTAATCTTCATTTTAAAAGTCTTTCCTTGAAAATCCATCAATTAGAACTCAAGTTGTAAATTTAACTAATTTGCATGTAATATGCACCCTCCTATTACCTTTGCGTACGCCCTTGATTGTGAATTACTCAGCAAAAGAAGTTAGAAAAATAATTTTTATTATTCATTTAAGAAGTGTAACCTTGAAAAACCAACAATATTAGAGCTCAAGTTGTGAATTTATCCGATTCGCATGTAAAAAGCACCCCGCTATCACCTTTGCGCACGCTCTTGATTGTGAGTTAAAAAAAGAAATAGAAAATTATTTTTAATTAGGGGTGCAAATGCCCCCTTAACCCTCCTTGTGCACGCTCTTGTATCGCATTATATTTAATCTTCAATTAAGAAGTCGTACCTTGAAAATCCAAAAATTAGAACTCAAGTTGTAAATTAAGCCTATTTGCAATAATAAGCACCCCTTGCACACGCCCTTGATTGTGTAATTGCATAGGTACTTAGCAACAAAAAAAAAAATTGAAAAAATAATTTGATAAGGGGTGCAAATGCTCGGTTACACCTTTTCGCGTACGCCCTTGTGTTGCATCACATTTAATCTTCATTCAAAAACTCTAACCTTGAAAATCCGACCATTAGAACTCAAGTTATAAATTAAGGCTGGTTTGCATGTGTGTAATAAGCGCCCCCTATCACCCTTGCGTACGCCCTTGACTGTTTAATACTCAACGAAAAAGTTAGAAAAATGATAATTTTGATACGGGGTGCAAATGCTCTCTTACCTCTCCTTACGTACGTTCTTGTGTTGCATTACATTACATTTAGTCTTCATTTACAAACTCTCACTCTAAAAATCCGAACATTTGAACTTAAAGTTATAAATTAAATCGATTTGCATAAGCACCTTTGCCTACGCCCTCAATCAAAAAAAAAAATTAGAAAAATAATTTTTATTAGGAGTGCAAATGTCCCCTTACCCCTCCTTGCGCACGCCCTTGAGTTGCATTACATTCCGTTCACCATCACAAACCACCCACCACCTAACCAACCACTTTCAGTACAAACATTTTTTTCTGCTAGAAAAAATATACCTACCTACTCATATACCTACTCCGCTCATGTTCTTCTTGCTTGAGAATACCCTACCGACTCGACTGCTTACGTTTTTTTTATATGAACTCTTACGCTAAACCTTTACACAAATATTTCAACGCACTTGCACATGGTTTGAATTGTTTTTTTTTTTTTTTGTATTCTCTCATTCTCCTTCGAAAAAGTTAGATACTCAAAATTTTCAATGTAGATTTTAGTATGGTACTGAACGGACATTTCACCTTTCTAAATATGTAATCAAAAATAAAATCCGACAATTAGAACGAAAGTTAGAAGCTAAAGTATAGTTCTAAATCGGCACTTTTTCACATTTCACACAAAACGATGTCTTACCCACTGATGACCAGCCGTGGACAACGAACAATCATACCCATTTTTCAAGATTTTTGTGTAATTTTTTGATGGAAACAAAATTCCTGAAACATGGATAATTTTTTTTTCATTATCTTTCTAATGGTGTAAAATTTGTGTCTCTATCAAAGGCGTATTATTCAAAAGTCAACTTTTAACATTTTATAACTCAATTCGTAGATTTTTTAGAATTTTTTTTTTTAATTTAAAAGTTTCTTGTATTTCAAAGATCTATCAATTAAAATTAGAAGAAACATTCTATCCCCTCCCGTTTAGAAAGTAGTTTTTCGACCTTTAATCAAAAAAACTCTATTTTACCTTACTTAAAATTGAATTTCAAAAAATCCCGTCTTAGTGCCTATACATAAAATTCTCTATTAAATTATTTTATATTTTTATAATTTACAGTATAAGCTGTACAATGATGAGTCAGATGAATGAATCAGTGAGTGAGTCACCGGTTCTTTCATTTATAATATTTAATTTATTTTAAAGGTTTTATTAAGTTCTTTAGCATGTGGTTTTGAGTTAATCACTTATTTTAAACAAAGATAGATGAGTTATGTTTGTTAGTTTCGTCTCAAAGTTTTTGTATTTGATTCGGAAGATGTTGGTACCTCTTTGGATTCTTCTCGAAAAAGAAGATACTGTTGCATCCATCCAGAAGCATCCCTCCTTGGTAGTCCTAAGGCATTTAAATAATTCGTCAGTTCTTCCCATAATCTATCAATATATTTTGGCCTGTTGCCAGTCTTAACCCATCATCTCCATAGGTTGGGATGCTTTTTTATAATAGCAACCAATAAGGCTACATGAAATTTGGCCCCAATTAAATTGACCCCAAACAGAAAATGAAAAATAGCCCCAAATTGGAGCTTTTTTTATAATGCAAAATAACCCCATTTTCAAAATAAAAAAATTACCCCAAAGTAAATGAAAAAAGCCCCAATAGTCCAGTCAACGAAGACTCAAAATCATAAAATAAATGAAATAAATCGTGTAGTCTGTATTATTTTTTTAAGTGGTAGGGGTGACCCCCAGGTACAACATACTAAAAGTCCCCAGCCCAGGCCCGCGAGCTTTAGACAGGAGGGGGGGGGGTAAAGGTCCCCTTTTGTACTATTTCGTAAATATTTTGAAAACCAAGAGTATTAGCGGAAAAGTTTACACTACAATATGAAAGTAAATTAAATTTTCTTCAAAATAGGTTTTTATTCATATTTTTGCTAGGAGCAATACTAAGAGAGATATGGGGGGTACAAATGTCAGAAAATCTGAAAAACCATGTTAATGCTTTCAAAATTTAACGTTTTTTGATGAACTAACCATGAATTTATAGAAAAGGTAAATACGTATCGATTTATGATAGTTCCATTGACTTGATGAGAAAGAAGGTATGGGGTTAAAGAAGGTGGCGAGAGTTAAAATATCCTTATTTAATTTATTTGATACAGTGTTTTTTGTGATATGAAAAACACTGTATCTTCAAAAGTAAGAAGTATGCAATGTATTTCCAAGTTATTGACCAATACTTTGTGAAATAGTTTAAAGAGATATATTAAGAAAAAACTTACTAAGGAGGGGGGGGTCTAGTTGCCCCCACTTATACGGGAGGGACCATTTTCTGAAAAAATTGGATCAAAGTGCATAAATAATCATTTAAAAACAACGGAAATATCTACAATGCTATACTATAGTTTTTTGAAAATTAAAACACCTATTTTATTATTTCACTGCTAAAGCAAGTAATTTAAGTTAAAAGTTTTTGGAAAAAATTGACTTTAAATCAAAAATTAAAAAAAAAAAAAAAAAGTTAACTTATAATAATTTTTATTCAAAATTTGTCGTTATAAAGTACTAGATTTTCGTTTAGTATTTGACACTATTTTTAATCCTTACGTGAACACTGAAAACTAGATAGCTATAAGTCTTTTAGTTTAAGAGAAAATTGAAAATTTTGAAAGCTACTACTTTTTTTAGAAAATTATTTCTGTAGAGTAATTAGTACATTGAAATGGTCAATGTTGTAACGAATAAAAATTAAGTTAAAAAAATCATGTAGTCTGGATTGTTTCTTTAAGTGGTAGGGGTGACCCCCAGGTACAACATACTAAAAGTCCCCAGCCCAGGCCCGCGAGCTTTAGCTAGGAGACGGGGGTAAAGGTCCCCTTTTGAACTATTTCGTAAATATTTCGATAACCAAGCGTTTAAGAAAAGTGTACAACACAAAATGAAAGTAAATTGAATTTGCTACAGAAAAGGTTTGTTCATACTGTCGCCAGAAGTGATACTAATGGAGATTTGGGGCTTAGAAATTCAACAAGTCTATAAAAAAATCGGTAATTACTCTCTACAAATTTAGTTTATATTTACGAAATAGTACAAAAGGGGAGCTTTATCCCCCTCTACTGGCTAAAGCTCGCGGGCCTGGGCTGGGGACTTTTAATATGTTGTACCTGGGGGTCACCCCTACCACTTAAAAAAATAATCCAGACTACATGATTTTTTTAACTTATCTTTTATTGTCACAACATTGACCGTTTCAATGTACTAATTACTCTAAAGAAATAATTTTCTAAAAAAAGTAGTAGCTTTCATAATTTTCAATTTTCTCTTAAAGTAAGAGATTTATAGCCATCCAGTTTTTAGCGTTCACCTAAGGATTAAAAACAGTATTAAATACTAAACGAAAATCTAGTACTTTATAACAAAAAATTTTGAAAAAAAATTATCATAAGTTAACTTTTTTTTTTTTTTTTTATAATTTTTGATTTTAAGTCAATTTTTTTCAAAAACTTTTAACTAAAATTACTTGCTTTAGCAGTGAAATAATAAAATAGGTTTTTTCATTTTCAGAAAGCTATAGTATAGTATTGTACATGTTTCCATTGTTTTTAAATGATTATTTATGCACTTTGATCCAATTTTTTCAGAAAATGGTCCCTCCCGTATAAGTGGGGGCAACTAGACCCCCCCCCCTCCTTAGTAAGTTTTTTCTTAATATATCTCTTTAAACTATTTCACAAAGTATTGGTCAATAACTTGGAAATACATTGCATACTTCTTACTTTTGAAGATACAGTGTTTTTCATATCACAAAAAACACTGTATCAAATAAATTAAATAAGGATATTTTAACTCTCGCCACCTTCTTTAACCCCATACCTTCTTTCTCATCAAGTCAATGGAACTATCATAAATCGATACGTATTTACCTTTTCTATAAATTCATGGTTAGTTCATCAAAAAACGTTAAATTTTGAAAGCATTAACATATTTTTTCAGATTTTCTGACATTTGTACCCCCCATATCTCTCTTAGTATTGCTCCTAGCAAAAATATGAATAAAAACCTATTTTGAAGAAAATTTAATTTACTTTCATATTGTAGTGTAAACTTTTCCGCTAATACTCTTGGTTTTCAAAATATTTACGAAATAGTACAAAAGGGGACCTTTACCCCCCCTCCTGTCTAAAGCTCGCGGGCCTGGGCTGGGGACTTTTAGTATGTTGTACCTGGGGGTCACCCCTACCACTTAAAAAAATAATCCAGACTACACGATTTATTTCATTTATTTTTCCTTCGTTGACTGGACTACAAGAAAGAAATACTCAAACGAAAAATGGCCCCAAATTTATATACATAAAGCAACAACAACATATGAAATTGGAGCCAGTTTTCATAATGCAAATTAACCCAAAATTAAAAAATGAAAAGAGGCCCCAAAACAATGAAAAATGACCCCAATTCACAAAATTTAATTAATTTTGTGTTGTTGTTCCTTTCTATATAAATTCCTGAGGCCATTTCTCATTTTTTGTTTGGGACCATTTTTCATTGGGCAAATTTCATGTAGCCGAATTGTTCTTGTGTTGTATGCTTCCCCCTATTTATTATTATTAAATATAACATTTTTTATTAAGAAACAATAAAAACTTACATTTATCATCAACCGAATCTGCAATCCGCCAACAAAAAGATGATCGACATGAAAACGTCAAATTTTTGGCGGATTGCAGATCCGTTCGTTTTGTAGAACACCCTTGAATCCATAAAATCTCAAACAATACGGAATTCAGAACTGCGATAATTCGAAAACGGGACGTTTTGGTATTCGAACGAAAATCAGAACAGCCGTGTATATAATTAGAATCAGTAGTATCAGTAGTACAAAGACTGTTCTTTTAATATCTTCTTCCTTAACCAATATCTGATAATAGCCTTTCGTTAAATCTATGGTTGTGAAATAGTTAATTCTTCCCAACTTGTCTAATATGGCGTCCATATTAGCATATTAGGAATTGGTTGTTTGTCATCGATAGTGATTTCATTTAGTTTTCTATAGTTAATAACTATACGAAACTCTTGAGTTCCTGCCTTACTTTTTCCTCATGTTTAGGAGGGTAGCTATATAATTTTGCATTAACCTGAGGGTCAGAATTTGTCTTTATCGCATGTTTTATTACTAGAGTGCTTGTTAGCTTATCTCCTTCTTTAAAAAAACAATTTTTAAAATCTTTGTATTATTTTCGTTATAGCTGAATACTCTTCTTTATTCAAATGGTCAAGTTTAAGTCGATTTATTATGTCAATATCGTTTATTGTTTCCAATGTATATATTTCGTCATATGTGTATTTCTTATTTATAGTTATTTCTATAGTAAGCAGTTTATCCGAGGCTAATTGATAAAAAAAACTCAGTGTTATTAACTTCGTCGGTATTCTCTAAATTATTTGTTTCTATATATACTGTAGACATAGGTTCTTCATACTTTTGAACATTCTGATTTTTAGGGCGATTTTGACCCGAGTTTCCGTTATTATTTGGATTACAATTTCCCGAACTTCTGGGATTTGCACCATAAAAATTACCTCAATTTCCATTATTACAATTATTAAAGTTACTGGTATTCTTACTATTTGAATTATTAAAGTTACCTGATTTCTAACTATTTGAATTATTAAAGTCACCTGAATTCATACTATTTGAATAATTCTTACTATACTGCTGATTGTTGTTGTGGTACATATTATTTTGATTTCCAAAATATTTTGATTTATTCTGATTTTTAATTGGTCGATTAGCATTTTTATTTGCACTATTTTTTTTTTAAATTCATCTCCAATACAGCTATACTCATACCTTTTTCTTATCATTGTTTCAAAGATTCTGTCTAAATGTTTTTCTTCGTAAATTTTATCTAGTAATACACCCTGACTCATATCTTTAATCATATTTACAAGATGGCGCTACCGCTTTTATAATATTCTTTAATTTCATCGGTTTTATATTTAAGTTTTTGTGTTTCTAATAATAACTCACTTACAGTATTAACTTTCTGAGTGTAGATAATTCTGTATTTTGCACTGGATTCCACATCTGGTCTATAGTATAATTTTAATTGCCGTTTTATCTCCTCACAATTCTCTGGATCCGGTACATTTATAAGTTTCTCCTTGGCTCTTCCCTGAATTTTTTCGTTGTATATAGATCTGATCACAAACTTTTTTAAAGCTGTGTTTGTCACATCTCCAATGTATTATGTAATATTCTACGTTCCTTATAAAATTATTGATGGTTACATCACCTTTCCCGGTGAATGTGCTCATGTGCTTTATTTAACGAAGTACTCTTTCTTAGTCCAATCGAGCAGCTTCTCTTGTCTGTAGAATCTGGAGTTCTGTGTTCAGCTGTTCTAGCTGCTGCTCCCTCATCCTTAACTGCTCTTGGAGTTGTTCCATCTCAAATTCTTCTAGATTTCTGTTCTCGTCGAATTGTTTTATTTTTGCTTGACTCCTCATCTTCATCAATTATTTACACTTTTCGTGTTTATCAATTCTGTTTTTTTTTCACTTTTGCACGTTAAACTACAATTTTATACTTTGTTGCTTTTGTTATTGGGTTTCACTACTTATCTTTTCAATATTCCCGAGTATTATTTATTGTGAACGGTCACTCTTTAAGCTTCGCAATTTTTTTCGAGGTTGTTCGTAACACTAAATCCTTATTTTAATTAAAAATGATCCTACTGACTGCGCCAGTTAATTATTTATTTTGTGCAAGTGAATTAAAAAAAAATAAAAAAAAAAAAAACGATTTTTTAGTCTAGAAGCAATGTTATTAAAAACGTCCGATGTCGATGAGATACAGAGTTCAACTCAACTGTATTGTTTTATTATTGTGTTAGCAAAAATGACTGACTAACCTTTTCAGTGATATTCATGTTACCTGTTTGCTCCGTGAACTAATGTGCAAACTGCAACATATTATGTGAGAACAGAAGAATTCCCGTATGTTGAATATACTGAGTATCCGCTAACCGGATATTTAATATAGATGGGAAAGAATGTGTCTAATGTCGTTTTTCTTTTGCAAATAGGGATTTTGATCGCGGATCACGAATTTTCTTGGCAAAAGAAACGCAGATTGGATTTGTTTTTTGTTTGCAAATGTGTGTGTGGGATGTCAAAATTAATTTTGTCAAAAATAATTTTAATTTAATAAAGCAAAAAATAATTTTAATAGGCAAAGAATCAAAAACGGAATGCAAATGAAAAAGAAAAACACAGAATCACACTAAAGCGCAAAATGGCGTTTTATAAATAGTGTGTGGGATCACACAAACAAAAACCACATTATACATATGTAACTGAAACAAAAACCACATTATACATATGTAACTCGTGTTATATGTACATAGTAAATTCCTCTTGAATTCGGGATCAGAGATTTTGATCTCAAATCTTCAGGGATTGATTTTTTTGGTTTAAAGAAATGCAAAAACTTGTCCGGGATCAAAATCCCTCACAGGAATGATTTTTTTTCGGCTGAAAGAAAAACGACATAAGGCGCTACCCAAAGAGCGATTTCAAAAACTAATAAGAGGAAATTATGAATTTAGAGTAAAAGTTTTTTTCTAAGAAGAGGAAATTATGAAATTAAAGTAAATTTTGTTTAAGTAAAATATTAATAAGTGAGTGTTGAAGATAAAAATTTAACCATTTTTCTTGCAATGCTTCTGCAGTTTGTCCTCCACTTTTTCCTAACTTTCATATGTATGTATTCCCCTCTTCGTTTTTTCTTAACTTTTATCTTATTTCTTGTAATCTTTTATCGTTATTATATTTCACAATCAGGATAATATCCTTTTATAGACGTCGTTTTTTATTTACCCTGCACTACATTTTTTTTCATGAAACAGTAAAGCAAACATGCCAAAAAATATGTATGGTATCCACATCAATAATTATGACATGCGAACATTTTAGCATACAGCCATATTCTACTAAACCTTCGCGTGAAAGTTTGTGTTCTGCTATCCGTTGGAGGGAAATAATTGATCCAAATTTTGTAAAAAATTCGATAAAAACATAATTTAAACAATTACATTCTTTTAAGAATTTCAAAACTAAATATCAGTTAAGATTTGACTGAAGATTTAAAAAAATAATTTATGGCAAATTGAATGAAACTTTCACGTGGATCGAAAGTTTCGATCCGATCGAATAGCAGAATAGGGCTGATAGACTTTTTTTCGCAAGGGAACTTGAAACTAGGCTTTATGTGAAGATTAATTTTTAACACTAGTGAGGTTAATCTGTACGTGAAAACATCAACATTTAATCTCGTATAGAATGTAATAGATATATTAGTCCATTTCGCACACGGCCTTATAAGACCGAAAGGGTGGATTTGAATATCCTAGCTCTACCAGACATGCTATGGTTTGGATTTTTTACAAACTTACTTCTTTCAAATGGAAAAGTCCTTCATCTGTTAGATATATGCAAATATTAAAAAGTGAGTAAATGCTATTTGAATCAAAACCAGAATCATCGACACCAGAAATCAGTTCCATCGCCCACAGTCTGTAAAAAAGGCATGTTATTAAGTCTACGTGTTTCTTGAAGAGTTAACTTACTTATTTCGAAGATAGGCACATAAACTACCCTTTCCTTCGTATCCTATTATGTATGATAAAAAATGATCCGGCTTACAGCGGTATGCCTATAAAAAAAATAAGTAGTTTTTAAGATTGAATTTAAAAAAAAAGTTTATAAACTTTGCCTTTCTAAACGCTGGAAGGCACCACGTTAGCTCCACCTTACAAACGTTTTCCACAGGTTTAACGAAATAAACTCTCTCATAGAATTCTGGTCTAAAGGCATCACGATAGCTTAACGCAGAAAAGTCATCTCCAGCCTGATTATTATTTGGTATGTCTTTAAAATGCTTCACTGCCATTTCTTCTAGGTCTTCAATGGGTAACCTAGCTTGTAAACACACGTACATCCGATGACTGCTATAATGTCTCAGGCGAAATTCATGAGTCTTTTGGTATAATACCTCGTCATCAATACTCTCCTTTAGTGACTTCAAGTTTCCCCAAGCGAAAATACTGTTTGGATAGTTTGGATTTGCGAGGGAAGCAAGTAACTGGTCTCGGCGAGCCTCGTCGTCGAGAATAGTGTTTTGAAATTCAGATTCGACGGCATCTCGTTCTCTTGTCATTGCCTCTTTCTTCATGAGAGGAGCCTTAAACAGAGCTGAAAATATTTCTATAGTGCTATTCAAGTGTTCTTCGGAACATTCAAAATAGAACATTGTCTCCTCGCATTCTGTATGAGCGTTGTCAAAGCCCCCGCACTTCTTTACGTGTGCATCGAAGGCATTTTCTGCTGGAAATTTCTCCGACCCCATAAATATCATGTGCTCGAGAAAATGGGATAGACCTTGGTATTCTTTGGGATCTGAGAAAGATCCTACATCTATCATGAGTGCACATGCAGCCAGTTTTTCATCCCCTTCATCCGAATCATTATCCTCCTCATCTAGGGTTACATCGTGGTCGGTGTCAGTATCCACCCCATCTTCATCGTCGTCGGACTCTTCAGAGTTAGAGTCATCTGTTGTATCAACAGAGGAAGTCGTAAAGCCATCATGTGGCACGGGAGTTGGATCAGATATAAGCAAAACAAGGATCCCGTTGGGTAGCTTAAGGGTTCTGTAAAAAGCAAAATCTTGTTTAGGATATAACAAATCACAGCAAACTGAATTGATCGCACTTGTAATGCTTCTTATCGTTTTCAGATTTATTAGGTATGTCTAAGTAATTGACACCAATATCACCAGTTCTTTCCATTGCTGAACAGCTTATTGTTGCAAATGTGTTTTGGCGAAAATAAAATTGACTTCGTAATCAATTTACGGTGATTAAATCAATTTTCTGATTAGGGAGTTTTATAAGTGTTTTTAATATGCTAATGGTTTTGAGAAAACAACTGAACATTTACTATTTTAGAAACGAATTTTAATTAGTAAAAAATACACCGACGATGACTTGTGCAGTATGGTCTGGTGCGTTTCTTTTCTGTAAAATAATTGCTGTCAAAAAAAAAGTGTGAACTGTCATTGGCTGCGTTCAATGGGTACATTCAATTCAAAAAATCTGACATTTCAGAATCTGAAAATTCAGATTTTTTCGTTGAACGCAAAAAAAAAATCTGAAATTTAATGTCGTTTTTCTTTTGCGAATAGGGATTTCGATCCCGGATCACGAATTTTCTTGGTCCCCTTTCACACGTAGATACTAGTTGCTGGTGATTATTTTGACGTTTTCTTTAAATCTCCTTAACAATCTCTTGTACCTTTCATACGCAAGCAACAAAAACCCGGAGATTTTCTTTATTTTCCTTTTAAACTACCTTGGTTGAACGCACACAAACGTAGTGTGAAGAGAAACGTCAAAAAAAATCTCCTGAATTTGTTGACCGAGGAGATTTCATTTCCCCCTCTTTCTTCCTGCCCTTCTCGACTATGAACTAATTGTTGCCGGCAACTCAGTTGCCCTGTGTGAAAGGGGACTTGGCAAAAGAAACGCAGATTGGATTTGTTTTTTGTTTGCAAATGTGTGTGTGGGATGTCAAATTTAATTTTGTCAAAAATAGTTTTAATTTAATAAAGCAAAAAATAATTTTGATAGGCAAAGAATCGAAAACGAAATGCAAATGAAAAAGAAAATCACAGAATCACACAAAAGCACAAAATGACGTTTCATAAATAGTGTGTGTGCAAGTGCGTGTTTCATGTAGGTGTAAATCTCCCTTTAATTCGGGATCTGAGATTTTGATCCCGAATTGTCAGGGATTGATTTTTTTTGGGTAAATGAAATGCAAAAACTTGTCCGGGATCAAAATCCCTCACAGGGATCAATTTTTTTTGGCTGAAAGAAAAACGACATAAGACAAAAGCCAATTGTGTCAAATTCCCGTATTTACTATTGAATTTGCGTTGAAGAGAAATAAATGGGAACTTTTATCGTAAATTGTTAATTTAGCATGAGTTTTGTAGATGAAATATTATGTAAAAAGATTAGCATCCGGTTTGTTTGCATTAAATTTGCTTTAACTTCATTGAAAAATTGTTCCACAATAATTCTATGGAGAATTATGGGAGTACTTTTGTAAGTCAAATCATTCCTTTTATTCAAAGTCACTAATCAATTAACAACAAGTTCTTTTAATCAAATAAGTAAGTATTACAATTTAATTATAAAAACTAGACACAAATCAACCACTATAACCACACTGAAAATCATAAAGTTCAACTTTTAATTGTAGCACTTCAGCTCTTTTTACACTCCCCCACCACAAACAACTGTCATCTGAATTTTCAGATGAAATTTTCTTGTCTGAAATTTCAGAATAAACGGCCTTGTTCAACAGCACATTTGACAGTTCTGAACTGTCATTTTTAGAGCTTCTGATTGGCCAGCAGTTATAAAAATTCTGAATTTTCAGATGAAAAATTCTATCTGAAAATTCAGATGACAGCTAAAAGCAACAAAAAAAAAAACAGTTCTTGATCCAGTTTTTTTTTTGGTGTGTGGTCTGATCGTCTGGGTCTCGTATTGTTTTTCGGATTTTGATTTTAAAGTGCAAAAAATAATAAAAACAGAATAAATAATTTCAGACTTTTTTGTGCGTTCAGTGTTACGTTTTTCAGAACTGTCAAAAACGTGGCGATGAACGTGGCCAATCCTGATACGTAGAAATCCGACATTTTTTTCTTTACAATTGTTGTTGTTTTTTTTTGCTAATTTCACTCTGAAGTTTGCAGGAAATTCAGAATTCCATGCTAGTCCCCTTTAACAGGAAGATACACAGACCATTTATTTGTTCCCTCTTTGGATTGTTTTCCCCTTTTTTTAGGCTTGTCCCTTTTTTCACCCTTTGTATCAAAAGTGGTGCTTTTCCCCTCAATCTGGGGAGCTTGAAAGTCTAGATTCTTTTGAAATCTGTCAAATTAAGAAATCAAAACCAATAACAAACAAGGCGGATAAGAAAAAATTTTAGTTTTTAAAGAAATAATTTGATATAAAACAAGTGACAATTTATTCGGTTGCACTTTGGTTTAGGGGCCAGCTATCATTGAAATGCATCATTGAAAATATTTAATTTAAGATTAACGGCACTTAAAAAGCAAAATCAGTATGCCAATCCGTGCGTTCAACCTACATCTGAAATTTCAGATTTCTGAATTTTTGGAGCTTCTGATTGGCCAGTAACTAAAAGTCATCTAACTTTTTATGACAGCTGGCCAATCAGAAGCTCCAAAAATTCAGAAATCTGAAATTTCAGATGTAGGTTGAACGCACGGGTGAAGCTGACGCCTCAATATATTTATTGCGAAAAAAAAATTCGTTTGTTCCAACTCTCCACATAATTGACTTTCATTTTTTCAATGATGGCACTACCTTATCAATGATCATTGGAACAATAAAAGCCATTTCATGTTGATCTGTTGTTAAAGATTTTTAATTCACCGATTTCGGCGGTTTAAATTAGGTTCATATTTCTGAGAATACGGATTTCTCCGAGATCTCTGAAATATAAAATGGCCAATCAATATTCATTGACAAAAAATGTCTTCAATTATTGTCAATGAACATTGATTGTGAGTAGGGCCCAGTAAGGAAACAAATTGAGACTTATAATTTTCTGTAGTACGTTAAGTAAATGTTAATCTCGCATGTTTATTTAGCGAAGTGTACTAGATTACCGATCAAAAAGTGCATAAATGCAAAAACTATGTATTATACATTTTTAGGATCAGGATTTTAACTTAAACACGCTTTCATTTATTTGCCGAATTTTAGAAACTATTTTTTTTTTAAATACCAAATATATCATAATAATAATGCAGAAGAAAGAGCAATAAATTTACGAACTACGAATACCCAAGGCCTGTTCTAGTTCGGCACGTTTCTGATTCACTTTTGTAAAAAAATAACGTGAAACGGCTTCGTGTGTCCAAGGCTGATAGTAGAACTCAGCGCGACGTTCTTCTTCGGGATTACCAACAACATCTGTCATAGACTGAAATAGATACTTTCAATTATACACCTCCTAAGAAAATTAAATATGTAAAAGCTAACCTTAAGGTCCCTTGTCTGACTTACAATCCAACGATGAATAAATGTCTGTGGATCCTTGGCAAAACTTAAAAAGAACTCTCTGTTAGTCTTTAACTGATTTATCGTATCGACGGTTTCATGAATTTTTGAATCTAAGCCCTGAATCTCCTGTTGACTGGCAGTACTAACCAAAAAATTGTTCATCTGGTTTTTCAGCGTGTCATCGACCTCAACATCTATGTCATAGCAAGCTGTTTGTTTGTTCTCAGCTCCACTTTCTATGAAGTGGTTAATGACAATTGGGTCTGGTGGATGTAGAAGTGGATTTAGGCGTTGTGGGATCTCAGCAAACTTCATTCGGGGGCAATTAAAAATTTGTTCAAGGTATTTGTCACAATTTATGTACTCCCTCTCGTGCGCATCCTGCAGTTTGTGCGTCTTAATGTATTGCCAAAGGGCAGAAATGATTACTGGACGAGTCTGAGTGTGAACACCAAGCAAACGGGCTAATCTAGGATCCAATTTGAACTGCAGCGGTTGATAGTCAAGCAGAAGCAGGATTGTACAGCGAACGTTTCTGTCCCCAGGTCGTTTCACTTGGAATCCATCGGTTTCTTGAGTTGTGTGTGTTCGGTGCCACTCGACCAGATGGTTATCGGGTCCATAGAGATCTTTGTCCAGTTCAATTACCAGGGACTTGAAAAATGAAGAAAACTTTCTCTTGATTTTGGTGGTCGGGTCACCCTTGCTGTCTTCGAGTAATCTTCCTTCAACTCTCAACTCCCAAGAAGCAACAGCACCTTCTTCGCCGTCGCCCGTTGGTTCTTTACTAGGGTAAAATGTGTTCGAGATGAAAATGCGCAGTTTTCTTTTCTGTTTCATGGGACGTTTGAGTGCTTCTTGAATGTCTAGCCTCTTTCGCATTATGGTAGCATCCAATTTTCTCTCGAATGTTAGTAAGTCCATATAGGCTTGAGATTCCGGGACTAAATCTCTGACTTTTTGAGGCAGAATCTTGTCGGCGAGTTTTTTTTTCTTTTTTACAGCTGTAAAGTCACCTTTACCGGGTGTTTGGTTAATAGTTCGGGATTCCTGTGAGCGTTTTCCACCAGTACCGGACCCACTACCCCGAAGCCCACTCGGGAAACCAGGTTGAGAAGTACGTGGGTGCATTGATGGCCCACTGGTAGAGGATGAATTCCCGACTGGAGGAGACGGATTCTGGTGCAATGAAAAACCACGTTGCTATTGCAAAAGTAAGTCTTTAGACATATCTTTTTGGATGTCAGTGTATTACTTACCGGGAAACTACCACTAGCAGTGTATGGTCGCATTCCAGTTGATTGGGGCGGTGGTGGCTGGTATCTTGGCTGACCCGGAACAGCGGCTTGTCCCGATGTAGTCGATGTAAATCTCTGCGACATTATATTTAAAATTTAAATAGGAAAACAATGGTGTATCCAGGAACAAGAAAACAAATCAAATCAGACTATCCTCTAGAAAAAATGGCGACTGCTAGCCTTGGCTTTTTATTTCTGTATTGGAAAAGCACAGAGATACATCATATTCCAAAAAGCCGAGTTTGTGGTAGTTTGTCCCCTTTCACACGAAGATTTGTCTGGATTTACATTGTCTGGATTTACATTGTTCAACTTTTCCCATAAGTTTTTTCCAGAAATCGGGTGAAATGTTCATATTGTCCGATTTTTCCAATGAGAATTTCTGTTGTTGCACTCTTCGGTCTTATTGCTTTCCTCTTCATTTTTTATTAAGATTTACTCACACCATCAAATAAACGACACATGTATACTAAACACACACAAGAAACTGGAAAGAAGGTGAAAGAGATGAAGAATATATTGGAAAAATCGTATGAGTTTTCGAGTAACAACCGATAGGGCTTTTTAACAAACAGCAATATATCTCTGTCTCGTTCATATTTAAATGTCAAACTAAAATTCTCGGCACAATGACATTTAAGTGGCAGCCATTTGTTTGGTTTATTTTGGAGGCAAATAAATATTTCGAATTGTTTTTTTCATTTTTTTATAGAAAAGATGCAAGTAAAAATGTTTTTATACTTTATATAAGATATTTTAATCTTTTTATTGCACAAAATAGCAAGATTTTTGTAAATAAAATTAGCCCTCCTTATTTTTTTCTTTCCAATTTCATCTGTCATTGTTCCAAGTTTTTGCTTGTCATTTGAAACTGACAATTTGGTAGAGATCTCTATTTGTATCATCCCCCTCACTTCTTACGCCGCTCTCCCAGGAACAAGTGATCTGAACTGGAAAAGTTGAACAATGTAAATGCAGACATTGTTCAACTTTTCCCATAAGTTTTTTCCAGAAATCGGGTGAAATGTTCATATTGTCCGATTTTTCCAATGAGAATTTCTGTTGTTGCACTCTTCGGTCTTATTGCTTTCCTCTTCATTTTTCATTAAGATTTACTCACACCATCAAATAAACGGCACTTGTATACTAAACACACACAAGAAACTGGAAAGGAGGTGAAAGAGAACCAAAATAGGCTGGAAAAATCGTATGAGTTTTCGAGGAACAACCGATTTGTTTCATCCCCCTCACTTCTTACGCCGCTCACCCAGGAACAATCGATCGGAACTGGAAAAGTTGAACAATGTAAATGCAGACTTTTAGATGTTGGAGATTTTTTTGTCTGGATTTACATTGTTCAACTTTTCCCATAAGTTTTTTCCAGATATCGGGTGAAATTTTCATATGGTCCGATTTTTCCAATGAGAATTTCTGTCGTTGCACTCTTCGGTCTTATTGCTTTCCTCTTCTACAAATAAATGACACATGTATACTAAACACACACAAGAAACTGGAAAGGAGGTGAAAGAGAACCAAAATAGAATGGAAAAATCGGATGAGTTCTGCGGAACAACCGATTTCTTCCATCCCCCTCACTTCTTACCCCGCTCACCAAGGAACAAGTGATCGGAACTGGAAAAGTTGAACAATATAAATGCAGACTTTGGCGTTTTGTTTAATACACATGATATTGTATTACTTACAATGTATAACAGTTTTTGTGGTTCCAATAGAGCTTTTTAACAAACAGCATATGTCTCGTTCATATTTAAATGTCAAACTAAAATTCTTGACACAATGACATTTAAGTGGCAGTCATTTGTTTGTTTTATTTTGGAGGCAAATAAATATTTGGAATTGTTTTGTTCCAATTTGTATAGAAAACCTGCAAGTAAAAATGTTTTTATACTTTACATAAGATATTTTAATCTTTTTATGGCACAAAATAGCTAGATTTTTGTAAATAAAACTAGCCCGCCTTTTTTTTTCTTTCCAAATTCATCTGTCAGTGTGCAAAGTTTTTGCTGTCATTTGAAACTGATAATTTGGTAGAGATCTCTATTGAAGATTATAAAGTCTTAACTATATTGGCCACTTTTTGCAAAATTACAAAAGTAAACATTTTTTTTTCCCGCTAGCGCAGTTGTTTTGTGAAAAAGAATGTATACAATTTTCACTTTTGTACTTTTTCACTTTTTTGGCTTATATAGTTAAGGCTTAATACGTGGTCAGCCCACTGATCTCTATACACTGATCTCTAAAATACACTGGATAGCTTATACATACAAAAATGGTGGCTCCATTTGAACAATTGTTATATTATGCACCTGACAGTATACATGTATAACATATAAAATACCAAAAATGACGGCAAAAGTTCTGAATATAAAGATATGAATTAAAGATACTGAATATAAAGACATGAATCCTTCGTACGTTTTACTTTCCAAAACTGTTGCGAGGCAAGAGGATAGGAAAGGATGGGTCGGTAAGTTGGTAGGGTAGGGAAAAGGAATAGGTAGGAATATGGAAAAGGAAGAGGTCAGAAAGAGGTAGGAATGCTAAGTTCCGGAGGACGCGGCCTGCTAGCAAAGCGCGGCAATTAGCTCGCCGGAATGGGGGGGATCTTGCCCCCGAAACTTAACCTCACCTGCAACAAAACATAGATCAGGCCGGAGAAAATTCCAAAAGTGACGTCAGACGGACGATCACCTCTCCAAGGGCACTGCTGGTGTTGGTGCAGTGTTGCCAACCCACCCAACCATGAAATCCGTGGGCGATTCTCGGATTTCCCCAAAAATGTCGATGACCACGTTCTGGTCACACCATCTTCACCGAATGGTTTGGACTACCGTCCACACCCCTGAAAAATTAGACCTCAAAAAATCATGTTTCGATTATTCGAAACAAAGAAACACTGAAATTTTCATTCAAAAGGCGTATCTTGAAGTTTTATTTACAAAATAGGTGACATGATGCAAAACCAAAAAAAATTTAAGAAGGAAATACGAAAAAAAATCAAGTGACATTAAAGAAAATTGATCAAAAAAAAAACAAATCAATTGAAAATTAATTTAGTAACAAAAAATTATCTGAATCGATTTTTAGATTAAGCTATAATTATAATATTTAGAAAAAAATATCAAAGAAAACTAAACCTAAAATTGAAAGAAAAAAATTGTGATAAAATATCTGTTACCCAACAGGACTACCACTGAATTTCAAATTTACCCCTTTTGGGCAAGGAAAGATTACAACGATGAAAGAATTTCCCTACCTTCATAGAGCTCAATGGAGGAGAATCAACGATTGACAACGACAAACAAAATATGGCAAATACCCGGAGGACAGACCTTGGGAACAAATTATTTTCACTTACAGTATTTATCACTTAAATTATGTCTAAAAGCTTATACATTAAGTTATTAAGAAAATATTAGATTACTAAATTTACTAATGAAAAAAACTTCAACGCCAAAAAAAATCACAACTTAATAATTTACGATGTAAAACAGCAACAACAAAAGTACTTTTTAAATTCCTTCTCTTCAAGTATATGTATGTAGGTACAACTTTTGAAATTATACTTTTCCAAACAATTTTAATTAAGAAAATTGGCGAAAGTATCTTTTTCACTTTGTATTATTGTATATAATAAATATTTACGCTCTTGTCTTGAATGGTTTACCTGGACTTCTTTTATTTCTTTATTTGTTTTCCTCATTAGAACTCACTGCGTTTTCGAACTCTACTGGGTGAAATCCTTGGTGCGTGACCGGATTGAAGTTTACCGTATATGAAATAACCTTGGGCTTCAATGGATGTAAGCAGCGTTCCGAAAGTCTTACGTAGAAATGAAGATTCCAACCAAACCATGGAAGAAGGACTTCAAAGTAAGTGTGGCCAGTATATTCGTGGTTCATAGGCGTAGAAAACCTGATTCGACCATAAATTTCAGGCAGAGGTTATGTGGTGTTCCAACAAGGAAAAATTAAACCGCCACAGCACAACGTTCACCACAGAAAAACGCCAACAAGAATACCGGAAACGTTCACTTGGAATTAAAATCCTTGTGTCATAAAAAAAAATGTATGGCGGCCCAGCGCTCTGCTGGCAATCTGCGGCCGCCAGGAGTTTCATATGTTGGTAGAGAAGAAACCTGTGTAAATTCATAACATTTAACACCCACTTTTCAATAAAAACTTTCCAATAAATAATATCTCACCTTATCTTTCCTTTTTTTTTCTTATAAAAAAACTCAAAATATCGTACGTTATAATAAATTTTCTCCTGGGCAATAGGTTCACACGTATGTATATATTTCGATGATCTTGAACGCAACCAAAAAAAAAACTTATTATTTTCTAAAAAAAAATTATTTATTGTGCGAAAGGTAAATCGAAATTTCGGCACACAAACAAAAATATTTCTTTTCCTAGTGCACTGTCATATCTTACATTTTATTTCCGTAACGTGAATTTGAAAGAACTTTAAAACTTTATAGATTTTCTATATTAATAATGACCGTGTGTCATCCGAGCTCAAAACGTCTGCTCTGGTTCACCCGTGGAAGAAATCTGTCATATGGACTTTTAGATGTCATACGGTGCTTTAGTAAACACGCCACTTTATTCTTCCTCCCACACCATTTGGCTGGATCATCCGATCCGATAAACCCGCTAGTTATATATTTTTTTCTCAGTAAAAAAAATGCTAATGTAGTGGTTAAGTCAATTTCCCTCACATAACTCAAATACATTTGAACATGTATGCCTTCTCTATTTTTGTTTGGGGTTAGTAACCTACTTTTCTCTTTCTTTCCAGAATTGGCGAAACTTCCTTATTCGACCCATAGGTGGCCTTCCTTAGTCTGCGTTTACACGATGACTCAAGAGTCATGACTCATCCATATCGGGCTTATCCCTCTAAGCAAAGTTACATTTTCATCATGAAAGCTTTAATAAATTGTAGGCAATACTAACGTTGTTATCAAACAAAAAGGAGAAGTGGCAACTCAAAGAAAAAAAATGCTTAAAGTTTAGGTGAAATTACACCGATAATCTTAATATTGGGCCACAAATCCCCTCGATGTTCTATTTTACTGACGTGCGGGTAGAAGTCCACGTGTAAACACTGTTTTTACCACCCAAACACCTAGTGTAAACTACCATAGGACTTGAAATGAAGATGTGAACTCGTAATAGATTGATTTCCCTCCAAACCGAAGTTTCTTTTATAGAAGGACTAGGACCTTTTATCCAAAGATATTGTCATAATAAAGAATTGTACCTAATTATATGCCAAAATAAAACATTCGTCCAAATTTTCCCATCAACTTTGACTTATCCAACATCTGTCAGACTCCTCCAAGTGACAGCTGTCATTTCGTATGAGGTGGCTATACTCGCTATCTCTCTTTCCAACCTATTGCTCAAAACGATATGGTTTATTCATGGTATCTTGGACATTAAAACCACTATAAGTCAACTTTACATGAAGTTTAGCGGTTGATGGGTTGAAAACCCTCTCTGTTGTCTCTGTTGAATTAAGGCGTCCACAACAAAATTCGTCCTTTATTTGGATAAACTCCAATTAAAGGACGTAAAAAGAGACGGCCCAACACCATGCGATATATCTTAACTGTCTGTTGATAAAAACAAGAAAAAATTCTTCAACGGAAGTTTTATTGAACTGACAGAGAACCGAAGAGCCCAATTTTCCAACCTGAAATACCCTTCCTTTACTTTATAACCAAAGGTCGACTGGAACCTATTTTACATGTAGTTGGGAGTTTGACACTGTGAAGAAACTTGAATATCTCATGAATGAATGTCTTTGGCCTTCTTATGTCTATGATCTCGTCTATTCGAGTTGAACATATTATTCATTTTCAATATGGACGGTGTCTGCGCACGGAATAAAAAAACTGAAGAGCGAACTACAAGATAGAGGTAGGTACATTTTATTTGTCATTTTAAATTTTATTTGTCAATTTTTTGTTATTTTAAATTAATTCCAGGTATTTTATTTGGTGGCTGCTGTGGTATTCTACCTTGGTTCAATGTCTACCTATATCCTTAAATTAACAACTCAGCAGTGGGGAGCAAGTAGAAAAAAAGCAACTAGCAACAGTGGGGAGTCAACCCACGCTACGCCGGGCATTACCGTTTTATAAGCCAGACCATTACGGATGTAATTTATAAGTTTACAAACAAAAAATAGTGCATGGAATTAGTTGCCTTTACGAGGACTCAACTTTAATTCACTAGATTCTACAAATCGACCCACGCAAGAACCTCTAATTTTTCTGAAATGGTGAGTTTGTGAAACCAAATAAACATCTGAATCGTAACAAGCTTTTGCTGATGCAGTGCATGTTGGACTAATCCTCCCGTGTAGGGTGAACAATAAACTACACCATTGCTCGAGAGCCTGGACGCCTTTGTAGTTTTGGTTTTGAGACAGCTTATTTTTTTTTTTTTTTATTGTTTGTTTATGGATTAACGTAAAACCTCTAACCAAAGCTTGTTACTAACCATAGGATAATATTGAAGCTACATTTAAATAAATGTTTTCTACCGTACAATAAATTAAAACTGATTTAAAAAAAAAAAAAAACAAAAATATCACAGTTGGTTTTTTCTTATAAATAATATCACAGCTCGCCAATTAATTCTAATATCACAGTTCGTTCTAATTCTAATATCGCAGTTGGCTTTCTAATTCTAATATCGCAGTTGGCTTTCTAATTCTAATATCGCAGCTAAATTTTTTTTTACTAATATATTTTAAACAAAGCAGTGCCTTCACGTTTGTATAATTGAATAACCAAATAAATAAATATATAACAGACACTGGCATGCAACGATATAAGACGAATTAACATTAGTGCAGTCAGCATACAATATTTTGCCAGGGACTTTATGAGTGCCCTACTTTTGATAATGAATTAGATTTGAATCCTATCGAAATCAAGGATCGTACATTTGATTATTTTCTCTTTTTTTTTTTTGTGAATTTGCGATTCAGACGATCATTTACTGTGAACTATTTTACGAAAAACTTGATACTACGCAAATCAGGTACGAGGTGAACAAGATTAGAATAGATTTCTTTTCTTATTTTTTTTGGAACAGGTACTTTGTGACATCGTTAAACTATTTATCTTGGTGTTTTTTTTTTTTTTTTTTTTTTTTTGAAACTTTATTATGAGGTGGAAACAGTGCGAGTTAAGTGAATTGTTGTAACTTGAATTGTACTTTTTGGGATATTTCGTGATGTTATTGGTTGGAAAGGACCATATACATTAGTTACATTGGTGGATTCAGTGAAGTACGAATTTCCCGGGAACAGTTATTGTTTTAAGTCTTTTGCGTGGAATACGCCGATTTTTTTTCCCGCCAAATTCTCCAGCTCGTACATCTGGTTGCCCACTTGTCTCAATATTCGGCATTTGATGTATTTCGGAGCTAATTTAGCTGAAAAGCATTTTGAAGCATCACTCAATGAGAAGTTTCTTCGATAGACTTCCTGTCCAGGTAGATATAGAACCTTTTTAGTGCGGGTGTTATACGATTTAGCGGATTTTTCGTTCGCTTTCAATATATTCTCGCGAATTTGATTCCGTATGCACTGCAATCGACTTGGTCGTGGAAAGGTTAACAACTCGTTGTCATCTATCGCGTTAAGCTTCCGCGCCAGTTCATAGCTGCTACCGTGGGTCATCATATTGGTGCCGAACAAGGCGTAATATGGTGACACTCCAGTAGAACTATGAACTGAACTCCTCAACGCACACGCGATCTCGCTGAGGTGAACATCCCATTCGCGTTGGTCGTTTTTAAGGTACGATCGGATAGATGCTAACAACGAGCGGTTAACCCTTTCCGACGCGTTTGACTGCGGTGCATAATTGGCCGTCTTGAAATGCCTTATCCCATATTTGGACAAAAGGTTTTGAAATTCTTTGGCCAGGAATTGCTTTCCGTTGTCCGAATGGATGATGTTCGGAACTCCAAACATGTCGAATATGTCCTGACGCAAAAATCGTATAATGCTTGAAGTATTCGCATGCCTCAAGGCTTTTAAAAACACAAATTTAGACAAATGGTCTAAGACAACAAACACATACGCGTTTCCGGACTTTGACCTAGGATAAGGCCCTAAAAAGTCCACATATAGTTTTTCGAATGGTCGATTGGAACAATAGGAGGTGACGATAGGTGGACGAGAAACTTGGTTCGACGCTTTACTTTCTTTACAAACAGAACAATTAGACACATATTCACGTATTTGCACTGTCATATTGGGCCAGTGAAAATGTTGGCGAATTCGGTGCAAGGTTTTTCCAATCCCCCCGTGAGCCACTTGTGGAGGATTATGGGCTTTGCTTATTATTTCCTCAGTAAGCACTGAGGGAACCCACAGAAGCCACGTATGCTCGAGCGTAGACTCTTCCCCTTCTCTTCTAAAAGCCCGTTTGTACACAAACCCGTCTTCGACTTTCAGGTCAGGTAGTTCATTCGCATTATTTTTAATGGTTTCTATCAGATTCACGTACTCGTCCGACTGGAATTCTTCGGAGTCTAAGTCGATTAGTGGGGCCACTTCTTCAATGGCCAGAGAATCTACGTGGGACCGAGAAAGAGTGTCCGGAACGACATTCAGGCTGCCCTTTCGATGCTGTATGTCGAAGGCATACGACTGCAACAGCAAACTCCATCTGGCTAACTTACCACTCAGATCTTTCATGTTCATTAGCCAGCGGAGACTAGAGTGATCCGTTATTACTGTGAAGTCCATGCCCTCGACATACGGCCTGAACTTTTGCACAGCCATCACCGCAGCCATGCACTCCTTCTCGGTAACACTGTAGTTCCTCTGGCTTTTATTGAATTTTTGAGAAAAATACGCTATAGGGACTTCCTCGTCCTCCGCGTTTTTTTGGAACAGAACGGCCCCGATCCCCGCGTCCGAAGCATCGCACTGGATGTAAAATTTTTTCGAAAAATCGGGATGCGACAGGACCGGCGCCGTAGTTAACGCCTTCTTCAGGTCCTCGAACGCTTTTAGCGCCTCGTCAGTCATAACAAACTTGGCATTCCTCTTTTTCAGCAGGTCAGTCAGAGGTGCAGTCAGGCTAGAAAAATCCTTAATGAATTTCCGATACCACCCTGCTAAGCCAAGTAACCGTCGAACCTGCCTCGGGGTTTTGGGGACTGGAAAGTCAACAATAGCTTCCACCTTAGCAGGATCGGTTTTAAGCTTACCACCACCAACTATGAAGCCCAAGTACTTCAGCTCTTTGAAGCAAAATTTGGATTTCTTCATGTTGATGGTTAGGTTAGCCCTGCGTAAGCAGTCGGCTACTTCGCTTAACAAGGCGATATGCGTCTCGAAATCCGGCGCCATGATAAGCAGGTCATCGAGGTACACGAAAACACGATCCCTAAGTCGTGCAGGAATTACCTTGTCCATCAACTGGCATAACCTTTGGGCTGCATTACACAACCCAAAGGGCATAACAGTAAATTGGTACAAGGGTCTTCCCGGTACCGCAAAGGCAGTCTTTTCCCTACTCTGTTTCTCCAGCGGTATTTGCCAGAATGCTTCTTTTAGATCAATACTACTGATGTAGTACGTATCCGGTAGTCGGCTGATGAGCCCCTCGATATGGGGGAGAGGGTTAGCGTTCTTCTTCGTCAGTGAGTTCACCTTACGTGAATCCAGACAAAGTCGGTTCTTGCCTGGTTTTCGTAAGAGAACCACTGGCGAACACCACGGGCTTTCACTCTCCTCGATAACGCCGAGGCTCAACATCCGATCTAACTCTTCATACAAAATGGCTTGTACCGCTGGGGAGACAGGGTAGTGACGCTGTTTCACAGGGAGTGCATCCCCTGTATCGATAAAATGCTCCATGAGCGTCGTCTTTCCAAGACCATCCCGGTCAAAACACAGAAATTTCCGCCTGACGGTATCCAGACTGGCCTGCTGATCGGAGTTCAGCTGATGAGCGTTCGAAAGATCTGCTTCATCAGTTAACGAAACGGAACTAATTATATTTGGTGCCAATTGGAACGCCCTCCAGAAGTCTACCCCGAGGTAGACTTCTTGGTCCAAATTAGGAACGAGGAAAAACGTTAGCACTTCTTCCTTATCCCCATATCGTACCTTCGTTTTAATTTTTCCCACAATCGATTGACTTTTTCCGTCAGCAGTTTTAACATCAGACCGAAACGTAGCTACTGGCAGTTCAAGTTCATTGACCAGCTGTAAGCAATTCTTGCCAAGAATGCTCACACTGGCCCCACTATCGAGTAAACCGAGAACTTCCTTATTACCCAATTTAATTTTAGCATACGGTCGGGGATCTGAGGCCAAAACTACTACTGTGGAAGCAATTCGCTTCCTGATTTCTTTCCTAGTCTTATATCTGGTTCTAGCTTTAAGAATTTTTTTAGAAACAATGGAGATCTCACTATTAAATATTCTTTTACGGGCTTGGTTATATTCAGCGATTCGAACATGCAAGGGTTTTATTTGACATGGATTTTGATTCTTTTGAATTTTTTCTTTTGTTATTCTATCTTCATCTCGTTTTAAAATTTTAATGTTAATTTTATCTTTACCCTCTTCTTTAAGAGGGCTTTCTCCTACCTTCATTTCAGCATAGATTTCAAATTTTGAACTTACTTGGGGTTCGGATTTTGGGTCGCACGCGATTCCCCCTGAGCCTTCGCGTCCCACGACCTGTTTCCCGAAGTGCATCGTTTGCAATGTGGAGTTTTCACCCCTTCCAACCCACACTTGAAGCAAAACAGGTTGCGAACGTCTGACTCGCACTCAAAGTACGTGTGGCCCTGGGATTTGCAGTTCCAACAAACCAGATTTGAGGAGTCTGCATATTTCCGTGTACTAATTTTCGGCCAAGCTCCACCAAATTGGTAGGCTGCCAGATTTTCGCCGGAAAGCTGGTACGCGTCATCATATTCTATTTCGTTGGCCATATACTTGGCAGAAGGCCTCGTAGGTTTTTGGAAATCTTTTTCTTTTCTTGGAAAGGCTGACTCTACATCTTTGCACGCATTTCTCAGTTGATCTAGAGAGTAAATCGGCATAGGATACACCAAGTTAACCAATCTATCGTTAAGACTCTTTTTCAGTATTCTGACCAACTCGACTTCTGGAATCTGGATTCTCAGCTGGGATTTGATCTTGTTGATGGCTGCTAGGAAATCGTCGATGTTCTCCGAGAAACCCTGTTTACGGTCCATTATCTCACGCATTATATCGTAATCGGACCGATTATTTTTGAATTGGCGCATCAGAGCTTCTCGAAGAGTAGGCCAGTCGGGTCTGTAATTATTCCGTTGGAATTGCCAGAACCAGTCGTGGGCATTTCCTGCAAGCAAGAGATGGAAGTCACGCAATATTTCTGCCCACGGACACTGGTACTGACTCTGCAATGTCTCGAGCCGAAAAACGAAGTCTTCAACCGTTAAGGTTGCTGGCTGACCTTCGAATTTAAGACCCCACTTGTTAATTTTAATGGGAGCCTTAAATCCAGGCGGAAACAATTGATTTGGAAATATTGGTTGGAAAGCGTACGGGTTTGGAGGGTTTACTGAATTTGCACGATTTCGTGCCGTTCCGAAGTGAGCATCTTGGAAACCCTCAGGCTGGTGTGCTCTGTCCTGGCTTCGTCGAAAAGCCTCTTGTGATCTCCGGTGTTGCTGCCCCGGAGGTACAAAAGCGCTTCGGCTTGGCTCAGACTGAGGAGGCTGCTGTAGTGGTGGATGAATCGGAGGTGGAAAGTTATAGGATGGTGCGGTTGGTCTTTGCACTGGGTCGGTGTCTGAAGAGGTTGGTCGCCCTAAATTTAACTCTTTGATGAAGCCACCTAGCTGATTCTGGATCTGATCCTTCAAAGTATTAGAGACCTCGGCATGTACGGTTTGTTTGTAGGATGAAAACGCATCCACAATTGCTAAATTGATATATGCCTTTAAATCCTCTGGAATTATCGTTTTTTCATTTCTTTTATTTGCAGAAGGTCTTTGTGACAGGCTGTCTAAAATGTCCCTATAAGCACTCGAGCTACGTGCATTGGTCCCCGTTTGCCTAGGAGCGGACCCCCTACCTATGCTTGGCATAACTGTTTCATTCAACGAACCGAAACTTCTCCGTTGAGAAGGCATAGCTTCGGCTCCAGCACCACTGAGGTTACTAAAAGACGGAGGGGAAACTGACTCAATAGTACTGTAAGCATCATTATTTTCGGCCGGAATACCAGAACCAGCGGGTAGATCTGACGCAGGTCGAGCCCGCCTATCAGATGTGAGAGGAGAATGCATTACCCGACGTCTCTCGGTAATATCTAGATTTCGGCTAAGTGACCTAGTTACTCTAACGTTTTCATCAATTTCAGCTTCTCTTATGATCTTATTGATCCGATCATCCTCATCTTTACCGGTGGGAAACATTTTTAACTTGGTCGAACAACAACAAGGATTAGTTCGACGTAGGAAACTATATATTATAATATAAACAAAAACAACAACAAAAAAAGGTGAGTTTTCTTAAGAATTATCTTAACTTCTTAAAGAAAAGTAATGCTAAACGTAGTGAATTTACGAAATGTGGGTTAAACTAACTTTTTATTTTCAAGAAATGTAATTTTTGTCCTTCTGAAACGGGTAGTTTAAGTATCGAAAACATAATACAAGAATATAACGTATAAGAATAGTTTAAGAGTTACTTGTAACAATAGTTTCAAGTAACCTTTAAGAAAAATATGAAACAAAAATAAATAATTTAAGGGTTTCTTAACTAATAAATGTATTTTTAACTAACAAAAATCAAGGTTTTTTTTTTTTTCTGTATCGAAAATAAGTTTTCACAAAAGAAAGGTATCTTGAAAGACAATTCAATCTTTTCAGCTTGAAGATTTTAAACGGGTTTGGTTTTTAGTTTGTTTCATATGAATACGGGGTGCTTCGGGTAGTATTTTCGGTGGTTTCTTAACGACATGGTGTGACTTTACTAGTGGCATCTTTGATTATAAGACGGCGGACGGACAGAATTAATTCCCTTGAAGTGGTGATGTGGAACAGAAATAACACAAATTGACAAAAGACGGAAGAAAAAGAACTGTTTCCCCTCCCCGGTTCCGCAATTCTAGTCAGTCTCTGAGGACTTTGCTAGACGACTTGAAACGGTGAGGGAACTGAAACATAAACATGAGAAGATAAGAAAGAAAAAAAATAAGTTGGAACGGTGCAGCGATGTTCGACGGCTCGTCAAACACGGTCACTACGTCCAAATCGAAAGCTACTCAGACTAGACAAGGAGGAAAGAAATTTAAAAAAGTAGATAGAAAAGTAAAATTTGGTATTCAGGAATAAAGGGGAAACGAAATATAGTAAAGCGGGACTGTTATCGCTACAAATTTCCAAAATTCATCGCGATTCACCTAAGTGCGTCTATGACCTTCTTGGTGAAGACATATGAATTTGAAAACCTGCAACAATTCCAGCCTAAAAAGAGCGAAGGGAAGAAAGAAAGATAGATAGGTACTTACTGGCCGCTGTCGCTGTGAATTTTCAAAAATTCGTCGCTATTCACCTAGGTTCGCCTAAGACCTTCCTGGTGAAGACTTACGAATCTTAAAAATTCGCAGCGAGATTGGTTTACGAAAGCGAAAAAACACCCATGAACCGCAATCACTGTGAATCTTCCAAACCTCGTCGCAATTTATCGAAGTATGTCAGAGACCTTCTTGATAAAGACTTACGAATTTTAAAACATTCACAGTAAGTTTGGTTCGACATTCACAAAACGTAGACTACAGAAAATCTTGGCTAAAAAGCTAAGACGTTGGGCGCCATTTGTTGCGAGGCAAGAGGATAGGAAAGGATGGGTCGGTAAGTTGGTAGGGTAGGGAAAAGGAATAGGTAGGAATATGGAAAAGGAAGAGGTCAGAAAGAGGTAGGAATGCTAAGTTCCGGAGGACGCGGCCTGCTAGCAAAGCGCGGCAATTAGCTCGCCGGAATGGGGGGGATCTTGCCCCCGAAACTTAACCTCACCTGCAACAAAACATAGATCAGGCCGGAGAAAATTCCAAAAGTGACGTCAGACGGACGATCACCTCTCCAAGGGCACTGCTGGTGTTGGTGCAGTGTTGCCAACCCACCCAACCATGAAATCCGTGGGCGATTCTCGGATTTCCCCAAAAATGTCGATGACCACGTTCTGGTCACACCATCTTCACCGAATGGTTTGGACTACCGTCCACACCCCTGAAAAATTAGACCTCAAAAAATCATGTTTCGATTATTCGAAACAAAGAAACACTGAAATTTTCATTCAAAAGGCGTATCTTGAAGTTTTATTTACAAAATAGGTGACATGATGCAAAACCAAAAAAAATTTAAGAAGGAAATACGAAAAAAAATCAAGTGACATTAAAGAAAATTGATCAAAAAAAAAACAAATCAATTGAAAATTAATTTAGTAACAAAAAATTATCTGAATCGATTTTTAGATTAAGCTATAATTATAATATTTAGAAAAAAATATCAAAGAAAACTAAACCTAAAATTGAAAGAAAAAAATTGTGATAAAATATCTGTTACCCAACAGGACTACCACTGAATTTCAAATTTACCCCTTTTGGGCAAGGAAAGATTACAACGATGAAAGAATTTCCCTACCTTCATAGAGCTCAATGGAGGAGAATCAACGATTGACAACGACAAACAAAATATGGCAAATACCCGGAGGACAGACCTTGGGAACAAATTATTTTCACTTACAGTATTTATCACTTAAATTATGTCTAAAAGCTTATACATTAAGTTATTAAGAAAATATTAGATTACTAAATTTACTAATGAAAAAAACTTCAACGCCAAAAAAAATCACAACTTAATAATTTACGATGTAAAACAGCAACAACAAAAGTACTTTTTAAATTCCTTCTCTTCAAGTATATGTATGTAGGTACAACTTTTGAAATTATACTTTTCCAAACAATTTTAATTAAGAAAATTGGCGAAAGTATCTTTTTCACTTTGTATTATTGTATATAATAAATATTTACGCTCTTGTCTTGAATGGTTTACCTGGACTTCTTTTATTTCTTTATTTGTTTTCCTCATTAGAACTCACTGCGTTTTCGAACTCTACTGGGTGAAATCCTTGGTGCGTGACCGGATTGAAGTTTACCGTATATGAAATAACCTTGGGCTTCAATGGATGTAAGCAGCGTTCCGAAAGTCTTACGTAGAAATGAAGATTCCAACCAAACCATGGAAGAAGGACTTCAAAGTAAGTGTGGCCAGTATATTCGTGGTTCATAGGCGTAGAAAACCTGATTCGACCATAAATTTCAGGCAGAGGTTATGTGGTGTTCCAACAAGGAAAAATTAAACCGCCACAGCACAACGTTCACCACAGAAAAACGCCAACAAGAATACCGGAAACGTTCACTTGGAATTAAAATCCTTGTGTCATAAAAAAAAATGTATGGCGGCCCAGCGCTCTGCTGGCAATCTGCGGCCGCCAGGAGTTTCATATGTTGGTAGAGAAGAAACCTGTGTAAATTCATAACATTTAACACCCACTTTTCAATAAAAACTTTCCAATAAATAATATCTCACCTTATCTTTCCTTTTTTTTTCTTATAAAAAAACTCAAAATATCGTACGTTATAATAAATTTTCTCCTGGGCAATAGGTTCACACGTATGTATATATTTCGATGATCTTGAACGCAACCAAAAAAAAAACTTATTATTTTCTAAAAAAAAATTATTTATTGTGCGAAAGGTAAATCGAAATTTCGGCACACAAACAAAAATATTTCTTTTCCTAGTGCACTGTCATCTCTTACATTTTATTTCCGTAACGTGAATTTGAAAGAACTTTAAAACTTTATAGATTTTCTATATTAATAATGACCGTGTGTCATCCGAGCTCAAAACGTCTGCTCTGGTTCACCCGTGGAAGAAATCTGTCATATGGACTTTTAGATGTCATACGGTGCTTTAGTAAACACGCCACTTTATTCTTCCTCCCACACCATTTGGCTGGATCATCCGATCCGATAAACCCGCTAGTTATATATTTTTTTCTCAGTAAAAAAAATGCTAATGTAGTGGTTAAGTCAATTTCCCTCACATAACTCAAATACATTTGAACATGTATGCCTTCTCTATTTTTGTTTGGGGTTAGTAACCTACTTTTCTCTTTCTTTCCAGAATTGGCGAAACTTCCTTATTCGACCCATAGGTGGCCTTCCTTAGTCTGCGTTTACACGATGACTCAAGAGTCATGACTCATCCATATCGGGCTTATCCCTCTAAGCAAAGTTACATTTTCATCATGAAAGCTTTAATAAATTGTAGGCAATACTAACGTTGTTATCAAACAAAAAGGAGAAGTGGCAACTCAAAGAAAAAAAATGCTTAAAGTTTAGGTGAAATTACACCGATAATCTTAATATTGGGCCACAAATCCCCTCGATGTTCTATTTTACTGACGTGCGGGTAGAAGTCCACGTGTAAACACTGTTTTTACCACCCAAACACCTAGTGTAAACTACCATAGGACTTGAAATGAAGATGTGAACTCGTAATAGATTGATTTCCCTCCAAACCGAAGTTTCTTTTATAGAAGGACTAGGACCTTTTATCCAAAGATATTGTCATAATAAAGAATTGTACCTAATTATATGCCAAAATAAAACATTCGTCCAAATTTTCCCATCAACTTTGACTTATCCAACATCTGTCAGACTCCTCCAAGTGACAGCTGTCATTTCGTATGAGGTGGCTATACTCGCTATCTCTCTTTCCAACCTATTGCTCAAAACGATATGGTTTATTCATGGTATCTTGGACATTAAAACCACTATAAGTCAACTTTACATGAAGTTTAGCGGTTGATGGGTTGAAAACCCTCTCTGTTGTCTCTGTTGAATTAAGGCGTCCACAACAAAACCAAAGAATGTGAAAAAACAAAAACTCTGTTTCATATATTATTTTTCTTGGAGATACACCGAATACTAAAATATGAGTAGAGAGCACTGATCTCTATAATACACTGGATAGTGGATTTCCTACAAAGTATAACAGCTTTTCTACTTCCAATTGAAGATGACAAGTACGAAGGCAACTCAACACTTTAGGTATGTTCAGTGAGGCAACTCAACACTTTAGGTATGTTCAGTGAGGCTTTGGCAAAAACCAAAGTGGAATTTTTAAGAAAAAAAAGCAAAAGAAACGTCACTTGTTTGTAAATTTGATTTTTTGTAACTTAAAATAATTGTAAAAGTGAATTTAAAATATTTTAGTTGCAGTTTTATAAAAAAATTTGCATTTCATTATGTTATACAGTTATACCGTTATACAAAAAAATAGGCAACTCAACATTATAACAATTTTAAATGGCATCAACTTTCTTGTATGGATGCGCTATCCAGTGTATTATAGAGATCAGTGGTAGAGAGTAGATTATTAACCACAAATAATATTTATTTTGTGTCAGACAAACGTCAAATGGTGCGGCTGACCACGTATTATAATCTTCAATTGGAACCACAGAAACTGTTATACATTGTAGGTAATAATACACTTGATAGTGTATTACATTAATCCTTAACTACATTGGCCACTTTTTGCAAAATTACAAAAGTAAACAAAATTTTTTTCCCGCTAGCGCAGTTGTTTTATGAAAAAAGAATGTATACAATTTCTTTCAAACCAAAATTTAAGCTTTCTGCATTATTTCTTTAAGTTTTCCAGTGAGAAAAACTATCCCAAAATGAGTTTGAAAATTTTCACTTTTGTACTTTTTCACTTTTTTGGCTTATGTAGTTGGCTTTAATTATAAAATATTTTATTTCGTTTCAATGCGAACAGTATCGGTGTGTATTTATATTTGTTTGTATTAGCTGCATTTTATTTTCCCCCAGATCTAATCCGGATCAGATCATGATAATAAAACAAACTGGATCACAAATTTATTTATTTCTCACAGTTGGCTTTATTTGCACAATAAAATTGACAGAAGGAAAATTTTCACAAATATTATTTGAAATAATATTTGGTATTGAATGTTTTAAATGGAACAGTTTTATTTTTTTTAGTTTAATTTTCATTAAGTTTATAGTTTTTATGTATTTTTTCCGTGCCTCGCGACGCGTCGTCTCTATTGAATGAAGAAAAACTCATAAAAAAAAATTGAAATGATGGCGGCATTTGTTTGATTTCGAGAATTTTTAATTTTATTGAGTTTTTTCTGTTAATCTCAGCAGTGGTACCAACATATAAATCTAAAATATTGCTAGGGAAGTGTTCAAAAAATGGATTTCGAAATCCAAATCTAGAAGCAGACCTGGATCTTGTGTTGTTTTTGTATTACTTGTATTTATGTTTCCAAATCCAATCCGGATCAGATCTGGGGGAAAATAAAATACAGCTATTGTTGTTTTCCCCCCATCTAGAGCTTATTTTTGATAAAAGAACTGTCAAAATTAGAAAGAGAAAAGACAGAGTCAGATTCTGGAAAAGCCCAATTTAAGTCTAAAGCTAAGTACAGACGATTGTCAGATCTTACAATATTGTCAGATCTGTCAATGGTCTGACAATAGCGGACAATTAGCTGACAATTTACAAATTTGTTACAATGTAGAATTGTCCGTTCACACGATTGGTAGATTTTGTGCCAAAGTCTGGCAAATTAATTGTCTGAAAATTTTCGGAAAATTATATATCTGACAATATTGTCAGCTTGAAAATTTTCTGTTCACACGGTTGGCAGATCAATAAAAATTAAAGTCCCAATAAAAATTCAATTGAGGATTTCAAGATCGAACATCTTTTATAGAATTTCACTTTTTAATGTATATAGCCACTATCAAGAAGAGGATACTTTCAAAGTGATTTGAAAATCTAGTGTCATAGTGGTAATTCCAAAACAATTGGACAAGCATTTGAAACAATTTAACTACAACTGGACATCGAGGGCAACGGACGACTTAACACACTACGAAGGAGAAATATGCCAGGCCAGAGGTCGTCAAGACGCACTACGAAGAACAAAAGTCCATATTCTCTATCGATTTATAAATAAATAAATAAAATAAATTTGATGGCACAACAGCTCATGAAGAACTAGGGCCTAGTGACTTACAACTCTCAACCATTCCTCTGTGCGTGTCTGCAGGAATGGAGGGGACCTACAGTTTATTGCCGAATCCGAACGGCTAACGAGCGGCACTTTTCTGTGACAGGAGATACTCTTGGAGGATTTGTCAATTCCTCGCAATAGACAGTAGCCGTTTTTCTTTTAAATAAATAGATGGGGAGGCTGGGGATCGAACTTTAGACCTCTGGCATGACAGTCCATCGCACTAACCATCACGCCACGGCTACTACTCTATCGATTTATTAAACAAAAAAATAGAATTTAAATTTTAAATAATTTATTTTTTGAAAGACGCAAGAAGGAGAAAATCTTGCAATAATTGAACTATTATGTTTAGGAGAAAAATAAACCTTTGCGTCCAAAAATTTAGCAGGCTTACTCTAGAGAGCTCGACTGATTTAGAAAGTAACCTTGAGACTATGTTTAGATCTGTGCGGGTTGGGGGCAGGCTGCCTATTATTACCAATTGCTTGAGCTGGTTTTTTTTCAGGTAGTGTCTCTGTCCACCCTCGTTTTGGCATTCTTCAAATTTATTTGATTGCTCGTATAGTTTCTTGGCCATTATGAAGTCCAATTTTTTTTAACTTGTTGGAATTTGCTGTTCACTTTATTTTCATCGTATTTAATCTTCATTTGAGTAGATATCTTTCAATGGTTTTATTTATCTAGTTGCTTTATAGATTTTTATTATTCGGTTTTGGAAAAACTACAAAATTCCTGCAAAAATGTTTTTTTTTTATCTCTCAACTCGGCTCCAACCGTTTGACATTTCGAACAATGAAGAAATTGTCAGCAATTGTAAGATGTTTTCAATGAAAACATCTGACAATGACCAATGAGTCTGACAATGTCCTAATCGTCTGACAATGACACAAATTGTGCGTTCAGACGATTGTAAGATACCTGACAATTTTTTGTCAGATCGTCATTGTGTGACAATTACCTGACAATGACGTTTCTGACAATATTGTCAGACAAAATTGTGTGTACAGACGATTGTAAGACATTTGGGACAGTATTTCCACTGACAGATCTGACACACTGATCTCTATAATACACTGGATAGTGGATTCCCTACAAAGTATAACAGTTTTTCTACTTCCAATTGAAGATGACAAGTACGTAGGCAACTCAACACTCTATGTATGTTCAGTGAGGCAACTCAACACTTTAGGTATGTTCAGTGAGGCTGAGAAGGCCAGTTCAAGTTGCTGAGATCTCAAAAATTCTACTACAACCGAAGAGGGGCAAAAACCAAAGTGGAATTTCTAAGAAAAAAAAGCAAAAGAACCATCACTTGTTTGTAAATTTGATTTTTTGTAATTTAAAATAATTGTAAAAGTGAATTTAAAATATTTTAGTTGCAATTTTGTAAAAAAATTTGCATTTCATTATGTTATACATTTATACCGTTATACAAAAAAAAAGGCAACTCAACATTATAACAATTCTCAAATGGCATCAACTTTCTTGTATGGATGCGCTATCCAGTGTATGTGTAGTTAAGCCTGTTATTCACTATTGGATTAAAATCCTCAATTAATCCAAAAATAAATCCAAGTTCCAGACGTAATTTGACATTAAATCAAAGAAAACAAAAACAAAACTGCACGTGCATAAAGACATAGATATCAGTACAGACGACGTAATTGAACGCTTTATACAAAAATCTAAAAGAAAGTTACATTTTGTCATATAAATTTTTATAATTTTTTATTATTAATTTTTGTTTATTTAATTGAATTAAGACAAATTAGTTTAAAAATTACTTAATTTTTGTTAAATAATATAATTGCTCTATTTATTCATTAAGTTAAAGAAAGCAAAATATTTGTTTTGTAATGACTACAAATTTAAGTTTGTATTCTATAGTTTCAGCTGTTACAGCACACAGTTCCTTCTTATTTTATAACCTTTCCTTGTCTTTGAAATAAAATAACTTTAAGGAATGTTGACTTTAAGCAGTTTTTTTCAAAAGAAAAGTACCTACTTAAGTATTTACCTACTCAAGTGTTTTTTTTATCGGTATTTTCATTTTCAATGTTTCGGTATAGTTCTTGTTGATTAGGTTAAGACACCAGAATATTTCTTATGAACAAATCATTGCAACGTTTCATTGATTTTTTAATATTAAAATCTAACTTTGTGGATATAAATAAAATCCAATTGAAACTTTTTTATTACTTTATTTATCGTTTTAAATTTTTTTTTTTACTGATTTTTTTTTGAACGTGACAATTTTGCCTTCGTGCTATTTTTCCTTCTTTTTTCAGATATCTGAAATTTCATCGCGGCGTCACTACCAAGGAAATAAAAAGGTGAATTTCAGCAAAGTGGGTTTATGTAAGTACCAAAAAAAATTAATTTTATTTTCTCACTTTATTTTGTTCTAGATATTTGAATTCTCTTTAATGCCTATGGTGTGTATGGTACACCATAGATGCTTGGTAGAACTACAGGTCTCCCATTCATCCTTTCGCAATTCGTTATTGCTCTGCTGCGCAATATGATGCTGAATCTATAGCACAGGTGGGGTTATAAAGGCTGATTTCCAATGCCGCGTTGGGCGTCGCTTTGACAGATTTTTCTTTCAACGCGAAAGCTCACACATAGCAATTTATGCAAATTGTTTACAATGACGCGTTGGGTATTATGTTACGATTTGGCACCTATTAGCATGTACACAAACCAACGTAACATAAGCTACCTCGACGTTAAAGTTGAAAAAAATCAACTTTAGCGTGCGTTTTGACAGTTAAACTAATTTTCGAATTCCTTTCAACAAAAAAATCGATTTATTTAGAAGAAAAAATCGGGTTTTCTGGACAAATTCCTTTTATTGAAAGAAAAAAATCGATTTTGTTTAAAAAATAATGGAATAGTTTGTTGAAAGGAATTCGAAATTACAGTTATGTAGGTTCATTTTAATTTTCAGGTTCTCTGCAAGTCGTCTGTCATGTCGACGCGTTCGTAAAGCTTGTAAACGTATACGTAAGCGTCTCTAACGCGAACGCGCCATTGGAAATCAGCCTTAATTGTTCCCATCCAATATAGACTCGGGGCGTTGGGAATCATTGGCGATAGAAGTGAATGGAAACCTTGCCCCTAGCGAAATGCCAGCGCCTTGAGATAGGTTACCGAACTGACCACTGAAGCTCTCTTTAACTTGCCAGCCATTTTACTGCTCGACTCTGGGCAAAGACAACAGCTTTTCTTTAAGGTTCAACGGCGAAAGGCATTACTTTCCTATGAAGTTTTCCTATTGTTGCATCGACAACTAATGTGCCCTCTATCGGTCATGGTGTTGAGCGCGGCTAAATGTGCAATGCGGATGGTATCAAAGGCAATCCACTGAAGATCGTAACACGTACAAATCGAAAAGAGTTAAATCTGGTGATCTTGGTGGTCATTCAGTGGGACCTCGCCTTCCTATCTATCGGTCGTTGAAATTCAGCCAGTTTCTCACAGCCAGGCTAAAGTGTGCTGGAGCTCCATCTTGTTGGTATATTAAATTGTCTATTATAGCCAAAGGTACATCTTCTAGTAAATCTGGCCAAAGGGTTCTTAGGAATTGCAGATAGGATTCTCCATTTAAAACCGTATTCAAAAAACGTGGTCCAATTACCGTTTGTCCAACAATGCAAAGCCACACATTGCAGCTAAAGCGGTGCTGCGATTTATTTTGTTTTTTAACATGTGGATTGTTGTGACTCCAGTATAATGCAAGTTGTGGAAATTGGTAAACTGTGCTTCATCTGTCCAAACTATCCTTTTAAAGTAGTTGTGTTCTGTTTCTTCCCTCAGCAATAGCGTTCTACAGAATTCAGTCCTCAAAATTTTATCATTTTATGTCAACTCTTGCACTGGGGTACAGTGATATGGGTGAAGGCTTTCGGTATGAATCACTGTCAAAACCCTGTTTTGGGGCAATCCAAGCATAGTTGCTATCCTTCTGGTGCTAACCCAGCGTCTCCATTAGCAATTTTCGAGGCAATAAATTGCTTCCCTAATTGCCATTGACTTGACTATTGCCAATGGAGACGCTTTGGCAATGGCAATGGCAATATTGCCTGAAAGATGAAAGTCAATTATTGATTTCCATCAACCAGGCAATAAATTTTGACGTTTCGTCTTATACAAAATGGTTTCTCCATGATTTTGAATAATTTCTCCTTCATTTTGAAACAAAAAGTGAAAATATAAATAAAAGTGACCACAAATTAGTGAATTAAAATTTTATATTATCAAAAAAAAGTAAATTTAAGCAGTTTTTGTCGCGATTTCTATACCTAAAGTTTTTGACAACTGGAATTGCCTGGCCATGAAATTGCAATCGATATTGAAATTGCCATTGCCTCAAATATTGCCAATGGAGCCACAGCGTTGGTTGGGATTACGTCGTACCAAATCCAAAATCCGTTCCTCTAAGTCTGTTGATACACCAGATGACCTTTCTCTCCTTCGAGTCTCCAGCACTCCATGTTCCCGAAGACGGTCGTGAAGTCTTGGAAAAAGTGAATAGTGGGGACATCTCCTATTGGGGAACCTTTCAGCGTACAATCTCTGTGCTTCCCGACTGGAACCATCTGCTAAACCGTAGCAATAGTGCATATCGGTCAATTATTCCCGAGAGTAACTTGCCATCGTTTTGTATTGACGATTTGTTACCCAATTTAGAAATAAGTTTTAAACAAAATGTCCTTCCATATTTATTTGTGGTTAGGTAAAACATATTTTTTTTGTTATTTGGTATAGGTAATCCTTTTTATTTGGGTAACAGGTAGGCATGCAGGTCAATTTTGTTAAATTGAACACATTCCTCAATAAAAAAGGTGAAATCTAATTAATCCAGTTTATTTTTTTTTATTATTTGCTCAAAACTAGATGGTACGCAATAAAAAAGGGGTAATCCACTAATTTAATAATTGACCGACTGAACAGATCAAACTTGGGAAAACCAAAAAAAGTGTTTTTCTTCGAAAAAACTACTTTTTATTTTTTTTTAATTTCTCAAAAACCAAGATACATTTTAACATCCGGTTTTCAGTTTTTTATTGAAAATTAATAAGAGCATTATATTTTGAAAACAAAAATTTTACTTAATTACATAAAATTTAAAAAAAAAATTAGTTTAAAAATTTTTTTTTTTTAATTTCGAGTTTGGAAATTAATTTTTCAAAAACTATTCACTAACACAACTTAATTTAAAATGAAAATCGAAGAAGAGATTTCTGGCTTTCCAAAAAGGTAAAGCATGGCATTTTAAATTGTACCGTTGTTTTTAAATATTTTTTTTTCTTTTTTAAGTTAATTTTTTGGAAAATCGCCCCTCCTGCCTAAACGGGAAGAACTAGACCCCCCCTCCTATACGATTTTTTTCTTCTCTTAACCCAACCTACTCGCTCCAGCAGTTTGGTGCATCTTATACCGATCACCCTGTATATGTTATACAGGGTGTGCGGTAAAGAATGGATAATCCTGAAACGGCGTATAGCCCACTTTATGACTGCTCCGAAACCGGAAATAAAAAGGCGCTATCTCAAAGGGTACTCAAAATATGTGCATTTTTCGTTCAGTAGAAGAGTATTTTTGCAAAAGAAAACAATCATTTATTAGGAGGTGCAGATTGTGCATAAGAATGTGAAAATACTCTTCATAAATTGAGCCAAAGTACAAGTTATCTAGAAAAAAATTTAACAGAGCATAAATTAAAAACAAAAACAAGAACATAAGATAATTGTTAAGTATTTTATTTATTTCGATTTTCAAAGCTAATGTTCAAATTTCTTTCCACCCACTCTTAATGCACATTCTGCAACCGCCGTATAGTTAGCAGCACTAAGTGAGGAATTTCAATTTTTTTGATTCCTATAATTTGGAAAACATTTGGAAAAATTTAGAAAACCATTTTCAGAATTTGGAAAACCTTAGTTAATTAGTTATTAACAATTAAAGGTTAGGCGTATAGTTAGCAGCACATAGAAACAAAGCTAGGGTTTTTGGTATCAATCGATCGGGAATAGTTTTGTGTAATTTGGAAAACCATTTATAGAATTTGGAAAAGCATAGTTTAGTAGATAATTAACAAAATGTAAACAAAACGACCAGTTCTATAAACAATTACAATTAACGCAAAACGTAATGTAACGGAGCGTAACGTAATTAAAACTGCCATACAAGAACACAAAACCAACACATATAGACAAAATTCTGTCCCAACAACAAAATTATAGGGCGTATAGAATCGCCTGTTAAGCATTGGCTATTGTTTTATTCTTAACTATATTTTATATTTTCTATCTGAAAAGGTAAAAAATTTAACAGCTGACTTTTGACAAAAAAATAGTTTGACAGATATTGGGACAGAATTTTGTTTATATGTGTTGGTTTTGTGTTCTTGTATGGCAGCTTTAATTACGTTACGCTCCGTTACATTACGTTTTGCGTTAATTGTAATTGTTTATAGAACTGTCGTTTTGTTTACATTTTGTTAATTATCTACTAAACTATGCTTTTCCAAATTCTAAAAATGGTTTTCCAAATTTCACAAAACTGTTCCCGATCGATTGATACCAAAAAACCCTAGCTTTGTTTCTATGTGCTGCTAACTATACGCCTAACCTTTAATTGTTAATAACTAATTAACTAAGGTTTTCCAAATTCTGAAAATGGTTTTCCAAATTTTTCCAAATGTTTTCCAAATTATAGGAATCAAAAAAATTGAAATTCCTCACTTTGTGCTGCTAACTATACGGCGGTCATTCTGCACCTCCTAATTAATGATCGTTTTTTTTTTTGCAAAAATACTCTTCTACTGAACGAAAAAATGGACATATTTTGAGTACCCTTTGAGATATCGCCTTTTTATTTCCGGTTTCGGAGCAGTCATAAAGTGGGCTATACGCCGTTTCAGGATTATCCACTCTTTACCGGAAACCCTGTATATACATATAACAAAAGAGAAGCTTTGAATGTGTTTGTGCTTAATAGACTCAAAAACTAGTTAACAGATTTCGCTGAAATGTTGAACGTTTGTCCTTACTAGCGGTGAGAAGGTTTTAAGTGGTTTAAGTAAAATCAGCATTCTGCAATGCACACTTTTATTTGAGTAAAATAAATCAAAGTAGGTACGTTGTAAATAAACTGCCAAAAATATTTAGAATTAAATAAGAAAGTGTCAATTAGATTTAATACTACAAGATTTAAATGGAAACGAAAGTACATTATGAGGGTTCTCATGGATAAGCATGTTTAACAACATGGTTTTATTAAAATACATAACTGTAAACGGAACTTTGCCCTCAAATGGAAACAGAAGAAGGTTTTTCAAAGCATACTGGTGGAAATAGTAATTAATGTATGTATGTATGTAGAGATAAAAGTAAATACGTATGTATATATATAGGTGCAAAAATCTTCCCAAAATTAAGTATGAATATGGTTTTCAGCATTTTTGCGCTTTAAAGCGAAGTTTTTTTTCCAAATGAAAAAATTAACAAAGTTGTATAGTTTCACAACCCATGAAGTTTTCAGAACATTTTAAAAACCAACATGGTTGTCAACCGGTTGTTTTTCCTTTTCACTGATTAACATCAATGCTCCCACAGTAGCTGAAAATTACGTATCCAACATTAACATTTGTCGATTTTTTGAGTTAAGGTCAAGTTTGAAATCCTTGGGATGGTTTTTTTTAACAACTAAAACTGTATTTCACTTTTTGAGTAGTTAAACATTTGAAACATGTTTGTTTTTATTAAAAATATTTTTATAATTTAAAAAAAAAAAAAATGGCAAAACGAACTCCTATAATCATAAAAAAATGCAGACGTCATTTTCAGTTAGCTGAACACTTACGTCAGATATTGCCTGTGATACCACGTGCATTACCAGAAGACGAAATCAATGCATGCTTGAAAGCGTCAGTTCAGACGGAAAAACATGCTGGAAATATTCACTGATCTCTATAATACATTTATTATAGAGATCAGTGGAAATATTGTGTATCAAAGGACATTAAAATTAAAAGATTCGATAGAAAATTGAAATAATATATCAGAATTTTTTTCTTAATCGTCATATAGGTATGCCAATTCCAATATATGGCTTTATGGTAAAACTGATAAAAAATATAATTTGTCCTTTTGAGTTATGCGCATCGCATGAAAAAAAGACATTTACACATTTTACAAAAGAAATTTATATTTGTCCACCCGTGCGAAGCGGGGACGGGCCAGCTAGTTTATTATCAGAGTACATATTACCATATTATCTCTTTTTTAATAGTGAAAGCGTCTGAAGTGGAAAAAAGAAATCATAACAAGCATTTTTTAGAGATAAAAATAAAGTAGTGCTCTAATTAGCTTTCGCCCATCGCCGATCTGGTTCAAAAAGATACCTATTTCATTTGTTTTGTGTTATGAGTTTCTTTACACCCAGATTTTTTAAATGCAAAAGAAACTCCCAACCTCGCACCTACACCAAGCCCTATAGTTTGGTCAAGCAGGGGGGCACTCACTCTTTATACGCCATAATGCTGGGCGCTCTAGGATTTACCAGTAAATTCAAGAATTCATTTATTTCGCCTTTTTACAGTAACATTTATATAAAAAAAAATTCCGTGACCCGGATTAAGATCACTATCAAATAAAAGGAAACAAATTTTTATCAAATACAAACCAATGAAATATTCTGGTACCAAACATTTATTGATTAGTTTTAATATTTGCAGCTTTCAACTTCTGATCAATTTCATCGTTGATATCTTCAGCAGAAATGGGTTTACAAAGTTCATCAACAGCGATCAAGACTTCCAAAGCCTGGGGCAACCGATCCGCAACAGAAGGAATTTTATCATAGTTCCAGTATGTGAATTTTTCAAATGTACCAGTTACTCTAAAGAGCCTGCCGAAATATTCATCCATAGTACGTCGAGATTCTTGAAAAACTAGTCCTTTTAAATTTAATGGCAATTGAAATCCTATTCCATCAAGTGGAAAACCACGAAGTGAATTAGTTAAGTTTGAGTTTTCATTTGTTGTGTAAATATTGAAGTATTCGTTAACATTAGCTTCTGTATTAGTTTCAATTTCAGCTGGTAAGAAATGAACTTCGACATGCTGGGTTATTTGATTTGGATTAATATCTAATTGCATCGCCATTTTTAAAATTTATTAGATTATAAGATTTTCGTAAATAATAGTACACAAATAGAATCGAATTTTCTTTGTTTGCATTTGGGCAATTTATATTTCAGAGCGCTTCTCCCTTCTCCATCACTTTAGTTTTAAATATAAACCAAAGATACTGAATTATAAAGATATGAATCCTTGGCACTGATCTCAAAAACCACTGATCTCTATTGATGGATTTACATGTATCTTCATCTGCAAACATCAAGAAAAGTAGAGCGGGATAGAGTCATACCAAAAAACCGAATGTGTGAAAGAGCACCACTATGAAGATGAACATGTTCGTCTTCGCTATAATCTTCATCTGCGTTCCTATAATCAAGATCTCTGCATTTTGTTCTTCTCTCTCTATCCAACAAACATACATTTTATATTTTGTATCCCTTATTTTTTGCAGAACTCGCATGAAGATCAATGTAAATCCACCATATAATACACTGGATAGCGCATTCATACCACTGATCTCTATAATACACTGGATAGCGTATTCATACAAAAATGGTGGCTCCATTTGAACAATTGTTATATTATGCGCCTGACCATTCTTTGTATAACAGTATACATGTATAAAATATAAAATACCAAAAATTACGGCAAAAATTCTGAATATAAAGATATGAATTAAAGGTACTGAATATAAAGACATGAATCCTTCGTCATTTCACACTCCAAAAGCAAAGAATGTGAAAAAACAAAAACTGTTTCATATTTTTTTCTTCTTGGAGATACACCGAATACTAAAATATGAGAAGAGAGAGTAGAGAGTAGATTATTAACCACAAATAATATTTATTTTGTGTCAGACAAACGTCAAATTATGCGGCTGACCACGTATTATAATCTTTGTAGGTAATACACTATCCAGTGTATTATAGAGATCAGTGATCCATACAAGAAAGTTGATGCCATTTAAGAATTGTTATAATGTTGAGTTGCCTATTCTTTTTTTGTATAACGGTATAACTGTATAACATAATGAAATGCAAAATTTTTTACAAAATTGCAACTAAAATATTTTAAATTCACTTTTACAATTATTTTAAATTACAAAAAATCAAATTTACAAACAAGTGATGGTTCTTTTGCTTTTTTTTTCTTAGAAATTCCACTTTGGTTTTTGCCCCTCTTCGGTTGTAGTAGAATTTTTGAGATCTCAGCAACTTGAACTGACCTTCTCAGCCTATTCATATCTTTATATTCAGAATTTTCGCCGTCATTTTTAGTATTTTATATTTTATACATCTATACTGTTATACAAAGAATGGTCAGGCGCATAATATAACAATTATTCAAATGGAGCCACCATTTTTGTATGAATACGCTATGTCTGGATTTACATTGTTCAACTATTCCCATAAGTTTTTCCAGAAATCGGGTGAAATGTTCATATTGTCCGATTTTTCCAATGAGAATTTCTGTCGTTGCACTCTTCGGTCTTATTGCTTTCCTCTTCATTTTTCATTAAGATTTACTCACACCATCAAATAAACGTCACATGTATACTAAACACACACAAGAAACTGGAAAGGAGGTGAAAGAGAACCAAAATAGGCTGGAAAAATCGTATGAGTTTTCGAGGAACAACCGATTTGTTTCATCCCCCTCACTTCTTACGCCGCTCACCGATGAACAATCGATCGGAACTGGCAAAGTTGAACAATGTAAATGCAGACTACCCAGTGTATTATAGTGATCAGTGGGTGTGAAACGTACGAATGATTGTCTGCATTTACATTGTTCAACTTTTCCAGTTCCGATCGATTGTTCCTGGGTGAGCGGCGTAAGAAGTGAGGGGGATGAAACAAATCGGTTGTTCCTCGAAAACTCATACGATTTTTCCAGCCTATTTTGGTTCTCTTTCACCTCCTTTCCAGTTTCTTGTGTGTGTTTAGTATACATGTGCCGTTTATTTGATGGTGTGAGTAAATCTTAATGAAAAATGAAGAGGAAAGCAATAAGACCGAAGAGTGCAACAACAGAAATTCTCATTGGAAAAATCGGACAATATGAACATTTCACCCGATTTCTGGAAAAAACTTATGGGAAAAGTTGAACAATGTAAATCCAGACATTCCAATCTTTCTGGCACCTAGTATCTTCGTTATGAAAGGGGACTGCCACATTTCGCAAATTCAAATATATATACACATATGTGTTTTGTGTCTGACAGTGACAGCCATTTATAAATAAAATTAAACTACCAAACATTTCTATTGATAAGTTTTTTATTAATGAAAAGTTAAATTCCATGTATAAAATAGAAACTGATTATGTATATCCCATCATTTACCAACGTTTTAGGATGTATATTTTTAATTTATATTGCCCATTCAATGTGGACAATGGCGCAGCTATTCACTAGCTTGCAATGTTCTTCCGTACCTTGTTACCAGTCGTTTCTAGCAAAGAAACCAAAAATGCAGCTTGCAATATTTACATCAGTATCTAGCAATCCAATAGCTACCGAAACCACAAAAATATTGAATTTGAATGATTTCAATTACTCTACGCCATTTCAAAAGTGAGTAATAAATGATAATGAGCCAGTTCAGGTTTCTCAAGCTCACTGAGATCTCAGAGACCTCAGCAACCTCGAAAATCTGAACGTAATTCCTTAGTTAGATTCCTCACTTTTGCTGTCAAAAAACTGAGACTGATATTTTTTGAATTCGCTTGCTCAATTTTTTTGTCGCAGTTGATTAATTAATAAAGAGATGAAAATTGGTTTTGACTTCTAGCGGAGAAATTTTGTTCAGGTTTCTCCTTCTGCTCAGTGGAGCTGACAGAGCTTGCTCAGTGAGATCTCAGAAACGTGAACTGGATAATTTTCTTTAAGGTAATTAAGGAACAAAATAAAATATTTGCAGGGATTTGGTCTTAAGTATTCCTCCAAAGACACGCAGAAATGGGACGCTTCATATGCAAGTGGTATTTGCACTCGATGGCCAACCATTGGAGTGGAAAACTCTAAAGAGAGACGGACCAACTGTTATTCACAGTATAAGCCTGACGGAATACCTTATTCCAAGAGTACAGACGTTCAATTTGTTGAGTGAAAATGTAAGTAATAATAAGTCATGAATAACAAGGAAGAATGCCGGAAAAATGTGTGGGCAGAGTTGATTAAAAAATAAACGTTTATTGAAGGGGTAAAAATTTTAGACATACAAATATTTTCCAAGTTATCCCTAGACTGCCTATGAAGTTGAGTGATGAAACTCTAACGCACATTTGTTTGTTATATTAAACTTAGGGGCCAGTTGTAGCGATCAGGAGAATGCATCAGGGAAAGTGGAAACATTATGAAATTAAATATTTTTTCCTGATGTCGGTTATAGCAAACAGGAAAGTCTGTAGACAGGCCTATCGTCAAATTTTCTGTATTGAAATACACACGAAAAACTTTTTCGTTTGCAATCCTGTCAGTGGAACAAGTTGAAATTGGGACTCAAATCATAAAACCGTTTGTTCCTATTTGTTTGAAATAGCACACAGCTGGCACGAAAAATGAATTCGCACCAGAAAATAATTAAATACATTTTTTAGAAAAAAGAATTGTGAAATTAAAAATGTTAAGCCCTCAAAAAATTCTTTTTTTTATTTGTCATCGATTAGTGTAGCAATTGTGCTTCAAAATGAATGATATCTAACATTGTAAATTATTCGTTTTCCTGATCGCTACAAAAAACTGAGTACCTAACTATTACCATAAAAACCCGTCCCAAACCTGGTACATTGATGAAAGGTGGTTATAGATTTTAATTTTTTTTTTGTTTTTATCAAAATGAAGATTCCGTGAAAAGTTTCATCATCGTAGTAGTTATGGGAGGTAGTAGCCGTGGCGTGATGGTTAGTGCGATGGACTGTCATGCCGGAGGTCTAAGGTTCGATCCCCAGCCTCGCCACCTATTTATTTAAAAGAAAAAACGGCTACTGCCTCTTGCGAGGAATTGACAAATAAATTTGATGGCACAACAGCTCATGAAGAACTAGGGCCTAGTGACTTACAACTCTCAACCATTCCTGTGTGCGTGTCTGCAGGAATGGAGGGGACCTACAGTTTATTGCCGAATCCGAACGGCTAACGAGCGGCACTTTTCTGTGACAGGAGATACTCTTGGAGGATTTGTCAATTCCTCGCAAGAGGCAGTAGCCGTTTTTCTTTTAAATAAATAGATGGCGAGGCTGGGGATCGAACCTTAGACCTCTGGCATGACAGTCCATCGCACTAACCATCACGCCACGGCTACTACCCAAGGCATAGGGTTGCCACGCTTTAATGGTCATTTTTTGAGTTTTTAAAATTATCTGACACAGCTCAGATGATATGTCTTACGGGCAAAAAGAAAATACCATATAAAAGAATATTTTATTTAAAAAATGTAAAATATGTGGTTTTTTTAAAATTGTTGTAATTTCAATAGGGTAAATTAGGTTAAACAAAAATAAAAGCCTAGAATCTATTTTCTAAACGGAAAATGATAGAGAGTTGGTTGTTTTTGTTATCCATAGAATCTTTTATTATAAAAAAGTAATGTTAAAAATCTACAACTCGAGATATAAACTTTTGAAAGAAAAAATGTTAGAAATAGACGTTGGGGGAAAAATTACTATAAATTAGGGTTATGTTTTCTGGAAATAAATTTTATATTTTTAAAAAGAAGATAACAAATAAATTGACTCGTAAATTGTCAAATTTGAATAATATAATTTAAATAATTGTAATTTTTTTAATAACATACATTGTTTCATCAATTTTGGCGGTTTTTTTTTTACGCGCATATGTATTTTCATTTAAAAACAGTATCAGTGAAAGGACATAATAAATTATGAGTACGATGGTACTATGTACATATATTGTTTCCAAAAATGTTGTCAAAAACTCAAATTTACCGAACTTTCTACTATCGATATTTTCATTTTCAACATTTTTCGCGCCAAAACCCAATCGACTCGAGCATCATACTGAAATTTATTGAAATGCGTGGGAAACAAAATTTTATGCAAGGGGTAACGAGCTTTCGCAAAAAAAAAGCTCCACTTAGCCTCTCTGATATTGACATTAGGTTTGCTCCAGGACCAAAACTGCCAATTGTCACAATTTGTCAACAAATGTTGCCAAATCCTGTTCCACACTTCATAAATTCGTCAGTTTTAGCATTGTATATACATTCTATAGTATTCTCATGCAACACGATTTTGTACTTCTTAACCGCCGCTATTGGTGGCGCTTTAATCAACACAATTGTTTCTTTGGAGAGTCTGATGAGAGAAGGGGGAACAAGCAGTAGGAAAGAGACGTTCGTGGTGTTTATTTTTTAGGAATAATAATGGGTGTAAGCGAGATACGTACGAACGGCTGTTTGCTTTGGGATCTGTACCAGAATAAGAAGAGGAAAATAAATTAAAAAAAAAAACACTTGTTTTGTCATGCACTTGGAATTGTTTTTTTTTTAAAAGATTTTATCGGCAGGTACACAAGTAATGAGATTGCACAACGTGAAAAGGAAAAAAAGGGTTGTTTTGTATTATTTTTGTTGGCTTATTGGGAATATGTGGGAAAGTTAGCAAGAAATGAAGAAAAGGTCGAATTTAGAATTGTCTATCGGTATGTAGGTATATAATTTTGTATTATTTTCTGTTGGGTAGGTATTTCGTTTGTTTTTGGTGTTAAGTGTTGAATTATTTTAATAAAAAGAAGAATCGGCAATCGATAGAATTGGTTTATTATCTGACTTATGATTGTAAAGTTATAATGAAAGTTGGGTAGGTCTCAAAATGTAAAAAAGGAGTAGATTTATTAAAAAATTCTAGAAAATCTAGAAAGCGAGATACATAGGTAGGTACATACCTAACTTATGAAAATAAATTCAGAACTGCAGAAAAGCTACCTATTGAAAAAAAAAATAACTCATGGTTCAGGAATTTTGTATAGGCTATTTTTTGCGGCTTGTTATTGTTTTTTCTTTTTAAATGTAGGTAGGCAGGTATGTACATACATATGTAGGTACACATTATTGCCAATTTTTGTAGTAGGTACCTAATTTTTGCAAGTAGATAGGTACATACATATGTACATATCTTTTTAAGTGATGTATTGAAATGTTCGAAAATCAAACATGTATTGGGGGAAGGGAATAGACCTTCTTTCTAACACGATTCCTTTATTGTCTTGGTTAATCTTATACAGTGTAAAACCTAGCTTTTCATTTTATGTGAATCGCCCGGTTTAACCCCTTTGGGTTTTCAAATGGTCTGGCAGGGCAAAAGCCGCTTCCAAATGGTCTTGGACCCACTGTTCCGTGATCAGGGGAGCATTATCTAGAGATTAGTGAAAACGAATTTTGGTTCATACAATTATCCCCAAAGTTGTTTTTTCAAACGGTCTGGCAGAGCAAAAGCCGCTTCCAAATGGTCTTGGACCCACCAATCTGTGATAAGGGAGCATTATCTAGGGGTCTAGAGTTGATTTTTTTGGGTTTTTACCGTACTATTGCTCACTAACGCCGCGACCAGGGACTGCAAGACTTTCATTTCTGTCATCAGCTTGACCACTGCTTTCGACTCATATACTTTTTTTTTGGTTTACTTTCACACCCCAAAATTCGCTGTGGGCTCTTAGGCCAGGCGCGCACATGCAACTAAACAGTTTGGTTTCGATTTTGAGCACAATGGGATTATATGGGAGTGCGCGCCGGTTTATGTGCGCGGTCTCTCATATAATTATATAGTACTCAAAATCGAAGCCAAACTGTTTAGTTGCATGTGCGCGCCTGGCCTTAGACTAGGTCAAGAAGTCAAAAGAATAAAGATAAAAAAAGCCTTGAACTTGCAAGGACAACCAACTGACAAATTCATTACAAAAAATTCCTCAACAAAATCAAAACCTTTCTACCTACCTACTTGAAAAAAATAGCCAACACAACAAAGTATTTACACACATACATACCTGCACCTCGTTCCCAGCCCCGAAGAAAAAAATGTAAACAAACTCCTAAACAAAAAACTGAACTCACAAAATTTGTTTTCTTACTCCTTAAATTCCCATTAATTTTCTATGCTCTTGCTACCCAAAAACAACAACAACAACAACACATACGAAGCAAGATCCTTCACAAAATAGCAAAATACTGGCAGACAAAATTCTTTTTTCGTATTCCTCAAACACCCAAGAATTTTCTATACCTACCTACGTCAGCTACGCTACAACAACAACATAACAGAAGAGCAACAAACAAAAAGATCCTCAAAAAAAAAAAACAAGCTCACGGGAGAGTAAAACATTTCCCCTTCCTGACAATTTCTGCCCAAGAAATTTCTTTAGGGCCCTACACACGATCAGTGTTCATTGACAATAGTTTTTGTCGATATTTTTTGTCAATAAAAATTGATGAAAGATTGCCACCACACGTATCAATGGGCACGTTCAGAAGACGTAGGTGACTAGAAAGCTAGGCAAGTTTCTAGTCTCTGATTGGTCAGCTGTCAAAAATATGCATTCCAATTTAGGCAATTTTTATTGGAAAATGGCTGGAAAGCTAGGTGAGAAATATCTCCCTACATTTCTACATTATTGTCAGATTTATGTCAGAATACCAGCTGATTATATTTTGTCATTAAATAGCAAGCTGAACTTTATTCTTCCGTGACTTGTTTTTTTCACGTTTATCTTAACAGTTTGAAATAAATAAATAAAGATTCAATTTAAACAATGCATCATTAGTAAGAAAAGTTTACAAATAATATTACAAAATTCCTAGCTGATTTCTGCCTTGTGTGAAGTCATTCTCAGATAAAAATATTATTAAAACTACTTTCTTTCTATTAACGGAAGGTAAAGGTTTGAAGTAAAGTTCGTAGTTTGGCATTAATGACACCTCTAGTCATCAACTATGTTCCTAGGTAAAATTTGTGTTCAACGAACGTAGTTGACTACATATGAAGTTCCCTATGTCTTCTGAACGTACCCAATGATTATTGACAATAACTCAAAAAGTCCTTCAGAATTCAGGAGATCTAAGACGTAAATTACACATTATTCTTACTTACTTTTTTTGCCTCCAAGTAAAGAAAACAACATCACAATTGAGAAAAAACTTTGATACTGCCGTAGAACATCAAAATATTGACAGTTACATTGATGAAAACCAAATTTATTTTGGTTCCAATCAATGTGGTGAATGTTCATTGACAATGACATTGAAGAACCTACGAACGATCAATATGAGCGAAAAATGACTTGTTGTGCAAAGTTTCTTTTGCATTTAAAGAATCTGGATATAAAGAAACTTTGAAATTATCCTATATATCCAATGTAAACAGGGGCAGCATGCCCCCTCATACATACCTCACTATAATAAGTTCTCTTTTCGTATTTTCAAATGTGTATAAAATTTGCATGAGAAAGTATACTTCGTTCTCACTTTGCTTCGGGAATAAAAACCACTTTTAAAGAGTGGTTTCTTGTTTTTCTGGGGACTTAGTTCACGGCACCTCTTAAAAGACATAAATCATAAATTCCCCACCCTGCTCTTTCCTTTCCTCTTTTCTTTCCTAAAACAAATAACACCAAAAACCAGTACCCAACCAACATAATTCTTGAGTTAGCAGAAATGTGCTGTGTGTGTGTATATAACTCGGTGTGTGTACACATTCACAATAAAAGTTTAAGAAATAAATACAAAATCAAATAAAAACAATAATTTCCATCTGCTGTTCGCGCTGTCCATTGTATTCAATTTTTTTCGGAAGCGTCGCTTCTCGCGGCAGCGGCTGTTACACTTTCTGTTATCTTCAGTCTTTTCGCACTTGGATTATGAGTGGAATTCTTTTTTTTTTTTGTAAATTCGAGTTTTCGAATCTGAGTTCGTCATTTTGGCTGGAGGCCTCTAATAGTCTAAGATCCCGCCATAGAACGACCTATCCTCATCGAGGTACCAGATAAGAAGTATTTAGTTTTGTAGGTAGTGTCTATACAAACATTTTGCGCAAGGGTTGCCTAACGTAAAGTGGTCAAGGCATAGGGTTGCACGCTTTAAAGTTGATTTTTTGCGTTTTTACAATTATCTGATACAGTTTAGATGGTATGTATTAAAGACATAAATAAAATACCATATACGTGTTTTTTTTTTAAATCGCAATTTCAATAGGGTAAATTAGGTTAATATGTGGTGTTGTCTCCATGTTGTGTGTAACTTTGAATAGTTTTTAAAATGAATAATAAAATTTTTTTAAAAAAGTTTAAATTTTTGTGAAATTTTATTTATTAATTTTTAAATTTTTGCTCACAACAATTATTTATATTTATTTATACGCTACGCGTTTCGGACTTGTGACAAGTCACTGAATTAAGCCCGAGGATGGATGAAAATATCCGAAACGCGTAGCGTATAAATAAATATAAATAATTGTTGCGAGCAAAAATTTAAAAATTAATAAATAAAATTTCACAAAAATTTAAAAAAAAAAAAAAAAAAAAAAAAAAAAAATTTAAAAATTTAAACTTTTTTAAAAAAATTTTATTATTCATTTTAAAAACTATTCAGGGTAAATTAGGGTTAACAATGATAAAACCCTAAAATTTATTTTCTAAACGAAAAATGATAGACAGTTAGTTGTTTTTGTAATCGATAGATTCTTTTTATATAAAAAAAGTCATGGATATACATATATGCAAAAAAATATAAAAAATCTACAAATGAAGCGAATTTAATTAATTATTTCCTAAGTCCGCGCCCGGGCAAGGGAATATAAATTGTATTATGTTTGAAGCCTAAAAGCTCGCTTAGACAAATTATTATATTATTATGTATTATTATTATGTACATATAAATAAAAGCCAAAATTATACAGTTCACAATAATTGTATATAATGTAATCTGATAACTAGGCCCAGAACATACATATATATATTAAAGTTCTTTCGACTACTAATTGAATAAATATTAACTATTTTACTTCGACTTCCACATTTAGGAACCTCCACCAGACAACCCATCGATACAACGACCAACAAGTACTTCATCGCCAGTAAAACAAGTGACACACATTAAATCTAAAGTATGCATAACAATTCTCACTGATTTAATAAGTCTATCACAAAAAGATGCTCCACCTGAAGTTGCCCACCTGATCCGTGTAAATCGCTATGGTGAAATACTTCCAATAATTAAAAATGACTTTTTTGACACGCGCATCAAAGATCTGGTTAAAGTGAATAAATATACAACGGAATTCAAGCTATCGCTAGAGTACAAACCAATAGGAATTGGAAAGTTGCGTTTAATGCTGCTCATTGAGCATGCTGCGAAGTCGATGCATGCTTTAGGTTTTTCAAATAAAGATGTCGATGAAGTTAAAGGAATGTTTTCAGACACAAATGTGTATTTGTTGTGCGGAACTCTGCTCGTTGGAAGTGTTCATGTAAGTTTATTCAATGCACACATTACGTAAAACAAATTTTTTTAACGGTTTTTCTCTCACAGCTCTTATTTGATTTCTTATCATTTAAGAATGATGTAATATTCTGGCGTGGAAAAGTATCCTATGAAGGACTTTCAACACGAACCACACTCTGGAGAGCATTCTCCCAAATTATCATCTTTTTTTATTTGATGGATGAAAATACATCTCTCCTAGTTCTAATTCCTTCAGGCATCGGAGCCTTAATTGAGATGTGGAAATGTAAAAAGATACTTAAAGTTGACATCAATTTCAGAGGAATTAGAAAAATAACAGCCAACTTGGATGGCAAAGCAGAAAAGAAAACGGAACAATATGATCGAGAAGCTATGCGATACTTGAGCTTCCTTCTATATCCTCTTTGTTTAGCTGGGGCAATATTCTCTCTCCTATATCAACCACACAAGAGTTGGTACTCTTGGACCCTAAACTCCCTAGTAAATGGAGTATATGCTTTCGATTTCTTATTTATGTTACCACAGTTATTTGTTAACTATAAACTGAAGTCAGTGGTTGCCTTACCATGGCGTTCGTTCATGTACAAAGCATTTAACACCTTCATCGACGATCTATTCGCCTTTATAATAACGATGCCGACAGCTCATCGTGTGGCTTGCTTCAGGGACGATGTGGTATTTTTGATCTATCTTTACCAGCGTTGGCTTTATCCAGTGGACCAGTCACGTTTAGATAATGGTGTGTTGGTTGAAAAGAAAGTTGAGAACGAAGACAAAGATGTCAACTCAACGTGGAAATTATTGGACCAGAAAAATAAATAGAAAAACAGACCGACCATGTGCGCGTTTAAGACCAAAAGCCGAAAGAACATTTTGGAGTTGATGCATAATCAGAATATGCGCACGTATTATGTAATAGATATTAGAGTCGTTATATCGAATTCAAAAATCTGGTAGGGAGGGGTACGAATAACGATTGAAAGCTATGCATAACCACTTTAATTCATATAAGCTAAGTTCACAATCTTTAAACTCATAAACGTCAACGAAGTTCAGCAGTTAGTTGTTGTGTTATAAAAATGGAAATGACTAAAGAAATGCCGATTTATAATAGTTTTTTTTTTTTTCATAAAGTGCTAGGGCCTTCGGCCGGGGAGCAAACTTTGCAAACACTGTCTTGTCAGTTACACGCCCAGTTTAAAGTTGACATTTTAACTTTCCGACGACAAAATACATACACAACAACAGGATTGGTGCATCAGCCTAGCTAGAATTTGATGGCCCTTCAACTAAATGTGAGAACTGTTTGTAGAACCTATTCTCACCCAAAGTTTAAACGTCAGATAAAAAAAGAAAAGAAGAATCCAATCCACAAAAAAAAAAAAACATCCACCACCGTTTACTCCTCCAAGTCAGAGAAAAACACACGCAACGGTTGAACTCAGCATTGAAAGGTGTGCGTGCATGTGCATTACTTGCTTTTTTTCTTCCTGGAGCTGAATAGAAATAATAGTAATAAATAAAATTAAATGCAATCGCTAAGATGAAAAGAGAAAACAATTATTTTTCTAGGACCGCCACATATATATTATTTTGTTATGATTAATAGTCCCGTCGAAATGTATATTTAAAATGCATAAAATTAGATAGTTGTTTTTTTTTATTATTATATTCGACAGGGGGCCTTATTAGAAGTCTACATTACACTTTTCGACCTATTTAATTTTTTTGTACATTCCGTCTGGAAGAAGTGCTTTATTTGTGCGTTGTTTTTATGCCAAAAGCTACGTAGTGTAGTATCTTTGTTCTCTTAGTTGGCATGACCCGGTTATGCTTTAGTGAAGCGGTGTACACATTATCTATCATGACAGTTTTGGCTAATGACTGATAGGTAGTACATTCTGAATGATGGTTTATCACGCAAATTTGCTCACAATTTTTTTGCCATCGCTACTGACACCAGTCAAAACTGTCAGTCATGATCGATCATGTGTAAACCGCTTAAGATATCCTAGATTTTTGGCAAAGATTACGGAATATTTTTCAGTATCTTTGATTTTTAGTGCACTTTTATCTTCGCTTAAAAAAAGTCCATGTTAAATACAACAATAATTTGGTATAATTCTGTAATTTGTTGAATTTTACATAGACTTTTTTTAAACGAAGATAAAATTGCACTACAAAACGCGCCTATACATTTTGGGTTATTTTTGCTTTCATTAATAAAGCCCCCTCAAAAATATTTTTAAATCAATGTATTATTGTTAAATATGAAAATGACCGTATTAATAAGGATATTAACGATCCGGTGCCACTGGTCTAGTACCATTGTAAAAGCGCAAGTGTTACATTTTCTTACATTCCAACAACAAAATATGCAACATTTTTGCACTTTTACTATACCTCAACTCCATTGCAACCGAAAAATACAAGAGCCCGAGTATTTAAAAGCAAGCCAAATATCATTCTTACTGTCAGGTATTTTTCGTGTGTGTATTTTCTTCAGTGAAACAACCAAATAGAAAAAGTGCGTTCATGATCTACAAAAAAATAAAATTTTGCAATTTACTAGGCTTGTTGCATGGAATCGTGAATACCTGCAATGTTTTACTGGCTGAACAGAATAGAATGACGGAACTGAAGCCGCAGACGGAACTGGAAGAGCTGTCAAAAAGTGTCGTACGTTATTTTTTTTACATGTCCACAATGGAGCTGTACAGCTTTGAAAGTATTTTGAAGAAAAACAAAAGAATATTATTGTGTAAATTATGTTTTTTCACATTAGGTTTTCATAAAAAAAAACAATTCCTTTAAACTTTATTTATGTCTTTATTTATTACGAGTTGAAAACGAACTAAACTAAAGATATAAACTTATTAACTACCTAAGCTATGCTTCTGCAGCCAATGCACTGCCGACGTAGACGTAGCGTCAGCATTTCCGTTCCCACCTTTCCAATTCTGGTGAACTGCAGCTTGTCAGCAGTTTGGTGTGTTGTGTGTCGTTTTATCCGGTGTTTGACCTTGGTTCAATTTTAGTGTCATTAACTCCTCCGCCCTTAATTCCGGACGTCCTCGTTCGATGATCTTAGATGTTTTAAGATATCTTCAATTCCTATTATTGTGGGTTTTGTTTCTTCATCTTGTGTTGGATTTGATGATGTTTTTTCTTTTAAGACGCATATTTTGCTCTTAACTTTGCTAAAGATGTTGCAGGCAAATATTATTATTGCGACTGTAATGCAAACTCCTAGTAGCGAGCTAGTTATTCGGTGGATGATGTTTTCTTTTTCCAAAAGCTCTAATTTTGTTGTCCCATTTGAGTATAGATGGTTTAATCTTTCGAGAGATAAGACTTCTTCGTTAATTTCTAACGCAGATGCTGGTTGGAGAATTGCTGGCATAGGATGATAAGTTATTATTTCGTTGTTAATAATTTCTCTGCCATCTATTTGAATCGAAGAGTTTGTATGACGGATGATGTAAGTTCCTTGAAGATTTAATGTTTCGTTGTTAATTACTACAGGGCCATTGAATTGGTTGAGGAGTAATATTCCCGGTGATATCTCTTCTATCGATGGAATATGGTCGTTGTTGATTTTCACGCATGTTGGTTTCGTGCTGTTTAACAAGTTGGGTAGGCATGCAGAAGTACCTATGTCAATAATGCTATCTTTGTTACATATTTCTAGATCATTATATTTCTTACAATCTTTAATTATTCCATAAATTTTTCCTTTACATTCTAATATTTTTTCGTAAGTAATTTTATTAATAACATTATTTTTTTAATTGATCTTAATATAAAAACACTACAAGAATTACTTTCGCTCGTAGGTAAAGATACAATATATATTATGTTTTTATTATTTGGTGCTATTTTTACGTTTGCGAATTCAAGAGCTTCATCAATATTTATATATGGAATATTCTCATTATTTATAATTGTTTCTGTTATATTTATTTCATTATTACTTAAAATATAAGAGTTTATAATATTGGCTTTCGCCCAATGTATTGCATAAGCTACGTTTATTATTTCTTCTTTTATTAATTCTAGTTTCTATTTAATTTTCATGAAATTATCATTTTCTGCATTTTCTTTGTACGTCTTAATTATATTATTTGTAATATTTGAGATTTCATTAATTTTTTCAAAAGTTAATCTATTAATTACAACTTGATTGTTGTTGTTTACTAAAACATTGTTCATTTTATTCGTTAGTATTTCATAGTCACTGTGGTCTGGATTTCCAGCGATCCATTTCCACGCGGTGCCTATGAAGTCTAGTGATCTTCTAGATCTTACATTGATTTTTAATCTTTTTAAATGATTTTTGAGTTTTTCTATTTCATAAGGAAGGATGGGATATAGAGGATGATGAGGTTTTATGTTGGAGGAAACAGATGTTTCGAGTTGCGTGACCAAGGCTTCGTACATTTCAGTGTCGATGACATGTATGATTTTAAAATGTCCATTTTGTATTCTTGCGCTTCCCGTATTTATTTTTATTAGTTGGGAATTTGTGTAGTCCAGTATTTGAATATTGGCGTATGTGGTACGAAGATGTACCAAGAATCTAAAGGGAAAGAGGAAATTAGTTTTTAATTAAACTTTTGTGAATGGTTTTTCCTGAGTTGGTGATGACGGTTGAATTTTTATTTTCTTTCACTATTTCCTTCCTGTACTTGGGAGATTATTTATTTCCTAATCTTTTGTTTACCCTAACGTAAATTACTTCTCCAACGGAAAAGTCTCTAACAGGTTTTTTCTTTTTATTATGATATTCTAAGTCTGCGTCTTGTTTCTCTTTAATTTTGTGCGAGGTTTTTTCTCTTTCTCTTTCAAGTTGTTCGGGGTTATTGGAAAGTTCTCTTGCAAAGAATATGTCTTTTGGTTTTTTTCCTGTAGTCGAATGGATGGAGTTGTTATACTCGAGAATGGATTTGTCAAGTACTTCTGGGAATGTATAATTTGGATATTGAGATTTTAGACAACGTATGACTTCGGATAGTGTTGAGTGAAAGCGTTCTATTTGCCCATTTGCAGTACTCGTATATGGAGGTGTTTTGAAAACTTTTATATTAAAGAAGTTTTCAACCATGAAAAGAACGGAGTTGGAATTCAGGGATTTTTCGTTGTCTACTACTATGGTATCTGGGACACCGAATGAGAGTATTAGTTCTCTTAATGGCTGTTTTATGTCCTCAGCAGATCTTGATTTTAGGATCTTTACCAAAGCGTACTTTGAGAATTTATCTATAGCTGTCAATATAATTCTCTTGTTTGTAAAATAGATGTCTATGTGTAATATCTGTCCAGGATATGTGGGTATAGGGGTTGCCTGTATTACGGGTTTACTGGGGTGTCTGTCATACTTGTGTTCTTTACATATTCTGCAATCTTTTGCTATTTTGTCTACCTTCCGCCTCATTTGGGGGAAATAAAATTTTGTTAGAATCTGTAGTTTATTTTCTTTACTATTCCTGTGTGCACGGTTGTGTTCTTTTATTATTTCGGCTTCTTGTTGTTCCTGGTCAAATAAGTCTATAACTGTTTTCCTTGCAAATCTAATTTTGTATTGCTTAAAATAGATAGGGTAAATTTCTTGGATTTTGCCTAATATTCTTTCACTTGTCTGTAAGCCATTGATTACAGATGGATTTAGGTGACGTTTAAGAATGTCAATAATTTTTTCATCAGAAAATTCCGGTTCTATTATAGTGTGTCTGTGATAGGTAGGAAATATAATTTTGAAGTCGTATGACGCTACAGTTCCTTCTGTTAAGATGATCTGATTTTTAAAAACGTTTATTGGTTCTTCTACAATTTGGATGAGTTGTTGTCCCGAACTTTCGTCACTATGTTGTGTGACCGTTAAGGAATTGATGTTGCTATTCATCGGTGGTCTTGATAGCGCATCAGCCACAATGTTTGTTTTACCGGGCTTATATTTTATCTCGTAGTTATACTCTTCGAGTATAGCTTTCCAACGTTTTAGTTTGTTGTTGTTATTTTTATTGCTTAACGCGTAGGTCAATGGCTGGTGGTCGGTAAAGATTTTTACTATTGATGTACCGTAAAGGTAATTTCTGAGAGAATTAAGTGACCATATGATGGCCAGCATCTCTTTCTCGTTGGTTGCAAATTTTTCTTCTGACTTTGAAAGAGTTCTAGAGATGAACGTTATAGGTTTACCGTCTTGTTCTAGTACTGCGCCTATCGCGTGGTTAGAAGCATCTGTTGTAAGATGAAATTCTTTTTTGAAGTCTGGAAATTTGAGAATAACATCTTCAGAGATAAGAGAATTTTTAATTTTCTGAAAAGCTTCAATGGCTTCGTTATCAAGATTTATGGCTTTTTTACTAGAGGATTGTTTGGACGTTCGTCCATCTTCCCCTCTGAGAAGGACTGTCAGGGGTTTTGCTAACTTAGCGTAGTCCTTGATAAATCGTCGATAAAACCCTGATAGGCCTAAAAAGGAGCGTAGGTCTTTAAGTGTCTTTGGATATGGAAATTTGGCTATTGCTTCCACTTTACTCGGGTTTGTTTTAATACCGTCTGAAGATATAATGAATCCTAGGAATTCTACATTGTCTTTTAAAAATTCGCATTTATCCATCTGAACTTTGAGATTTGCATTTTGAAGGGTTTTAAAAATCGTGGATAGATTTTTGAAGTGGGATTCTTCGTCCTTACTAAATACAACTATGTCGTCTATGTAGACGAAACATATTCTGCCTATATGCTCCCGCAGAATGTCATCTAATGCTCGCTGGAAGATTGACAGAGCATTTTTTAATCCGAATGGAAGTCGAACGAATTCGTACTTTCCATTGCTGACCGAGAAGGCTGTTTTTTCAATGTCTTCGTGAAGTTTAATTTGGTGAAAACCGCTTTTTAGATCGAGAACCGAGAAAAATTTGTTTTGTCCGAGTTGGGATAAGACTTCATTTATTTCAGGAATCGGGTAGCGATCGGGGATGGTGACTGTGTTAAGTTTCCTATAGTCGATGACTAGTCGGTATTTCTTCTCACCGGATGCATCAATTTTTTTGGGTACGACCCATATTGGTGCGTTGTACGGGGACCGTGAAGGTCTAATGATACCATCTCCTAGAAGTTGGTTTATTTGCTTTTCGACTTCGTCTTTCAAAGACATAGGGTACGGATAAGATCTTGTATAGACTGGTTCGTCATTTAATGTTCTAATTTTACCTTTCACTGTCGTAGTGAATGTTAATTTTTCGTCTGGTTCTGCAAATAGATTAGAGTATGTTTCTGTAAGTTTACGGAGTTCGGTTTTTTGGTTGTGTGACATGTGGCTGTCCCTGATGGGGATTGAGTTTATAGACTCTGAAATTTGTTGTTTGAGTCGAATTTTTAGTTTATTTTTAATAAGCATATAGCTTTCTTTCGTAAAGATGACGGCTGACAAGTTCTTGAGGCTATCGTTGCCTAAAATTCCGTGGAAGGATTTGAGTGTTGGAAGAATGAAAAATTGTATTTGAACGGTATTAATACCAAAAAGATTTATCATAGTATGATGGCTTATTTCGACTTTACCGCCGACTGAATTTGCGTAAAAATTCTGTTTATTCGGAGTTGGATTTTTAACTAAGCTTGCTTGAATGTGATTTTTATTTGAGCCCGTATCGACTAAAAATTTTAAAATTTTACCGTCGCTCGTCTTACATTCAAAGTATGGTAAGGACGAGCTCGTTAGTCTAAAAAATGGATATCTGCGTAATCGTTCAGTTGTTCATCGTAGTTGTTTTGATTAGCAATATATTCGTCTAGTGGTTCATCTCCAACAGGTACTGTGCTCATAGAATTTAGTAAATCATTGTAATCGTTGGTGTCGAATTGGTAAGGGTAGTCATATTTTTCAGTATTATTTGAAATAGTGTTAACTTGTGCATTATCTTGTGCTAAAGTTTCGTTGGTAATTGTTTCGGGATAAGAATGAGGAATGACTGGTGTCGTTGACACATGGAAATTTCTTTGGACTTTGGGTGGGTGTGCTTGCATGGATGGGGATGGGGTATATTGTTCATTTGGTCTTTTACCGAATAATGGGTTGTGGGGTTTTGGCCTATTTATATAGTTTACTCCCTTTGAGCGTATACTTTGGTCAATTTCCATTGGCTCTGATTTAGGTAAAGGTTTTGGTGCAGTTGGTCGAGGTGGAATATACTGTTTTTGTTGTAAGTAGGGATTTGCATGTTGTGAGCGGAAATTTTGGTTTTCTAGTTTCTGACACAAGTACAAGGCTTGGGGCAGGTCGGCAGGTTCTCTTATACCTAATAGTCTAGGTAGATCACCTCTGAGGCCTCTTATGAACGTATCCAGTGCCTTATCCCTATAGGTTTCTGTTAATAGATGCATGGCATCCGTAGAGATTTCCATACCAGATATTTTGTTCAAAATTAATGTTAGATGTTGGTAAACCATTTGATAGTATTGCTTAACGCTACTGTTACTCTGTGTAAGAGTTGTCATTTGGTACTCTAAAGTACCCAAATCGCGTTTGTCAACATAGTGGGTGGTGAGGCATTTGGAAATGCACTCCCAATTTAAAGGCGTGTTGTATGATTCCAAGACTGAATTAGCATTGCCTATAATTTTATTCCTGATGGTGTTAAGGATACCAAAATATTTTGGTGTGCCTTTCAGGTGGTTATAAATATTGAGAATTCTCTCAACGCTCTTTCGCCATGAGCTATATTCGCCAGGGTTTCCCGAGAATTCCCTAAGTGTTCGTACCACATCAGGTACTTTGTCTAGCTCACTAAGATTCCCGGAGAATTGCGCGTCAATTCTCTGTTCTATGCCCTTGTAGAAATTGGCATGGGGGTTTATTATTGATTGGACAATATTCTTGCATTGATCGTTGCAAACCTTTGTGACAATACTTGTCACGAGTGTTTCGAGTTCAGAGGTGGCAATTACTACATTTTGATTCGAAGCGGATGCATTTGTATTTGGATTTGGAGGGGGAAGATTGAAGTTTGGGAGTTGGATATTGGGTAAAGGAATATTATTATTAGAACCTGTGGCTTCTGTTATGGTTCTTTTTGTATGTTTTTTGTCTTTTTCAAATTTGGGAATTTTGGAAAATTTTGTGATACTTGGTTTAAAAAAAATAAGAAATCTTCAAAGAATTTAAAATAAATTCAATTTAATATTTATACTATTTTCTTATATGCACTTGTAAATGATAACGATTTGTTAAAAAAAAATTGAGTTTTCAATATAAATTCACTTTTTAATCGAGCTTAATTACTATTTCACTTTTTTTTCTGAAAAATTATTATTTAAAATTGCATAGAAAAATGATGATTTAAAATTTGTTTGAAAGAAAATTCTAGTTTAAATAATTTATTCTTAAATTAATCTTATACTAAAAATAAGATCTTAACGATCATCCCACGCTGATAAAGGTTTTGAATCCGTTTTGCTTTCTGCTACTCCAGGAAAACACTTTACACTCCCTCGTGGTTTAGTCTCTCAAAAGATTGACTTTTCTTTTTGTGGGTTTTGTTGCTAAGTTTCACTCGCGGCGAGCTGTTTCAGATCGGCTTAAGCTTATGAATTCGCGCGGCGAGCTTCTTTAGGTCGACTTATTGCACTTTTTTACTTAGCAAAAAACGTTGGGCGCCAATTATGTTTTTTCACATTAGGTTTTCATAAAAAAAAACAATTCTTTTAAACTTTATTTATGTCTTTAATTATTATGAGTTGAAAACGAACTAAACTAAAGATATAAACTTATTACCTACCTAAGCTATGCTTCTGCAGCCAATGCACTGCCGACGTAGACGTAGCGTCAGCATTTCCGTTCCCACCTTTCCAATTCTGGTGAACTGCAGCTTGTCAGCAGTTTGGTGTGTCGTTTTATCCGGTGTTTGACCTTGGTTCAATTTTAGTGTCATTAACTTGTACAAGCTCAGAATTCACATTTTTTGTTTCCAATAATTTTCCTTTTAATAAATAATTTTTTTCGCGATACAAATAACCACAATATTTTTTTCCGACCCAAAAAGTTGTTTTTTTTTTTTCTTCATACAAATTGAAACGTCAAAAGTGCCGTACGTCAAAAGTTAAAAGTTGGTGAACTCTTCCGTCTGCGTCTGCAGCTCCGTATGCGTCTACGTTCCGTTGTGTTCGCAACATTGAATTTGCGTGTATTTAATATTTTGACAGCTATTCCGGCTCCGTCTGCGTCACCATTCTGTTCAGCCAGTTATTCTTTTGGTACAAAAATTCATGCATAGGCTAAACCATTTGTTGTACCATTTTGAAAAGTAGGTTTATTAAACAGGCAACTTTTTAACGTAATTGGCCACAGATGTTCTTTTACATTTTTATTTTTTACAGATGGCCAAACTTTTGTAAAAATAAATATTTTGTAATTTTTGTATTGAAAAACTAATTTAAAAAAATTATAAATAAAGAAATGTAATGTAATGGTAAATATTTTTGTGTATGCTATTTTTTGAAAGGTCTTAAGGCCTGCTATGTCTGGGTGCAAGGTTATCCAATATTTACTGGACACCCTGTATACATTATAACTTACTGATTCAAAAAAATTAAAATGTCTCCGATTTTTAATGCCACCAGCTTTTTAGTTAGAGTTTGGTGAAATAATCAGCCTGGTAAAATTTCAGCTGTTTAGATTAATATTTAGAGGTCGCTAATCGCTAATTTCGTTTTTCCATTTAAATTGTATGGGAAGTTTTCTTTAGTTTGCTTCATTTTTTATAACTTTACAACCGGTTATCGTACGGAAATGATGTTGCGGGGCCCCTGGTGAAACTAGGGGTATTTTCGATTTCAGACCACATCATTATATGAAAAGAAATATGAGGCTTGTTTTATTGGACAATTTGATGGCTAGCGCAGTATTATTAATTTCACCCAAATGGGTGGAATCTACTTTTTTCTTTCTTAATCACCATAACAAAACAACTTTTATGCTGTGTTATTTATTTACACTTAATTGGTTTGGCTGTTGTTTACCGAGTGAATTTTTGCTTGAATTTTTTTATTTAAATATATCTGTTAGTATAACCAATAAGTTTTTTTAAAATATGCATTTATATGTTAAAGCAACACAAAAAAAAAAAAGATTAAAAATCATTGAGTATCAAAAAAAGGTAATAAGTAAAAATATGTATTTTTTTTAAATTGAAATAAATACAAAACAAAACATTTTAGCAAATACTTGATTGTTTTATCTAAAGGAACTACTAATATCCAAATCAACAACAAAATTCAAAATAACATCCGTAGTTGAAGAAAAAAAAAATTTAAACAAAAAAGGGTAAGAAATTAAAATATTTAATAATTTAAAAAATCAAAATAAATTTAGTCCTGTAAGAATAGACAAACAAAATGCCAAAGAAAGGAAATAATTAGTTAGAGGCTGAAACTTGGCATGGACGTTGGTAATGGGACTCTTTAAAAACTGAGAGAGTTCCTCATGAGAAGACCCTCCAAGGGTCTAAAAATGAGTTTTTTTGCAAATATCTCAAAAACGGTTTGTAATAGCGAACAATTTTGTTCCTTAATCTTGTACCTGAGGCGATTTCCTATAAAAATGGTCTTTTTTCGTAGCATTAACCGTTTAAAAGTTACATCAAATGAAAAGTTAAAAAATCCCTCAAAAAGGCCAAATGTCATGAAAATGGGAGTTTTTTTTTGCAAATATCTCAAAAACAGTTTGTGTTAGAGAAAAATTTTATTTCCCAATCTAGTAGCTCATGTAATTTTTGAAACAAAGATGGCTCTTCATTTTTTTTTAGTAACATTAACTATTAAAAAGTTACAGCAAATCGAAAAGTCAAAAAATCTCCAAAAAGTCATGGTAGTGGAAATTTTTGGAAAATATTTCAAAAACGGGTTGTTATAGAACAATTTTATTTCCTCTATCTTGTATTTCCAACAAAAGTGCATGTTCACTTCTTTTGTAGCTTTAACCGTTAAAAAGTTACAGCAAATGGAAAAGTCAAAAAATCTCTAAAAAAGAGGGCAAAAAGTCATGAAAATGGGATTTTTTGGCAAATATCTCAAAAACAGTTTGTGTTAGAGAAAATTCGCTTTCATTAATCTTAAACCTGATGTAATATCCAACAAAAATATCTTTTCACTTTTTTTGTAAAATTAACCGTTAAAAAGGTTACAGCAAATCGAAAAGTCAAAAATCTCTAAAAAAAAAAGGGGCAAAGAGTCGTGAAAATGGGATTTTTTGGCAAATATCTCAAAAACGGTTTGTGCTAGAGAAAAATGTTATTCCCCCAATTTTGTAGCTCATGTAATTTTCAAAACAAAAATGGTTTTTCACCTGACTCGTAGCATTTACCGTTAAAAGGTTAGAGCATTTTCGATTAACTTACTTTACTTTAGATGGCGCTCACAGCCCAGGATGGACTACGGCCTCAACCAACAAGCCCCTCCAGCCAGCTCTGTCCCTAGCTAGCTGCCTCCAGTTACGCACTCCAAGTTGGTTGAGGTCGTTCTCCACTTGTGTGCGCCACCTAAGGTGGGGTCTTCCTCTGCTGCGCAGACCGTCAGGGGTAGATTCGAAGACTCGTCGGGCTGGTGCTACGGTGTCCATACGCTCCACGTGTCCCAGCCAACTCAGCCACTGTATTTTCAGCTTCTTGACCAGGTCGACGTCGCTGTAAAGCCCGTAAAGCTCGTTGTTAAATCTTCTCCTCCATACTCCATCGATACAGACTGGACCGAAAATCACCCGAAGAATCTTCCGCACCCAAGAAGATTCTCATCCGTTTTTGACAGGGTCCATGCCTTTGCCCCATCATATAGCAGGTCTCCTTGGTTCTCTGAGAGAGGGCTTTATTACTCAAATGCCTTCTTAGCCCGAAGAAACAGCGATTGGCAAGAGTAATTCTTCGTTTGATCTCTACGCTGATGTCATTTTGCGATGTTATAGTGGAGCCCAGGTAGACAAAGTCCTTGATGACTTCGAAGTTGTATCTATCCATCGTGACGTTTTGCCCGAGCCGACGATGTTTAGATTCCTTTCTCGATGATAGCTAATACTTCGTCTTGTCCTCATTAACAGCCAAACCCATTTTCGCCGCCTCCGATTCAATACTTGCAAACGCGCCGGTAACAGCTCGCTTCGTTCTCCCTAATGATGTCAATATCATCTGCATAAGCAAGTAGTTGAACAGACTTTTGAAAAATTGTACCACTGTTGTTGACAATTGCTTCAAGAACGATGTTAAACAGGTTGCCTGATAACGTGTCGCCTTGCCTCAAACCTTTCTCGACATCAAAGGGTTCGGTGGTGTTGTTCTTGCCGACTTTGATGGAGCAGCGAGATTTCTCCATCGTCATCCTGCACAAGCGGACGAGTTTAGCAGGGATGCCGAGATTCGACATGGCTCTGTATAGCTCGTCTCTGTCTACGCTATCATATGCGACTTTGAAATCGATAAAGAGGTGGTGTGTATCGATTTGATACTCCTGGGTTTTTTCTAAAATCTGTCGGAGTGTGAATATTTGATCGATGGTTGATTTGCCGGGCCTAAAACCACACTGATAGGGGCCGATCAGATCGTTGACAAACGGTTTTAGGCGATCACACAGTACAGATGACAGGATTTTGTATGCGACGTTGAGGAGACTTATACCTCTGTAGTTGGAAAAGGTCACAGCATCTCCTTTTTTGTGGATAGAGCACACTATACCGAGGTTCCATTCATCGGGCATACTTTCTTCCGACCAAATTTCGGAGATAAGCTGATGTATACTCCCTGCCAAGTCATCTCCCCCTGCTTTGAATAGCTCGGCTGGCAGGCCATCCGCACCAGCAGCCTTGTACGTTTTAAACTTGGCTATCGCTAACCGCCCAAGTGAGATCGTCAAGCCGCGGCCTCTCCACTTTTGAGCTAGTATCCCAAAACTATTTTCAACTACCCTCCGTGCTTTGCAAAGTCTGGTGTTGTAGTTTTCCTTACGCAGGTTGTTCTTCGAGTGGCGGTAGGGAAAAGGTCGCATAAGATATGGCTTGAGAGCAAACGCTGGGAGGGAGATGTTTACTCCCTATTTACAATTTGCAAAAACTACTTCCAACATCAGCGCTATACCAAATGAGGACAATAGGTACGCAAGTTGATGAGGATTGCAACAAGAACTTAGCTGACTTCGCAGATCCTGAAAATGAAGGAGAGGAGATGTCACATAATGCTTCTGCTTCTGCTCTCAACTTAGCAAGTACATCCTCCTCCCGCCAGCGTGAAACCATTTCTTTATCAACTCCTTCAAATAATAGGAAGCGCAAAGAACCCAGTTCAAAATCATCGGTTGAAAGCCTGATCGAATATTTTAAAAATAAAAAGCAAAAAACAGAACAAGACGAAATCGATTTGCTCTTCAATGCATATGCGACCAATGTAAAAAAGTTTTCCCGTAAAAGGCAAGTCATAACAAAAATGAAAATTTCCCAAATTATTATGGAACAAGAACTCCTAGATATCGATGAACAGTCATCGTCAGAATACAGGACGGAAAAAAAATTGTTCCAGTCGAATTCGGGTTATTCCACCAGTGCTATGCAAAGCGAGAGTAATTCTCCAAATCACGACTTTATAGTCTATTCTCCATATCCTGTTGAAAATAATTATTCGCATGAAAGTTTAGAACAATTTGAATCGGACGTTTCGAATAAGGAAAGTCTTACAACAGCTAACATTCATTCCCAATCAAAATGTATTTATCATTTAACTTATATTTATCTTTAACTTGATGTGTTTAAATCGACCTCAACCTGTGTTCATTTTTAAAAAACTTTTTTGTATGAACATCTACATATATGTCAGGCTCAGACAAAATCAGAACTACAATAGGTCTGATGAATATAGTTACAGGACTATTTGGCCCATTTGCTGATATTAAACTAAAATATTTATGTCAATTTGAAAGTTACATTTAGCAAATAGACCTTTGAGTTGGAACAAGATGATCTGCTGACTCTACATAATTGAATTCAAGACTGTTTTTTTACCTCAATGCAATTGCAAGTCGCTCCTCCGCTGTTATTGGGTCACGATAATTTGTATACATTTTTGTAATGTCATCCTTGATGAAACTTAAAATTTCAATAAAACAGTTAATTGACATTCTGTAATAAATGAAAAATCTTTTTTCATCCTTTAATAATTGTGGCATTATAGTATGAAACTCTCCAAATTCTCTGCGCTGCAAATTTATATCATGGACCCATATTCTTTTTTGTCGCCTAAAAATGCAATTAAATGTGAGTACAGGCATTGCGTTGATCTAGGTAGGGTGTGTTTATGTTGGAACTGTGACAAAACATTGAAGCATCAATAAAAATTGAGCTCAGGACACTAGACCGCAAACTGGCGACAGCCGCGGTTAAAATCGCGGCTTTTTTTTACGAAATTTTAGATAATTGATGTTACACACCTAAATACATCGCAATCTGAGGGTCTTGACTGCCAGGAGTATAAATATGTGAAAAAAAAACAACTTTGAGCTCTATCCAACAGCTGGAAAGCGCGATAAAAATCGTGTACAAGCTCAGAATTCGCATTTTTTGTTTCCAATAATTTTCCTTTTAATAAATAATTTTTTTCGCGATACAAATAGCCACAATATTTTTTCCGACCCAAAAAGTTGTTTTTTTCTTCCAAAAATTCAGTCTAAGCTTGATCGCACAACAGGAAGGAGCTCAAGAAGTGATGGAAAAAGTAAATTTCCCCTTGGATTCCTGCATCCAGGCAACCAACCATGCCAATGCGCATGGGAGTCGCAGCTCAACCACCTGTAGAGCTGCACTTCCATAACCCCAGTCAACAAGAACAAAACAAGCCGATTGTACGTTCAGCTTTCATAATACCGCCTTTGCCCCAGAAACGTGGCACGGAAACACGACGCGTGTTGATGGCAAAGGAGCGGGACGGAGGAAAAGAGGTGACAACAAAAACAACAACAACAACAACAACAACAACAACAACAACAACAACAACAACAACAACAACAACAACAACAACAACAACAACAACAACAACAACAACAACAACAACAACAACAACAACAACAACAACAACAACAACAACAACAACAACAACAACAACAACAACAACAACAACAACAACAACAACAACAACAACAACAACAACAACAACAACAACAACAACAACAACAACAACAACAACAACAACAACAACAACAACAACAACAACAACAACAACAACAACAACAACAACAACAACAACAACAACAACAACAACAACAACAACAACAACAACAACAACAACAACAACAACAACAACAACAACAACAACAACAACAACAACAACAACAACAACAACAACAACAACAACAACAACAACAACAACAACAACAACAACAACAACAACAACAACAACAACAACAACAACAACAACAACAACAACAACAACAACAACAACAACAACAACAACAACAACAACAACAACAACAACAACAACAACAACAACAACAACAACAACAACAACAACAACAACAACAACAACAACAACAACAACAACAACAACAACAACAACAACAACAACAACAACAACAACAACAACAACAACAACAACAACAACAACAACAACAACAACAACAACAACAACAACAACAACAACAACAACAACAACAACAACAACAACAACAACAACAACAACAACAACAACAACAACAACAACAACAACAACAACAACAACAACAACAACAACAACAACAACAACAACAACAACAACAACAACAACAACAACAACAACAACAACAACAACAACAACAACAACAACAACAACAACAACAACAACAACAACAACAACAACAACAACAACAACAACAACAACAACAACAACAACAACAACAACAACAACAACAACAACAACAACAACAACAACAACAACAACAACAACAACAACAACAACAACAACAACAACAACAACAACAACAACAACAACAACAACAACAACAACAACAACAACAACAACAACAACAACAACAACAACAACAACAACAACAACAACAACAACAACAACAACAACAACAACAACAACAACAACAACAACAACAACAACAACAACAACAACAACAACAACAACAACAACAACAACAACAACAACAACAACAACAACAACAACAACAACAACAACAACAACAACAACAACAACAACAACAACAACAACAACAACAACAACAACAACAACAACAACAACAACAACAACAACAACAACAACAACAACAACAACAACAACAACAACAACAACAACAACAACAACAACAACAACAACAACAACAACAACAACAACAACAACAACAACAACAACAACAACAACAACAACAACAACAACAACAACAACAACAACAACAACAACAACAACAACAACAACAACAACAACAACAACAACAACAACAACAACAACAACAACAACAACAACAACAACAACAACAACAACAACAACAACAACAACAACAACAACAACAACAACAACAACAACAACAACAACAACAACAACAACAACAACAACAACAACAACAACAACAACAACAACAACAACAACAACAACAACAACAACAACAACAACAACAACAACAACAACAACAACAACAACAACAACAACAACAACAACAACAACAACAACAACAACAACAACAACAACAACAACAACAACAACAACAACAACAACAACAACAACAACAACAACAACAACAACAACAACAACAACAACAACAACAACAACAACAACAACAACAACAACAACAACAACAACAACAACAACAACAACAACAACAACAACAACAACAACAACAACAACAACAACAACAACAACAACAACAACAACAACAACAACAACAACAACAACAACAACAACAACAACAACAACAACAACAACAACAACAACAACAACAACAACAACAACAACAACAACAACAACAACAACAACTTGGTCCTGGGCAAAGGACCAGGAGGGTGACTTACAAGCCTTAGTTTTTTTTAAACCCAGTACTCGCTAAAAGTACAAATTTGAAGATTAATTTTAATTTAATTTATATTTTTTGGTAATACAAACAAAAAAAAAACAAAAAAAATAAGGAAAGAAAAGATATATAACAAAAGAAAAAAAAACAAAACCGACCGTCCAAAACTTAAGACATGAGAGTTCTCATCTCCGAGGGAGGAGTGAGTTGTAATGAAGCATTACACATCACCACCCAACCCCTTCAGCCTAAAAGCCTGCATACACATCTTAAATTAAAAATACTTACCGTCCGGTAGCATGCTCCGATAGCATGTAAACAAGGCAAGAGTCCACCATCAACTTATTAAAACTAAAAGAATCACCTTGACCTAAATAAATTAGTGGCTATGTTCAGAATTTTCTATGAAAAATTAAACTCCGCTGAAATAGAGCTCACACTCACTTTTGCTGCCACGTAGGATAAGTAGAGCTCACAGAGACCCATAAAGACACGGCATTTCTTACGAGAACAAGAAATAGAAAAGAAAATTTAAAGTTCGACTGGGCTATCACTGATTTTGCCTTGTTTCAGTTTTAAAAGTTCTTTCTTTGTATATTCTGTTTTGGACCGTAAATGTTACTTTTAACAATTACCACAATATTGCTTACCGTTAATTGTATGTGTCTGCAATTCATTTGTGAAACAGGCCTCCGTGTGAATTGCAATTGCAACGAACTATCACACCCGTAGCTTACTTCTTTTCAACTCAAACGTATGTATGTATTTCTTTATTTATTCTTATTTTTATTTATTTTATTTTTGTATTGAAATTGTCACTTTTTTTTTAAAAATAATATCGGTTTTTTAAATATTTTATTAAACATAATTCACTCTACATTGTAATTTAAGTCACTACATAACATATTCAAAAAAACATAAATGTTGTTGTGTAAATGTAATGTACATATAATTTTTTGAAATAAATGAAATAAAATAAAATGAAAAAAATACCATGCATTAGATTGTGTTGGAGTTTAGCCACAGCCCACAGTATAAAAGTGTGAGTTTATTTATGTCGAATTCCTTTTACCAAAAAAAGTTACATTTGTTTTCTAAACAGAATCGATTTTTATCTTTAAATGCAAGGAATTTGTCCAGAAGAATCGATTTTTTCTTCTAAACAAATCAATTTTTTTCTTAAAATGAATTCGACATTACATTACCTATATAAATTTGAAGTGTAAAGGCTCTCCCAAACCAACGCGAATATTTGGCGCGACGAACGAAAACAATAATAACAACGTGTTGTTTTGTTTGACATCCACATGTTGTTATTGTTGTTTTCGTTCGTCGCGCCGAATATTTGCGTTGGTTTGGGAGAACCTTAAGTAATGGTTTTCCCAAACTGGCGCGAAAGGTTCGGAGCGAATCGCACAATCGCAGAACAGTGTTGCCATAACCTCATGCCAACATCACCGTAAACAGTTGTAGGCCGCACATTGTATGCGTTATCGTACGGATTTCATTCGTGCGAATACGTATACAAACACACACGAACAATCCAAACCTTCTAAGCACTATCTATGGGAGTACGTACACTGGGTGCGAGTGTGTCGTACGTATGCGTACGTTTTCTTCCGGCATGCGAAATGAAACATTGAAATTTGTTGGGATTTTTATACACTTTCGTACGTTGAAACATTGAAATGTATGGACTTTGCGAAAGCGATGAGTCACCTGGACACTGCGTATTTGACGGAGAAAAATGTATTCAGTGTGCGCACTGGATTTGTACGGCCAGTATTCACACGTTAACGTACGATACGGATTCGTACGTCGTTCCAATGTGCGACACTGCCAAAGAATGTTGTATCGTCTAGTCTAGGGGCCGATTTAGACAATAGAAACTACAAGTCGAATAAATAATTATCGTTACAATTTCCGTATGAAACATAATATCCCATTCCTATTCCAAAGTCCACATTTCGAAAAATACTAAATTTTGTGGTATAAATATTCTTTCTAAATGAAGATTCTTTCACACTTATTTATCATTTCATTAGTATTTCAATATCTTGAACAAGCGAATGGAATATAATATATAGATACATTCCGTCGTATTTATTAGAATTTTGACTAGTAGTTAGACAGTTTCTAAGTATTTCGAAATATTCAGAAATATTCTTTATATAATAAAAAAATATTACATTTTTGTTACGGTTTAGACAATCGATTCCGTTTTGTAAAATTAGATTAAAAGTTAGATCAGTCTAGCAACAATTACAAATGTTCTTTCATAGCTTGGACGGCTGTCTAAAGTTAGACAACGTTTATAAACACGTTATGTTTCAAATATCCGCTGAATTTGTTTTGACGTTGCTTAGGTTAAATTCACAATAATGCGTACATAGAAGTGAATTAAAATCGCTTTAAGTTTCATCCGAAGATTAATTTTTGACACTAATGAGATGAATCTATAGACGTCCCGCATTGTAAAACAGCCTTGAAATAATACAAAGGAAAGCGTTTCACGTCGTGGCGTTGCGTATTTTTTTTTTTTAATTTTTGAACTCAATGACGTGATGTGCCAACAAGAAATTATGTGTTATTTCATTGTTTGAAATTCGTTTTGAAGAGAGGACAAATGCGAACTCGTCACGGTTTCTCTTTTATTGTTGCATTGTGAAACAATCATACCTGAACAAAAAATGTTTGAAAATCATTGTTGGCAGTACAGAACGCAAAGAAAAATACCCATAATACGAAAAAAGCATTTCGCATAATTTTCAAATGCCATATAATGCTCTTTTCTCTCCTCTATATAAATCTAGCACTTGATAATAATAATACCAAAATGTCGACACTGCCAAAGAATGTTCAAAGATTCGCATCGCGTCAGTGAGGGTACTATCATAGATCACCATGTATAAATTAATTTAGGCAGTTTAAAATTTCGCTGTCGTCTCGAAGTATTCGCGTTGATTTGGGAGAGCCTTTTAGCTTGATTCACAATGCAACGAGAAAATGAGATAAGAGTGCAGTACTGGTGGATTGTGAAAAAAACAAGGGGAAAACCGACTTATTTTGTGAGAATTCCTTGATTTATAAAATTTTGTATGGAATAGAGATTATAAAGCAATTGCACCTTATCTATTTTTAAAAAAATACAAAATAAGGTAAAAAAATAGTTGAACTATTTCTTAAAATAAATTATAAGGCATGACAAATAACTTCAGTAACTATAATTTACGAAAGTGCGTTTGTGGATGATTCAATAATATCTTTTGTGCTTTGGAGAAACATGATAAGTCCAAAAATAAACTGCTTCCTCACTTCCACAGAACAGCGAGCTAGAGCCTTAACGGGTAACAATTTGCTTCAAATTCGGAAAATGCATCCAAATAATTTATAGGGCTGGCAACGAGACGAGACCAGGCGAGACTTTTGTTAGGTCTAGGTCTAGGTCTAGGTCTAGGTCTAGGTCTAGGTCTAGGTCTAGGTCTAGGTCTAGGTCTAGGTCTAGGTCTAGGTCTAGGTCTAGGTCTAGGTCTAGGTCTAGGTCTAGGTCTAGGTCTAGGTCTAGGTCTAGGTCTAGGTCTAGGTCTAGGTCTAGGTCTAGGTCTAGGTCTAGGTCTAGGTCTAGGTCTAGGTCTAGGTCTAGGTCTAGGTCTAGGTCTAGGTCTAGGTCTAGGTCTAGGTCTAGGTCTAGGTCTAGGTCTAGGTCTAGGTCTAGGTCTAGGTCTAGGTCTAGGTCTAGGTCTAGGTCTAGGTCTAGGTCTAGGTCTAGGTCTAGGTCTAGGTCTAGGTCTAGGTCTAGGTCTAGGTCTAGGTCTAGGTCTAGGTCTAGGTCTAGGTCTAGGTCTAGGTCTAGGTCTAGGTCTAGGTCTAGGTCTAGGTCTAGGTCTAGGTCTAGGTCTAGGTCTAGGTCTAGGTCTAGGTCTAGGTCTAGGTCTAGGTCTAGGTCTAGGTCTAGGTCTAGGTCTAGGTCTAGGTCTAGGTCTAGGTCTAGGTCTAGGTCTAGGTCTAGGTCTAGGTCTAGGTCTAGGTCTAGGTCTAGGTCTAGGTCTAGGTCTAGGTCTAGGTCTAGGTCTAGGTCTAGGTCTAGGTCTAGGTCTAGGTCTAGGTCTAGGTCTAGGTCTAGGTCTAGGTCTAGGTCTAGGTCTAGGTCTAGGTCTAGGTCTAGGTCTAGGTCTAGGTCTAGGTCTAGGTCTAGGTCTAGGTCTAGGTCTAGGTCTAGGTCTAGGTCTAGGTCTAGGTCTAGGTCTAGGTCTAGGTCTAGGTCTAGGTCTAGGTCTAGGTCTAGGTCTAGGTCTAGGTCTAGGTCTAGGTCTAGGTCTAGGTCTAGGTCTAGGTCTAGGTCTAGGTCTAGGTCTAGGTCTAGGTCTAGGTCTAGGTCTAGGTCTAGGTCTAGGTCTAGGTCTAGGTCTAGGTCTAGGTCTAGGTCTAGGTCTAGGTCTAGGTCTAGGTCTAGGTCTAGGTCTAGGTCTAGGTCTAGGTCTAGGTCTAGGTCTAGGTCTAGGTCTAGGTCTAGGTCTAGGTCTAGGTCTAGGTCTAGGCTAGGTCTAGGTCTAGGTCTAGGTCTAGGTCTAGGTCTAGGTCTAGGTCTAGGTCTAGGTCTAGGTCTAGGTCTAGGTCTAGGTCTAGGTCTAGGTCTAGGTCTAGGTCTAGGTCTAGGTCTAGGTCTAGGTCTAGGTCTAGGCTAGGTCTAGGTCTAGGTCTAGGTCTAGGTCTAGGTCTAGGTCTAGGTCTAGGTCTAGGTCTAGGTCTAGGTCTAGGTCTAGGTCTAGGTCTAGGTCTAGGTCTAGGTCTAGGTCTAGGTCTAGGTCTAGGTCTAGGTCTAGGTCCATCCTGCATTGCTAAAGCATGACGAAACAAGATCTAGACAGAATTTTGTCAAACCAATTTCAAACGGTGAAAAGTATACGAGAAAAGATGCACAATACAAAATATTTATTTTATTCATCTTATTTATTTTGTCATTTTTTAAGCGGTATGTACCTATGTATGTAGGTAGGTAGACATACAATTTTTTTTACACTATTATGTCGAATTGCTTTTACCAAAAAAAATCGATTTTTTTTTCTAAACAGAATCGATTTGTTTCGATCTTTATTCTAAACAAATCGATGTTTTTATTAAAAGGAATTCGACATTAGTTTAAGTGAATATCGGTATATAGGTCCATAAAAACAAACCTATAGGCAATATTATTTTATTCATTACTAGCAAACTCGTTCTCGACTTGCTTCGCATTCGTTAACAACTTTTTTAGTTTTCATTTAAATCACTTTATTTTTATGTTGTAGTTACTTTTTTCTGAATTGGTTTAAGATTTCAAGAAAATATAAGCCTATGTCCATCCTGATGGTCCAAGCTCTCTCATTCACAATCACTTTGGTATTTTTAAAAGGAAAAAACTTTGGAGATTAAAAAGAACAAACAGACAGACAAACAAACTTTAAAATTTGTTTTATTAAATAGGATTTGTCACAAAATCAGTATTCTGGAAAAACATTTTATAATGCCTCGTTTTCACGAGTGAAAAAATGTAATTATTATTTAATGTCGAATTCCTTTTACCTAAAAATTCGATTTTTTTTTTGTAAACAGAATCGATTATTTTCTTTCAACACAAGGAATTTGTCCAGAAAAATCGATTTTCTTCTAAACAAATCGATTTTTGTATTAAAAGGAATTCGACATAAGTCATTTTATACCAACTGTTTGTCATAAAAGATAATTATAGAACAATAAGCATAAAACGACAGATTTAACTACCTACTAAATGATGCATAAAGTAAAAAAAATTAATCAAAACTCGTCCCGTTTTATTGTCACATTGTAAATTAAGCATAAATCATTATTGCCTTATATATATTTTCCAAAATAAATGTTTCGAGAATACTTGTATGTATGTATGTATGTATATGTATCTATATATATATATGTAGGTTCTAAATGAGATGTTAGATATCTAGTGAAAAATTGTATATACAATATGAATTTAATAAAATAAATTATCATTTGAATTCACTTTTCCATAACTTTCTTGCGGTTTGGAGTTAATAATTTGAGCATCGTTACAACTGGAGCTTCAAACGATAGTGATACCAGAAACGAAAGCAGCCAAGAGCAAACCACCAGGCCAAAAAAGGTCACGATCTGAATAAATGAAAGAAAATTTGTATTTATTTAATGCGCATATGTATATGTGTATAATCATTAATATAAAAATGGGAGTATGGAAATTAAGCAATGAAACATTTTTGAAATTGAAATACCACCAACTCTCAAAAATGCACGTATATGTACATTAGGGTGTCCGATATTTCCCAAACTCTTTTGTTTTGGATCGGCCACCCACTTAATCGAAATTTTATGCGCTACGAAATATCTACCAAAAAAATTTTGTCCGAGGTTATTAACCCGTGCCTCTAAAGCCATATATTTCCCATACAAATTTGTATAGAGATTTTGCACTTTTTACCTTTTATTTTTTTTTTCTCTCAAACTAATGTAGCTATTCCTAATTTATTTTTTCTGATTATTGTTTTCCAACTATTCCTTTAAAAAACCACATCCAAAAATGTATGTAAAAAGAAAAAGTCATAATTTATTTCGAATTTTAAAAAGTTCACATATTTGTATTTTTCACCTTTTTCACCATTTATTATTTTTCTCTGAAACTAAACAAGCTATTCGAATTTTGTTTTTTGGTTTTTATAAAATAGTAATGCTTTTAATGAAAAAAAATAAAAAATTTTGAAAAATAAAAACATAATTTATTTTATTTTTTTTTAATTATTAAATATTTCAATTTCTTCGCCGTTGCTTAAAGTTAATATTTTTTTTTTCAACTACGGCAGTTATTTTAATTGTTTTATTGATTTTTTCAAATTAATAGTTCTTTAAAAAAAAAACACATTCAAAAATCTATGTAAACATTTTTTTTATTTATTTCGATTTAGATCCGGTGAACAATAACAAAACAACTTTTGTGCTGTCTTATTTATTTGCACTTAATTGGCTTGGTTGTTGATTTTCGGAGGGAGTTTTTACTTGAATTATTTTATTAAAAAATGTATTAGTATTGCCAGTAAGTTTTGTGTCTATAAAATATGAATTTGGATGATGTAGCAACACTAAAAAAAAAGATGATATTATTATTGTATTATTGTACTATTCATACTAGAATGTCAGTATTTCTTTATTCCGTCAATTTCATTGAATTTGTGAACAACAACAACAACTTAAAGGCGCTACCACCAATTGCTTACAAATTAATTTTTTTTGGGTATTTTTAATTCGTTTTATTTTTGTTTTGGTTGGAGATATAGCTATTTCAAGGGGTGCCAAGCCCTATCATCAGTCTCCTTTTTAGTGGTGCTGAGCTTTAATCCAATTTTATTATGAAAAACTTTGTACATCATGCGAGATTTGAACCCGCGCATCAGATTTGCTCAGTCTTCGAAGCCGTATGTACTACGCATTCCGCCACTGATGACCACTGACGTCACAGGTCGAGATGTGAGGTTTGTTTATAAAATGCATTTGGAGCATCAGCATTTTTGTAAGCACTTTTAAGTATGCTGTCTTGATATTTTTTAAAAAATCGAAATAAATATTTTTTTTTACATAGATTTTTGAATGTGTTTTTTTTAAAGAACTATTAATATGCAAAAATAAATAAAAAAAATTAATATAATTAAACTTAAAAAACGGGGAAGAAATTGAAGTACATATTTTTTAATTTAAATAAGTTAAAGTTTTTATTTTTCCGATTTTTTTTATTTTTTTATTTTATAAAAATCTAAAAACAAAATTAGAATAAGGTGAAAAGTACAAATATGTGAACTTTTTAAAATTCGAAATAAAATATGAATTCTTGGATGTGGTTTTTTAAAGGAATAGTTGAAAAACAATAATCAGAAAAAAAAATTAAGAATAGCTACATTAGTTCGAGAGAAAAAAAAATAAAAGGTAAAAAGTGCAAAATCTCCATTCAAATTTGTATGGGAAATGTATGGCTTAAGAGGGGGTTAAAATGACCTCGGAAAAATTTTGTTTGGTCAATAAATTTTTCGGAGCGCATAAACTTTCGATTTAGTGAGTGGCCGGTGCAAAAGAGTTTGGGAAATAATGGGCACCCTAATGTACATATACCAACAGGGTGATTCACTTAATGTGTGTCAAAAAGCTAGAGTATGTAGGCTGAACCTACACAGTAAAATTCGTTTTTATTCACTTTTTTGAAAGTATTTTTTTATTCACTTTTTTGAAAGTATTTTTTTACAAAAACTATTAACAAAAATAACTAGGTTGAAACAAATGATAAAAGAACAAATTCTGGATTTCAGAAAACCCATATAATTTTTGTATTGTTAGTGTTGCCGTTGTTTTTAAATCTTTTTTTTTTTTAATTTTAAATCATTTTTCATAAATTTGCCCCTCCCGCCCAAACTGATCTCGTAGTAAAAAATTATTGTATTAAACCTCTCTACCAAAATTCGTTTTTATTTTGCGGCGTATCGTACTCTCCCCCAGGGCTATGTCGTATGTACTTTTCTCAGTGAGGACGGTGACGTTGACATTATGTACATTACAGGCAAGGCAAGGATGCAATTGCGATTCGAGGAAACATTCAGGAAAGCACGTTAGTGAAGTGATACTATATAGGTTTGTTCGTGTACTTTTCGGACTAAAAATGGAAAATTGTCAAATTTTGAGGAGTGGGGATAAAATTCTCTCAAAGAAAAGGGAAACTGTCCAAAAGTACACGAACGCTTTGAACCAAAAATATGTAGTCTTCATGCAGAAAAATACTTTCTTTTTTTAAACATTTTTTTTCAGCGGTGAATAAAAAAATAAAAGAAGAAAACAAAGAAAAAAATTTCACTTCTAACAATTTTAATCCTTAACCACCTACCACCGGTCTCAGAGACCGCAACGAATTTTCAAATCAAAATATTTCAATGTTTGTTTGTCCTGCGACAGAGTGAATCCATGTACCTTTTCGACTGATCAACAAGTATCGTTCCATGAGCTGACAGAGCCAAAACGTGCACGCGTTTGGGCTAGATTAGTTAAAATATTTCGCCAACGGTACCTGTGACGGCACGTAGGTGGTGATGTGATTTTTTTGATCTTATTTTGTAAAGTTTTTTTAGTGTCAAAAAAATATAAGTGACAAAAATATTAAAATATTGCTACAGCAAGCAATGTGTGAAAAGTGCCGCTCGTTAGCCGTTCGGATTCGGCAATAAACTGTAGGTCCCCTCCATTCCTGCAGACACGCACACAGGAATGTTTGAGAGTTGTAAGTCACTAGGCCCTAGTTCTTCATGAGCTGTTGTGCCATCAAATTTATTTTTTTTTAAGCAATGTGTGATGAGAAAAATATGCCTGAACAGGATTGCAGTGACGTGGAAACTGATGTGACCTAGAATTCCGCCCATTTTAAAGAAAAAATGTACTGTAACTGCCATGAAAATTGTGAATATTGAGGGGCTCCAATTTTGTTGAAGTTTTTATTTTGTGTTAATTTTTTTATTTTTATATTACTGTGTGACCCCTTAATTTATAAGAATTTATACCAAAAATTTGAAATTTTAAGTTCCTACTAGTACTGGGTCTCATTTTTTGAGCATAGTCATTTTTTGTGCTAAAAGTGTTAATTTTCGAAGATTTCAAGAATATTACGGAATTTTACTATCGGCAACGTTATTTGAGTCTCTAAAATAAAAGTTAAGAGTCTAAGCGAACATTTATTCACTTTTGTATTTAGTTAAAACTGGAAGATTTTTGGCGACCTTTAGTCCAATGCGTTTCGCCCAGGCACGACAGTTGGGCTCATCAGTTAGATGCTGTCGTACCTTTCTAAGACACAATTTTTTGGTCGATGAATACCGACTCTTAATAAAATCTACAGCGTATACACACTGTAAATTATATTCTTCTAGGGGAACATGGTTACATTCTTGCACCTAGAAATATATGTTGTTGTTGTAAACCCGTCGTCTGGTTAATGTACGAAGAAGAAAATAAAAGAAAATTATTTTTGTTTTTGTTTTAGTGGACTGTATTGGGCGAAACGCATTGGACTAAAGGTCGCAAAAATCTTCCATTTGAGTTTAATTCAATACAGTGCACGCACTAAAACAACAACAAATATAATTTTCTTTTATTTTTGTTAATTCTCTTCTTTAGTTAAAACTGTAAATCCTGAATTTAAGGTAGTAATCTGTGAGCAGTCTCCAGGACCACACGTAGGTGGTTAAGGAACTAAAATAGGTGGTTAAAGTAAAAGTAACCAAACAACAGCAATTTTGTAATTTTGTTATTTTTCTTTTAATTCCCAGTTCCCACTGGCTTTTGATACAGCAAACCGAACTTACCATTTTCTGCTCGAAGAAATTTCTCGGATAAAAACTGGTAAGATGCACATGCAATACCGTTTTATTTTTTTTTTATTAAATTTACCTACAATACACAAGATGTTTTTTTTTCCCCAGTTTTTATTGCTTGGTGCAGTAGGTATTCCACTCAAAGTGAAATGGAAACTCCCTTCAATTACACAATAATAATGTTAAAAATTACATGTACCTACCTACCAACAAATTTTTTTTCCAATAGATAGGTAAATTCATTACCTACGCAAAATAATCAAAACATTTCTTCAGGAACTAGGTATACCAAACATTTCAAACCGACCTTGTACTAATACCTATCAGAAAAAAAAAAACATAACACTCAATAAACAAAAACTGTTACATTATAGGTATCCACCCGCAATATCATAGATTTCTTTTCCAAAAATGAGCAGAAAAGACTTCTAAAAGTTGAGCGAACAAAAAAGTATACATATGTATTGAAGGTAGATAGATATAAATAGATTTTATTCACATTTCATTGTGTATAAAATCAGTACAAATTTTTTTCACAAAATCTTAAAAATGTAATGTAGACATTACAGTATTATTGACATAACATTTATTGTTGTCTGTATATAAATATATACTAATATAAATGATATTATAAAATTATTGAAAAATAGTAGCTACATACATACATCGTTTTTTTTTTTTTTCCTAATTATCATTACTTTGCATAATATTTCCTGTTAACAAAATTCATTTCACAATAGATCTTTATACTTCAAACAATAATTTAAAAAATTGAAAAGAGATTGAAAGTTTTTGCCGTTTAAAATCTCATAAAGCTCATCAGGAGAAAGCACAATTTTACCGAAACATGTAAATCTAGATTTCTTGAAAACTGGGCATCTGCCAATAAAATGGTACATATTTTCCACTTCATCTAGATTACAAGTTGTGCAAATACCGACTGTATCTTTTTTGTTAATTTTTTTTCGCAAAAAATTTTAATTTAGTCATCAGCTTCACATTGGCATCAAAATAGTTACTGATTTTGCTTTTTAAGTGTCCTAAATCTTAGATTAAAAATAACAATGACGAATTTCAATGATAGCTATAACTGGCCCCTAAAGTCTTTTATAAGATCCGAAATTATATTTCCTGTTAAGGTTGAGCTGTTTCAACATCCTATTTCGAGCGCGAACACATTCATAGTCAAACGTTTTTTTTTTCCTAATTATTATTACTTTGTATAATATTTCCTATTAACAAAATTCATTTAACAATAGTAGATCTCTATACTTCAAACAATAATTTAAAAAAATTGAAAAGATATTGAAAGTTTTTGCCTGGGCATCTGCCAATAAAATGGTATTTTCCACCTCATCTAGATTACAAGTTGTGCAAATACCGACTGTATCTTTTTTGAAAGCTTTGGTGTTAATATTGAGGAGCCCACCACTAGCTTTGAGAACTAGGCTAACCAAATGGGAAGAATTTTCGTCGACAAAGTATGGTTTGAGGTTGTAATCAAGGTGATGATATAGATCATGGAATTTCTGGTACTACTGATGTTATCAGTGGTTTCGGAATTTTTCATGCTTTCTACAATATTCTCATGCAGATCGATCAAGAGAGATGAAGAAGTAAAAGAATTAGTATCTATCTAGATCACTGCATATATCTCTTCACTCGCGGGCCCATTAAATGTTGTCAGCGATTGTCTCCTCCGCAAGGATACGTTTCAATCTGCATCTAGGTAGTTTAAGAGTTTTTCTTATGTAATTAAAATGGAGTTGAACAAATTGAGATTGAAGGCCAGTTTCCAAATGTAACATATAGTTGGGGGTGTTACTGGGAAGGTATAACATTTTTTAAATGAAAAATCGAAATAGTTTTTCAACCTGTTCAAATCGCTTGTAACCTAAGCTTCACTGAAAGTGTTTTTCTTTTTCTTGCGGTTAAGGTGTACAATACTTGTAAGGTTAAAAATATTATCGGTCGTGGAGTACTCTTTACGAAAACCTGCCTGGTTTTCCCTGAGGATACTATAACCGTCAATCCAGCTATTGATCCTATTAAGGATAATGCTAGTGAAAATTTTATATCATATCAAGTAGCGAAAGACCTCGATAGTTCTCAACACTATTTGGATCCCTTTTTGTATAGCGGAACAATAATCGATTTTCGGAAATAAGAGGGAATGCATTCAGGGAGATAGATTTGATTGAGTAGGCACAGAACTTCTTCTAAAAAACAACTTGGAGCATTTTTGTAAAATTCATAGCTGACTCTATCCTCTCCCGGGGCTTTTTTATTTTTTGCTCTTTGTAGAACATGTATCCCACATATCAAAAGGAGACCCAAGAAAATTATCTATTTTTGCTGGCATAGCCCAAGAGAAGATCATTTTCAGGTTTTGAAAAAAGTGACCTTAAATACCTATATCATAGAATCTTCGCTTTCAAGATTGCCACTTAGTTTTGGTCTACATTTATTTATCGAGTTAGCTAAATTCCACCAATCACTAGCATTATCCTAATTGGGTTAAGCCGTTCAATGCTTTTATATGCAAAGTTGGTTTATTTTTGCAGATACCTAAATATTTAGACCGCCTCTCTATGTAAGGTGCCAGTTATAGCTATCATTGAAATCAATCATTGAAAATTTTAATGATTTATTTAAGGACGTTTAGGATGCAAAGTCTATGATTATTTCGATGCCAAAATATAGCTTTTAACTTAATTAATATATCCGTCCAAAAAAAATTTTCATTTCGCCCCTACCTTTCTCATGAAATGACTTTTATTATTTCAATGATCATTGATAAGGTAGTGCAATAATTTAAAAAAAAATGAAAGTCAACTTATGTGGAAGGTTGGACCCAAACGATTTTTTTTTTCGCAATAAATATTATTAATTAATTTAGTCACCAGCTTTACATTGGCATCAAAATAGTTACTGATTTTGCTTTTTAAGTGCCCTAAATCTTAGATTAAAAATTAACAGTGATGAATTTCAATGATATCTATACCTGCTTCGAGGGCGAACACATTCATAGTCAAACCATTTATTTTTTGGAATAAAACGTTTACAAGCCTACCCTTACCGGCCGCAGTGTTAATTTTGTACAGGAGAGAGCTTACTTTTTCTTCCATTGTCATACTTGAAAAAATATAACGGCGATTAGAACCAACTGAGAGTAATTACATATTTTACACGATTATTTTTTTGGACCAGTAGAATTTTTGAGGGAGCACTAATTGAGTAAGGTTCTGATTTTGGGTTGAAGGGAGAGAAAGACGCAGGCTGAGGGGCATGTGATCAAAAAAAGCTTTGCTTGGTACAGAGAAATTTTCGATTAAAGCCTAGTATGCAGATCGCGCTAAAATTTATCTCCCATACAAATTTCCTCCAAAGATAAAGTTTAGCGAGGATATTTAGCTAGGCAGTACGCAGTTCAAGCGCTAAATTCATAAAGTCTCCACTTAATTTAGCACGCGAAATAATGCTCAACGCATTCTTTCACAGATAAATTTTGACATTTGTGCTCTTAGCAAACGATTGTAGAGATAAGAATTGTAGAGATAAAGTTTAGTTTAGCTTGAACTGCGTACCTGGCTTAAAGGTAAAAAATCAAACGAAAATGCACATTAATCTATGACTGAACTACCTGAGTCACCACAGAAGGTAAACTCATCATTCATATCACCAAACATAGTAGTTTCTTTCCTTTAGGGTTTATAGTTTTATCCTTAGATACTCGTATCTCTGAGGCAATGGAAGCACTACTCAATAAACACCAATCAACAAATTGGGCATCCGCCGTGCAAGCATTCATATTTTTTAAAAAACATTCAAATTTATCAAAATCGGCCGCCTGATTTGTTTTATTTGAACCATTTAAATATCGAGGTATAAAGCGGAAACTCGCATCACCGAACTTAGCAGCCAGAACAACATTACCAGACATTTCAAGCAATCTAAACTAAAATGTATCTTTTAGGCTTTTTTTTAAACCGAACAAACACCCATCAATGGCGTGGCCAGGCCAGCACTATTAAACTTTATCGCATCACCCTAATACAAGTAAAAATCACTAAAATTAATTGAAAAATTAATTCTTTTATCGTTCAAAATATTAGTTTCAAATTTATTTATATAAGATACAAAATTATTTATATAAGATACAAAATTACTAAAAATCAGTTTACTCTTTAAGTTTGATACATTATACATACGTATACGACAATACCTCACAGAAATTATTTGGTTGCTAATTTTAAGGTTGATCACTAAATGAGGCTTGCATCGCAGGAACTTTAGCATTAGATTTAGGTGTCTTTCTTACAATTATTACAGAAGTGAATTTAGCTTTTGTGACAATTCCTCGGAGAAATTCCACGTCCTGGATCTTCGCAGCTTCGACATTGCCGTTGTCCCAGGTAAACTGGGACAAAACAAACTTTGTTTTTTCCTAGTTGACGTAATTGGAATCTCTTATTACGTTCATCGGCAGTGTAGTCTTTTTGTACAAAGATGGTAGTCCCTTTAAGGTTCTGCTTAGCTGCCATTATATTGTTTACTTGCAGGGCTGAGTCCAACGAGAACACGAACGACTTCCCACCATGAACCGGTCGTGATTCCTTAACGATTGCTGTGGTGTTCAGAACATTGAAGCATAGATCATTGAATTCGGCAACAGCTGATTGAGTGTTTTTGTTACACTGACAACAAACGCAAAAGTGCTGAATCTCCATATTGAGAAGCTGTAGGTCGTCTTTACGTGCTACTTCATGCAGTTTCAAGTCCAGTGCAGCGCCGAGCTTAGAGTCAAACACAGACCATGAAAATAGATCATTACTGGGTGCAAGCAGAGATAGAACCGACTGGGTATTATTATTAGGCTGGTTGTGGCTCAGCGAAGAAAATGACATAGTTGTTGAGTTCACTATTTGTTTTTTTGCGACAATGGATGCACTTTGGTCAGGCGAAGTTTCTTGGTACCCGCGTTTTTTGTGAACTTTCCATTTCATGAAATATTTCATACAACTTGAGTAACCAATCGTTTAAAATTACTGATAATAACGTTTATTATTTTTTTTTTTACAAAATAATGATTCTCTTAGGAATTCTTTGAGCTTTCACTGTCAAGTCTTTCATCTCCCCTAGACAACATGGCTTTCTCAAAGGTAGATCAACAGCCACTAATCTTGTTGACTTTGTGTCTTTTATCCTATCAGCCTTAGAGCAGGGCAAGGAAGTCAATGTCATATCCATCGATTTTAGCAACGCCTTCGATAAAATCTCCCATAGACTTATACTTTTCAAACTATCTGCCCTCGGTTTTGAACCCATTCTACTAAGATGGATTTCTTCTTATCTGGAAAACCGTTACTACAGTGTCTGCTTTAGATCTACATCCTCTTACCCTTTCTTAGCCACGTCTGGAGTCCCTCAAGGCAGCCACTTAGGCCCTCTTCTTTTTATTCTTACTGTTAACGATATTGTAATGGTCATTAAACATTCGCACATTTCTCTCTACGCCGACGATACCAAATTCTTCAAAACCATTTCTTCTACACAGGATTCTGCTCTCATCCAACACGATCTCAATAATTTTTTAGTTTGGTGTCTCAAAAATTGGTTAGATTTAAATATTGCCAAATGCTATTCGATCACTTTTTCACGTAATCGTTTCAAATCTTCACCCTGTCCTTATCTTCTTCATAATAACTAACGTGACCTATGTGATCAAGATCTTAACTTCATCTCCCATTATGACGACATAATTCTTAAGGCCAACTCTGCACTTGGCTTCATTAAACGATGGTCCAAGGAATTCTCCGACCCATACGTGACCCGATCCTTCTTTATTACCTTTGTTCGTCCTCTGCTCGAATACGCCTGTCAAGTATGGTCCCCTTACCAACAAATTCACATCGCCAGAATCGAGAGTATCCAACGTCGATTCCTTCGTTTCGCTCTTAGAGATCTGTCCTGGAATAATCCCATGATCAAGACCGCCTTAAACTCATAAACCTAAATTCCCTTAGAAGAACGAAGAAAAATTTATGAAATTCTCTTCATTCTATACTACTTACAGATTCAGTTGACTGTATTACTCTTTACAACTCTATCCTTATTAATACCAACCCTCGTAACATACGAAATCCCCCTCTCTTTTATATACCCACCCACCGTACGTCTTACGGCTCTAATGAACCAGTCTCTCGGATGCTGCGGAGTGTTAACTCATACACTAATAACTTCGATTTTAACCTAAGTACCCTTTGCCTAAAATCCCGTCTCCTGAATCAACCTCCTCACTAACCACAAAACGTAGCTATAAGTTTCTTAGTTTTTAAGCATTAGCTTGTAAATAAGCCAAATAAATGGGGGTTTTGCCCCCACTAAAACTAAAACTTTACAGAGCGTAATAAATTTGACGTGTGACGTTTATAAGCACAGATTTGTATTGTACAAGCTACACAGATCTCGTGCAACGATCCCACCTCGCGAGGTAAACACGAACTTCCACCAAGTCTACCTGTTAAAAAAACAAGGCATATACACAACACAGACCTACATAATCATGTCGGATACGGAATCCGCAAAACAGCATCCGCAGGGATTCGCAGTATAGTTCTCTCTTTTCTCTTTATCGATTATATCGAGAACATAGTTCTCTCTTTTCTCTTTATCGATTATATCGAGAATATGGGTCTCAAAATAAAAAGAACTATTAAGAATTACTGGGGCTTTTATCTAGTGGGGAAGGTAAAAATGGAAAGAGAACTTTAAACCAAATGATGTTCCTTAATAAATAATGAAAAAAAATCAGTGAAAATGAGTAACTATCTGCCCACTTTGCATGGGTACGGGACTTCCCTGGGTTCACCATTCGCACGGAAGTGTAAACATTGTCACAAAAATGAATATATAATTTCTAGATTTTTGAATTTGAGATTTTTTTCTAGACTTTTGTATTTCTTCATTTTGCTTCCTAGAATTTTTTTTTTTGAGATTTTTTAATTCTAGATTTTTGTTTTCTAGATTTTTACTTTCGAGATTTTTGCTTTCTAGAGTTTTGCTTTCTGGATATCGTGGTAAACTCGTTCTATGTTGTCTTGTGTCATTAACAGCTGATATTATTATACTATAAAATACTTTATTTATATTTTTACAATTTTCAAGAACTAAATTTTCGAATTTAAAAACAATGGCAACATACTCTTATCTTGATCTTACTGTTCCAAGCAATTGATGAATTATGTTTTATTTCCAAAAAAATAATATATAGTTTATGCGTTTATATCTAACTTACCATTGATTCCGCACCAAGATGCATTGGCGAATCAGAGCTCAGTGCCATTGCTCTTATCACAATTGGATGTACAAGATACGCACAGTATGTTACTCTCGAAAAAGGATAAAGGCAAGGGGCTGAAAGAATGGTATTGATAACCCCGCCATATCCAGTGGAACAAGCTATAGTTATCCAAGCCAGTGACATCGCCCAAGCTGAATGACTTAAGGAGCTATAAGCAGCTGCTGTCAATTGGGAGAGCTCTCTGTTATGAAGACCAAAAACAAGTAAAAGCAAATTTATCATAGCTAACGTCCAAGCTACCGAAACAATTATCTTCGAAAATCGAATTTTGCAGTTGGTCTTAAAAAGTATCCATCCCACAGACATGCCAATCAAGTAAGGTCCCAATCTTGTCCACGGTTTATCATAGATTTTGTCAAAAAGAGCGAGGGGGTCATCCGTATTTGGCTTGTGGTTATTTCTGAAGGCAATTATAGCTGTCGTAATCCAGGATGAGACAAGAAATACAAACATAGTGCTAGCTGCAAGTTTAAAATGACGTACGGCAACAATCAAAATAATAGCTCCGATGATGTAGAACTGGGTGTCATTAGCAAGGTACCAACTCCACAGCATACACTGAAAATAATAATAATTGAATCCATTAGAAATTATTTTTGACTGGACTTAATATAGGGAGCGTGCTTTATGTGTAAGTATGCACTCACATACTATTCTATTTTGTTAATTTTAAAATATAATACCATAGTATTTGCCCGTGCATTATTATCAATGATCAATTCCTCCGAATGGAAAAAACGAATCTATTTTTAAGTTTCATTTTTTCTTTAATAACTATTTTGCTTTTTTTAAGTGAGTGAAATTTTGGATCCTACATTAATGTACTAAATTTCCTTCTTAATAAAAATTTAGTTTAATTAAGATAAAAATTGAGAAATGGCCGCTTCATAAATTAAATGTGCAATAAATTATGTTTGTAAATTGTATTTATATTATATTGAAATTAAAAAAGCTTTGTTTGTTTGTTGTAGATTGAAGAAACTTTGATTGAAAAAAGCTTTATTGTACACTGAAAAAAAAAACGCAATATCAAGATAACATTTTCATAATATCAATTCCATATTTTTCATTTTCCATATCAAATTTACCACAAAACATATTAAATTAATACTTTTAATGTAACGCTAATATTATTTTTGTTATATTGATATTAAAAGTGTTACTTTAATAAGATTGGTTTTAACATTTAATATCAATTCTCATTATCAAAATTAGGTTGATAATTCTTACTATTAGAATATCATTAAAAAATATTAATCTGATATTTTTATGTCAACACTGATGTCCTGAATGTTATATTGATATAATTTTATGTAAAAATGATGAAAATGGCAAATCATTTTAATATTTTATTAATATCAAATATAAATATGTTATTATATCAATTTATCAATAAATTGTTAAAAATGTTGTATTAATGATATTAAAATATCACACAAATATTTTCAACATCAGCTTGGTACAATTTGTTTGATATTATAATATCAATTTAACATTTTAAAAGATGGTTGGCATTGAATCCTAAACCCGAAAGTTATCAATTTTCAACGTCTGCTTTCCGTATTGCGAATTAGTGGAAGTGTATTGGGCTCGTAAGCGGAAGACACAGGTTCGAATCTCATCAAGTAAGTAAAATATAAGTTTTTTCAATTTAAATAAAACTCTAAATATTTCAGAATAAAAGGGAAAGGAACTCTTACAAAATCACTATGGTGCAATAGGAAAATAAAACCTAAAAACTAATAAAATAAAATTCAAATCAAACCCCTACAAATGCACGCAGTTTTTTTTTTTTTTGCTTTCTTCATTTTAATAGTCATATTAAAATGATAATAAATATATCATAATGATAATGATCATATTGTATTGATATGATGAGCATATTAAAATTGATATTTTTAATGTTGGACGACTTTTATAACCCAAAAATGTTAATTTTACAGCCGTTTTATCAATTTTTTTTCCGGTGTAGGTAGAACTCAAGTGGGGAAGTACTTTTTTTTGCGATTCATTTTGGATACGTTTTGGTCTCGGTTTTTGCTGTGTATAGTGAACTCTCACTCTCACAATACATGCGCAATTGGGTCAGTGGTGAGCCGACAAACGCAGTTTTGCTGATCCGTATTTGGATCCGTGCGCGGAGTCCTCCATAGGTTTTTGACTACGTGTGCGAATCCAAAACGGAGTCTTTTGCTTAAAGGGTTATGATTGGGATATGTCACACCCCAGTGTGAGGACCGCATAAGGCAAAATATGTGTGAGGACGGAAGTTAAGAAATCGCTTACCATGCAGTACTTTACAAGGAATGACACCATTCCAGGCTTGGTCTGATATTCAGCCAAATGTCTCGGATTTAAAAATATTTGGTTGCTGTATTATATAGATTAATAAGAGACGTGTTTTCAAGATGAGATCTTCATCACAACTGCCCTTTGTATGTCAAGTAGCATCACATCAGTATTAATTACAATGAACACTTAAGTCTAATATGTAGTACAGTAATGGTTGAAAGTTATAAAGAACGTTAACTGGCTGAACAGAATGGTGACGCAGACGGAGACGGAGCCGGAATAGCTGTCAAAATATTAAATACACGCAAATTCAATGTTGCGAACACAACGGAACGTAGACGCATACGGAGCTGCAGACGCAGACGGAAGAGTTCACCAACTTTTAACTTTTCACGTACGGTACTTTTGACGTTTCAATTTGTATGAAGAAAAAAAACAACTTTTTGGGTCGGAAAAAAATATTGTGGTTATTTGTATTGCGAAAAAAATTATTTATTAAAAGGAAAATTATTGGAAACAAAAAATGTGAATTCTGAGCTTTTACACAATAATATTCTTTTGTTTTTCTTCAAAATACTTTCAAAGCTGTACAGCTCCATTGTGGACATGTAAAAAAAATAACGTACGACACTTTTTGACAGCTCTTCCAGTTCCGTCTGCGGCTTCAGTTCCGTCATTCTATTCTGTTCAGCCAGTAATGAAATCTCTACATCTCCCCCCTTTAAGTATAGTTATGTATACTGTAAGATATATTTTCATAGATATTATGCATAATACATACATGCATACGCAAATGTACATGCATATATATAAATATATATATAAATATTATATATATATATGTATATATATATGATAAATACATCATGGGTTAGGTCTCCAAGTTGTATGGTATTATTACGACGTTTCGAAATTTTAAAACCTTCGCCTGAAGATGAAATTTTAAGATTTCAAAACGTGTCGTAATAATATAACAATAAAGTTGTAAACAAATTGTTTTTAAAATATAAATTAAAAATTTAAAAAAACTTAAATATTTCTTTTATTTTATTTCATATTAATAATAAATACATCTGACGCATCATGCATATGCATATATGTACATTGTACATACACAAATTACAATAAAACACCCACATATTAGGTATTAAATGCATTTGTACATAAATATATATTTTTAACTTAAAATTATTTTTGATTACATCGTTTCCAAATATTTGTGTACACAATTATTAAAATATTACTTAACATTCATTTTTATTCTTTTTTTTTTTTAATTCAATTATTAATTTTTTTTTAGATTTACCTACTTCATATAAGTTTTTTTATTTCATTTCAATATATAAAGAGTGTGTTTCTTTATTTATTCCGGATAAGGAATAGAATGGATGGAATAGAACAAATGTTTATCCAGAATATCCAGAATGGAATGAATAAAGAAACAAAACTAGAACAAAAAGAATGGCAATCCAGTTGTTCGGTGAAATGTCAAAACAATTGAAGAAATAAATGTTTTTATTTTGGATATTTATGTATTCTCAAAGTCAAAAGTTAAGTAAATTTTACATTAAATGCATAAAATTATACTTTGGTACATTAATTCGCGGTATTATGCTGTTTTTAAATAATTAACACCAATGTGAATCTGCCATAATTGAGTTTAAGAACATCAATTATACTGAACGCGCCCAGTATTCTTTTTCTATTCTTTTTATTCCACACTTCACATGGAATAAAAAGAATGCATTCCAAACGTTCCGGAATGAATAAAGAAACAACAAAATAGTTTATCCGGAATGTTCCGTGGAATAAAGAAACGTAAAACTGGTATTCCGAATATTCTGGACATATCGGAATGAATAAAGAAACACACTTAAAATGTTTTTTTTTTGTTTTATATTGGTGCTAATTTACATTTACAAAAACTAATTACTTTCGTTGCTTGCATTTTGTGTGACAAGTACATGAGAGAGGCCTTCACATACGTTTTTTTGTAAAAAACGAGTTTCTGCGCAAGGTTCGACCATCTTCAAGTTGAATACAATATGATCTTGGTGAATTTTGGAGATTTTCCAATATTGTCCTCGGTACCCAAAATTTACAATCTTTCATCCATATTTTTAGCCGTATAAAGTTAGCATGACAACTTTCGAAAAAGTTACTTTTGACTTTCTCAGAAATTGCCGTATAAATGCCGTAAATATGCCGTGTAGAGAAAAAAATTGCCGCACCACTAGTTCTCCCGAAAATTTATATAAAGTTTTGGTCAAAATTAACTTTAAGATATGCCATATCCTTCAAATTAATTGCCGTAAATATGCCGTAAAAAGAAAAAAAATTGCCGCGACAGTGGTTCTCCCAAAAATGGCCAAAAATTGTTTTCATACAAAATCTCCATATAAAGTTAGCATGACACTTTTCAAAATTTGGTCAAAAATAACTATTGAATATGCCATAACCTTCAAATTAATTGCCGTAGATATGCCGTGAAAAGAAAAAAATTGCCGCCACAGTAGTTCTCCCAAAATTTGTTTTAATACTAAATCTTCATATAAAGGTAGCATGACAGTCTTTCTACATTGGCATTGATACCAATTGGTAGTGTATCGACACAGAAGCTTTATTGCAAGAGTCTATTAAAAAAAATAGGGTTTATTTATACTGTTGTTATTTTGAAAATCTTATCGTTACTATTTTTCAACTCAGTCACCGACTAACCTTCAAGCCGGTCAGATATCTCTTGTGTGATTGAAATATACATACCTTTTTCAGCGGTAAAACTACCTGCTAAATCTGTAGTGTAATCCTTTTACTTATAATATATTTTGTTTCATTTCGTTAGTAAGTGAATATACAAATAAATAAGTAAGTGACAAAATTTTAAAGCAGTGGCCCCTGGGCCACGTGCTCATTCAAGTGGTCGGTTTGACATTCTCGACTTGGAGTCACTAGCCGAACCCAAAAACACTAAAAAAAGAAAAACTATTAACCTATCACCTTTGGAGTTAAATACAAACATACCGAAAAGTTCAAACTCTGCAAACCCCAAATTTATTGTTATCCGACAAAAACAAACCACTATCATCCTTCAGCGTGTTTTTGCTTAAAAAGGCAGTTGATAGCATAAGCACTCGTTATGAGTATATTACTCAACTGCGTGATGGAAATTTATTAACCTTAACGAAATCTAAAAAAATCGCCGATCTTTTTTTGGCAAAAAAAAAATGCTTTCGAACCTGTGCCCAATAGCAGTGACACTTCATTCCAACCTCAATCAATCCAAAGGTACAGTCTACGCTTCTTGTCTCAAAAATGTGCCAGAGGAAGAAATTGTCGAAGAAATGAAATCTCAAGGGGTTACGGCTGTCTATAAGTTCAAAAAACCCTCTAAAAATAAACAGCAGATAATACAGAGGAAACGAACAAAAACCCTTCAGAAGATAACGAATTATGTACAGGCCTTGTATTATTTACTTTTGACCTCTTTCGTCCCCCTACCTCTCTGAATATTGGCTGGAACAACGTCAAGGTTGAGGAATTTTTCCCCAACCCAATGCGCTGTCGCAATTGCCAGTTGTTGGGTCACACTGCTAAATGGTGTAAAGGTAGTGTTTCTTGCCAAAACTGCAATCTTCCACCTCACTCCCCTGCCAAATGTACTCGTGTTTCCTGCGCTAATTGCGCTGAATCACATTCATCGTCAATAAGACAATGCCCACGATATTTACAAGCCAAAGAAATACTTAAAATAAAAACTGTCAAAAAATGCAGCATGGCTGAGGCAAGACAAATTTATAATGGACAAAATCCCTCCCCAAACTTTTCTACCTCCTATGCCTATGTACTAAACAGTACACCTCAACTTAATGCCTCTCTCGAACCTCAAACAATATTAACAACAATAGACAATACTTCTCTCGAGTCTAGCTCGTCGTTATCATTCCGCATGCCCTCCTCTCCCCCCCACCAGGGTAAAACCTCAAGTCAAATGTTTTCCACTCTAATGCCAAATTCTCATGCCTCAACCTCTGAAAACAACCAAAACAAAAAACCATTACCAACCACATAAAAAAAATACAAACACCTTATTAAATTCACTCACTAACATCAAACCATCGAACCTCTCCCAAGACTCTGAATTACCATCAAACCACTCAAAAAATCAACATACTAAAATAAACTCAAACTTTTCGCAGTCTCCTCTAATATCAAACACTCCTACACAAAATTCTAATTCCTCTGCTCTAATAGACATTGAACTCTTTCAAACTCAATCACACACCTTAGCTCTTCAAACGACCGCCATAGAAATTGATGAAGATGAAGCATAAAAATAAAATGGCAATCGCAACACTAACTATGTATTCCAGGGCTTGAATCGTCCAAGCTCCACCGTGAGCTTGGACGCTTCAACTTCTGGATTGCAGAGTCCTGCCCTTAACCACCCTAATTTTTTAAAACCAGGTTTTTCGCGATATAACCCTGATTATATTGTACAAAATTCTGGTCTAAAAATAAAACCTTTATTAAAGATCCTCCTATGGAATCTTAATGGTTTCTTCAATAATTATCACGAACTTCAACTTATTATAAACGAACTAAACCCCCCTATTATCTCCCTACAAGAAACCCATATTAAATCCAACTTTCAGCCTCAACCGCCTAAGCTATACTCGTCTTACTTTCAAAACTTGCCCTTGAACTCCTCTTCAACTCAAGGCGTAGGCCTTCTCATACACAAGTCCATACCTCACACTTTCATAAATATTAACTCTATGCTTCCGGATTTAGCCGTTGAAATTGAGCTTAAATTTAAAATAACAATCATTTCTATATACATTCACCCAGAACAAACGTTTAGTGCCAAAGATTTGGAAGATTCATGGTTTTCAAATTCCAATTATTGTCACAGGAGACTTCAATTCATGGAATCCATTATGGGGTTCACCCTCTCATAACAGCTGTGGTAGAACAATAGAACATTTTCTAAATAACTCAAATCTTGTTCTTTTAAATGACGGGAAACCTACACATTTTTCGACTCATGGTACACTCACCCATATAGATTTAACTTTTATATCACCTCAACTCTGTCCTTACTCATCCTGGTCAAGACTTCCTGACCTGCATGGTAGTGATAGCTTCCCAATAGTGACCACTATAGCATTTGAAATTCCCAATAGTGACCACTATAGCATTTGAAATTCCGCAGCTTAACACACTAGCTCCACCACAATTCCAAACAGATAGAGCTAACTGGACTTCATTCAACACCGAAATTTCAAACTTCTTATCGGACAAAAATCAATCACCAAATGTCAACAAAGAAACAGCCATTATTCAAAAATCTATTCGCTTTGCAGCAAATATAGCTATCCCTCAAACGCATTACAAACCAAACAAACATAAAATGGTTCCTTGGTGGAATAAAGACATTGCAGAGCTCAGAGAAATCAAACAAAATGTCTGGAAAAAGTTAAAAAAAATATCCATCAGACCTTAACTTAATTGCCTTCCGCAAAGCTAATGCAGTATTTAGGAGAGCTGCCAAAACTACGTGCTTTCAAAAATTTACAGAAAACATAAACCCAAACTCTAGTTCTAAAAAACTCTGGGCGGATGTAAAATCATTAACAGGAAACTATAGTAACCTTCTGGTGAAAACTATAAAAACTACACACCAAAATTTGACATCTCCGTATGAAATTGCTGAGCTTTTTTCCCAAACTTGGTCACTTTATTCCAAAGATACAAACTTTTCCCCTGAATGATGGATTTACATGTATCTGCATCTGCAAACATCAAGAAAAGTAGAGCGGGATAGAGTCATACCAAAAAACCGAATGTGTGAAAGAGCACCACTATGAAGATGAACATGTTCGTCTTCGCTATAATCTTCATCTGCGTTCCTATAATCAAGATCTCTGCATTTTGTTCTTCTCTCTCTATCCAACAAACATACATTTTGTATTTTGTATCTCTTATTTTTTGCAGAACTCGCATGAAGATACATGTAAATCCACCAGAATTCATCAACCAGAAACAAAACTCACTAAACATAGCTTGCCTAGAAAATGAAACTGATTTAAAAGCAAGATCCATAGAGGTTCCCATTAACTTGATAAAATTGGAGAGCTGTCTCCGCTCAGCAAAAGGAAAGACCCCTGGTTTCGACAGGATTTCTTTCACAATGCTAAAGAATTCACCACTAGATTAAAAAAAAAGGATTCTTTCTTTATACAATGAAATCCTAAATACGCGGATCATCCCACAAGTTTGGAAAACAGCCAGCGTCATACCTATCCCCAAACATAATAAGAACATTTCCGAAATAAGTAGTTATCGTCCAATATCCTTGCTCCCATGCACTGGTAAACTACTTGAAAAAAAATTTTAAAGAGGTTATTTTGGTTTCTAGAAAAAAATAAGCTTCTAAGTCCAAATCAAACGAAAACATTCTACAATTGAAGCTTTACTACACATCGACTACTACGTTGCCTCCGCCTTATCCTATAAAAACCATGTTTCAATTCTATCAATAGATTTTAAAAAAGCTTTTGATAGAATTGGAATTTACATCATCCTTAAAAAGTTTGTTCAATGGAAAATCGGTCCAAAAATTTCGAGTTAAAATAGGCCATGTATATTCCTCAGTCAAAAAACTAGAAAACGCAATTCCACAAGGCTCGCCTCTCTCGGTTGTTCTTTTTATAACAGCTTTTGACGAAATTATTAAAAAATATACAAATATCCAACATTCTTTATATGCAGATGATTTAGCGTTGTTTTCAAAATGCAAAGATCTCACAACTACTGCCTCTACATTTTCAAACATTCTTGGAGATATTTAATCCTGGTGTTCTTACTCCGGGTCAAAAATTTCTCTAGAAAAAAGTATAAAATTGCACATTTGTAGAAAAACCAGCTGCTCAAAAACTATCGTTTTATGTTCTAACTACAATACAATAGTAAATGTAAATAATCTTTGTTTGCTCGGTATAATTTTTTCAGCTACCAGACTGAACATAATTAAGTATTTATCTTCTAAAAATAAATTAGTTCACATTAAATCCCTTATAAGTATCATATAAGATCAACCATCCTTGCCAAGATTGAGTATGGAATGAGTATTTGTGGGAAGTGTTCAAAAACGTCGCTGAATATAATAAAACCACAGTACCATACTGCCTGTTTGAGCCTTAGAGCATTTAGAACTATACACCTATTAAAAACATGCTAACTGAATCTGGTCTTCCTTCCATAGAGCAACGATTTCAACACCTCACATCGCTTTTAATTCAAAGGTTAAGTACATCTGAAAGCTGTCTGGTCTCAATTGATACCAAGCAATGTTTAAGCCACAAAAAAGACCTGAAAACTCCTTCTACGCTTTATAACGCCATAAAACTTTCAAAACAAATGGCAATCCCAAATCTTAATAATGTTTTACGACCTGCCGCCAAACCACCTTGGTCATTGTCAAGAGATTGCGTCAATACCCAACTTAATACTTTACCAAAAACTACAACATCAAATGAGCAGTATAAGAAATCTTTCCTCGAAATAATGCACACTGAAAAGTAGTGTAAGTTTAATTTTGTTTTCACTGATGGATCTAAAAATGATTTTGGAATTGCTTTTGCTGTTTCTATCCAAGAGGGTGCTATAGTCTCAAAAGGACTTATTAGAGAACCTGTTTCAGTATTCTCAGCTGAAGCCATAGCTATTTTAAAGGTGATTGAAATTTCATCCTCGAAAAAAACTGTAATTTGCACTGACAGCCTTTCCGTACTTGAAGCTTTTGAATGCTTTTTGAATGCTTTATGCGGAGATCATCCGCAACAAACTAATCGCCAGCCGAAATAAAATAAAACTGATGTGGATTCCAGGACACGTTGGCATAAAAGGCAATGACACAGCAGATATAGCAGCAAAATCTGCTACACGAGGACCATTAGCTACGTTCTATATTTGAAACAACAAAGACACTAAAAAGACAATCAATCATTATTGGGACAGTAAACTACTTGGCGATTGGGGGCAATACATACATCACTACTCTCATATTATTAAAAAATATCTCGAAAATACTACTTCCAAAATTGTCGCTACTGGATCTCCTTAAAACACCATCGGAAGCTAACATCAACCTTACTCATACACTTTTCTCTTATGTCAAAATGGAAAATAATATTTAAAAACTAGGTCTTATGTACATAATTATAAAATACTTTTTATATTATTCTTATTTTAATCTTTTATCGAGCTGGTAGTCTTGGTAGCTAAAGCTCAAAAATCACTATTAGCAACAAATGTCCCAAGAAAAATGTAAATATAAGAAATTTTCAGTTTGTAACACGTTTGGCTACATAACATTTAGATATTTCCTTCTTCATTTGGGTAAATCCTCTAGAAGTAGGTACACATTTTTTTTTTATTATTATCTATTTCATTTCGAATTGAATATATTCACAGCTAAGACTGGACAGCTAGTTATCATTATCAACAAAACATTCTTCGAAAGGCACTAAACTATGATTGAGGTAGTATGAATGTTGGGATGCGCGATAAATGAAACATACTCCTTCATATTTTAGTAATTAATTTATTGAAAAATAATTAAAACCAACTTTATACACAGAAGTAAATATTAAGAATGAATAAAACCATGAAAAAATTAATAGATAACAACGTTGCTATTAAATGAAAATGAAAGGAATATGCGTGAAAGTATTTCTATATTCATAATCACTGTCGCCGCAATTTTTTCCTTTTCAGGGTATCTACGGCAATTATTTTCAACTATATGGCATATTCAGAAGTTATTTTTGACCAAATTTTGAAAAGTGTCATGTTAACTCTATATGAAGATTTTGTATGAAAACTATTTTTAGCCATTTTTGGGAGAACCACTGTCGCGGCAAATTTTGTCTTTTCACGGCATATTTACGGCAATTTATTTGAAGGGTATGGCATATTCAAAAGTTATTTTTGACCAAATTTTGAAAAGTGTCATGCTAACTGTATAAAATATGGAATTAAATCCGCGGGATGAATTTTTAAAAAAAGTGTCTTTATTGTTCGACGGATTTCTTAAAACTGAAAACTTATTATTATTCATGAATTTTGCATAGCTAAATATTGTTGCTACAAATTGCAACGTAATCAAATTTACAAAAAAAAAGATATTGTTGCTACAAATTGCAACGTTATTTGAACCGGGTTCGAGTTACATTTACGGGGAAAATGAATAGGTATTAGGTTTGTGCATTGAAAGGTAATGAACTTGATTTCTGTGGGAAATCAAGTGCAATTGGATCTGGGATAATATTACAAGTTTTAATGTACTTGGGAAAATATAGAATGCACGTTTTAATGTTCTTGGGAAAATATAGAATGAGTGGAATATGTAACCTCTCCCCCCTTTAAGTTAAAATTCTCCTGAATTTTTGGAGTTTCTTTACAATTTTCTTTTAAATTCTTTATATAATTTTCTTTCATATTTTTAATCGAAATAGTAAGTATTTTATGTTTTTTAGAGATTTTTACAAGTACAAATAAAAATACAAAGAGAAGTATTATGGTTGTAGAACCTATAACATAATGTATATTTTTATGTAATTTCAGAAATTTTATTGGTTTAAGATTATCAACGTTATTAAGAATAATTTCTTCAAAATTTAATTGTTTAGTAAAATTATAGTTTTCATTTTCATCATAATAAAATCTTTCAATATAATACATGTTTTTATTAGATATTGTTTCACTAAATATAGAAATAGTGCAGTTGTTGATGTTTATTAAATAGTTTCCATTAAGTTTGATATTTCTATCATCACATTTGTTTACAATGTTTTCATTTTTTATATTTTTGCATATGATTGTGCTATCATCTATTTTTTTTATTTCTGTAACATAGTTTTCTTTAAGAGTACAATTTTTGTTTGTAATACAGTTATTAACAGGAATTAAATCCTTCTTATATTGAACATCATTTTGATAATGGTACACTGTTTTATTAATTTCAATGAAATAGTACTCTTCCATTTGAATTTCTAAATTTTGTTTATTTGGAATCGGAGTCATTAGTTTCAAGTCAACTTGTTCATAATTATTTGGGATTTTTATTGCTATAATTAAACTTTTACTATTATATTTGAGCGTTCCTATTTTAATGTTTTTGATTTTTAAGAAGTCAAGTTTTGTGTCTGTAATTTCTGTTGTTGTCAGTAAGCTGGGGTGCATTAGTCCATGTTTTGCTAAAGCTATATTGTCTATGATTTGGTTTAATTTCTCTTCTAACATGTTAAGTTTAAGAATTTGATCTAGTTTCATTTGTTTCGTCATATATTTCTTTTCGTTGTCCGTTAATTCGGCAAAAGATTTTGTCAAATCTATCCTATCCGTTTCTATGACATTTTTTAGATGTGTTATACTTTCATTAAAATGTTGATTAATTTCTATTTGTTGGTTAACTGTTTTAACTGTGTTTTCAGTATTTGATTCTAATGAGCTAATGTGTTCTGTTATATCTTTTCTATCGTCATCGTCTAACGTTCCAAAAAGGAATTTGCTTGCTTTTCCTACTATTATTAATTAATCCTCTTTTCTGTCTCGAATTTGATATTGGTTGTATTGCTCTAAGTTTAGCTTTAATTGTATCTATTTGTTTTCTAATTATTGGATCGTTGTATAATTTTAAGTTTTGAATGTTTCTTTCAATAGAGGTTATTGTAAGCTCTAAATCCTGAGTGTTGATGATATGTAGTATTGTCCTTGTGTCTTGAATTATATCAGTTTGTCCAATGTTAATAATAGAGTATCCGTTCTCTGTAGTCAGTTTATTAATTGTCAGCGTTGACGTTACTGTTGTTACTTGCGACATTAGTAAGTACACTAAAGTTATCATCTGCAAATAAACGAGGTCGTTTTAAATTTATTGGATGTTCTCTCTCTAATTCTTTAAATCTATATCTGGGTTCATTTTTATAGTAATTTCTCTTATAATTTTTTACTGGTACTACCTGTCTATTTTCATTATATTCTTCAAGGTTTTTGTTAAGTTTTTCTGTTCTGTTTTCTTTTTCTATCTGAATTTGTTTTCTTAGAGTAGCTATGTCTGCAAACATTGCTTCTTCTGGCGACATTTTAAGTGTCGAATGATATCTATTATTATAGTTATTAACTGCTCTATGGACTTTTTGAATTAATGTTAGATCTAAATTCCTCAACGTGACTAATTTTTCCTGCAGGGTGGAGTGAAATCTTTCAATATCACTGTTTCCTGTATGAGTGTTGGGTTTTGTAAGGTGAAGTATGATTTCTTGCTGATTAAAGAATTCTTTTAGGTTTTCTGCCTGGAATTCATTATCCGCAATAATTTTTTGTGGCTTGCCAAATTTAGAAAAATGTTCTTCTAGGGTTTCGATTTTCTTAATCCAGTTTCTGTTCGGTAAATAGTAAGCGTAAGCTTTTTTGGTTAGTTTATCTATTAGGGTAAGAAATGGGTGTTTCATAAAGTAATAAATGTCTATATGTAAAATTTCGTTAGGTTTTGTTGGGGTTTCGCATACTCTCTTTAATGTGGTATTGTGAAATTTGTTTGTGCAGTTCTTCTAGTGTTTTTATTTCTTGTGCCCTGATAGTCGTCTTGATAAATCTTATTTTTCTGTCGTTACTGAATAATTCTATTCTCTATTCTCTAGTCTTAGTCATGTCTATGTAAATTATTCTTCTTTTGTCTATAATTTCTATTTCCCTATCTACGTCATTTGCTAATATTAATTGAGTTCTGTATTTGTTTACTATTGATTCTATGATTGGGATATGATCGAGGAGTTGTTCCTCCTGTGAATGCACGGTTGCAATATCAGATATGTTGTTTATTGACTGGTTCTCTAAACTATTTGTTGGTTCATCTTTCTCTGGGATTCTACTAAGGAAGTCCGCTACATTGTTTAATTTGCCTTTCAAATATTCTATATCATACTGGTATTCTTGTAATCTTAATAGCCATCTTTGTGTTCTTTGACTGAACTCTTTTCCTGAATACTTTTTATTTAAGTATTTAATGGGTAGGTGATCTGTTACAATTTTAAATCTTCGACCCCATAGATAAGGTCTGTAGTATGTAACTGCCCATATGATTGCCAAAAACTGTTTATCAGTGGCGGAATAGTTTTTTTCATGGTCATTCAATGACCTTGAAGCATAGCATACTGGTTGCCCTTCTTGCATCAGTACGGCTCCAATCGCGTAATTGCTAGCGTCAGTAAATACTGTAAACGTTTTTTCAAAGTCAGGGAATTTAAGAATAGGATGTTTAATGATATTCTGTTTCAATGTCTCGAACGACTGAATGTATTCCGGATCATTAGTATTGATCTTTGAATCTTTTTTTAGATACTATATCATGGGATATGCTATTTTTGCATAATCCTTAACAAATTTGCGGTAGTATCCTGTGGCTCCTAAAAACGATTTAATTTGTTTTTCAGTTTTGGGGAGTTGATATTCTTTGATGCATTTAATTTTGTTCGGATTTGGTTTCATGCCTTCCGGTGTTAAAACATGTCCTAGGAATTCCGTATTTTTTTTCATAAATGAGCATTTATCGAACTGAATTTTCAAATTATGTTCCGATAATCTCTTGAATATTAAGTTTAAGGAGTTAATGTGCTCCTGCAGACTAGTTGAAAAAATAAGAATGTCGTCAAGGTAGACAACACAAATTTTGTTGATATAGCCCCGAAGAATGCCGTTCATTAACCTTTGAAAGGTTGCTGGCGCATTCTTGAGTCCAAAAGGCATTCTGACAAATTCATATAGTCCCATAGGTGAGACGAATGCCGTTTTTTGAATGTCGTCAGGGTTCATCTTAATTTGGTGATAACCCTTGGCGAGATCAAGGGAAGAAAAATATTGCGCTCGCCCTAGCTTATCCAGAATATTATCAATATTTGGTAGAGGGTACTTGTCATCTATCGTTATCTCATTCAATCTTCTGTAATCAACACAGAGTCTAAATTTTTGTTTGCCATTTGCATCTAATTTTTTCGCTACTACTACTATTGGGGATGAAAATCGGCTATTAGATTTCCTAATTATGCCTTGACTTTCCATCTCCTCAATTTGTCTTTTAACTTCTTCCTCATGTTTAGGTGGAAGTCTGTAAAGTTTTGAATTAATCTGTTGGTCTGTAGTTGTTCTAATTACATGGGTAATGGAGTCAGTATTGGTCAATTGATCTCCTTCTTTAAATATTAAATTCTTATATTTTGCTAATAGCTTTTTTATTTCATGTGCTTCTTCATCGTTAAGATGACTCAAGTCTATCTCTTTTTCCTCTCCAGTGAGTTCAAAACAATCGAAAGTTGTTTCGTCATCTTCAGAGTATAGCGGAATCCTTGAGTTATTTTTTAATATTAAAATTTTATTATCAAAATCGAATGTTTTGGTAATTTTTCTCAATAAATCCATACCTATTAAAATCTCATACGTTTTTTTTCCTAAATCTCTCTTGTACCACCTTGTCATGACTTTCGTGTCATAATTAAATTCTTTCGGTGTGTTCGTTATAACTCTTTCTACTACTTCTGTCGTTATGTTATTTATGGTTTGAAGTCTCATTTTTATTCTATCGTATACTTTAAATCTACTACAATCTACTAAACTTGAATTTATGATGCTCATAGTTGATCCCGTATCAACGAGCCCTTTATATTTTTTTTCATTAATTGTTAAATCTATAAAAATTTGCGTTCCGAGGCCTAATTCAGAAAAAACTCAGCCTGTACGTTGTGAATTTCTTCTTCTTTTATCTCGGCTTGGTCGGTTTGGTTGACCGACATTGGTGCAGGGTATTGTACCGCGTTCCTAATCTGTCCCGAGGGATTAAAAGTAGGTCGGGTGTCATCTTGTCTATTTTGTCGTGATTGTCTTGTTAGGTTAGATGTTGATTGGGTATTGTTGTTTTGCCTATATTGTTGAGACTGTCTTGGTGAATTAAAATTAGTTTGAGATTTATAATTATAATTTTGTGAATCAGAATTATTTTGTTTAGAATAAGTTTGGCTAGAATTAGTATAGTTTTGTTTATTGCCCTGATTCCTGTTAGAATTATTGTGATTTGTATTTGTTTTAAAATTTATTTGAATGTTTCCCTCATCATATCCTATGTAAGAATATAATATTTCTTTTATTTTATGTATGTCGTAAACGTCTTTTACCTCTCTTGATAAGTTACCTACCACTAATTGTTTTACCCTGTTTACAATTAAAATATAAAAAGTATTTTTTGCTTGTGATTGATTTGTTTCATAAGTTACGAATGCATTTACATCCTGAATTAAATTTTCAATTTTATTACTTAGGTCTACAATCGAACTTACTTTTAAATAACATATTTTATTTGATATATCCTTATAACTTGTCGTTGGTCTGAAGTGTTGTTTTAACAGCTGTTTTGCTTCTTCCCACGTTGTTGGTCGATTATGAATAAGAAGCTCCTTAGCTCTTCCGGAAATTTTTGTGTTATAAATGGCTGCCCATAGTTCTATCCTTTGGTGTCCACTTATTGCTCCCAGGTGGTTATCCACAATGTTAATGAACTGTGTTAGATTTTCTGTTTTTCCATCGAATTCCTTGATATAGGAAATTTCTTTTATGACTCTAACTGTAGCACTCTGTGCTTGGTTCTGCACACTTAAGGCTTGGATAGCCTGTACAAGTCTATCTAAACTTTCTTGCTCCATTCCTGGAATCTTCGGCCAAAATTTCAAACTTTTATCTTTCTTTTTAATGATTGCAAAAAAAAACTTTCACTGAGGGTTCTCTTCTTGTTTGAATTATTATTATCGGTTGGTAAAAACTTTTACTGAGTGGTTTATCTGTCTTTGAGTTCTAAGAATTATCCTATCTTTTCTCTTTCGTGTCCAAAAACTTCTTTTTTTTTTTTCGTCCCGAAAACTTCACTTTATGATTAAAAATTTTTTTTTTTTTTTTTTATTCACGCTTGATTTTTTTTCTTGTCCAAAAACTTTTTGGATTTTTTGATTTGATTTGATTTGATTTTTTTTTCTTATTCACGCTTGATTTTTTCCCTTGTCCAAAAACTTAACTTTTTGGATTTTTTTTTTCTTCGCGTCCCAAAAACTTCACTTTTTGGTTCTAATAATTCTTTTTTTTTTCCGTCCAAAAACTTCACTTTTTGGATTTTTTGTTCGCGTCCTAAAAACTTCACTTTTTGGTTATATTTTTTTTTCGTGTTACGATTCTTAGCTTGGTTACAGTTTATAACCAAGTATGCCGACTGCGCCAAATATGGAATTAAATCCGCGGGATGAATTTTTAAAAAAAGTGTCTTTATTGTTCGACGGATTTCTTAAAACTGAAAACTTATTATTATTCATGAATTTTGCATAGCTAAATATTGTTGCTACAAATTGCAACATAATCAAATTTACAAAAAAAATATAGATGTTGCTACAAATTGCAACGTTATTTGATCCGGGTTCGAGTTACATTTATGGGGAAAATGAATAAGTATTAGGTTCGTGCATTGAAAGGTAATGAACTTGATTTCTGTGGGAAATCAAGTGCAATTGGATCTGGGATAATATTACAAGTTTTAATATGCTTGGGAAAATATAGAATGCACGTTTTAATGTTCTTGGGAAAATATGGAATGAGTGGAATATGTAACCTATATGAAGATTTTGTATGAAAACCTTTTTTGGCCAGTTTTGGGAGAACCACTGTCGCGGCACATTTTTCTTTTCACGGCATATTTACGGCAATTAATTTGAAGGAAATGGCATACTCAAAAGTTATTTTTGACCAAATTTTGAAAAGTGTCATGCTAACTTTATATGAAGATTTTGTATGAAAACCTTTTTTGGCCATTCTGGGGAGAACCACTGTCGCGGCAATTTTTTTCTTTTCACGGCATATTTACGGCAATTGATTTCAACTATATGGCATATTCAGAGGTTATTTTTGACCAAATTTTGAAAAGTGTCATGCTAGAAGTTAGTGAGAGAACTAGTGGCGTGGCAATTTTTTTCTCTTCACTGCATATTTAAGGCATTTATACGGCAATTTTTGAGACAGTAAAAAGTAACTTTTTCGAAAGTTCTCATGCTATTTTTATACGGCTCATTTTTTCATTTTTTATGAACTCATTTTTAAATTTAGCTGTTTTATCATAATTACTTTTATTGATTCTATTATTCTTATTTAAAACTGGCACAATTTTCCGGTTTATGTAGGTGTTTTTTAAAAGACCGGTTTGCTTGGAATTTGAATTCGGGTTTTTTTTACCCATTATAATGGCCGATGGCGAGAGAGTTGAATTTTTTATTGGAGAGTTTCTATATACTCTAAAAGCGCCAACCGCAAACTGTTTCCGGGCTCTTTGCATTTTAAAATTAAATTTTTTGAAACCTGAACTAACCTTTCTGCGAACCCGTTAGAGTTTGGGTTAGATTTTGCCACTGCAAAATTGATGGAATGCAAAAGATCCAAACGGAACATTGTCAGCTATTATAATTCTTGGTAAACCGTGTGTGGCGAATATAGGCAACAATGCATTTATCAGTGACTGAGATGTCTTTTTTTTGTACTGTTATAATCTTTAAATATTTTGAGAAATAATCACCTACCACCAGATAGCATTTAACACCCACCTCCATAAAATCTATACCTATTTTATGAAAGGGAATGTCATGAATCTCATGTTTAATCATTGTTTCTTTTTTATTTTCAGCTCTAAATTTCTGACGAAGTTTACATTTCACTACTATTTTCTCTATATCTTGGTTTAAGGAAGTCCAATACACTAGGGTTCGAGCTCGAGCTTTTGTTTTTTCGACACCAAGATGGAAACTATGTAATTTTTGCAAAATATTGTTTCTCAATAATGTCGAAACAAAAATTCTATTGTTTAAAACCAATAAATCATCCGTGACATATAGCTCTTGTCTGATATTTCAGAATAGGTACCCTCAATTTCTCTGGTATACTTTTGATTTACTGTTCGGCCAACCCTCTAAAATATTTTTTTTTTTTAATCTCGCAACTGCATGTCTTTTTCTGTTTCCATTTGAAAAATCAGTTTTTTTCTTTTCGCTAACATTAATGGAATTATCCATTTCGTATAATCCTTCCATTATTTCTTCTTGCTCATTTTTTTTGCTGAAATTCCTCGATAATAAATCTGCAACATACATAAACTTTCCAGGTAAATAGATACTTAAAACTCTATGTATATTTTTGAAGCCTCAATTTCAATCTGTGCAGCCGTGCCGACGGTATTTTGTGGTAGTCTTTTGACATTTAATGAAAGTGGTTTGTGATCAGTCACTATTTCGACGTCAAACCCATTGTTTAGGAACGCAACTGTTATTTATTTATTAATTTGTTGTATTTCTGTTTAATAATTTTTCAATTTAAATTTAATTAATTAATTTTCATTTAACGATGTAACCACTATTGACAGCTGTAGCGGTGTAATCACTGCCTTACAACTGCCACGGTCTTATCACCGACTAATATTCTCTCATTTGACAACAGCGCCATCTTGTGTAATTTTGTGGAGCTTTTGAGAAAGAGGGGAAATGACAACTGGAAAGGAAGCTTCTAGAAATTTGTCATACGAGATTATTCAAGAAAAGTCTCGAACCATTCGAATTAGTATAAAAGGGGGAAGTTCGACCGAATTGGACACAGTTTAGTAAAGTGTGTTTGATTTGTAAAGGAAATAATTGACGGTTGATAATTAAAATTAAATAAGTTTTATTATCAAACCCTAGTAAAACGTTACATTATCATGCCGAGGGGGGATACGAAGCTGAGTTTAAGGCCATTGAAGCGAAATATTTTACGGAAAAATCCGTTATTTTGAAACGAATAAAAGAATTAGCTCCTGTTTGCGATGAAGCTCAAGACACATCGCTTAAAGATTTAGTTGCTTCACAAACTAAACTTTCGGATAGGTTAGAGCAGGCAGCTATTTCAAGCAAAGATGATAAATTCTTATGCAATTTAAAGCTGCAACCAATGCACCATTCCATTTTCTGGTGATTATCGTGAATGGCCGGGTTTTCGCGATGTGTTTTTGCATACCGTTCAAAACTTTCTAGTTCTCAAAAGGTTCGATACTTGAAATCGATAGTACGCGAAGATGCTTTTAATCTTTTGAACGGTATTTCGGACTCCAACTATCAGCTTTCTTGGGGAAAATTAGAACACCGATATGACAAACCTCTGGACATAATAAATAGACTTATCGAACAGTTCATAAAATTGCCAAACGTGCGTCGGTTCGGGAGATGGCTCTCACTTACGTAAGCTAGTGGGTAAGGCAGGTGAGGTTGTTCGTGGGCTAGAAAAACAAAACAGACTCCGAAACTCGAAACGCTTGGGCTCTAGAAAGCAAAATGTCGGAGGACTCAACCATCAAAGATCTTCTTAAATTTTCAAGAAATGTTCGTGTGCTTTAAAAGCTAGTGACCCGAAAATTACTCGTGTCGGAAAGCACTCTCGTCCGTCAAACCCTACTACTGCTACGAAGATTAAAAGCCTAACCGTTGTGAGTTTTCATGCCAAAAATGCTAGGGTGAACATTACCTTCCGCAGTGTCCAGACTTTCTTTCGATGTCGGTTAGCTTACGTCGCAGTTATGCTAGAGATAATCGATTTATGTTATAATTGCCTCGGTAATAAGCACTCGTCGATGCGATGTCGAGTTAAAGCACGTTGTACATTTTGTAATTATCGTCATCATAGCTTAGTTCACTTAGATAACAATAATCCTAGTACATCGCATAGTTCAACCAGTCCTTCAAATGTGGCTGATGCTTCCCAGAGCTCAGCATCGATCATGAGCAATCATATGAAAAATAACTCGCGTTCCTCGGTAATATTGCCTACAGCTGTTGTCAAGGTACTTGATGCCCTTGGAAAGACTCATCTCTTGCGTGTTATACCTGGTTCCGAGGTTTCGTTTGTGAAAGATAGTTTGGTAAAAAGACTTAGCCTTCATCGTTGCTATGCTCGTTTGCCCATATCCGGGATTTCGTCGGTTGAAGCAGGTGTGTTGATTGAACCTTGAAATCTCGTACTACCCCGCATTCGATACAAATTTAGGCTTATATACAAGATAATCTCTCAAACCCCATCGCTTTCGTTCAATTTGCAATTTCACTTACCTTCTGTTAGCTGACGTAGGATTCAAAGACCCTGGTCCCATTGATGTTTTTTCAGGTGCCGATAAGGCATGGAGTATTCAGCTAAGCTGTCATCGTTCAGATCCAGAAGGATAATGAAAGGTTGTTGCACATGAGACACAATTTGGATGGGTTGTTACGTGTCGTTTGCCAAAGAATTCTATAGTTTAGTTGCACGCAGGTGTTAACCTTGATGTTATTTTGAAATATATTTAGGTATTGTGGAGGTTCCGAATAGTTCTTCGTTGACTAAAGGTGAAGATGAAAAAGATGAAAACTTTTCAAAAACCCTTACACGTATATCTGACAAAAAGTACATTGTTGAGCTTCCTTTTCGACAGGATAATGTTAAGTTCACTAATTCGATCTCTGGGGCTTTGTCTAGACTTTTCGTAATGGAACGTCGTTTTTTGCGTGATATTGTAAGTTCATGCAGACATACTTGGATCTCGGACATATGGAGTGTATTTATTGTAAAAAAACACGTCCGATAGGTTAGGAAAATTATATTAAGATATAGTTTTATTCAAAGTGATCTTGTTTAAAAATAATAAGCAACATTAAAGTATTTGCGATGTTTTTTTAGTACAGTGGATAGGTACCCTATTTTACAACACCCTCACTTGTTGAATATTTTAAATGCATAATTTTTTAAAGTTTAAATTAAATTGAATGAATAAATGTAATTGAAACAAAGAAATTAATATAAAAATTCAACATTATCCCATATTTGTGGAACAAAATTGGTTTTTTTCTTTGGATACCGCTTTTGTTACGTTATCAGTTACCATACAATCAGTTGATATGAAACCAAGTTTTATAGTATCATTTTCAATGTGTTGTCGGATGAAATGATAACGAATATCAATATGTTTAGTCCGTGGTCGGAATCCATCTGATTGTGCAAGTTTGATAGCACCTTGGTTGTCACAAAAGAGGTCGATGGTTGAAAATTTGTTGACATTCAGTTCGTCTGATAATTGCTTCAACCAAATTGCTTCTTGTATAGCCGATGACATTGCCATATATTCTGCCTCGGTGCTTGAAAGAGCAATCGTTGGTTGTCTTTTGCTTGCCCATGATATTGCTGCGTTTGACATTTTGAACAAATAACCAGTGCATGAGCGTCTTTTATCTATGTCCGATGCCCAATCTGCATCACAGTACCCAAGTATATCAGTTAAATCGTCTATGGAATATTTTAATTTCAGATTTATGGTTCCTTTTAAGTAACGCATGATGCGTTTTCAAGCTTTCCAGTGAGCCATGCCTATAATAGACTTCCCACAGCCTCCTGGTATGGTATTTTTGCCAATTCTTCATCTCTATCTTCTTCTGATAACAAATTGATGGATAGCTTCTGATTGTTATCACTTGGTGTGGAAACTGGTTTACAATCCTCCATATTGAAACAATTCAAGATATCTTTGATGTATTTTATTTGATCCAATTCAACACCCTTGTCATTTTGGTTTATACGGATTCCAATGCAGCTACTTACTGGCCCCATGTCTTTCATTTTAAATGAACTACTTAATGATTCTTTAATCTTCTTCAAAACGTTAGAGTCTTTCCAGAAGATTAGTATATCGTCAACGTAGATAGCAAGTATTAAGGACACATCTTGATTGAAATAAACACATGGATCCAGTTTCGATTTCTGTAAGCCAAATGACCTCAATGCCGATTCTAATGTCAAGTTCCACTGCCGCCCAGCCTGTTTTAAACCATACATTGCCCGATTCAGTCTGCATACTTTTTTAGATCCATCCTTAAATCCTTCTGGCTGTTCGATGTATATTTCTTCCTGTAACTCACTTTGCAAAAATGCAGTTACCGCATCCATTTGATCAATCTTCATTTTATTCTTGACAGCTAGTGCGATTAGAAAACGAATTGTCTGATGACGTACCACTGGTGAAAACGTTTCATTGTAATCTAATCCATAAACTTGATTACAGCCTTTTGCTACCAGACGTACTTTGTGTCGCATTATATTACCATCCATATCTCGTTTTGTAGTAAATACCCATTTTGTTTTTAAGGTTTTGCAATTTTTTGGTAAATCCATCAAACACCATGTTTTGTTTTCATCCAATGAATTCATTTCACTCTCCATAGCCTTCTTCCAATTTTCATGATCGGTCCGGTTCATAGCTTCCTTGACAGTAATTGGATCTATCTCTTCGTTTGTTTTATGCGTGTAGTAAGTTAAAAAATCTTGAAATTTTCGAGGCTTTGGTATTCGTTGTGATTTTCTTGGTGTTGACCTTGTATCAAAAATCGTAGTTTCATCAGTTTGATTCGATGTATCATCATCCAAAGCATCATCAAACGTTTCAGATGTGGCACTCTCATTTCCATCTGTTCTACAACAACAGCCGGTAAACATTCTGATGTATTGTTGAGGTTGTTATTAGTAACTTGTTGCGTTGGATCCCTCACTTGTTCTGGATTTGTTTCATCTTCATCTATGAGAATATTAATAACTGATGGCGATTGTTCTATTGGCTCGTGAAAAATTACATCTCGACTTACAACCAAATTTTTTGAATATAAATCGATACAACGATACCCCTTCTTATCACTGTCATAACCAACAAAAATCATTTGTTTCGATTTTTTGTCAAGTTTTTTTCGACGTTCTTTTGGAACGTGCACCATGACAGGAGAACCAAATATACGTAAATGTGAAACATCAATTTTTTTTCCAGTCCAAATTTCTTCTGGTGTTTTATCTTTTAAAGAAGCACACACTGATCGATTTATTAAATACGATGCCATGTTTACTGCTTCGGCCCAGAAGTCATCTTTCAAATTTGCATCGAATAACATACATTTGGCACGTTCAATTATGGTACGGTTCATCCGTTCAGCTGTGCCATTTTGTTGTGGTGTATAAGTTGTTGTTAGTTGATGCTGGATACCATTTTTCCGGCAAAAATTATCAAACTGACGTGAACAATATTCAGTTCCATTATCTGTACGGAAAATCTTGATTTTTTTTCCTGTTTGATTTTCGACGAACGTTTTGAAATCTGTGAATATGCTGAGTACTTCGGAATTTTCTTTCAAAAAATAGACAAAAATTTTCTTCGAAAAATCATCAATAAACGTCAAAAGATATCTGGCTCCTCCAATTGATCTTGATTGCATTGGTCCCACTAAATCCGAATGAATAATCTCTAATAATTCATTGCTGTGACTTTCACTTGATTTAAAGGGTTCACGTGTTTGTTTTCCTTCAGCACAAACTACACAATTTTTTAAGCCGATTTCTTCGTTCTTGAAATTCATTCCAGTGACAGCACCATCTCGCATTTTTCGCAAACTTCCATAGTTTAAATGACCAAATCTTCGATGCCATGTCTCTACATTTGACTCCGCAGTTCTTGACAATAAACATGAACCATTTTCCGATATCAATTTATAGACACCATTCTCCGGTTGACAACATACTAATTTCTTCTCATATTTGTCATAAATCGTGCAACCATTTTTATCGAAGATTAACTTGTTTCCAGCTTGAACCACGTTGTAAACCGACAACAAATTTACCGAAACTTCCGGCACATGTAAAACATTCAAAGTAATATTAGATTTACCAACACTTTTTACCAACATCTTGGTATTGTTTGCGGTTAAGATTTCTTGAACATTTGATGTAGTTTGTCCAAACAATAAATCTTTGTTTGGAGTCATGTGATTTGTTGCACCGCTGTCAATGATCCACTCGCTCGGTTCAATTTTTGTAGAAATCAAAGCTGTAAAAGCTCGTTTCGCTTCACGAACATAATTGTTGTTGCTTTTCTTCTGTTCCTTTTCTTTATCTTTTTTCTTACATTCGGAACTTATATGATTTCTACCACCACATGAATAACATTTGATACCACGACGATTTTGTTTCGAATTCGGACCTGTCTTTACCGTTTTTCTGCCATAGAATGCTCCTCCTTTTGCTTCACACCCAAATTGAGTATCCAAGAGTTTCATTTTAATTTCATCGGCACTAAGCTTCATCGTACTTGCTTCGAAACTCAAAATCAGAGGCTTGTATTCATCGGTCAATCCAGCCACCAAAATTGCTGCCAACCATTCGTCATCAATGTTGAAATTGATACTCACCAACTTACTTGCAGTAGTTACAATTTGATCGATGTACACCTGCATGTTATCGCATGATTCCAAACGAATTGAAATTAGTGTTCGCAACAAACCAATTTTTCTCATGAGACCTCGATCTTCGTACATAGCATTTAATTTGTTCCAAATTTCCAACGCACTTTTACATGGTCTGATGTGAACAAATAAATCTGCTTCGACACTGAGGGCCAAATATGCCTTTGCTGAACTTAACTTGTCTGCATTTTCTTCTACTGCTGTATTCGGATCACCTGGTTTCGGTTTAATACAATCGCTCAATTTCTTTAGTTCCAGAAAACTTTCGATTGCAAATGACCAATTATGAAAATTTTCAATTCCTTTTAATTTGTCCATTCCAAACTCCGATTTTATTGATCCTGCCATTTCGATTTTAATTAAATAATTTTATTTTTAAATAATTATGCAACAAATGCTTAATCGAATCTTCAAAGGAATTTATCTATTAAAATATTAGGACTTGTGTATTTTAATTTTGTTGGGCGTTTTCTGGGCCCATAACCTATTGTAAAAAAACACGTCCGATAGGTTAGGAAAATTATATTAAGATATAGTTTTATTCAAAGTGAACTTGTTTAAAAATAATAAGCAACATTAAAGTATTTGTGCTGTTTTTTTAGTACAGTGGATAGGTACCCTATTTTACAACAGTATTCCAGATGATGAAATAGAACCTACGTGGGAAAGTGTTTTCTACTTCCCTCACCACGCCGTTATTACTAACAAAATTCGCGTTGTTTTCGATTGTTCTCATAAGGATACCAACAATTGTACCCTCAATGAACTCATATAGGAACTCCTCTTCAACGTAACTTGATCAACGTTTGTATTCGTTTTCGTCTTCATCGCTTTGTTTTTTGTGCTGATATTATCAGAATGATTCGGCAAATTTGGGTGGATCCAAAGCATCGGGATTTCCAAGGACTCGTTTGGGGGGAATCCACTGACAACCCAATTTCGCATTTTGGTTTGTGTACGGTGACATATGGTACTTCTCCAGCTCCTTATTTTTCTATGAAAGTTCTTCGTCAAATTGCGTTTGATTACAAACACAAGTTCATTTTAGCGTCGCATGGAATTTCGTATGATATGTACGTTGATGACCTTATGACAGAGGCCGATTTGTTGTCGGAGACATTAGAGCTGAAAAAGCAGATCATTGAGATGCTGTTGATGTGGATGTCTAGACCTCAAAAAGCAGATCATCGAGATGCTGTCATGTGGAGGTCTAGACCTCAGCAAGTGGAGCTCTAATTGTTGGGACATTTTGCGTGAGATCAAAAGAAGATAAGATAAAGAAGATATTTCATTTGATTTGGATAGTTCCTTAGAGTGCGACACTTTTACCTATAAAATTAGTTTGCCTAGTGAATTTCTGCCTACAAAAAGAAAACTACTTTCAGAGGTTGCAGAGGTCGATCCCCTGGGATTTTTGGCTCCTTCCACTATTTTGATGAAAATACTGTTTCAGGAGCTGTGGATCGCAAAGGCGAAAATAGATTGGGATGATTCTTTGCCCCTTGAAATAGCAGAAAAATGGAAGCTGTATCGGAAAGATTTGACCTATTTCGAAAACTTTAGGATTTCTCGAAGGTTTACCCAAAATTCTTAATGCTTTGAGTTTTTTAGGATTCTCCGATGCTTAAGAAAAGGCTAATTCTGCGATGGTGTTCAAATTCAAATATTCGCAGCTAAAGCTCCTGTGGCTCCAGTAAAGCAGCTGTCGATTGTGTCGGTTATTGGAGCTCATTCATTCTTCGTTGGATTTAAAATTAGCTCGCGTATCTGCGTTTTGTGACTCTTAAATAGTTTTGTCCTAGCTCTTCTCCCCTAGTTTATGGAACACGTTCCTCCGAAATACTGTCATCGTTGCCCCGTTCTTCTTGGAATCATGTTTGTGCTGCCGAACATCTCGCTGATTGTGCTTCTCGTGGTCTTTCGCCTAAGGATTTGATAGAACACAAAATGTGGCAGAGTGGTCCGGAGAAGTTGTCTCCGGACATTGAACTTGACGCAGAAGAGATTTCTGAGGAGCGAAAGAAAGGCGTTGTAGTTCACCTTTCCGTAGCGGTCGAGCATTTCCTCGAAAACCTGTCGCTGAAAATATCTAGTTTTCGAAAACTTGAGGTCTCTGAAGTTAGCAGAACAAAGTCAGCAGAACAAAGGTCTTATGATTGGATAATTAGATGCTAATTAAATGACAAAGAAAAAAATTTAATGCCCTTACGCTTTACAAAAAAACTAACGTTCTGCTAACTTCACAAGAAGTTAGCAGAACAGTTGCTCAAAAGTTCATTAAATTTAAAATAAGGAACATAAAATTGGCCCCTGAATTAAATGCTAATTAAATGCTCTTAAAAAAAAATCAAAAAAAAAAAATATAAAACAAAAATAAATAAAGAAAAATTCTTGAATTTCCCAAAATCTGCTTTTTCATTTAATTGCTTGTTGAATACGAACTAATGCTGCATTATCTCAACAAAATTTTGAAATCCTGAATTAAAAAAACGAAAATTTGAAAAAGTCAATTTGCGTGTTCTGCTAACTTCATCGACCATTTTGTCACTTTCTTGAACTTTTTTGGCCAAAATTTCATTTTAGAATTAAGTGCTCATTGAATGCGAATTAAATACTGCATTGTCTTAACAAAATTTTAAAATTCTGATTTTAAAAAACTCAGTTTCTGTCTTTTGCTAACTTCATCGACCATTTTGGCCACTTTCTTGAATTTTGTTTGGCCAAAATTTCTTTCTAGAATTAAGTGCTCATTGAATTCGAATTAAATGTTGCATTATGTTAACAAAATTTTGAAATCCTGATTTAAAAAAACCAAAATTTAAAAAACTCAATTTCTTTTAAGGCGGTCCACCATACTGTCACACCATATGTTAGGATCGGTCTGATTACCGAAGTGTATAGCCAATGTCCCAATGGCCTTTTTACATGAGAAGAGTGCTACTGTGGCCTTTTTAACTCTTTCATTTAAGTTAGGTTTCCAGCTTAACTTTTTATCTAAAATAAGACCCAAATATTTTGCTTCATCTGAAAAAGTTAGTGGTACACCTTTGATAGTAGGTGGCACTATATGAGGGATTTTTATTTCCTAGAGAAGAGAACAAGGTCGGTCTTCTGGGGGTTGACCCCCAGTCCACACTGATCTGCCCAGTTTGAAAGCAAATTTAAAGCGTTTTGTAGGAGTTCTTTCAACGTGTTAGGGTGTGTTTCCGATACAGCTATAGCAACGTCATCTGCATACGCAATCACCCTGTAGCCCTCCACTTCCAGGCTGATTAGTAGCTTATTCACTACTAAATTCCAAAGAAGGGGGGAAAGAACATCGCCTTGCGGCGGCGTAGCTTTACTGACACATCTTCTTGCAGAAAAACCGCCCAGTCTTGAGTTAATAATCCTGCTAGTTAGCATTCCAATAATCAATTCCACAAGCGAACTATCTACATTCAGAGATGACAGTGCTGACGTGATTGCGTATGTATTGACGTTGTTAAAAGCACCTTCTATATCTAAGAAGGCAACCAAGGTATATTCCTTATGAAGGGAGTATTCGATGGATCATACCAGGGTGTGCAGAGCTGTGTCTACAGATTTCCCTTTGCAATTTTTTTGATATCTAAATATTAACTGATTTATATTTAGTGATTAGTGGAAACGTAGTATAACACCCTTTGAAGAGGTGTTACATAATATATCTTAGGCAAACTATGACCTGTCATACCGAGTTTTTCAAAAAGGGCATACAATTGCCTTAAAAATTATACAATGTATGAATATAATATATGGTCCCATTCTGCGATGACGGGACTTTTGATGTCAAGCTCCTGGACTATTATAGCTTGTTAACTATTATTGCTTTTCACTTTCCCAAAAAAAAAAACATGACTACTAAATGCAATTTTTCATAAGCCTTTTGCTAATTAATTAAACACAATACTTACCATTTGGTCAACAGGAAACAAGGTATTGATGTAAAACAGGTTTCTCCACCAGTATTTGGGACAGGTGATATGATCCATAGTTGGTGGGTCGAAGATTGAAAAGGCATCTAAATACTTCATTGTGACTTGGACAACAAAGAGGACATACATGTAGGGAGCAGTTAATCTAAAATCGTTGCAAATAAAAACATTTTAATCAATAATTATGCTTCGAATAGTTTTGTGTATTTTAATAAAATCTATGAAATCTATAAAATCTTTGGTTCCGACAGCATACAAAAGAACAAATATGTAGGTGGTAGAAGAAAAGCATTTTGAAGAATGAAATGAAAAGCTGGAATAACTACTCAATAGTCCATACAATACTTCGCAGGTGAGTAGCCAGATGTTTTTTCTTACGAAACTTTGCTTACTTTGCTTATAAATTCAATGATTGCCTATGCACAGTAAGTACATAATTCTTATAAATTAGTGATAAGTTTATTATTACGTTGCTCTTAACGAATGTGTTAAGGGCGTTGAAAAGTAATTTTCAAAATTAGACGCAAAGCTCGAGAAAGTTCAAGAAAAGTTCGAAAACAAAATTCAGAGCCACGAATTAGACAAAGTTCGAAAAATGAAGATTCGAAAAAGTTAAGGCGAACTTCCAAAGCGAAAGGAAGTGCATCCACCAACATTTGATGGACAACGACAAACTTATTGGTCGATCTACAAGAGCGGTTTGAGGCAGCCGCCGCCGCCGATGGGATGACGAAGAAAAATGTATAGCTCTGACGCTTGCACTAAGAGGACCTGCCGCTGAAATGTTGCCAACCATACCAGCAGACAAGAACGGCAACTTCACAGCTCTTGTTCAGACCATTGACAAACGCTTTGGAGATGGGCATATGCAAGAAGTCTTTCGGGTTCAACTCAATATCAGAATCCAGAAAAGAGGAGAGAGTCTGCAACAACTCCAAGCGGATATTGAACGGCTGGCTTATCTTGCGTATCCAACTGCAGGAGATGAAATTATTAACCAGGGGCCTATTTCATAAAACTACAAGACTAATAATTATGTGTGAATTCACTTGTAGTTTGTAAATTATTAGAAAATTTCTGTTTCATAAAAAATTCAAATAGACTAATAATTACAAGTATCTCAGGCTTGTAGCTACAAGTAAATTTACAAATGAGGCGAATTTAATTGTTTCATAAAAGTATTTGTGCAAAAAGTTATTAGTGATGAAGTTGTAATTACAAATAAATTTATTAATAGAGTATAAAGACTAATAAGATGAAGATAGTGTGGAAATATCGGACCATTCGAAGTTAGAATTTAATGCTGATTTGAAGTTCGTAAATAAATTTAAAATACCTAATGTTCTCTGACAGTGATGAAAGTGAAGACGAATACAATTTTCAAGCACGAGAACCCCGAGTTTTTAAAGAGCGTATAAATTTTGAATTTTTAACATATCATTCGTTTAATGAAACGTTTCGGATAAACTACTCGGCTTGTGAGGAGCTGTTGGGGACCATAGGACCATCCCTGCAACACGAAACTAGTCGTAACTATGCTCTCTCCCCCAAACAGCAACTTTTGATAGCATCACATTGGCTAGGTAATGGTGCTCAATACCATGGTCTTGCTGACATGCACGGTGTCTCAAAGTCAACGGTGTGTCGTGTAAATCAAAAAGTGTTCCCGGAGAAGGTTAAGTGGCCAACAAACACTTCACAAGTGGTCGAAAAATTTTATTCAATTGCCGGCATGCCAAATGTTGTCGGATGCTCCAAGGGAGTATGAAGACCGATTCGTTGATCGACATGGAAACCACTCCATTAATTGCATGCTTGTTTGTGGACCGGACCTGCGTTTTTACTATGTAAGTGCAAGATGGCCAGGAAAAGTTCACGATGCCAGGGTGTTGCGAAACAGTGTGCTGTGTTCTAAGATGGATTCTGGTTGGAGGCCGCATCCACACTCAATTTTACTAGGTAAGTTGTCAGTTTTTGAATGATATTATTTTTTCTTATAAGTACATGTTTGTACTTTTCTAGGTGATTCCGGATATAGATGCACAGATTGGTTGATAACACCACAAAACAGTAATTTGAATGACGACGCAGTTCAAAGGTTTAACCGTTTGCATAAATCAACAAGGCGTTTAATCGAAAATGCATTTGGAGTGTTAAAAGAAAAATTCCAATTGTCTCCAATACTTAAGACTCAATCCCATTTATGCATGCGATATAGTAAAAGCTTGCACTAGATACTCTGTTGAAAGAATCTCTGGCTTCACAATAATTATTAAAATCAGATTCTAATTCAGTTGGTTTGTATTTGAACGATTGTTTGTTTCCGCGATTTTGCAACCTCTGCACCTCACTATCGTACCAACTTGGAGCAAAAAAATTGATTTAATGGGTATAAGAGGTACCGAAATTAAAAAACAATCAAATAATTTTTCATAAAATTTTAAAACCATAGTATCAGTATCTAAACAAGTATAAAGGCATGACCAGTCGATTAAACACAACAAACTATTCAATTTCGGACAATCAGTTTTATTTTTTAATTAAATTTGAAAAGTTTTCCAGAATCAATATCTGAAGTCGTTTTACTATTCTGGGTAACAGAAATGGTGAGAGCTGGACGGTGAGAGTCTTTATTGACCAGTGGCTCTGTCGATCTGACAAGGGATGTATCAGCTTCAATTATTGTGAAAACTTAAGCCTAGTACGCAGATCGAGAAAAGACAAATTTTATCTCTACAATTCTAATCTCTACAAAAACGTTGAAAAAATCGCGCAAAATTAATGTTTTTCTTCTTTTTTTCTTTTTGTAAAATTATCGATAAATAATAGTTGATCGTGTTTATCGTAGGCTTAAGTCGAGAATTCTAGCATTTGAACATCGTTTATTTGGCGCAGTCCGAGCGATGTTGTGCTATCAATAGTTTGAGATTCGTCCATTGAAATATTTGCCGATGGTATCATATCGTGTGTATCGGGACAACGCATCCAAGTCACATTTGAAAGATTGAAGTCTCCAAGGCAGATAATTTCATCATCATAACTCATTAAGTCAGAGATAAAATTTAAAAAGAAGAAGACTTCCTTATACGTATTGATTGGGCTTCCAAAAACAATACACATGGTGATAAGATAAATATTTTTTCTTGGGAGAGCCATTTTAACACATAGAAACTCCCTTTAAACAAACAGGAACATTAATTAGTGATGTCACAAAACAAGACTTGACAGCAATAAGGATACCACCGCTGACTGTAGCTATATTCGGATCAAATTCCGAGTCATTTATACCTCCAACTCCAAACATCCATGTTGAACAATTAGACGAGTAAAAGTAGACCTTATTAGTCTTAAATAAATAAATGAAATAAAATATAAATATTAGTTTTGTTTTTATTTTTCAGTTTTTATTACACAACTAATTTTTAAATATTATTGCCAACGCGTTAAGGAATTAGAATTCCATCTTCGGGCTACTCGAACTGAATAATGATTCGAGTAGTTTCATTGCATTTCGCTTAACGAACTCGTGGACGATGATGTTTTCCGGCCAGAAACACGTAAATGTTTCTTGCGGAACAAACAGCTTAAAAGATGTGTAGTCTATTCCTTTTGTTGGCAACTGCTCAATTTTTAATTTGATGTTAGTCAGTCGCTGTTCAATATATGCAAATATATCGTTGCATATAGTGCTTGCTTCGAAGTTTTGGTAAAAAAATGCATTTAAATCTCTCAGCAGCCCTCAATTGAATTGCGGGCAATATTTCACCATTAAGTATTATTTCTGACTGGAAGAAGTTAGATATGAAGAAGATTGTGGCAATGAAAGCGAGGGCAAAATTGGGATTGACGAGGCTGATAAAGGATATGGAGTTAGTGAAGATGTAGCTGAAATCGGAGGAAACGTTGACGTAGATGATATAGTTAACGGTAAATAAGCTGAAGTTGAAGTTAAAGTTGAGGAAAATATTGAAGTCAAGGGTTTGAGGATGAAGATGCAGTTGTTGGTGTTTCGACTTCAGGTACACTGGACAGTGTTGTGGGTAAGTAAAAGTTGAGTTTTTCGGTGATGAAGATGGACCGGTTCGAGTTAAAGAGGAGGAAGTTGTGGATGATGCGATGGACGATGAAGTTGATGATGAAGATGAAGAAGCAGATGAAGATGGAGTTGAAATTAGTGTTGAGTTTAAAGGTGCTGGAGATAAAGATGAAGTTGGAGATATATAAGTTGTGGATGGTGGGATGGACGATGAAGAAGGAAGCTTCGTCAAAGAAGATGATGATGAAGACGTTGAAGAAGATGGAGATGGAGTTGAAATAAGTGTTGAAGTTAAATGTGCTGGGGATGAAGATAAAGTTGGGGATAAGGTAGTGCTTAAATTGTGGTTTTTACTTTAGGGCCGGTAGGCTTTTTACTTTTTATGATTAGTGGAGAGAGAATTAAGTTGGGTCTCTTTGGAGATACTGATCGTGTTACGAGATTCGTTCGTACAGAGTCATTATTTTTTGGGGTTTGGATATTAAGAGTATTTTTCAATTTATTCAACTTTGGTATCTCCACAGATGGAGCAGTAACTGAAATAATTATTTTTAGTTGCTAATTAATGTTGGCAACAACGCCAGATAAAAGATCAATTTTTTGTTGCAATTGTCATAAGAGGGTCAAGGATAGTTTGATCTACTTTTTTTAAATGTTTTGATTATAAGAATGTAATTTTTAAGATAACTATAATAATCAAAAAATATTTAGTTACCACCCTTTATTATTTTTTACATAAACCAAAAGTTTTCTAAGTTAGTTAATTCACAAACCACTTTGTTGAAATTTTGAACATAGGTAGGTTTACTGTCCTCCTATAAGTATGCAAACAATTAGCAACAGTAAATGAAACTAATGAAGGTGAAAAACTTAATGATAAGAGAACACCTAAATAAAGTACGAGAGAAAAAGAAATATTTATTTAGTTTTTTTTGTCTATGCTCTAGTAGAATAAATGTCACATTTAGCACTTTAACACAATTATTTTAATTAGGAAATAGTTTGTGTTAAAAGAAACACTACCAAGAAAAACACGCGAAAAAGGTTTAAACTATGATTATGATATAAATTTTTATTAAACAAAATTTTTAAACCAGAAAATATAAATTTTCTTTACAGAGCAAACAAAAATAAACGTTATGAGAAGAATACGTGGATAACCTAAAAGAGAGGCTCATTGACATACATCAACGAACTAGATCATTACAAGAACATCTAGCGACCTGATGAAAACACGTTATGACGCACGGGCAACAACAACAGGATTTCAAGGAGTCCTTGTGTGGTTTTACAATCCCCATCGACGAAAAGGACTATCACCAAAACTTCAACAGAACTGGGAAGGACCTTATACTGTTGTGAATAGAATTAATGATGTGGTCTACCATATATAGAGAGGGCCAAAAGGCAAACTAAAAGTAGATCTTTGTGACCGTTTACATCGTTACAGTGGTGAAAGGAGTGACGGAATTGTTCGGGACGATTAATCTTAAGAGGAAGGCAATGTAACGATATAACCACTACTTGACTAGCTGAAGCGGTGTAAGCACTGCCTTACAACTGCCACGGTCTAATCACCGTCTAATATGCTCTCATGTGACAACAGTGCCATCTTGTGTAATTTTGTGGAGCTTTTGAGAAAGAGGGAAATGGGCTGAATGGAATACAACGCCATCTCTCTCTGGAATGGAACCTTCTAGAAGGCTTTTGTTCTAGAGCTTTCAAGTAGAGCCTCGAACCATTCAGCTCACTATATAAGGAGAAGCTCTTCAGCACACAACACAGTTTATTTTTGAAAGCGAAAGTGTGGCAAGAGGGGTGGCAAGAAGGGCAACAACGGAATCTAACAGCACTTAAGTATTTAGCAACCGCAGTACAAATTTTTTGTAATTTGTTAAAGCTAAAATGCAACTTTCTCTAGCACTGTTTATCATATATATCAATACTAGCCGATAATACCCGGCGTTGCCTGGGTCTTCTTCAGTAAAACTTTACGTTAACATTGACGTTTTTGTTTGTCAGGTAACATTGATAAAAATAAGCCTCCACGCGTATCAATGAACATTGACAATGATTTTGCTTAAATTATGTTTGTGGGTTGTGTGCTCTTGCATTTTTATCAACTTCTGTAAGCATTATTTGTATTTAAAATCTTTTTTTCCACAAACATTAAATTTCTTTGTATATTCACTTAAAAAATCCCGACTTGAAAATCCAACCATTAGAACTCAATAGGTAAATTAGTCCGGTTCGCATGTATGTAATAAGCGCCCCCGTATCACCCTTGCGTACGCCCCTGACTGTGTAGTTACTCAAAAAAAAAATTAGAAACATAATTTTTATTAGGGGTAAAAATGCTTCCTTACCCCTCCTTGTTCATGCACTTGTATTGAATTACATTTAGTATTCATTTGGGCAGTCTTACCTTGAAAATCCATCAATTAGAACTCATGTTGTAATAAACACCCTCTATCCTATTTAGGTACGCCATTGATTGTATAATTACTCAGAAAAAAATTGAAAAATAATTTTAAATAGGGGGGGAAATGCCCCCTTACCCCTCCTTGTGCACGCCCTTGTCTCTAAACAAGTTCTTTTCCATTCACATCACCAACCATCCACCGCCAAACCAATCAATTTCAGTATAGATACAAGAATTTTTTTCTGCTTCAAATATTATATGAGTTTCAACATTTTTAAGTTGGATTAATTTTTTTCGAAAACTATAAGCAGACATAAAGACTACTCTCAACCTACTCCACTCATGTTCTCACTAACTTTTGCTATACAACTATACACAAAAATATAACCAAGATTCGTCGACGGCGAAAACAGTGAAACTCTACTCACTATCTCGCTCCCCACCCTTACCCAAGGCACATGCACATGGTTTGAATGGTTTTGTTTTTTTTTTTTTTTTGTCGATGAAAAAATTCGGCATTAGAGGGGAAAAATTCTGTGACGCGTAATTGCAACGTCCAAGGTACTTTCCATGTTTCTTCTTTTTTTTGTTTGGGAGTATGTGTGTATCATCCGATTAATTATTATTTTTTTTTCCTTTTTCCAACGTTAGCTCAATGGAACGAAAGCGCGTTGCAGTTTCTCCCTACTTAACTAATAACCTACACTTCTCAACTATTACTTGAAGGGTTCTTTTTTTCCACAGGTGTTTTTTTATGTATTTTTTTTTGTTTTTTGTTAAATTCTGTGGTTATTACAACACAGGTAAGGTGAAACTCGTTGAGTGGGACCCTAATCTGAAAGATAACATTCTAGCGACGGATATATTTTGCATGATATGTCCCCAGTAACTTTCCAATTTGATCTTCCAACACGTTATAAGTATTGCCCCTTTTCTCCCTTACTCGCCCTTTCAAAAATGTTGTTGCAAGTTTCGAAATAAATCCTTTTTCAAAATCGGTTTGAGAAAAATTGCGCCTGTAGACCTATCACCGACTTAGAATTCCACTGGCTTGGAACGGGTATTATATGTTTTTGCATTTCGTTCGTATTTAGCTTGAATTCGGTTCTCGACTTCGTTGCGAATTTTTGTTAATCAGTCGGTTCTATGGATTAATACATCATTTCCTTTTATAATTTTTAGGTGTTTTAATAAGGCATAGTCAGAACCGTGGGTGACCATGTATTGGAAAAACAGCAAAAAATATGGGCAGAGGCTATACTGCTCAGATACTTATCCCATTCGTTGTGGTTTTCCTTAATGAAACCACGAATTTCAGCTATTACGGAACGGACCTAGGAAGTCCACAAACAGTTTCTGAAACGGCCTGGTAGAAGTGACCGGTTGCCTAATAGGGGGTCTTAGAATTGTATTTGGACTTTTTGTCATCTTACAGATTTCACATGATAATACACTCAGAAAAAAAAAAGTTGTTAAAACAAGAATTTAGCGCTTTTAAAAAGTTGTAAGGTTAAAATTGTTGCCTTAAGAACTAGTTTTTACTACAAGAATTAATTTTTGAATGTCCAAGAACCAAGGTTCTTGGCACAACAATTTTCTGTTTGTTAAAAGCAATTAAAAATGCAAAATTGTTCTCCCAAGTATAAATTTGTTGTGGAAACAATTTTTATTTGTATTATTTCCTATCAACAATGGAATTGTTAGTTGAAGAATCAGTTCTTGCGGTAACAATTATTTTCAAGAATTATTTTTCTCGGCACAACAATGAAAATTGTTGCTTTAAGTATTTTAATTTATTACTTATGTTCAAGAACTAATTCTTGATATTAAAACGAAAATTGTCAAAATATCAACAATTTGTTCTTCGCACAACAAAAACTTGTTCTTGAACTGCAGGAACTGTAAATTTAATGACAAAAAAAATGCACCATTCATTTTGTGGCCGCCAACGCGACGCCGATTCCAGTAGACTCACTGGTGAGTGCAAATTAGAAGTACGTGCAAGTTTTTTCATCCATTGAGTAAATTAAAAGATTAAAATCGCTAAGTAGAATTAATTTTACCTTTAAAAACTTCTTTTCTAGTGAACACACTTATCATGCTGCCCAAGTGACGAAACCCTCCTCTTAGTAATTGGAAGCGAAGAAGGCCGCTCCCCTGAAGCCTGAACTAATCAGCCGGTTTTTTCCAGAAGTACATATGTTTAGAAAAGTTTTTGCAATAAATGCGTTTTCAAGGAAATGTAAAAAAATTCCTACAAAAAAGTCAAGATTTCATGAAACTCTTGATTTTTTTGTAGGTACGTATGTATGTATATAAGTTTACATTTTATTGAAAATACATTTTTATCGCAACAAACTTTTAAGAATTGTTATTGTTGGTGCAACAAATTAATTTTAAATTTTCTCAACTATTAAATATTTGGGGTAACAATGAAAGCTCTCAATTATCTGACATTTTTAATTGTTGGGGCAAGAACTTAATTTTTAACTTATTTTAAAAACTAGTTTTTGAGGCAAGAACTTTAATTCTTAAGGGTTTAACAATTTTATTGTTAATTTAAAAATTTAAATTCTTAAAGCGTTGTCAACAACGCATTCTTAATTCAAGAATTTAGATATTTGGGTTCATTTTAACCAACGAAAATTGTTGAGCCAAAGTATAAAATTGTTGGCATTACAACTTTTTTTTCTGAGTGTAGGTATTCTCGTACATACTTAACCAATTTTAGGTCTTTAGGTCTGGAAGCTTCCATTGATTTTGTAAAATGTTGGTTTTCAAATCTGAAAATTCTTTTGAAGAGAAATGGACTGAGCTTAGGGGTAGCATAGAGCAATTTCCTGACATTTAAATGGGCAGATAAGTGTCCCTATTACCTCTGTCTATCAACTCCTACTCTCGACCTCCCCGTGGTGAACGTCGGGTGCCTAGTACCTTAACTGAAGATGGGGTTCCAATCCCTGTGGACGGTTTAGGCGGCAGCAAATGAGAGAGAGGGGGAGGAGTGTTCACACTAAGTCACTTCTCCTTTATCCAGGCGGCAGAGGAAGAATTCCCCAGATGGAATCAACGGTGGCGTCTACAGTTCCAGTCAGGTTGAACTACTTAGTGAACACCTTATATGGGCTACTACGACGTATTCGTAGCTCAGGCCTATAAAGAGCGGTTTATCCGGCTCCCCGTCCTTCGAGTTATAAAAAGGATCTGGTTCTCCAGGCTAGGGGGTGCGTCGGGGTGACTTCCCTACCACGGAATATATTTTCGGTTCCAAAACAACTACGAGCCTTGGATATGGATGATTTTAATGTTGACGACTCCGGCAGACGAAACAAGGACAACGAATTTGGGATCTGCACTTGGAATGTCCGGACCTTAAACAGGCCACGTGCAGCCGAACAATTAGTGGAGAACCTGGATAGGCTAAAGGCTTATGTAACAGCCATCCAGGAAGTGCGATGGGATGGAGAGGGCATACGAAGGATGCAATCGTGTGATTAGGGGAAGACTTAGGCAAGAAGTCTTGGGCTTCAGAAATGTAAGGAGCGCCTGGTCACAATCCGCATCAAAGCAAAGTTAAAAAACATCAAGTTGATCTGTGCCCATGCCCCAACGGAAGAAAAGGATGACTCAACCAAAGAAGAATTCTACGATCTCCTCGAGGATACGTATGATAGGTGCCCTAAGTACGACCTCAAGATTATTCTTGGCGACTTCAACGCCAAGATCGGAAAGGAGGGCATCTTTGGTTCGATAGTCGGAGGACACAGCCTGCACGACAACGCTTCCGGTAACGGATTTCGCTGCGGGGCGAAATGTCATCATAGCAAGTACTCTATTCCTACACCTCAATATACACAAGGGGACCTGGCGGTCTCCGGATCATCGAACCGTCAACCAGATTGATCATGTCGCGATAGACGCCAGACATGCTTGCAGTATCCTGGATGTCCGAACGTTTCGAGGTGCCAACATAGATTCGGATCACTACTTGGTGGTAGCGCAAGTACGTATGCGGATATCTATGACGCCACAACGACGAGCGGATGCTGTAAAACGATTTAACGTCGCGAAGCTAAAATCGCAAGATATAGCCAGGACTTTTGCAGACCAAATCTCTCTTAAACTCTCAACAAGCCCGCCACAAGCATCATCTATAGAGGACCAGTGGAAGCACTACCAAAATGCCATCAAAAGTGCCGCTACTGATGTGCCGGGTTTCACTAGGCAGAAGAATGCAGACTGGCGCATGAAGCAAAGAACGAGGCCTACCTAGCAATGCTGCAGACTAGAACCAGAGCTACTGAGAGAGCAGCCCGGTGGCACACAGTCGGTGCTGAGGATCTGGAAACAGCACTTTTCTAGACTGATAAACGGCGAAGATGTCCAAAATTCCGCTGTACGACAGAACACTCCATTCAACCTGGACGATGATGGTCAAAACTTCCGTCCACCCCACCTAAATGAAGTGCGGTTAGCGATAGCCAAGCTTAAAACGTACAAGGCTGCTGGTGCGGATGGCCTGCCAGCCGAGCTATTCAAAGCAGGGGGAGATGACTTGATAGGGAGTATACACCAGCTTATCTCCAAAATTTGGTCGGAGGAAAGCATGCCCGATGAATGGAACCTCGGTATAGTGTGCCCCATCCACAATAAAGGAGATGCTCTGACCTGTTCCAACTACAGAGGTATAAGTCTCCTCAACATCGCATACAAAATCTTGCCATCTGTACTATGTGATCGCTTAAAACCGTTTGTCAACGATCTGATCGGCCCCTATCAGTGTAGTTTTAGGCACGGTAAATCAACTGTCGATCAAATGTTCATACTCCGACAGATTTTGGAAAACCCAGGAGTTTCAAATCGATACACACCACCTCTTTATCGATTTTAAAGTCGCATATGATAGCGTAGACAGAGACGAGCTATACAGAGCCATGGCGCATCTCAGCATCCCTGCCAAACTCGTCCGCTTGTGCAGGATGACGATGGAGAAATCTCGCTGCTCCGTCAAAGTCAGCAAAAACACCACCGAACCCTTTGATATCGAGAAAGGTTTGAGACAGGGCGACGCGTTATCATACAACCTCTTTAACATCGTACTTGATGCAATTGTACGCAAGTCGCAAGTCAACAACAGTGGTACAATTTTTCAAAAGTCCGTTTAACTACTTGCTTATGCAGATGATATTGACATCATTGGAAGAACGAAGCGAGCTGTTACCGGTTCGTTTGAAAGTATTGAATCGGAGGCGGTGAAAATGGGTTTGGCTGTTAATGAGGACAAGACGAAGTATATGCTATCATCGAGAAAGGAATCTCAACATCGACTCGGGCAGAACGTCACGATGGATAGGTACAACTTCGAAGTCGTCAAAGACTTGGTCAAAAAGCTTAAAATACAGCGGCTAAGATGGCTGGGACACGTGGAGCGTATGGAGACCAACGCACCAGACCGACGAGTCTTCGAATCTACCCCTGACGTTCTGCGTCTAAAGTAAAGTAAGTAAGCAATAGAGTAATTTCCTCCAGGGCATTCAATTATGAAGTATCCCGTCGGGATAGGCAGCCTGGTACAACATTATTTGAACCTTTGCGTCGTTTGATCTGGAATACAATTCCTTGAAGCTTCAAGGCCCACCTGGCTAACCTACCGGTCAGATCTTTTTGTTGCATAAGCCACTGGAGGCTAGCATGTTCCGTAATGACCATAAATTCATGACCCTCGACGTATGCATGAAATTTTTTTATTGACAAAATAGCGGCCAAAGACTCCTGCTCCGTTACCGAATTCTGCCGCTGGGATTTATTTAACTTTTGACTCATATAAGCAATTGGCTGTTCTACACCTTCGTTATCCGTTGGTGCCAGAACACCCCCGCCTCCATATTGACTCGCATCGCATTAAATGAGGAATGGCCGCTTGAAATCAGGTGTTGTAAGTACTGGAGCGGAAATGAGTTTCGCTTTCAGGTCGTCAAATGCCTCTTGCGCCTCAGCGTTCCACTCAAAAGATCTGCTCCTTTTAAGTAGGTCAGTCAAAGGGTTGGTGAGAGAGGTAAAGTTGGAAATAATTTTTCGGTAGCTTCCTGCCATCCCGAGGAAGCGCCGGAGCTGTCGTACAGATTTAGGAGGGGGAAATTCTACAATCGCACTGATTTTATCCGGATATGTTTGTATGGTTAAATAAAATAAATAAATAAATTTGATGGCACAACAGCTCATGAAGAACTAGGGCCTAGTGACTTACAACTCTCAACCATTCCTGTGTGCGTGTCTGCAGGAATGGAGGGGACCTACAGTTTATTGCCGAATCCGAACGGCTAACGAGCGGCACTTTTCTGTGACAGGAGATACTCTTGGAGGATTTGTCAATTCCTCGCAAGAGGCAGTAGCCGTTTTTCTTTTAAATAAATAGATGGCGAGGCTTGGGATCGAACCTTAGACCTCTGGCATGACAGTCCATCGCACTAACCATCACGCCACGGCTACTGTATGGTTCCGTAACCTATTATATGCCCGAGATATTTTACGGCCTTAAGACAAAATTTGCTTTTTTGAATATTGATTGTTAAGCCCGCCTTTTTTATGGCCAACGACACTTCCTGTAACACATTCAGGTGACTCTCAAAATCTGTTGAGATCACCAATAGGTCGTCAAAATAGACGGAAACTATTTCCTGAAGATGGTATGGGATGACCTTATCCATCAGAAGGCACATTGTTTGCCGAGCATTACAGAGTCCGAATGGCATTACTGTAAACTGGTACAGTTGGCGGTATGCGACACAAACAATTTCAACAATTAATACAAATTCCTAATTATGGTATTGTGTGTAGACTTAAATTATCCGGGACTGGATAATTGGATTTGATTGAGATATTCAAGCCGCAAACATTTTTTTTTACAATTTTTAGCAGTTGTTTTGCAGTTGTTTTGGCCTAGAAAAAAAACCGTTAATTGATTTTTTTTTACAAACTACTGATTGTCAGCTATAGCTTTGTGTATAAAATAAAATTAACTAGAAGTTAATATCTTATAAAAGGCCACTGTTCGCTCCTTAACACACGCTTTAGCAAGCACGCGGATAGATAACTTGTCCGTTGTATAACTTTTTTTATTAATAAACATATCATAATAGTTCCAGTCTGCACGGCAAGCCTTTAAGAAATCGTGGAAGTATTCTTATACATGTGTCACAGGCATGCACTGATTGATGGAAAATATGCTTGTAGTTGAACAGCCTATTACCAACTGTAGGCATGTGTGTGTTATGAAGTTATCCATCCCTTAAACGCCAAGTTGGCGAGTTAAGGCCTGGTCAAACAGAACGCGGGCCGACGGGACGGTCAATACTTCAACATGGAAGGAAAGAACGCGGCGGGCAAATTTTATTTGTAATTTCTTACAAAGACCGCCGGACCGCGCTCTGTTTGACACGGCCTTTAAAGTTATCCGCTCGCTGGCACCATGTCACAGACTATTACCTCTTTATTAATACGAATTGCAAGTTGACATTTGTGTTAGTCTTATCTTTCCGTTTTTTTTTTTCATTTATTGAGTGTGTTCTCAAGATATTCGATATTTTTTAACAATTTTTAATGGTTTTTTTTAATTAAAAAAAAAGCTGTGGGTTGATTTTTTTTTAAGTATTACCATTGAGTTTATTTACATAGAGGAACCAAGAACGTTTTAAAGTAGTCTCGCAAGGTGGCGTTAGTGTGTTCACTTTTAATTTTATGAGTGAAACCAAATTTTGTATGGCTATTTTTGTTTCCACTCATTCGTGGATATTCGCATCGCATTGAAGAATATTGGTGAAGGAAGCCCCGCTTTGAGATTTTGAGCATGATAAACTTTTTTTGAGCCGTGTTAAGTAATTTTTTTTGTATATTCTCAATGCAGGTATATTTTACCTGCAGAAGCTAAAGTCGTATGAAGAGGTATTTTCTTTTGTAGTTTAATGTAGGTAGGTATGTACAAACGTAAGTATCCTTTTTCAATGGGAATTGTTGGCTAATTATTTTAGATATTTTTGATATAGGTTTAATTTTGATAAGTTTTTGTATAGAACATTAACTTTATATGAACAGTGAGCTTTTGTTAGACATGAATAGATTCATGCAGCCTTTTGGTAGGTACGTACCTAGTGCAGGCATAAATAATTTCTCAGACATGAAGTACCTACGTACAAATTTAGTTATTTCGTACCTATGTATGTAATTTTTACTCATTCATTTTTATACCAATTCTAGAATTTTTTACTGTTTTGAACTTTAAAAAAAATATAAAATTTTATAGGTATATTATTGTGTACCTATAGATTTTTTAGATTGAATCTCAAAATTATACCTAGGTAAATTTTTTTTCGGTTTTTTAGACATGAGCATTTTTGAATTACCTTTTTTATGTATCTTCAATTTTAATGTTCTTTGTATGTTGACTCGAATGAGATATCATTTATCAAAATTGGTCTGAAATTTTGCTTCGTATATGTATATAAAATTACACTGGCCAACAAAGTTTTTGATACAGAAACCCGAATTGGCCTTTACGAGGGTTTTTAGTGTGCTGAATTTAAATTAAAAGGTTCGATCCCCAGCCTCGCCACCTACATATTTATTTAAAAGAAAAAAAAAACGGCTACTGCCTCTTGCGAGGAATTGACAAATCCTCCAAGAGTATCTCCTGTCACAGAAAAGTGCCGCTCGTTAGCCGTTCGGATTCGGCAATAAACTGTAGGTCCCCTCCATTCCTGCAGACACGCACACAGGAATGGTTGAGAGTTGTAAGTCCACTAGGCTCTAGTTCTTCATGAGCTGTTGGGCCATCAAATTTATTTATTTTTGAATTTAAATTATATTTCACAATTTTTCCATCACTTAAGGTTGTCAATATGACTACATACCTATTCCCGCTTGAAAATTGATCGATTTTGAAAAAATAAAATGAGAGGGGCTCTAATTTTACCTTAGGTTGGGACGGCAATTTTAAATATATATTTGTTTTAAATTAAAAAAAAAAAAAATATTCATGTAAATAAGACCATGAGTGTAAAAGTGGCGTAACCCACTTTTTACTGCGATATACAGGGTGATCGGTATAAGATGCACCAAACTGCTGGAGGAAGTAGGTTGGGTTAAGACAAGAAAAAAATCGTATGGGAGGGGGGTCTATTTCCCCCGTTTAGGCAGGAGGGGCAATTTTCTAAAAAAAAATTGACTTAAAACAGAAAAAAAATATTTAAAAACAACGGTACAATTTAAAATGCCATGCTATACCTTTTTGGAAAGCCAGAAATCTCTTCTTTGATTTTTATTTTAAATTAATTTGTGTTAGTGAATAGTTTTTGAAAAATTAATTTCCAAACTTGAAATTTTGAAAAAAAATGAAAAAAAAAAGTTTCAAACTATATAGTTTTTTTTCAAAATTTTATGTAATTATGTATAAATTTTGTTTTCAAAATTCAATGCTCTTTTTTTCCGTTTTAGGTCAAATTTTTAGAAAATTGCACCCCCTACCTAAACGGGGGAAATAGACCCCCCCCTCCCATACGATTTTTTTCTTGTCTTAACCCAACCTACTCGCTCCAGCAGTTTTTGCATCTTATACCGATCACCCTGTATAAACTGTAACATTTTTGATAAGAACAATACAGCGACATTTTCCTATTGTGTTCCTATTCTACTCGAGTTAAGTTCACTCACCGACCGCAACGACACCGGTGGAAGAACTTTTAATAATTCTTCTTGCATTCTTGATTCCTCTATGTATATAAACTCAATGGTATTACCAATTTTTCACTATGTCATTATGTATAGAATGAAACCAGGCCGAAGTCGATGGCATTATTTCTTCTAGAGATATTCGAGAAACAGGCCATTTTACAACTTTATTTTTAAATTACTGTTATAAAAAAATAGCTAATTGAATTTTTTTGAAAATCCTTTCCGCACGTCATGGGTTCATTATCTGTAAAAAAATGTATTTGAAGTCGATATCTCTATGCGTTCTCGAGATATCGTCGGCGAAAAAAAGCTTCGAAACGTACGAATGTACAAACGTACGTATGTACTAATGTACATGGTACACAGACATCTCTTTAAGAACAATGTTATCCGATTCCAGAGACCGCGAAACGTCGAGAAATGTCAAAATTTTCAATTTCACAAATCGGACCGATTACAATAACTTCCAATGGTAAGTTAATTATATCAGTATGTTTTTGCAAAAAAAACCCTCCGCCGCCGGCCGGCTGGCATGGGCTACACATGTTACTAGAACAACCGATAATCGCTGGATAAAAAGCCTAACGGAATGGTACCCTAGAGATAGAAAATATGCAAAATTCCACCTTGTAATACAGTAACGTGTGCAGGCTTAATAATAGTCTTTGGCCATAGAAGAGTTCTTGTGGATTTGTAGTAGATTTTCGATAAAATTTGCTACTTGAACTTGAATTAGCAGTGTTTTATTTATGTATAAGATATTTTAATTCGTGAATTAATGTTTGATCAACGGTTTAGTTGATCTCTGTGAATTAGAGGGCAATTAAGCATTTTTTATTAATAGGGATGTTAGTGCAAAGACAAGTTTACACTCGGAAATTAAAATAATCAGATAATAATTATCAAATATGCATTACATAATAAACCATTTAAATTGTAAATTATACCCATCTATAATCTATAATTGTATATCTTACCTTACAAACCGATATCCAACCAATCCAGTGAAATGTACCAGACCGGCAGTTAACTCATTGGCTCCCTTGGTCAAATTATTCAGGTTCCCTTTGGCATTTGTCCTAAAGTAAATATACGACACCAAAACTCCACTTAAAAAAAAGAATGTATCCACACTAAAAGGGCCGTTGGTTATTGCCTGAAAAAAAAAGTTCTTCTCGACCTCTTTTCGCATTTCCATGTTATCGGAATACTTAAATACTACAATACAAGTATGTCCTAATATGATCCAGGCCATGGAAAATGCTTTCAGGCCGTGAAATGATGGGATTGTGTCTTGGCCTACATTCCGATCGCAAATGGCATTGAAATTAGTTATGACTGAAAATGACAATAAAAGTTCTGACCAAATACTAAGTTCTTCTGTTTTATGTAGATGGCCTTCAAGGTATTCATCAGAATTGTTGTTATTAACTGAAGGCACCTCAGGAGGGAGATTGAGAACGATGTTTACATCCTTATGGTTTTTTTTAGGGTCATTTGTGCCTGCTTCACTGTAATCAGAAGCGGCACAACCTATACCGGAAGAAGTTTCGCTGTTGTTCATCATCTCTTTGTCTTGCTCCCGAAGGGATTTTTTTATTTGTTTTTTCAAGAATGCTTCATATAATGTTCCAGTTATTATCAATATGAAAACTATAGTCGTAACGATTCTGCAAACAAATTAATATTTAAGAGATATTTTTTAATACAATAAATTTATTTTACGTTAGAATCCAAAATGTTGTGTCATGAAACAAGCTGTAAACATTAGCAGTTGGAACTCGAATGTCAATTAATTCCACTTGACGATATGACATTTCATTTTGAGAGCTTTTGACAAGTTCGCGTACATCTCTGATGGAACAAGCGGATGGAAGGCAAGTACCAACGTAAATTGTTCGCATCTGAAAATTATTGACAAATAAAAGTTTTTGTTAATTTGTATGTTAAAAGCAACAATCAATCTGAATATATGTTAATGAGTCAAATTTTTGAATAACTACATAAGTATACTTAAAAATTACGCAAATAGACTCAATCTTAATATTAATAAATGGAATGTTATGTCATTTTATCGGCATAGCTATTATATAAATTACAATAATTCAAAAATGGCGGTCAGCTAAATTTTTTAACAAAGGTAAAGATGTTTAATTTTTATTTATACATACACTATGTTATTGTAAAAGCCAATTCAATTTTCGGTTACGTTGAACGAAATTCTCGTGAATTTTCAAATTTTTCAACAGTGCTACAGCTGTACACTTCGATGGTAAGACCAATTCTTGAATATTGTGCAGTAGTTTGGGATCTATGCTTATCGCCTTGAAAGTGTTCAGCGTAGATTCACAGATCTATTTTCAACAAAATGACTTATAAGACTTAGACAACATTTGTTCTCACTTGACTTGTCTGTTAGGTGTAATACATATGTTTATTATGTGGTATTTTTATATATACATGCAAACTATACCTGCAGAACGATAGGAATAGAAGAAGGTCGACTTCAATGCAAGGCATCATCTTTGCCAGGATACTACCATCAGCACCGAAGGCAAAGCTATCGTGGATTGGATGGACCTACATAGTGAGGAACATTTTTGGTTGTGGTGTCACAGCCCAGACCAACCTTTCCCAGAACTCCATCAACATTCGATTTTTTTCTCTCATCTTCTAATTTTTTTTTATATACTTCCAGATATCAGCAACTTCACCTGTTCAATTGTGCTAAGCGACTCCGACTACGAAACAGTTCTGCTTTCATAAAGCTCAGTCAACCAGCCATCTTAGTAGCAAGGCTCCAAACGGACTTCATAAACTACAGGAGACTGAACATTGAGAGAATGCAGAGGGACGTCGAACAACATCTGATACTTCCACCTGCTAGTAGAAACCTACACAATGCTAAAATTGATGGTGCCTTAGAGCACCGAAGAGGCCAGCGGTTCCAAACGAAAAAGCCAGGAATAAGAGCACCATGCCACCCATCATAGTTTTCTCGGGAAACATTGCTGAAATACGCAGGTTTGCCAAGGGAAAACAGCTTGCGTTAACTCTAAAGAACCTCAACATGAATTATCAACACGACAACAAAGAAGGCCCACGAAGAAATCAGGGAATACCTAAAGATGAAGAAAATCCAAAACTTGTAATACTGAAGTCTGCACTAAGACTCTAATCATGAACCAAAAAGTTCACTGGGAGCGACTCAAGGCCTACGACATCGTCCAATGTAGGAATTGCCAGCGCTTCGGACATGTGGCACAAACTGCGGGATGAATTATGTTTCTGTAAAGTGCCAGGATAACCACTTACCAGGGGAATGCAAGCGCAAGGACAGCTATAGCCGGGATATCTAGCGCGCCAATTGCAAACTAAGGGTCACCTAGCCAGCTACAGAGGATGCCGTGAAAAACCAAGCTCTCACCCAGAAAAAGGTACAACAAGAGCTCATCGCCGAATCAATGTGCACCTACACAAAACCAATCTTAAGCTTTGCGGCTAAAGCAAAAAGGAACAGCGTCCCCCAACCAACAGCAAAACCAGGGGCAAAATCATCGCATCAGTGAGCTCTTGAGGTCACTGAATAATTTTAATTGGCACTACTGTCTACAATGTATTTTAAATGAAGCAGTAATGCCAATGTAAAATATTTCAGTAGCGTATGGCCCAATCACTGATGCGGTAATTTGGCCCCAGCTCCGAAGCAAGCATCCCAAACCAACTTTGAACATCCCAACTCCATCATCATCACATTGAAACAAGAGCTCCAACCCAAACCTAACAGAGGAAGTCAAACTATTCGGGCAGATCTTTCTACAGTCATGTTGAAAGCCCGTGAAGCTGTTCCATCAAATTACTCCGAGCTAAGTGAAGAGCATAAGCCCGTGGCTTTGTCCACTTTTATCTTCGAACTATGCGCGTAATGCGCATCAACAAACTGCGCATAGTGGGTTATAACGTTAACTCGTTACTAAGCCTGGACAGAAGAACAGCACTTAATCTGTTTCTTAAAAAGAGTTGCCCGGACATTGCCCTGATCAGCGACACAAACATCAAGAAGAGGAACAACATTGACTTCACCAACTTTAGGACCATTAGATCTGACAAGAGAGGGAAAGAGTAAGGTCTGGGTTAACGTGAGCACCTGCCTGTTACGGCCTAATCTCACGAGAGGGCTACCTCCATAGCGTAGCTGATTGACAGCCAACATCCTGGTTGGTTCGACCTAATCCAGTAGCAATTCTGTGAGCATGTTGAGGCACGCACACACCCCTTGCTGAGGAGCGAGGCCTATCTAACACCTCTTGCGCCCAGGACCGGTAGGTGTTGTAACAGGTACCCTGGATACCAATTGTTGCCGCGAATTGGCCAACCACAGCCACCACGATTCTCCCACAAGGGGGCCGAACCCGCCGACAGGCTGAGCCAGGCCGCCTGGCACCATATGGAACAAGAAACGGGCAAGACCCAGGGGCTCCTGTCGTCCCGTGGTACCAGACTATAGCCTCTGGTGAAGCTTTCGCGACCGTGAAGGTCACTTCTGGATGAGCTCCTCAACGCTCGAATCCCAGCAACCTCCTTCCTACCTACAACCTACTCACCCCCACACCACTGTTATGCCTCTCCCTCTCAACGAATCCGACCAAAGGCATGCACTGGGAAAGAGCCGCACATGCAATCCCCAGAGACCCCCTACGCGGAAAGCACGGGTACATGACAAATGCACTCACCCTCCCACGATCCCGAAAACAATGACAAACAATGACAACAGGCCAAAAACTACTACAAGGACAACATAAAAACTACTACCGCCGAAGTAACCGGTGGTTCACGCGCAAGCCGCAAGACATTATGCACCCCTGGGAGAACCAGGAACACATATTAGGCACCCCAAGCCCCACACACCTCCCGCCACGGATAAAGCCTCTTCTCTCGGAGCTCCGCACGCACAATCAGCCGAGCCGACCAAGGTCCTCTTATGCAAGAAAGCATTCAAGGATCCGTGACCGGTCAGCAGAAAGCCAGTGAAGAACGAGAAGTCGAGGCATCCCCGCTCACCCGGCCTAGCAGCTCGATCCGACGCTTCTAAAACGTCAGGGAGAAACTGGAAGGTGGTCCGTTCTTTCTCACTGTCAGTCCAGCGAGACTGCCACCTGGAAAACGTGGACTCCTTTAACAGAGCCCTCCTATCTTGGAGACCCAAGTTATGAGCCTCCATACACTCTGCCCAATCAGACGTAAAAAGAGGCCGCTGCCTCCGTAATCTGCCAGCAATACAAATGCCAACATTTGTAGAGCATCAATTGATACACGAAGTGAACCAAGGAGCAATAACCTCTGAGCAGAGAGGATTTTGCGTCTTCCTATCACAGTCTTGACAATGTCGTACCATACACAAGCGCCAAATGTTGCACAAGCAACAAATAGCCCATTGTATACAATACGAGTTGCACGCCTAGATAGGCCCCAGTCGCACTTCAGTATCCTACATACTGCTGGTACAAGAGAGGTGATCTTTGCTCTCACCCCAAGGAGATGACGAACAAAGTTCATTCTCTCTCCGATGGTAATACCAAGGTACTTGACTTGCGTCACGTACTTTAGACTCACCCCACCAGCCCTCACAAGTGGCGGCCGATTCAAGGACAATTTGCCCTTGAGCAGCATCATAGACGTCTTTTTCACAGCAACCTCCACCCCAACACTCGAACCCCAAGCGCCCACCATACCCATGGCCTCCGTAGCCCTGCTTTCCAGCTCAGCACGAGACTGGCCTTCAATAAGGACAAGAAGGTCATCAGCATAGGCAATGCACTTGCAGTACGACTGCCAGGAAGAAAGACGCTGCAGCAGGGGATCTATCATAAGGTTCCAAATATAGGGACCTCCGACAGAACCCTGAGGACATCCTCTTTCAACGCCTACAGACACAGAGCTAACAGGGCTGCCCTGCAAGAGAAATAACTTCTCCCGTCAGTCTCCCGACAGCCCACCTCGCGCAACGTTCTATACACACTCGCCCAGTCGAGGAAATCGAATGCACCTCTGAAGTCGATGAATATTCCGAGCAAATATTAGCTAGTTGATCCATCTACAACATCTCTAACGAGCAGCCAAGCATCTTCGACACTGCGACCAGGTTTAAAACCGAACTGGAATGGAGACTGTTCAGGGATGCACTCTATCAGTCTGTCAACCAAAACCCTTTCCAGAACTTTTCCAAGAACCGGAAGAAGGCTGATTCCTCGATAGGATCTGGGATTAGACCTGACCCTATCATTAGACATCAAGAGAACTATCACCTTCGTGCATTTCCATTCCAGGGGAAAATAATTCTCCCTGAAGCAGCTCGAGTAAAGAGCCATCAGGTATTTGGGAACCGCTGCCCAGATGGCTTTCACCATCCCGCCAGTTAGTCCGTCGAACCCCGGTGACTTCCTCGATTTAAGCCTAGCAATGGCACAGCCAATCTCACCCTCACTCACCATTGGTGCCGGACTAGGCAGATCCATTTCTGAACCTACATGACCAGCACCCCTGGGGAAAAAGGTCCGCATTAGGACAGTTGCACAATCCACCCACGACGTAAGCAAATTGCCGCCGTCGCAGATGGTCCCTATCTGATGGGGTTTCCTCCCCCGACAGACACTTTAGAGCTGACCCCAGGGATCATCTCGGTGCCGATCGGTGAAGGATCTCCAAGTCTGCGAGCCCACAACGTCTGCAGGTGTGAAAACGCTTACGCAACCCCCTAACCTGCACACGCTTCACATTCAACTCAGGTGTCCACCACCTCACTCGACCCAGATACACCTTGCGGCTTCTCCGGAGGAGTTGGTCGTTGACACCCCACACACACTCATCCAACAAGGCAACCTTACCATCCACATCCAATCGCCGAAAGGCATCGAGTGATATCGATGTGACCTTTCTTGCAATCTCAAAACGATACTGTGGCCAGTTGACGTTATTTATACGCCAACTCTTTTCACCCTGATTAACACTGACATCCGGAGTACCGTCAGAGCGGGAAATCTCAACCTGAATCAGGCTGGAATCACTCACTCCCTCGCCTCCCCGGATGAACCACTGGAAATCAAACCTACCAAGCGCTGGCATATTTGCCAGGGCCACATCGATATCACTCTGGCCATATTTGGACCATCAAAGGTGAACAGGTCACTAGGTTCATTGAGAACGCCCATCCGATTCGCGGCAATAGTGTCGCTTAGCAACACTTCCCTGGCGACCCTGTGAGAGTAGGACGTTCGTGAAAACGACCGCTCTGAGCTCTTACTGAACCAGGCAGGAGAGATTGCATTGGCGTCAATGCCAAAAATCGCAGTTACATTCCCAACCAACTGAAGTAACCTTTCAAGGTATACCAAGTATGGCTCAATGTCAAGGGCATGCTTAAAGTAAAGACTGCATAAAAACAGCCTACCAAAGCTACCCCCAACACTGATACACACACACCCTATTCACTCCTATTTACGAGCGAACACACAATGTTTACGTCGTTCACTACAACAGCGGCATTGCCTCTGGTGTCCACAAATGACCGCATATCGGCTGGCAAGCCCCTCAGATGACCATCGACAGCATAAGGTTCTTGCAACAGCGCAAAGCTACACTGTGTGCTGCTCAACAACTGTCCTAAATCATGCATGGCTACCTCGGCATTCTGGCCGTTAAATTGTATTAATTTAATTACCATTTTAATGTCGAGCACTCGCCCTTGCCACCGCCTCAGCATAGACAGGACAGTCCATGCTTAGCATAAAGTGTCCGGCCGCGTTTCCCCTGAAGTCGCAATCACGGCAATGTATAGCATTGTTGCATTCGCGCCTAGGATGACCCGGTTGGCCACAACGCCAACACATGGACTCCTTCTGCCTACACCTAGCAACGAAATGGTCAAGGCCAAGACACCGGACGCACCACTGAACTAGCGACCTCTCAAGAAGGAGACTAGCTACTCTGGGACTGCAGTTAAGGGTGACGTTAAGTCTTCCCTCCCCCACACTCCAAGGAGCAGATCGAAACCTCCCTTCCAAATTCCTCTTTGGTGAGTTTACATAAGTTAAGCTTATGTAACTCACCCAGGAACTACCAGAAGTCGCCGCCACCGGAGACTCGCCTTCCAAAGTTCTACCTCTAGCACCATCATCCTCCCGTGAAGCCAACAGTTGAACATCCGCGCCGACGCGACGGCTACCTCACCAGAAGCTGGAGGAGGAAGCTCTAGAATCACCACCTTGGAGCACACGGTGTCGAAAGCCGAGGAGTCCACCTTAGCAGACTTCTCGACTTGCCTCTTCCGATTCCTAACCAAACCAGCCAAGTCATCAGTGTCCATGGCAGAGTCATCCACCATGGAACTCGAAGCCGAGGACTGGTCCAGCGGAGCCCCGGTTTTGCTCCTAGGCCTCCCCTTCCTCTTCTTCCTATCATTCACTTTATTAACTACCACTACAGCATTCTTCTTCAAATACCTGTCTCTCTCCTTAGGCTTCAAGAAAATCTCCTCGTCACTGTCAAAATCAGAGGTTAGCCCCACCAGCTCCTTTGCCTTCACTGCCTCCATCCTATCACTCACTATACTCACTGCACTCACTACACTCACTACACTCACTACACTCACTACACTCACTACACTCACTACACTCACTACACTGCACTATCCAAATCCAACCATACATTCAGAGCTCCTAGAATAAGTCAACTCATCCATCCAACAAGCATAGCTGCCGCAAGGGACTGTACGTTCCAGTGTCAACAATCCCGCTACTGATCCCGCTGAAAACACACCAAAAGAAGTTAAGTCATCAGGTCCGGAAAACATCTCCAATTTCATTCTAAAAAGACTCCCACAGTCAGTGATGGTTCTTCTGCCGATCCTCCTAAACAACTGCGTCAACAACTGCTATTTCCCCAGCAAGTGGAAACTAGCGAAAACAACAAGGACGTCTCTGTATATAGGCCAATCTTCCTCCTCTGCAACTTAAGCAAGATACTGGAAGAGGTTATTCTCGGACGACTCAAATCTTTCTCCAGCTGTCACGGCATAGTTCCCGATATACAGTTTGGTTTCCGGGGAAAGCACTCCACTCTCCATCACCTTTTGAAACTCCAGCATAACGTTGCCTTTTCCCTCAGCTGTCACCAAGTCACTATTGGATGCTTTCTCGATATCGAAAAGGCATTCGACACTATTTGGATTCAAGGGCTTATTCATAAACTTTATATTCTACATTTTCCAGACAAACTTATAAAAATATTATATAATTTTCTTCATTCCAGGTCTTTTTACTTCCAAATAGGAAGCTGCCAATCGACAACAAGGGCCATAAGGGACCATTCCTCTTCAACATCTCCACATCGGACCAGCCACAACCGGAAAATAATCAGACTCTCCTGTTTGCCGATGATTCCCTCACATACGCCAAGTCGATGTCACCAATATTTGCCGCAAGTCGAGTCGAAGCCCACATTAGTCGACTCTATGAGTACTACCAGCACTGGGGCTTCAAAATCAACGACTCCAAACCTGAACTAGTGTGTTTTAGACGACCAACCGGCTCTTCGAACGAAAGGGGTCATTCAGTCAACAACTGCAGAAAGACAAAGGTCAACCTACCGATGGTACACAGTTATCAGCCAGAAACAACGTGAACTACCTGGGAGTACATTTCAACGAGCTACTACAATTCAACCCCCACGTACTACGAAAAGTCAACTTCGCCTTCAGCCACATTAATCCGCTAATGAAGAAGCGAAACGGAGTTAGCCAGAAGACAAAGCTACTTTTCTACAAATAGCTCATAAGACCGATCAACAACACGTACTTCTTCCCCATCTGGTACACGGCAACAAAATCCCACATCATAAAACTAGCAGTTTTTGATAGGAACATCCTGCGTTTCTGTACAGGCCTAGGTTTTGACAGGATACGAAGGAAGTACATCAGCAACAAGATATTGTATGAAGAAGCCAAGATAATAGCATTACATATACATTCTATAGTATTCTCATGAAAGCGAAAGATAGTGGCGACGTCTATAGCAGCGATTAAGAAGCTGTCGGCTGTAGAGATTGGAGATTAACGAAGAGGAATTTGAAGCAAGAAATGCCGATAATAATAAAACGAGAACGCTACATACAAAATTCACTGCAGTCAAAGGGAGACAAGAAAAAGACAATTTTCTCTATTTTGTTTTGGGTTGGGGATTTTGTTTACATTTATTTTGCCAAGAGAGCTTGTTTTTTTTTCGCGGATCTTTTTATTTTTACCTTCGGTTTGTTGCTTTTCTTTTATGTTGTTGTTGTAGCGTAGCTGACGTAGGTAGGTATAGAAAATTCTTGGGTGTTTGAGGAATAGGAAAAAAAGAATTTTGTCTGCCAGTATTTTGCTATTTTGTGAGGATCTTGCTTCGTATATGTTGTTGTTGTTGTTGTTGTTGTTGTTTTTGGGTAGCAAGAGCATAGAAAATTCATGGGAATTCACGGAGTATAAGAAAAAAATTTTTTGTGAGTTCAGTTTTTTTTAGGAGTTTGTTTAGTTTACATTTTTTTCTTCTGGGCTGAGAACGAGGTGCAAGTAGGTATGTAGCGAGAAAGATTTTGATTTTGTTTAGGAATTTTTTGTAAGGTATTTGTCAGTTTGTTATCTTTGCAAGTTCAAGGCATTTTTTACCTTAATTCTTTTGACTTCTTGACCTATATTGTGATCTGAATGTTATTGATATTTTTTTTTTGTAGCTTGTGCAGGTTTACGTATATAGGTACAAAAATGTTTGGAAGTTTGAAGGAGCTAGAAATAGGTAATTTTGTTTCGTTAAAAGAAATAGGTGGTGGTGGTGATGGTTCACAGTAGTATTGTTATTCTTTTTTTCTGTGTACCTTTCTTGTGCAAGTATATGTAGGTATGCAAAATGTTTGGAAGTTGGAGAAGTTAAAAAATACTTTTCAAATATTTTTTTAATAATTTAAACCCATGTTTCCATAGAGAGGTATTCGCATAAGGTGTGAAAAAGCTATAGAGGTTATATGTTGGATCCACGCAAAAATAAATGTATAGGATGGAGGAGTCTATTCCTTCGACCCCATTTGGCCAAGGGGCAATTTTATAAAAAAATCAACTTGAAATGCAAAAAAAAAAAATTATTAAAAAAGAACGGCAACACCTACAATGTCATGCCATGGGTACTTTTTAAAAGCCAGAAATCCATTCTGGTTTTAAATTCAGATTGTTGAAACATTTTTTTTTACTTTCCTCAAAAATCAGAAGACATTTAAGGATCTGGTTTTCAGTGTTTCGTTTACAAATTTATAGAAGTATTGAATTTTGAAAATAAAAATATTACGTTACAATTTTGCACAAAATTAGTTTAAAAACAATTTTTTAAGTTTGTTTTTTAAAAATTTAATTTTGAAAACTAATTTTTGAAAAACTGTCTACTAAAACAACTTAATGTACAAAATAAAATCAGCAATTTTTGGATTTATAAAAAGTATAGCAAAAAGTTCTAGCTGCTTTTTAATAATTTTTTTCTACATTTTAGAAAATTGCCCCTCCCGTTATTTTTAATTTTCCCAAAAACTAAAATACATTTTACATTCGGTTTTCTGTTTTTGAGTAAAAATTAATAAGATCATTGAATTTTGAAAGCAAAAGTAGTACTTAAATGCGTAAAGCTTTTATAAAAATCAGCTTGAAATTAAAAAAAAAAAATTGAAGATGTTGGCTTTGAAAATTAATGTTTCAAAAACTATTCACTTAAACAACTTTATTTAAAAATAAAATTAAGGAATGGATTTTTGGCTTTTCAAAGTGCCGTAGCATAATTTTGTAGGTATTATCGTTATTTTTTAATAATTTTTTTTCTGTTTTAAGTGAGTTTTTTTGAAAATTGCCCCTCCCGCCTAAACGGGGGCAAATAGACTCCCTCCCATACGATTTTTTTCTCGTTTAAGTCCAACCTACACGCCTTAGCCTTTTGTCACACCTTATGCAAATCACCCTGTATAGGTATCCACTCGTTTTATTATATTACACAAAACAAGCATTAATCCACTGAAGCTGATTAGAATTTATCATTGTGAAACTTGTATAGCAATAGCATACATTTAGGTAAGATATATCAAATAATTGTACTATACAGGGTGATCGGTATAAGATGCACCAAGCTGCTGGAGCGAGTAGGTTGGGTTAAGAAAAGAAAAAATTGGTATGGGAGGGGGTCTATTTCCCCCAGTTTAGGCAGGAGGGGCAATTTTCTAAAAAATTGACTTAAAACAGAAAACAAATATTTAAAAACAACGGTAAAATTTAAAATGCCATGCTACCTTTTTGGAAAGCCAGAAATCTCTTCTTTGATTTTCATTTTCAATTAAGTTGTGTTAGTGAATAGTTTTTAAAAATTAATTTCTAAACTCTCAAAAACTAAAAGACATTTTAGCACCCGATTTTCTTTTTTTGACTGAAAGCTAATAAGAGCATTGAATTTTGAAAACAAAAATTATACTTAATTACATAAAATTTTGAAAAAAATTAGTTTGAAACTTTTTTTTTAAATTTCGAGTTTGATTTTTCAAAAACTATTCACTAACACAACTTAATTTAAAATGAAAATCTAAGAAGAGATTTCTGGCTTTCCAAAAAGGTATAGCATGACATTTTAAAATAAACCGTTGTTAATATTTTTTTTTCTGTTTTAAGTCAATTTTTTAGAAAATTGACTTAAAACGGGGGGAAATAGACCCCCTCCTATACGATTTTTTTCTTGTCTTAATCTAACCTACTCGCTCCAGCAGTTTGGTGCATCTAATACCAATCACCCTGTATATTACCACTCGGAATTAAGATCTAAGTGCATACCTAGCTATGTACAAAGTACAAATATAATTTTTCAACCAGTAACAGTAGTATTTACCTACATACATATATCCAATCTACTCCACTGTAGATATTTTGCAAATTTAAAATTTTTGCATCATATACCTACTTAGGTACATACCTACCTACAAATCAACAGAATCGAATATATGTGTGATTTTCGAACATTTCAATCCACCTCTGAAAGAGATATGTATGTAGGTATGTAGTTATCTACTTGCAAAAATTAGGTATACCTACTACAAAAATTGACCATAACGTGTTCCTACTAATGTACATCCTACATTTAAAAAGAAAAAATAATAACGAACTCCTGAACCAGGAGTTTTTTTTTCAATAGGTAGCTTTTCTGAAATTCTGAATTTTTTTTCATAAGTTAGGTATGCACCTACCTATATATCTCGCTTTCTAGATTTTCTAGAATTTCTTAATAAATCTACTCCTTTTGTAGGTACTTACCTACCTAATTTTCTTGTATTCATATTGATTAAACAAAATAAACACGAAAACTTCGTATTTAAAATATAATTTTTCAACCCTCACTTAATCAAATAAACACTATTTTATCCTTCATTTACCTACCTACCTAACGTACCTAATTGGAATAGGTAAGTACTATACAATTTTCAATTCAATGCATTTTTTTTAGACCTACCTAACTTTCATTATAACTTTAACAATCATAAGTCAGATAGATATCGATTGCCGATTCTTCTTTTGATTAAAATAATTAAACACCAAAAACAAACGAAATACCGACCTACCCAACAAAAAATAATACAAAATTATATACCTACCTACATACCCAAAGACAATTCTAAATTCGACCTTTACTTCATTTCTTGCTCATATTCCGAAATATTCCCAATAAGCTAACAAAAATAATACAAAACAACCCTTTTTTTCCTTTGCACGTTGTGCAATCTCATTACTTGTGTACCTGCCGATAAAGTCTTAAAAAAAACAATTCCAAGTGGATGACAAACCAAGTGTTTTTTAAAATTTATTTTCCTCTTCTTATTCTGGTACAGATCCCAAAGCAAACAGCCGTTTGTACGTATCTCGCTTACACCCATTATTATTCCCAAAAAATAAACACCACGAACCTCTCTTTCCTACTGCTTGTTCCCCCTTCTCTCATCAGACTCTCCAAAGAAACATTTGTGGTGATTGAAGCGCCACCAATAGCGGCGGTTAAGAAGTACAAAATCGTGTTGCATGAGAATACTATAGAATGTATAAACCTACTATGATAATACCAATCGACATATACCTTATTGAATCCAGCAGAAGAGTCTTGCAGAATATGGCCAACCACCCGAACCCTATGATAGGAGGAATAGTTAACGAACCCAGACATCCCGACCAGCGGTACCTTGCAACAATAGTACTTCTGGATGAGAACCTGATTACAATCAACGACGAAGAGAACATCTCCTTCTACGCTGACCCGGGGTCAGCTTACTACCGTGACTAAAATCTCCATCCCCACTCACACAACCACCAGAATGACAACCGGACCTGTACAATCCGAGAAGAGAAGCCACCAATAGATTTAGAAGTAAGCAACAATGACAATTAATTGTTAATTATGTAAAAATTAATTCAATGTAAAAAAGTTAGGCCCCTGTGCCAACGTATTTAAGTAACTACCATTGTAGGAATTGACAAATCCTCCAAGAGTATCTCCTGTCACAGAAAAGTGCCGCTTGTTAGCCGTTCGGATTCGGCAATAAACTGAAGGTCCCCTCCATTCCTGCAGACACGCACACAGGAATAGTTGAGAGTTGTAAGTCACTAGGCCCTAGTTCTTCATGAGCTGTTGTGCCATCAAATTTATTTATTTTTAGAACATCGTCTGCATACATATGAATCAAGCAATAACGAACAACTTCGGGGAGGTCATTCATGAACAATGAAAACAAAATGGGACCCAAATGGAACCCTGAGGAACTCCAGAATTAATAATTACATGATCTGAGATAGTTACTAAGAAGTCTAATAGGAGAAATTGAATTTGTTTCGAAGCTTATTTAGTAAAATAGTGTGATTGATGCTATCAAATGCCTTGTAGAAGTCTAAAAGCACCATAATACCAAACTTATCGCAATCAAGAGCTTCGCGAAAATAAGAGGTTACTTTTAAAACAGCCGATTGACAACTATGTTTACTCCGAAAACCCGATTGCCACTGGGAGAGCTTTTTATGTAAACTAAGATAACATACAATTTGATCATTCAAAATCTTTTCGAAAACTTTTCCCAAAAATGGCAACAAGCTTAAAGGTTTAAAATCTGATGGCTTTGATGAGTTCATTTTCTTCGGCACTGGTATCACATTTGCATTTTTCCATTGTTCAGGGAATTCTCCACTGAAGATACAAACATTCTAAATGTGCAGTATGTACGACAGCACAATAGGCAATATCAATTTTATGAATTTGCTATGATTTCTAAGGCTACACCATTTTCTAAAAAACCGAGAAAAAATGCCACCTACCTTTTAAAAATCAACAGAAATAATTCATAAAACTATTTCATTAAGTAGGTACCTACCAAAGTATTTAAAGAATTAACGCCAAAAATAAAGCCTACTACCAAAGAACAAAATTCGTTTAACAAACTTGAAAAATTTACAAGAATTTTTATAAATTAGCTCTTTTTAGAGCTCAAAAATATTTGAAAAATCGAAAAAAGGCTTATTCAAGCTTGAAGCTAAAATTAAAAAAAAGAGGTGCTATCACGGTTGCCACTTTGGTCATTTGTGCCCAAATTTGGTCATTATTTTTTCACTTGGTCGCATGGTCATTTTGTATTCCATTTGGTCATTTTTTTTAAATATTGATTTTATGAAAATATATTTGTTTTTATTAAGTTCTACTTCGATCTCATTTTAAAATGCTCTGAGAAATTATTTATTTATTATTTATTTATTTATGTTGGTCTAATTTAATTAAGTTCATTAGGTACCTACTTTGTGAATGAATTTTATTAAAGCCTCGTTTATAGATCGAAGCGAAGCGAAGTTTTCATATAAAAAAAATTGCTTTTTTCCCAGGCGTGAAAAATACAATAAAATTAAATGCAATTATTTAAGCGAAAAGGGGAAGAAAATTCTTTCGAAATAAATATAATGACTTATCTAAACCAAATATAAAACTAAATTAATTTTTCTTTGTACACCTTTCGACGCGATATTTATTGATACATATTTCATTTCGGTTTGAATTTCACTTCGCATTGATGTATAAACTAGACTTAATACATACAAAAATAATATGTCATCTATGTAATATGAAGAATATGTTAAAATAAATGTGATGAATTCATTGTTTTCTGTGTTTAGAGGTTCAAATATTTCGGACTCAAATTATTTTGGTAATTTTTAGCTACAGTTGGTCATTTTTATTTCTAATTTTGGACACAAACTTTATTTTCAAGTGGCAACCGTGGGTGCTATATGTGTGGTTACTCGGTTTATTTCATATTCTTCTTTTTCTTTAATTTTACAAATTTAAAATTAAATATGGCCGACTGGCGCGAATTTTGAATTTTATACCATTTAATAGATATAATTCACGATAGTTTTATGTACAATTCAAAACAATTTTTTAATTTCAGTAAAAATTCATGTAATCGTCAATAATTCAACTGTCGAAACAAAACTTGTTTGTCCAAATTAATTTGCACAAGACTATAGTTTCTATCAACACTAAATTTCGTTTGAAGTTTCAAACAAAATCTAGCTTATGTGTTCATTCAAATTTGGTTATTCGGTACGGAAAATTGCTCCTGTTCAAAGAAGAACAGAAAAAGATCAATTTTATAGGCCAATGGAAAAAAAAACCATGAGAAAGGCACAACTACTCTATGAACACATCCATCGAGACTCAAATGAAATTATCAATCGAACCAACATCAGAAAACTAGCAGGGACCATTATGCGAATTTGTCGGAGCTCACAGACAGAGACTCTGCAAGAAACTTCAATGGATATGTCGCAGTACATTCAACAGAGAGAATGACGAGTATAGACGTGTATACTCCGAGCTGCAGTGCACCAACACCATGTTTCACCAGGCAGTGAAACATCACCAAGAGAAAGAATTCATGAAGAGGCTTGAAGACATCAAGCATGGACCCGATGCTTTCTAGAAAATTAATCAGCTCGTTGGGAAGTAGAGCTCGATACCAGACACCATCCTGCACAAACAAGGATCTGCAACAACCCCAGCTGAAAAAGCAGAAGCTTTCGCCAACACTTCGAGCAGAGCTTTAAGGATGGACCACCCAATCACCTCTCTGAATTCATCGAGGAAGTGAAACGCAGTTATTAAGAACTTACAGCATTCAACCTCACAGTCACCCACTTTATTGAGGACAACTCCGCAATGGACCCACGAACTGGATATGGCTTCACTTCCTTCGGGGAAGTCTCTGACATCATACATGGTTTAAACTCCTAGAAGTCAGCGGGAAATGATGAGATTTTTAACTTTGTTGTTAAAAAGTTACCAAATCTCGCCATCCTCCTGCTGACGATCATCTTCAACAACTGCCTGAACAACAGCTACTTCCCCGAAACATGGAAAACGGCAAAAGTGGTACCTGTGCCGAAGAAGAACAGCAGGACGAGCGTCGAGGGATATCGGCCAGATTGTGACAGCAAGATTTTGAAGGCACCCTTCTTGAGGAAACTCAACCATTTCTGTAGAGAAAGGGAGATCATACCTGACTTCAATGGTTGGCTTTATTCTGATCTTACTGATTATACAGTACGGACCACATATTTGGAATTCAGTTTAAAAAAAAAACAACCAGGAGTTATACAACGAAATACATTTAAAAGAAATTTTCATGGATCCATTTAAAAAAGGAAAACCCATAGAAAGCCAGACGCGTAAGATAGTTGTTAAGGTATATTATGACAAAATGGAAGAAGCCAAGAATTTGTTTCTTGAAAATCCTGTGAGTTACGCAACCACGTATATCGTGGAAATTACTGGAATTTCTGAACGATCAACCAGAAGGATTACTAACCGCCGTAATATTCACGCCGTTTAAAACTTGGTTTAAAAGCCCTTAAACCGACTACATTTAACCGAACTAAACCGATAGAATTTAAACGACTAAATCTCGTTTAAATCGGTAATATTCACTCCGTTTAAGCAAAAAATTCCATTCGGTTTACGTCGGTTTAAATTTGTGATTTAAACCGACCGTCGCATAGCATCACAAGTATGAAAAAACTAAATAAGGCTTTTCTTGACATTTATTTTTTGAATTGTCATTTTACATTTAAATAAAATAAATTAATTAATTCGTGTCAAACACAAATATGCATTAGAAATGTCTTTTATTCCTCTTTATCGTGTTTTGCGTTGCGAAAAAATGTCAACAATAACGTCCACCGCATTGCGTCTTCCAAACATCCCATGAACGATTTGTTGCGAGTTGAATTCTTCTTGATAATCCGGTTGCAGTTCCGCGTCGGTCGTGAATTCGGGTCCAATATCTATCATATTATATTAAGCAAGATGACAACTAAATTCCATCAACCTAACAGCAATACCGCAGCCCAAAACCCTTCATAATGCACATATAAAATGCAACAAAAGTTTTTTTAAACGCTCCAAATTTTGTATCTGTCCAAACTGAATTTCATTGGGCTGGCAGTGATACCGTGAACATTACACTATCATTACGCACTTTCCTAACAAAAAAATATTACCTATTAGCATTTTTAAAGTGCATTAAAATGGTGCTATGGATACGGTATTGCTGTCGGGTTGATGGAATTTAGTTTGGACACATAAAAATACTATGTAGACAACATTTGGATCGATTCAAAACACCTTTTTTTTGCATTAATGAATTTTGAAAATGCATTATATGTAGTGGTGCTAGGTATGAGGTATTACTGTCAAGTTGATGAAATTGAGTGTGGACAGTAACCACGAACTATTCTGATTTTTTTGGTTGAATTTTGAAAGTGCATTATGGAGATGTTAGGGCCACGGTATCGCTGCCAGACCGATGGCATTTAATTTGGACACATATAAACATTATGCTCACAAAATTTGGAGCGGTATTATACACATAAACTTCACTCATTTTTTTGAATTTTGAAAGTGCATCACGGTGGTCTTAGGGCCGCGATATCGCTAAAAGGTCTATGGCATGTAGTTTGCACTGCGGTATATACAAATATCATGCTCACAAATATCATGCGATATAAAACACTTTAATCAAATCGTTTACCAGCTCTCGGTATATAAGCCCTTTCTGATTAATTGGTCAACTCTACCCCGATGTGCGAATAACGTGCACAAATATGATGAGTTTGAATAGCCATCATCGCCGAAAATAACACGATTGAATATTTTGCACTGACTGAATAAACCAATAAAATGTTGAATATTAGCTAAAACCATTTAAACCGTACCTAAACGACTCGAAAATGCCTCGTTTAAGTTTGAGTCGGTTTATCGTAGTTAAACCGATCATTCGGTTTAAAATTTTGGTTAACGTCGGTTTAAGTGAGTGAATATTACCGATTAGTCGGTTTAAAAATTTTAAACCGACTTCTGAATCTAAACCGATTTTAAACGGCGTGAATATTACGGGCATAAGGAATACGAAGAGAAAGGAGTTGTGAAATCACCAAATACGAAGAGAAAGGAGTTGTGAAATCACCAAATAAAAAAGTACCACATACGAAGTGGAAAACTGGACTAGACGAATTTGAAATCGCAGCTATTCGGCGTATAATGTACAACTTCTATCAGGAGGAAAAAATGATGATATCCTTAAAAATATTGAGAGAACGAGTCCAAAAAGATCTGGAGCTTAGCTTAAGTATTACGTCTCTCAACAGGATTTTAAGAAGAAACGGATTTAGCTACAAGAAAACGCAAAACAACCGGAAACTTCTTTGTGAAAGAAATGATATTAATCTCATGCGAGTGAAGTATCTGAGAAAAATCCAGGAGTACAGAACAAAAGGATTTGACATCATTTATTTGGACGAAAGCTATATTCTTATTCATAGCTCACATATAAGGCCAAGAGCTCGGACTGATGACAGTAGCAGTGGGTTGAAGACGCCAATTTCAAAGGGACAAAGGTTGATAATGCCGCATGCAGGTGGTGAAAAAGGTTTCGTGAAAAACGCCTTACTTTTATTCAAATCTGAAACGAAAACGGGAGACTATCACAACGACATGAACTTTGAAAATTTCTGCAAATGGATGCAAGAACAAGTATTGAATAACTTGGAGGAACCATGGGCTTAGTTGTTGTTTCATTTAACACGTAAACTGTTTAGCACCGAGATCGTTTTGTTCATCCAATTCCCTTCGGGCTTGCAAAAAAACACGGCTATTATTGTTATTTATATTATTTATTTATTGTTATTTATATTATTTATTTTTATTTTACATTTATTTCTGAAATACAAATTTATATTAATTATTTTAAAGTAAAATAAATTAATGTTATTTATTCCTTAAAATTATTTGTTGGTTTAACTTTTCTCTCTGAAGAAAACATTCATCTTAAAAACTTGGAGGTAAAAATTATTAAAACTTAGGGAAAATTCATTCTTAAAAACTCGTAGGTAAAAATGATTAAAATTCGTAGGCACTGATCTATTAATGTTTTCCCAAAACCCCACAGGTAAAAAAATATATCAAATAATCACTAACGCCATGAAATAAATATAAGCACATCGCCCCCGAAACCTTTATGTTGCTTAGCTACAAATCATAAAACCATAAAACAGAAACAAACAATAATCCCTTAACTATTTATTAATCAGTCCGAAGTCACAGGTACTTGTTTATAGGGAACCCGACTAATCTTCGCGAACAAAATCTCCACACGACACATCCTCGCAAGCAAAATCATCGCAAAACTAAATCTCCGCAGCGACACATCCCCGCAAACAAAATCTTCTCAAAGCATAATCTCCGCATCAAATCGTGGAAGTATTCTTATACATGTGTCACACGCATGCACTGATTGATGAAAAATATGCTTGTAGTTGAACAACAGCCCGATTCTCCCCGCCATCACTGGTGCCTCACAAGTCACAAGAGGTGGTGAAATTAATTTTGTGACTTTTTCGTATTCTCCCCCAAAGAAAAAACTTGTGAGAGTCACAAAAACAATCGAAATTGTGATCTCCTTCAGAGCAGGTCACAGCTCACAAATTACATGTGTTTTCTCATTTTGACCTGACATTCTATATATTTTGTTAAAAATTTGCTAAAATAAAGTAAAATAGGAATCTATTCGATTTATCCGCAAATTAATCAAAAAGTTTTCGCAGTTGCACAATATTTTTTTTAACGAATCATTGCACCGCCATCGCCGCCGCCGTGTAACTTTCACAAAATTTCAGAACATCCCTTGAATTGCCAAAGAAGTGACAGATTGAAGATCGGAGAGAAAAAAAAACCCCATACATTTGACATTTCTTATAGGGTTATAGGCATTTTTATTTATATAAGAAATTTTCTTTCTTATAAACATTTTATTTATATATACAACTAGCCGATTTGCCCGTTTGTCAGTTGCTTCGCAAACTGATACTACATTATGTAATAGAATTCTACTTATATATAAAATTCTACATATGTAATAAAAATTTTATATATATATAAAAATATAATTCTATATTTATATATACATAACATAAATATATATTGTAATAATAATAAATATATACATTTTTATAATAATTATTATTATAATATACATATATACGAAAAATTTATACATATAAAAAAATTAGAGAAAGAGAATTAAAAATTTAGATTAGTGTTGCAAGTCCCCTAACCCTACCCCTCCTTGTGTGCACGTTCTTGTTTTGAATTACATTTAATTTTCATTTAAAAATTTTGAAACTTAAAAATCTAACCATTTTGTATATCTCTATATTGTATACTTCTATATCTCTATGTCTCTGTCTCTATATCTCCATATTTCTATAACTCTATATCTTTATATCTTTATATCTCTATATCTCTATATTTCTATATCTCTATATCTCCATATCTCTATATCTATATCTCTATATCTCTATATCTATATATCTCTGTATCTCTATTATCTCTATAAATATCTATATCTGTATAATTCTTTTTCTCTATATCTCTTTACCACTATATTTTTATATCTCTATATCTTTATATCACTATATCTCTATATCTTTTTTTCTCTATATCTATATATCTCTATTTCTCTATATCTCTATAATTCTTTATCTCTATATCTCCTTATCTCTATATCTCTATATCTCTATATTTCTATATATCTATATCTCTATATCTCTATATCTACATATATATCTATATATCTCTATATCTCTATATCTACATATATATCTCTATATCTCTATATCTGTATATCTCTATATCTGTATATCTCTATATCTTTATCTCTATATCTCTATATCTCTATATCTTTATATCTCTATATCTCTGTATCTCTATATCTCTATCTCTATCTCTATATCTCTATATTTCTATATCTCTATATCTCCATATCTCTATATCTATATCTCTATATCTATATATCTCTGTATCTCTATTATCTCTATAAATATCTATATCTGTATAATTCTTTTTCTCTATATCTCTTTATCACTATATCTCTATATCTCTATATCTTTATATCACTATATCTCTATATCTCTTTTTCTCTATATCTATATATCTCTATTTCTCTATATCTCTATAATTCTTTATCTCTATATCTCCTTATCTCTATATCTCTATATCTCTATATTTCTATATATCTATATCTCTATATCTCTATATCTACATATATATCTATATATCTCTATATCTCTACATCTCTATATATCTATATCTCTATATCTCTATATCTCTATATCTCTATATCTCTATATCTCTATATCTCTATATCTCTATATCTCTATATTTCTATATCTCTATATCTCTATATCTCTATATTTCTATATCTCTAAATCTGTATCTCTATATCTCTTTATTTCTATATCTCTATATCTCTATCTCTATATCTGTATATCTCTATATCTCTCTATCTCTATATCTCTATATCTCTATATCTCTATATCTCTATATCTCTATATCTCTATATCTCTATATCTCTATATCTCTATATCTCTATATCTCTATGTCTCTATATTTCTCCATCTCTCTATATCTCTATAATTTTGTTTCTCAATATCTCTATATGTCTACATCTCTATATGTATCTCTATTTCTCTATATAAGTTATAAATTAAGACGATTTACATAAAATAAACATCCCCTATCACCTTTACATACGCCCTTGACTCTTTAATACTTAACAAAAAAAAATAGAAAAATAATTTTAACTTGGGGTGCAAATGCCCCTTTACCCCTTCTTGCGTTCTTGCGCACGCCCTTGCATTGCATTTGATTTAATCTTCATTTAAAAACTATAACCTTTAATATCCGGCCGTTAGAATTAAAGTTATAAATTAATTAAATTTGCATGTAATAAGCACCCCCCTACCAATTTTGCGTAGCCCTTGATTGTGTAATTAGGTATCCAAAAAAAAATTATAAAAAAAAAAAAATTAATAAGGAATGCAAATTTTGAAAATAAAAAAAAAGATTTACCGAAGTTATAAGCAATTCCGGCCATCTTTTCTAAATACCGAATTTTAACGACCATCATTGGATTTTTGCTGGATTTGGCGTTTAAATATATTCAAAAATTCGTATCTCAGCTTGTGGTTTATGTAGAAAAATAAATTGTATACCAAAATAAATGCTGATTAGCCAAGAAAATAAATAAATTATAATGTTGAAAGTCGTATGAAAAATCAGTGTTTAATTGTCAATTAAGTTGAAAACGTTCCTTTTTTTCATTTGGAACCTCTAATTTATTTAAAATTTATAATCATGTATATTTTTTTATTATTAATATATTTGTGACAAATTTACCTATCTATTGACATCTTAACTTTAAAAATCGAAGTATTATTTCTCGACTTATAGCCGATTTTCTACAGCTGAATCGTTAATTTTGCAATTTTCCATGCATTTGCCTTTGAAATATCACGAAATTTCAATTGCATAAAATTTGAAATTTTTGATTTTTTAAATATATTTTATTTCATTTAAAATGTTATTTTGGAAGATTTAAAAACAATAACTGAAGTTATAGATCATTTTCGATAACTCTTTCAGACATATTTCAAGAAAATTATTTAAAATATTTTATCGCATTTTTTTTAAAAGAACATTTATTGTAAATATTAAGTCATGTATGCGTATGTTTTATACATGCAAATTAGCGCTTATTTATGCTTAATTTAAAAAAATTTATTTAAACAAAATCCGTCAACTTACTAAAAAGTTATGAATGATTTAATCGGTCAAGCACTGTGCCGAAAAAAGCAAGTTTTAAATAAATTTAATGCAAAAAATAATTAATATCAGCTCTCCTGTTCAATAAATGGCTACATTATGTTCTACATATATTTAAAAAAAATATTAGGCAATAATATTTTTGTAGCATTTTTTCTCTGCGATCAAGTTTATATAGCGTTTTTAATTTTTTAATCAGTAAAGTGGGTGAGAAAAAAAAGTAAACTCAATTTGTTTTTACATTTTTTTTAAAGTTGTCATGCAATTATATGAAATTTTTTTCCACACATTTAATGTCTGTTTTAATGACAGTATTTTAAGACTTTAACTTTTAAAATCCGTTAAGTATTTTGGATGTAAAAAAATAATATATAAAGCCGTGTCTCTGGCATTTTTTAATGAAAATCCTTAAAATCGCGTTAAAATAATATAGTAAGAGTTTTTCAAAATTCTGAAATTTTTCATCAACTTTTGAATTTAAAATGATAAGAATCGTATTGATTTCAGACTAAATCAGCTTTTTGGTATGACTTTTTTTACGATTTTGAAATAATTTTCATACATAAATTTAGCTTGACATTTCATCTTTCCATATTTGTTTACCTCAAGAAGATCCGATAATTATTAGCGAAGTTATTAGCCTAATAAGATGGCCTAATCGATAATTTTTTATCATTTTTATAATTAAATATTCTTTTTTGGTTATTAAACTAATTAAAGGGCCCCTACAGCCTCTCCTGTCGAATTAACCCCTATATAACCACTGACATTTTTGTAGATGAGAAATGGGGCTATAACTTTGTAGTATATTGTTTTTCGATATTTTGAAATTTTTCATCATGTTTTGCATTTTGAAAAATGAAAATCGATTTGATAACGGCTTTCCGACGCCTTTTCGTATAGAATGCTTCCCCTCTCCGAAATAATTTTTACACACACTTAAAGCTTGACATTTCGTGATTCTTTTAAGACCTTAACCTAATCGATCGGACGTATAGTATAGAAGTTATGAATTTTTTAATCGAACAATATCAATTGATTTTTGTGATTTTCATAAAATAACTGTCATCTCCCACTGGTCGATGGTGGTTGACAATGAACGAAACAGGCAATTTTAATGTATTTTAATCGATTTCTTGATTGGCTTTTAATTAAGATTGTGAAGCTTCTAGAGGTCGTACAGATTCAAATGAGATATCAAAATTTTTGTCGTTAAACGGACATGCGATTTAAAGAAAAACCAAAATAATCGCGATAAGTAATTAACGAATTTATTCAAGAAGTCAATATTTACCGCTATTTCTGTCTAACGGTATTAAAAAAATCAAATTTAAATGCAATTCAATTTGAAACAATAAATTCTATAATATGTAAAAATTTCAACTTCCTACTGCTAGTGTGTAAAGAGAAAATCGAAAAAAACCGTAAAATATCGATTTGCTCATTTTTTCAAACTCAAATATCTCAGCTTAACGGCACTTTAGAAATTTGAAATTTTCCAAAAACATCAAAACCTATAAGTTCTATAAGTTCAACTCCCTAAGTGCATCCGTTAAAAAGATAAAAAATAAAAACCGTCAAAAAATGAGCTGAAAAAATTGCGTCTTTTCAAAAATTCCCCACGCCCACAAAACCACGCCCACAAAAAATTTCTGATGCATAGATAACCTTTTTTTTATCTTCTTTTGATCGCCGTGAATTTCAAATCAATCAAACAATCTCCTGATTTATTAGAATTATTTTGTCAAACATCGATTTTTGCATTTTTTAAGTTTCAAACAACTTTATTTCCGAAAATAATTTTTTTAGAATTTTTTCCTAAAATATGTCAGTCTAATTTTTAAAAAATCTATCAAATACAAAAAGAATGAAATCTCTATCTTATCCCGTTTAGAAAATAGAAAACCGACTTTAACATACATTTACCCCTATTTACCCTATTAATATTAAGAATTTCAAAAAATCCCTTCTCAGTGGAGCTCTACATATATAAGAGATTTAAAAAAAATTGTTTCTATATATATATTTATAACACACAAACCTGTAGAATGATGTGGAAAAATAATGAATGAGTGAGTGAGTGAGTGGCCAACACTTTACTTTATAATATAGTAAATAAATAATAAATAATAATAAATAATAATAATTTATAATTTATTTCTTATATAAATTTTTTTATATAAGAAAACACGTATATAAGAAAGGAATTCCTTGGATTTTTTGAGTTTCTTATATCCGTCATCTACTGTAGTTTAAATGATCATTAAAAGTTAACTTAGGATCAAAAATAACTCCTTAGTCCGAGAACATGGAGACTTTACTTAAAGGACATGAATCAAATGTATAATTAAAAACGAAAGGAACTTTTTTGCGTGTAAAAGTCATGGTTTTACACTTGTCAACATTTAAAACAAGACGATTTTTATTGCACCATTCCCTAAATATTAATAAGTCTTCCTGCAAAAGTAAACAGTCAGAGGTGGATGTAATACTTCTGAAAAGCTTAATGTCATCGGCATAAATAAGGACAGATGAATGTTGTTTGATTGAAACCAAGTCATTTATAAATAAAATATATAAAAGTGGACCTAAATGGCTGCCCTTAGGGACGCCAGAATTGACAATAAATTGATTCGGGCACTCATTACGAAATACAACCAGAATTGACAATTAATTAATTACGAAATACAACACTATAAATCCTATTTTTGAAATACAATGAGATCCAATTTAAGAAATTGTTATTAAAACCTTGATTGTTCAGTTTTAACTTTAGTGTATTATGACACAATTTGTCAAATGCCTTACTAAAATCAGTAAATACAGAATCGACTTGTCCACGTTTTTCAAAAACATCTAAACAAAAAGATGTGAAGTTTTTACAAAATTCATTCAAGTACGATCTCTTTAAAAACGAGTAAAAGACTTATTTGTAACCAATGTTTTAGTAACTCTATTTTCGTGAATATATTTCTGTTAAACCTCGATATGTGGAAATTGTAGAATCTAACGATGATTCAGCAATATTGGTACAAGTCTAAAATGTTTTATTTGCAAAATTCATTATAGAATTTTCCAAATATTGGGAATTAATTACGAAATACAACACTATAAATCCTATTTTTGAAATACAATGAGATCCAATTTAAGAAATTGTTATTAAAACCTTGATTGTTCAGTTTTAACTTTAGTGTATTATGACACAATTTGTCAAATGCCTTACTAAAATCAGTAAATACACAATCGACTTGTCCACGTTTTTCAAAAACATCTAAACAAAAAGATGTGAAGTTTTTACAAAATTCATTCAAGTACGATCTCTTTAAAAACGAGTAAAAGACTTATTTGTAACCAATGTTTTAGTAACTCTATTTTCGTGAATATATTTCTGTTAAACCTCGATATGTGGAAATTGTAGAATCTAACGATGATTCAGCAATATTGGTACAAGTCTAAAATGTTTTATTTGCAAAATTCATTATAGAATTTTCCAAATATTGGGAAAAATTGAGCTTTTTAAAGACTCATCAAAGAGAACACATAGCGGATATGACAAATACGCAACACATTTTTTTAAGATAGAGGATGGTAAACCATCAGAACCTGGACTAAAACAATCATCCAATTTCATGATACTTTGTGTAACGGTATCTTCGTTTATTTCAAAATAAATTGAATTTAAGTGAGGGAAATTTGTCTCAGAAGAAGAAGAGTAAGAAGTTTTGTCATTGTTTGTGTCTTCGAAAGCTTCTTTGAAGAAGTTTGCAAACATGTTTGCGATAACCTTAGGCTCATGACTAGTTGTTGTTGAATTTGACATAGAGTTTGGGTAGCCACTAGTTTTTCTTTTGCTATTTACAAATTTCCAGAAACTATCTGGATTAGTTTTAAGATCACATTCTATTTTAGCAATATACTTTCTTATAAAGAATTTGAATACTCTGTAAATAGTTGTTTTAGAATTAAAAATCAAGAATTAATCATTAACTCTTGTCCTGTTATATTTTACCCAGGCTTTGTTTCTTTTATTTTTTAAGTTTTTAAGATGTAAATCAAACCATGGTGGTACATTGGTGTTACCACGGGATCTTTTGATTGGAATTGTTTTGTAAAAACAGTTAAAGATTATCCCTGAGTAAAAGTAAAAGTAAAGTAAAAGTAAACATGCTCAATCACTACTAAAAACAATTGCAAACAAATGGTAGTAGTTATGTAAATTTTGGGCAAAATTTAATTTTAATACTGAGAGCAAACATAAGCGCTTCTAAAACAGTGAACACAATATGAAACGGACTTCATTTACTTGCAGAAATGCGACTTGAATGTGGCAGTGTTGCCGAAGTTTCACTTTTACGAACTCGACCTATATTATAAAAGACGTTACCATTAATATTACGATTCAAAAATAATTGATTCCAGTCAATGGTACATAATAAATTAAAGAGTTCTATAAAATTGAACTTATTAAATTAAATTCAAGTTTGTTAATAGCGTTATGAAATGGAGAAGATAGGTTTAAGTTAAGCGCAATATCTAATGCGGGATGGTGTCGATCTTCGTCTATTAGTTTCGCAAACAATTTGTTTGAAAATATTAAAGGAAACGTTTTTTTTTTTTAATTTAATTTTTTTTTTTTAAATATGCACAGTGTTCGACAGTACAAACCCAAAAATGACCCACAGTGTGTAAATGCGTGTCTCAAGTATATTCGGCACATCTTCGCAATTGTGGCTTTCGAACCATATAAAATTTATCGAAATCGGTTAAATACTTTTTGAAAAAATGGTACCACAAAATTTATTTAAGCCTATTTATACAGGGTGTCCAGTAAATAATGGATAACCTTGCAACCAGACATAGCAGGCCTTAAGACCTTTCAGAAAATAGCATACAAAAAAATATTTACGATGCGGTCTCCATGGTATAACAGTTTTTCAAAAAAAAATTAAAAATTACGTCTCTCCTCGAATTCCTTAACATTGGGACCACCAATGAATGATTTTTGTTGTTTTATTATTTTTATAATTTTTTTTGAATAACTATTCTAAGTAACAGATATTACAATTTAACCCTTCTTGCATTTTTTTTATTATAATTTTTTAAAATTAATTTTTCAATACAAAAACTACGAAATATTTTTTTTTACAAAAGTTTGACCATCTGTAAAAATATAAAAATGTATGAGACCATCAGTGGCCAATTGCTTTAAAAAGTTGCCTGTTTATTGTACTTTTCAAAACAGTACAACAAAAGGTACAGTTTACAAAAATAATTAATAACATTTGCTGTTAATCAACTCAAGGAGCTTTTCCCAATTTTCTGAAATTTAAATAAAGTCAGTGAATAGTTCATTATTAGACTAAAAAAAGTATAGTATTTCTAAATAATAAGTGGTAAAATATGTCACATGATCCAAGCAAACCTTAATTTGACTACACGCACTTCGGTCCATTTGTTGAGAAAGAAAGGTACAGACAAAATCAGTATATGACTTCTATAGGAAAAAAATAAAGAAGAAAAGGCGATAACTCTGCAGTTTTACCAACCCTAGCAATTTTGTCTATCCATGCCACCACATACGGTCTTGCGGACGTGCTTAAAAATCAGATGGTAAAACTGCAAATTTACAAAATATAAGAAACGTAAATTAAAAAGCATAGTGTTTTATGAGAAAAGCATTTTTTAAGAAATAACAGTATTAATAATTTAATAATGTACTACCTTTCAATTTAAATTAAAATAGATATTAAAATTGGGAATTCACAGTCTGGTGCAACTCAACATGTATCATTGTAAAAGAGAAAAAGTGTTACATTTTATTAAACTCCAATAACAAAGTATACTAAAGACAATCTTGCAACATTTTTATTACACATTTCTCAACCCCATTGCAACAGAAAGAGTGTACACTTTGCGCCCGTGTATTTGATGGCAAGCCAAACGCCATTATTACTGTCTGTATTAAAAGTAATAATTCGTGTGTGCATTTTTTGCAGTGTAACGTTCACGATCTACTAAAAAAATTGCAATTTTACTAGACTTATTGCACCAGATCGTAAGTACATACCTCTATTGCCTTGCATTGACTCTGATAATGATTCTAATATTTTTAATTTTTTTTTTTAATTTTAAGCAAACACGCATACAGGCATTCTTTTAATTACATAACAGCTTCCCGTGCACGGCAACAGACGCAATACCGCAATAGATGTTACTTGCTTGGATGAATCGACTTATTTTACCACTTATTATTTGCAAATATTACTTTCATTAGTCTAATAATGAACTATTCACTGACTCAATTTAAATTTCAGAAAATGGGGAAAAGCTCCTTGAGTTGATTAACAGCAAATTTCATTAATTATTTTTGTAAACTGAACTTTTTGTTGTACTGTTTTGAAAAGTAACAGGCAACTTTTTAAAGCAATTGGCCTTGATGTTCTCATACATTTTTATTTTTTTACAGAGGGTCAAACTTTTGTAAACAAAATATTTTGTAGTTTTTTTATTGAAAAATTCATTTTAAAAAATTATAATAAAAAAATGCAATAACAAGGGTTAAATTTTAATATCTGTTAATTAGAATAGTTATTCAAGAAAATTATAAAAATAAAAAAAACAACAAAAATCATTCATTGGTTGTCCTACTGTTAAGGTATTCGAGGAGAGACGTAATTTTTTAAATTTTTTTGAAAAAATGTTATACCATGGAGACCACATAGTAAATATTTTTTTGTATGCTATTTTCTGAAAGGTCTTAAGGCCTGCTAAGTCTGGTTGCAAGGTTATCCATTATTTACTGGACACAATATAGATAAAATACCGTGCTATATTATTATAAAACCCAGAAATACCTTTTACAAGTATAAGCAATACTTTGTTAGCATTAGTTAATAAGAAAATACATAAATTGTGAACTTTGTAACCCAGCTTACGAGACAATAAAGTTGATTAAATCGGAGTTTGGAAACTCCTAACTCAAGTTTCGTGCTTTCTTTGGGAAAACCCTTGACATCGACGAGCTTACCTCAGCCTTCGATAAATAAGCATCACAATATAAACATGATTAACATTATACTTCAAGATATTATTCTGTACAGTTCTTGTTCTCTTTACAGGCAGTTCTATATACTTTCGCTTTCTTTTGTTTTTTAATTACTCAACATGGAAATCCAATGTTCCGAATGTAATTCTAACTTCCAAAAGTGATTTGATTTTTTGAGGTGTTTGTCTATCCGGTTTTCATTTTAAATGTACGCAAATAAGTGAAACCACACGGGATACGCTAGAATCAAATGAAAATATTTTTCGGAAGTATGATACCTTCAAAGCATTTCTTTCCTAAGTTGCATACCAAAAATCAAAGACTTTTATCGTTTATTTGTTGAAATTAAATCTGAGTTCGATAAACTTGTGAAACGCGGACATATAACATGATATTAAGCCGCGATTGATAAAACCAACAACAATTAACAATTACAGCTCTTGAAAGAGAAACAAATTTCTCTTTCTCCGGTGCATAAAAACATCCCCTCTTCGTCTCCTGCATGTAAAAACAATATAAATAAACCTGCAATGGACAGTAAAAAACCGGTTTCCTTATCCAAACAAAACACAAAAACAATAAGCAAGCCAAATTCTTCTATGCAGAGCAATGATCTTGCTAACGCTAGTGTGATAGCTTCGACATCTAATGATGGATGTACATGTACCTTTACCTTCATCGGCAAACATCAAGAAAGGATAGAGTGATACCAAAAAACTGAATGTGTGAAAGAGCACCACCATGAAGATGAACATGTTCGTCTTCGCTATAACAACAAACATACATTTTATATTTTGTATCCCTTATTTTTTGCAGAACTCGCATGAAGATACATGTAAATCCACCATAAAGGGACTGGAATGACTGCCGCTGGTGTGACGCCTTTTTGTTCATCATCTCTGTCCGCTGGCCCTGACAGAACTGAAGGCTGTTTCACAATGGCCCTGGCCCCTGGCTACAGCCCCGTGTTGACTATCAATTTTTCAAAAATAACCTTTCAACAAAAATAAAGTAGATGTCTACAAATTTAATATAAAAATTGTTTTGATAGTGAAAAAAGTGCGCACTATACAGAACACTCTTCATTATTGAGAATTTTTTTTTGTCAATTTACAGAATTTTCAAACACAGAATTGGGAGGATAGAAAACTGTTTGTATGCCTCAATTTTTGAGATTTTTATTCAAAAAAATTTAATTAGTATGTTTTCACTGAATGAAATTGCGCAATTTTGAACTATTTTCCCGAAATTATCTTCAAAATTGCACAATTTCCCATACATTGACGAAATTTCAAAATCATCTCAAATCACCTCAATTTCAACGAAATTGACTTCCCAATTAAGTGAACAACAGGGTGGGGCAAAAGGTATGAACCGGTTTTGACCGGCTGGTGCTCGGCCTGTGGTTGTGGTAGGAAAAGGGAAGGGGTCTCGTTGTGACAGTGAAGGCTGTTTCACAATGCGACGAGAAAACGAGACGTCAGCGTGATGAGATCTCTTCGCAGTTTCTCTCTCTTAAAAAAGAATTTTAAACAGTGAAATAATACATAATCAAACATTTCGCGTCGTCTCGTCACGTCGTAAAGTTCGAAAAATTGAAAAAAAGACGCAACGTGACGACGAGAAATACTTTATTATGTGTTATTTCGTTGTTTTAAATTCGTTTTAAAGAGAGAACAACTGTGAAGAGATCTCATCACGCTGACGTCTAGTTTTCTCGTCGCATTGTGAAACAGCCTTGAGGGAGACTAGTTTTCAGTAGCAACCATGGTTTGGACGGGAGAGCATCGGATTTGGACTGCTAGGATTTCAATGGCGAGATTGAGGCAAGTGTTCCGCCAGCTCCTCGTCTCTTTGAGGAGTGACGTGGAGTGGCCAGCGCGCTCACCAGATTTGAGCATTTGTGAACTTAAGGACAGAATCAGAGAGGAAGCTGCGGCAATACCCATCGAAATGTGCAGAAGAGCGGTTGAAAACTTCAGGATTCGCCTTCAAGAGTGCATCGCTGCTGACAGCCGCCACCTACGTGATATCATCTTTAAAACTTAATGTAAAAACTAGATTCTGTGTTGAATTAAACAATATAAACATAATTTCTTTAAGTTGAATTGTTTTTGTTTGACATTCCTTGAAAACCAATTCATACCTTTTGCCCCACCCTGTATAAAGAACGACAGCTAATTTTCTGTTAACTGTTAATTTCCTTTGTTGTTGGCAAAAGTATATATGACCTGGTGTTTCGTTTTCATTACAAAAAAAATGTCGAAAAGAAAATATAAACTAAAAAAATCTTTAACGTCGACTGAAGAAGAGCTTTTTTTTAGCTCTGGGAGCAAAAAATTGGCCAGTTACGTGGAGCTCGAAAGAAAAGTAACATCTATCAAGAAATTGCAACAGCTTTAAATTGTAGAGGATCTAGCTCTTTGGGTGATGAAGTAAAAATAAATAATTTTCAATTTAGAAAATTTTGAACAAAATTCTGTATTTCTTTACATTAGTTCATTACATACATAAGTTTAGATTTGATTTCTACTGTATTCCTAAAAATTATTTATTTCATATACTCATCAAGACCAGAAGTAATTTTTAAATTTCAAATATTTTCCAGAACTTTAGATTTACAGAATTATTGTAATATACAGAATTTTGGAATACAAATATAGAATTTGCAGAACAATGGAATAGAAATATATATTTATACAGGGTTAACAATTCATTTGGAGAATTTTGGACATACAGAATTTTGGAATACAGAATAACCACCCGTTCCCTTTTAGAATTTTTTTTGACGAATAAAACTCCAGTTTTTAATCAATTCTCTTTCACCTATGTACCTACATATACAGGGTGTCCAGTAAATGATGGATAACCTTCCAACCAGACATAGCAGGCCTTAAGACCGTTCAGAAAATAGCATACAAAAAAATATTTACTGTGGTCTCCATGGTATAACCTTTTTTCGAAAAAAATTTAAAAATTACATCTCTCCTCGAATACCTTAACACTAAGGACCACCAATGAATGATTTTTGTTGTTTTTGTATTTTTATAATTTTCTTGAATAAATATACTTATAGACAGATACAAAAATTTAAAACTTGTTTTTGCATTTTTTTATTATAATTTTTTAAAAATAATTTTTCATACAAAAATTAGAAAACATTTATTTTTACAAAAGTTTGATCTGTATGAAAATAAAACTGTATGAGAACACCAGTGTCCAATTACGTTAAAAAGCTGCCTGTTTAATTTACTTTTCAAAATGGTACAACAAATGGTTTTGCCTACAACAAAATAAAATTTGATGTTAATCAACTAAAGGAGCTTTTCCCCATTTTCTAAAGTGTAAATTAAGTTACAATGAATAGGTAATTATTAGACTAATAAAAGTGATATTTGCAAATAATGAGTGGTAAAATTTGTCACATGATCCAAGCGAGCCTTAATTTGACTATCTACGCGCACCTCGGTCTGTTAGTTGAGAAAGAAATGTACAGACAAAATCAGTATAGGAAAAAAATAAAGAAGAAAAGGCGATAACTCTGCAGTTTTACCAACCTCGACAAATTTTGTCTATCCCTGCCACCACATACATCTCTTGCGGACGTGCTTGAAAATTTTCTAAATAAGAAACGTAAATTAAAAAGCCTAGTGTTTTATGAGAAAAGCGGTTTTTAAGAAATAACAATATTAATAATTAAATAATGTATTACCTTTCAATTTAAATTAAAATAGATATTCAAATAGGGAATTTACAGTCTGGTGCAACTCGACCAATATCATTGTAAAAGTGCAAAAGTGTTGCATTTTATTATACTTCAATATCAAAATATACTGAAGACGATCTTACAACACTTTTGCACTTTTATTATACCCGTGCGCCCGTGTATTTTATGGCAAGCCAAACGCTATTATTACTGTCAGTATTAAAAGTAATAATTCGTGTGTGCATTTTTTGCAGTGTAACGTTCACGATCTACTAAAAAAATTGCAATTTTACTAGAATTATCGCACCGGATCGTAAATACCTCTGTTATCTTGCATTGACTCTAATACTTAATTTTTAATATTTTTTTTAATTTTAAGCAAACGCCCATATAGGCGTTCTTTTAATTGCATTACAGCTTCCCGAACACGGCAACCGAGGCAATACCGCAATAGATGTTACTTGCTTGCATCAATCGACTTATTTTACCACTTATTATTTACAAATACTACTGTTATTAGTCTAATAATTAACTATATTCACTGTAATTTAATTTAAATGTCCGGAAATGGGGAAAAGCTCTTTTCGTTGATTAAGAGCAAATTTTATTAGGCAAAACCATTTGTTGTACCATTTTGAAAAGTACATTAAACAGGCAACTTTTTAACGTAATTGGACACTGATGTTCTTGTACATTTTTATTTTCTTACAGATGGTTAAACTTTTGTAAAAATAAATATTTTCTAATTTTTGTATGAAAAATTATTTAAAAAAAATTATAATAAAAAAAAGCAACAAAAGGTGTTAAATTTTAGTATCTGTCTATAAGAATAATTATTCAAAAAAATTATAAAAATAAAAAAACAACAAAAATCATTCATTGGTGGTCCTAGTGCTAAGGTATTAGAGGAGAGACGTAATTTTTGAATTTTTTTTTGAAAAAAAGTTATACCCTAGAGACCACATGGTAAATTTTTTTTTGTATGCTATTTTCTGAAAGGTCTTAAGGCCTGCTATGTCTGGTTGCAAGGTTATCCATTATTTACTGGACACCCTGTTTTATACAGGGTTGGACACAATTTTAAAATATTAACTGGTTAGTTATAATAAGTAAACATTTTGGCCATAAGAGCGGGCTACCATTATTTAGCCAAAAGCCGATGCTGCCGGTGTTCTCATAAAAGTTTTTTATTTTTAATATACCTACATAGGTACGTAAATGTTCATATTATGTTATTGATGAGAAAGAAATTAATAAATAATGCTGTTATTTTTGCAAGGTTTTCGGTAGTAGTTTTACCAGAAAAAATCAAAATCTGTAATCAGAATACAATTTTGATGCAATATGAAACTTTGGGCCCAATTTTCAAAATAAATTGAATTTTATTATTTCAATGATTGCAACATCAAACCAATTATCATTGTAATTTCTGTAGAAAGGTTGGGCCAGTATTTTTGCTAACCAAATATAACAATATTAAACCACGAGCTTTTTTTTGGCATCAAAATAATAACAGTTTTTGCCTTTAAAACTTCCTTAAACTAATAACTAAAATTTCAAATGATGAGTTTTCATTGAAAACGTAAATGTTCGAAAAAACAATAATCGAAAATGTTAACCGTGTATTTTGAACAGTTCTTCATTTGTATTCCAAAATAAAGGCTGACTCAGTTATTATTTTTTGCCAAAAAAAATCATTATGTCCAAACATTCCACATAAAATGACTTTTATTGCGTCAATGATAAGGTAGTACAATCATTGAAATATTGAAAATCAATGCACATAATATATAAATACCTTACCTACCTATATAATATTATGGAAAGTTGGACCCAAATAATTTTTTTTCCAAAAAAATAATGATTTTTTAAAGTTTCCCAAGAATTTTATTAAAAAATTTAAAGAATTTCAATAAAAGCTATAACTGGCATTACTGTATTGTTTTTATACTGAGAATTGTAGAGATAAAACATAGTTGAACGGAAGTGCGGAAAGTAAAACACAAACATTTGAATTTTGTATGAATCTGACGTTTTTTCCAATAGCACCTAATAGTTTTCTATCGTGCGCTGCAACAATGCGTGAAACAAAATACCATTATTACATCGTCATCACATGTCATGTCACACAAATAAACCTCCACCTACACGCATTGTATTATGTAATCTTCTTATTTATCATACATCATCAAAATTCAAAAAAATACCCATCTCCTTATACGAAAAAAATATAAGAATGACTTAAGGCCTCGTCAAACAGAACGCGGGCCGACGGGACGGTCAATACTTCAACATGGAAGGAAAGAACGCGGCGGGCAAATTTAGTTTGTAATTTCTTACAAAGACCGCCGGACCGCGCTCTGTTTGACACGGCCTTTACTAATGTCCATTATTTTCATTCATCACATTCGATGCCATACGCACACTATCAACTTCCGAGGTTCCTCCTCATCTCTTCTTTTCAACAACAACCTGTTTTGAAAACCAATTATGCAAACAAATCCCCACTTGCTTTACCTACTCCTACATACATGCCATTAACATAGGTACTTTTTTTTATATATTTACAGTCTTATTAATAAACCCATTCCAAAGTATGTCTAACTTTAGACAGCTGTCCAACTCCAAAATCGTATTAATAAACATTTCCATCGGTTGTCTAACTTAGACACCGAAATTGGTTGTCCAAACCTATTCTAAAGTCGGCACGTTCAATGAACAACCTATCCGGATAGGTTTGTGTTGTTGTAATCCCATAGGAAAATTCAGCTGATGAACCAAACAGCTGTTGTCAAAAACAAATCTAAAGCTATCCTAAAATTTTCGGGATACTAAACTATCCTATGCGCAATTTGAGGAACAGCTGATTACACCTGACTTTTGGTTTTCGGGTGTTGCTTGAGTAGTTGTTTGATTTTATTTTTTGTTGTTTGTTTTTGGCTTTAAACATAAAAATACCTATACAAATTGTTGCAAAAATAAACAAAATGAAGATATCTGTTAATTGGATGGATACAACATACGTTTTTGAAGACACAACAGAGATCTGGGAAAAAATAATTTCTGGTACATACTTAAACTTTTGTCAGCTGTTTTGATTTTTGATAGGTAACCTATCTGGTTCGTTCGAAAACATATCCGATACTAAAGTATCTCAGATAGCCTATCTGAGTACCCCCCGAACGCGGCCAATGAAAGAAATGTTGGTTGAACGTAGCCAAAAAGTCGGTTAAATTAATTAATTCACTCGAGAATGAATTAATCCAGGTATGTAACGGGAAATATGAGGTCGTATTTAGACAGCTGCTGGAATGTGATTATTAATAATGGCCGCCGCGTTCGGGGGGCAAGCCAAACCTATCCGGATAGGTTTGTGTTGTTGTAATCCTTTGTTGAAAAACTTCTAATGTCAGCTGATGCAACAACAACTCAAGGTATCTGAAAATTTTTGGGATAGGTGGATAGCCTATCTCACTACCACCCGAACGCAAGCAATGAGTTGTCCAACTATTTAGACAGTGGCTAGCTGGACAACTGTCCAAGAGTGTTCTAAGAAAATCTAATTAATACGACTGTTAAGTGTTCATGTTTAGGTCATCTTCGAAAGAAACCATCTTGTGCCAAATGCGTTATCATGAAAAAACGATATTTATATGAAAAAAGGCTCTTATAAAAAGTTATATTTATAATTTAAATATAACTTTTTATAAGAGTAACGTTTTTACTAATTTTTTTTATTCAATCAACTTAAGAAAACGTAAATACCATAATGCGAAAGTAGCGTTGTATTTTTATCTTAACTAGAGGTAAAAAAACGCACTCGAAAACGAGAAACTTCAATCATTTTCAAAATATGATTATTCAAAAAGTTCACATAAATATTTAATTCTTTTTAATATGAATCAAAGATCTAATTACTACCTTTGAAACAATGTAAATAGAAAATGGTTTTTCTACTTCAATTTTTATGTAACTTGGAATCTGCTGAACAGTTTTGCGTAATTTTGCGAAATTAATCACCTAAATATTAAAAAAAAAAACACAAGAAATGAACAAAAATTAAAACAGCAGATAATGAGTGAGTTTCATTATTCATTCCGGTATGTCCAGAATATTCGGAATACCAGTTTTGCGTTTCTTTATTCCACGAAATATTCCGGATAAACTATTTTGTTGTTTCTTTATTCATTCCCCGGAATGTATTCTTTTTATTCCATGTGAAGTGTGGAATAAAGAACAGAAAAGAATACTGGGAGCGTTCAGTATAATTGGTGTTCTTAAACTCAATTATGGCAGATTCACATTGGTGTTAATTATTTAAAAACAGCATCAAACGCTAATAAGCAAACCAGACTATAAATTTTATGCATTTAATGTAAAATTTACTAAACCTTTGACTTTGAGAATACAAAAATATCCAAAATAAAAACATTTATTTCTGCAATTGTTTTGACAGTTCACCGAACAACTGAATTGCCATTCTTTTTGTTCTAGTTTTGTTTCTTTATTCATTCCATTCTGGATATTCTGGATAAACATTTTGTCTTTTCCATCCATTCTGTTCCATATCCGGAATAAATAAAGAAACACACTCAATATGGTTTAAAGTAAAAATGCCATTATTGGATACCCAATTAAAATTTGTATAATACGTTAAATTAATACTTCAAAAACAGGGCAACAATACGTGCGATTTCTTGTTTTTTTCCGAAATTATGGACAAAAGGCCTCTTAATACTCAGACATACTTATTTGGGGAGCTCAGATGATGCACATGCAAAGGTGGAAGAGTACTAATGCCAATAATTTTACTCATTCACAAAATTCTAAAGCTCATCTTTGGGTTTATTGCAACATGTATTTGAGTAGCTCCTCCCAAAATACTCCAGACGATATGGTTCTTTTCAACTGGTGTGGAAGATTATTCCACAACAGAGTTGCACTAACAAAATAAGATCGCTCTCTTATTGTATGTGTAAATCTTGGTATTACTAATTTCAAGACTCTAGGCGATTGCAAAAAAGTGAGATTTTCAAACAAATACTCAGGAATTTTTTATGAATTATATGATGAAAATTAAGAATTGATCTGAACTCGTAATATTCATCAAGGCTCATTCTTAGTAAAGACGTTTTATGCCTTGAAACACTCACGTGTCTTGGTATACTGTAAATGTACCGCATGCAATCATTAAACGCGACATTTATTCTATGTTTACTTTCAAAGTCTAAGCAAGGGTAAGCTACACAATTGTAAGAAAAGAATGGCATCAATAAGGTCTTGACTAGATGTGCTTTCATTTTCGGAAGCAATAAGCTCGATGATGATCACTGTAGAACTTTCTAATTGTATCTGATGTTGCATCACAACAACTCAGTTTCTTACTAATCATGAATCCTAAGTATTTAACCTGTTCAACATAAGGTAAAATAATGCCATTAAGATTAAGAGAGGGACAATCTTGTTAAGATAGTTCACACTTCTAGCGAAAATATGAACAAACCTTTTCTGTAGCAAATTTAATTTACTTTCATTTTGTGTTGTACACTTTTCTTAAACGCTTGGTTTTCGAAATATGTATACGAAATAGTACAAAAAGGGATTTTTACCCCCCTCTCCTGGCTAAAGCTCGCGGGCCTGGGCTGGAGACTTTTAGTATGTTGTACCTGGGGGTTACCCCTATCACTTAAAAAAATAATCCAGACTACATGATTTTTTTAACTTATTTTTTATTCGTAACAACATTGACCATGTACAAATTACTCTACAGAAATAATTTTCTAAAAAAAATTGTAGCTTTCATAATTTTCAATTTTCTCTTAAACTAAAAGACTTATAGCCATCTAGTTTTCAGTGTTCACCTAAGGATTAAAAGCAGTATCAAACACTAAACGAAAATCTAGTACTTTGTGACAAAAAATTTTGAAAAAATATTATCATAAGTTAACTTTTTTTTTTTTAATTTTTGATTTAAAGTCAATTTTTTTTCAAAAACTTTCAACTAAAATTACTTGCTTTAGCAGTGGAATAATAAAATAAGTTTTTGCATTTTCAAAAAGCTATAGTAGAGCATTGTAGATGTTTCCGTTGTTTTTAAATGATTATTTATGCACTTTGATCCAATTTTTTCAGAAAATGATCCCTCCCGTATAAGTAGGGGCAACTAGACCCCCCTCCTTAGCAAGTTTTTTTTTAATATATCTCTTTAAACTATTTCACAAAATATTGGTGAATTACTTGGAAATACATTGCATACTTCTTACCTTTGAAGATATTTTAACTTTCGCCACCTTCATTAACCCCATACCTTCTTTCTCATCAAGTCAATGGAATTATCATGAATCGATACGTATTTACCTTTTCTATAATTTCAGGGTTAATTCATCAAAAAACGTTAAATTTTTAACGCATTAACATGGTTTTTTAGATTTTCTGACATTTGTACCCCCATATCTCTCTTAGTATTGCTTCTAGCAAAAATATGACTAAAACCTAACTTGAAGAAAATTCAATTTACTTTCATATTGTAGTGTAAACTTTTCCGCTAATACTCTTGGTTTTCAAAATATTTACGAAATAGTAAAAAAGAGGACCTTTACCCCCCCCCCCTCCTGTCTAAAGCTCGCGGGCTTGGGCTGGGGACTTTTAGTATGTTGTACCTGGGGGTCACCCCTACCACTTAAAAAAATAATCCAGACTACACGATTTATTTCATTCATTTTTCCTTCGTTGACTGGACTATTGTTGTAGATAGAACTTTACCCTCGATTTCTTGTTTGAGAATACATAGCGGGGTCTGGACTATTGAAACCGCCTGTACTAGGTCAAGTGTTGAACCAGTTCTTGCCAGTTCATCAGCACTTTCATTGCCTGGAACACCACTGTGGCCAGGAACCCAACAGAGCCTTACGTTTTGCTGTGTGCCAAGAACCCTGAGCTCTTCGCGACAGCAATTTACAAGCTTCGATTTGATTTCAATGACAGATATAGCTTTTATTGCTGCTTGGTCTTCGAAAGCCTGATTGCAATTTTGAAAGCTTATTTAATCTATCGAAGTTTTTTTTTGTTGAGCGAGAATTTTTTCAAACACTCTTGAGAGAAGCGCTAGTATACTGATGGGTCTAAACTGTGAAGGATTTGTATGTTTTCATTTTTTTGGAATCGGAATGATTTTCGCATATTTTCGTTTCTCGGAAATTAGATTTAACCGCGCGAATCGCAAGTTCAACTTCAAAATTGTTAACACACCTGAATGCGAAGCATTCTGTGGCGTAAATACTACCAAAAAGGATTGGCCGCGTTCGGGGGGCAAGCCAAACCTATCCGGATAGGTTTGTGTTGTTGTAATCCCATAGGAAAATTCAGCTGATGAACCAAACAGCTGTTGTCAAAAACAAATCTAAAGCTATCCTAAAATTTTCGGGATACTAAACTATCCTATGGGCAATTTGAGGAACAGCTGATTACAGCTGACTTTTGGTTTTCGGGTGACGCTTGAGTAGTTGTTTGTTTTTATTTTTTGTTGTTTGTTTTTGACTTTTAAACATAAAAATACATATACATATACAAATTGTTGCAAAAATAAACAAAATGAAGATATCTGTCAATTGGAAGGACACAACATACGATTTTGAAGACACAGCAGAGATCTGGGAAAAAATAATTTTTGGTACTTATTTGAACTTTTTTTAGCTGTTTTGATTTTTGATAGGTAACCTATCCGGTTCGTTCGAAAACATATCCGATACTTAAGTATCTCAGATAGCCTATCTGTGTACCCCCCGAACGCGGCCATTGGTAGAGCAACGGATGAATTCGGAACAAGAACCGAAGCCATTTCAATGGGACTGTAAGTACATTTAGGTCTTTCATTTCCAGCCACACCTACATTGTTTAGGTTTTTCCAGATGGTTTTTGCGTTTAACTTTGGATCAAGACGTTTAAGAAAATACGAGAGCAACGAATCAGAGATGTTACTTTATTCCGAGCATAAATGTACCTACTAACATCTGAACTTTCTGAAAAAACGTTCTCTTTCTTGAATCAGTACTTTAATTTGACGAGTAAAACATGGAAAATTTTGAGGCTTCAAGACTTTTTTTATAACAGGAACATAGATTTGTTAAAGTTCTGCAATTATATCTAATATGATAAAAGCTTTCGAGTCAATATTTGCAACATTGCAGTTGCCGATATTACTTAATCCAAATCTTGCGTTGTTTTGTTGAAGATTTAATAAATCAATTTGGCTAACTGATCTAAAACTGAATGTTTTTACATAGCTCCTTCTAATATTAAACTTTAATGAACAATAAATAAGGTCATGGATAAAATCCGACGAAAGTTTCAACTGATCGTTACCAATAACCTGATGCAATAAATTTGTTAAAAACATGTCTATTAAAGTCGGATTACTTATAAATAAATAAATAAATAAATTTGATGGCACAACAGCTCATGAAGAACTAGGGCCTAGTGACTCACAACTCTCAACCATTCCTGTGTGCGTGTCTGCAGGAATGGAGGGGACCTACAGTTTATTGCCGAATCCGAACGGCTAACGAGCGGCACTTTTCTGTGACAGGAGATACTCTTGGAGGATTTGTCAATTCCTCGCAAGAGGCAGGAGCCGTTTTTTTTTTTCTTTTAAATAAATAGGTGGCGAGGCTGGGGATCGAACCTTAGACCTCTGGCATGACAGTCCATCGCACTAACCATCACGCCACGGCTACTACTTGTTGACTGAAAAACAAGTCGGCCATTGTTTGTTTATTGCAAAGAGACCAAATTTGTCACAAATATACTTATCAATTGTGTAGTTCCATTTTTCTCCAAAAAGTTTACATTAAAGTCGCCACCTATCAGAATGCTACTATAAGTTGAACAAAGTCTGGTCAATGTATCTTCAAACTCTTTTAAATTTTCTTCCCTGAAATTACATGGTGGACTATATACAGTTACTAACAAACATTTTTCAAACTCGTTTTTAACTTCAATACAAAGAAATTTTGTTTGCAAATTATCTTTAATAAACATACAGACACAGATATACACAGATATACACATTATTTATTGATATTAAATTTTGTGTTGCAAATACTGCAAGGGAAACGTTTGCTTAACAACACTGATCCAAACAAGACTAAGATTAAATTTTGGTTTTTGATTTTCGGGTGTTTGGTTCACTAGATGGTAAAATTTCTGATCTTGAGTCCCCAATACCAATCACTTATACCGGCCTCGGGTAGGTACAGTAAAACCCGGATAAGTGCCTATCGAACAAGTGCCTAACCCGCATAAGTACCTTTTATTTTTTCATATAAAATTCATCTCATAAGTACCTTTCGCTTAACTATCTTCCCCGCCTTTTATTTTGTGTACTTTTACTGAAATTTACCTGAAAAAAAAATCTTGTACACAATTGAAATCAGTGGAAATAGAGGAAAGCTTCTTTTCTAGCGCTTCTTTTTAAAAGGTTACCGATACTAGTCAGTTGATGTATTATTTCTTATTTTTTAAATAACATTAAACGTGTTTTTGTTTTCAATTTTTTATTTTTGTAAATATAGAGATAAGTGCTTATGCGCACTTATTCAGGTTTTTTATAACTGTCCAACCCGCATAAGAACCTCTCAAAGCGAGGCATTTATGGTGAGGCATTTATCCGGGTTCTATTGTACCAACTTCGACTCACATTTATGTTTATGTTTTTATTTTTGCAAATAAAAAGCACAGCAATAAAGTGCTTTGCACATGAGACACTACCAGCGAACGAAACGTATTTTGACATTTCATTCGCATAAGTGGTCGCTGACAATTGCGAATTGTTATCAAACATAAGCAAGAAAAATGAGAGTTTGAGGTTAAATTCGAGCGAATTTTCTATTCGCTAGTTTGAGGAATGCTTCCTGCTGTTGTGGATTGCGAATTGATGTTTAAAAATTCGCAGAAGATAAGTATAGTCGCGAAAATAATATTAAAATAAAAAATTTTCTAATTTAAACTAATTTTACGCATTACGCTGTGTTTTCTATTTAACGTAAATTTGTTAATTGTTTCAGTTATTTACTTTGTCCAAAAGAAAAAAAGAAAAATTCTATAAGCAGTGGAAATATGTGCAAAGCAAAGTACAAATAAATCAATAAGGTCAATACCTACTTACCACGGGAGTTAGGAAAGTTGTATTCAAAAACATTTTTAAAATAAAAAATCCTGGTTGAAATGGCGGATTTTCGTGGCGTACTGAACTATAGAAAAGTTGATTTGCTGCTGCAAAAGGCAAACCAGTGTTTTTTAGAATTCTTGTATTATCTTGTCTGTATTTTTCCTTCTCCAAGATGTAAATTGATTTACAAAGCGACATTGATCCCATCCAATAGTTGTTGCCGTAAAAAAATCCGGAAGTATAATGCCCAGACGCGTCATCCACTGAAAAAAAAATTACGATAATATATTTAATGTTAAGCAAACAGTTTCATTTTCATTGAATGAATAAATAAAAGGAGAGCATAAAAATTAAACACAAGCAAGGAAGCAAGCATTATGTAGGTAGGTCGTATAATACAACAGAGAAAATCAAAGGAAATCATTTGCTTTATTCGTGCATTGTCAAAAATATGTGTTTCTGCTCACTTTTTAGAAAATTTGGACCAATTTTCATAATATTTACTTGTTGAAATTTGCTTCATTTTAAGTAAAGTAATGGAAATAAAAAAAACGTGCCATATTACAATTTTTCGTGGAAATTATTGTGTCAAAAAAGCACGATCGTGTCACTTCGGCAACGCTGTTCTGAAATTTTTCATTTCGTAGTCGTTTTGTTGTGTAAATAAAGTCAACTTAGCAGCAATGTTGCCGCTGTGCGACTTTAGTCTCATTTTGACCCCTTTTTGAGCTTCATGCGACCATGAGACGACTTTTTGGAAAACTGAACCTTTTTCTAGAAAATTACTTGGACTATAGATTTATTGTTTTCCTTTTTGTAAAAAAAAAACATTTTTTGTTTCACTTTGGTATTCGTCACACAGAGATCAATTACCTAGTTATTTCGTCTAAGAGTAATGAATTTTCGGCGAAAAATCAATTCGCTAACCGAAATACGAAATTGCAGGCCATATCGTAAGCGAATGTTCAATTCGCTAACCATAACAAGGCACTTTATTTTTTAAATGAAAAAAAAAAAGTTATAGTAAAATATAGTAAAATGCAGTAGGACATATGTACATACGTAATTACGTACATATCGTCGTCGTTCTATGAAAACTCCCTAAGTCCATTTTTATCAAAAATGAGATAAGTACGCCAAGTCTATGCAAATGACAAAATCTATGTTCTATCAAAACTCCCTAAGCTCAACGTTCCTCTATTATCGAACTATAAAGAATTAAAACTCCCGAAAATACCTTGATTCACGGTTACCGATCGCCAAAATGCATGAGCTGTACCAAAATGAAAAAGTAGTTAGTCTGACTTCTTATAAAAGGATTTTCGGTAAGGAGTACAACTTGTCATTTTTCAAGCCCAAAAAAGATCAATGTGCTGTTTGTGCAGAATATATTTCTGCAAATAATGAAAGGAAGCTAGATTTAGAAGCTGAATATTCTATGCACAAAGAACGAGAAAAAGAAGATCTTTTCAACAAAACTATTAACAAGGAACTAGCTAGCCGGGATCAGTCATTTGTAACTGTCACTTTTGATCTTCAAAGCGTGTTACAAATTCCGTGTAGTGACGTTTCACCTATATGTATTATAGACGAAAGCTCTGCTGTTATAATCAGACGATTTATGAAGGTGCTCCACCTAACAATGCGTATTGCTATACTTGGTCGGTACAACATTAAGCACGCTTAGAAATGAACCACTGCCAATATCGTCCCAAAAAAAGGGACCTATTGCGTTTATGTGAAAAAAACATAATTCCCGAAGAATTTCATGGATGGTAGAAATCGATTCCTGTATCTAAGCTTCCGTTAACAGACCGGATTCCCGAGGCAGCATTAGAAAGCAGCAGTGATGTCGAAGAATAAAAATTTCGGAGAAAGGCATTTTAAGGGCAATCGGTTCGTTTTTGTAGAAATTCGTAGTCTTGGACAGTACACGAACAAAGCTATAATTTATACCTATCTGTCAAGCCATTTACATCTTTTTCACACACATAAAATCTACCTGTCTCACTGGATGCGCCATTCATTAAAAATCCAATGTAAACAGGCATTATGAACATGAATATTCACCGAAGTTAATTTAACATGTCAACTGTCAATTGAAAATACTCAACCCAAAAATTTCTCGGAAATTGCCTAGAGCAACTTTACTTGCTCTATGTTGCCGGCAACACCGGGCAACTAAAAATTTCCTCGTGAGTGATAGGCCTAAGTTTCTAACGAGTATACCTTCTAAATATTTATTGGCAGCACTTCAGTACCTAATGCCATTACCCGAAGTGTCATCTTCTAATGACATTTCAGGTGTCCCGTCAGATTCCTAGTAAATTTTTTACCCCAAACGCCAACGTCCTAAAAGAAGTATAACTTCAAAAATTTTTTCCACAAGGAAAAAACTGTATACCACAAGCGATAAAAGGCACTAAGCGTTTAAGTTGTTTGTGACTTATGTTTTAAGTCATCAAATGGAAACCTAATAATCTTGCCTGTAAAAAGAAAACCTTCGAACTGCAACTATAAAGTGCTTGTTACAAACGATATTTATTTTCTACCCAAAAAATTAATTTTTTAACTACAAGCACGAATACTGTTTGTGACAAATAACCTGCAATTCAAGGATAATTTTTGTCCTTGCTTTTGTTATTTTCTTCCATTATAGGAGTTTTGAAGCTGCCTCTTTTTATTCTGAAATGTATACAATTTTATTTTAATTGAAAAAAAACTTATATTTTACTTACTTGATTATTCTGAGATTTAAACCTGGGACCTTCCACATACCAGCCGACTACGCTACGATTATGCCAGCTCGCAATACGAAAAGCCGATGTCAAAACTTAATCACATTATACTTTATATTTTCGTCTGTGTGATACACAAATCTGTTGGGCATAATTTACAATATTGTTCGTAACAAACAGCTTATGACCTTCCAACAAGAGTAATTAATATTTAAGCTGTATATTTTTATTATTCGTTAACAATACTTTTATCTTCGTTGAATACAGTGAAAAACCGTACTCACAAGCTATTTTTTTAAGTTATATAGAACAAAAGCTAAAAGATCTTTACTGAAATAGTCAAATCTTACTGACCATTAATAAATATTGGTAGTGAATGATTTCTGGTTGAGTTAAACACTATGAAAAACATATCGCTTATCACAAGGATATTTTTTGGAGAGTGTATGAACAACCCAATTTGTTCCCTTAATTGGTTTTTACGATTTTGATCATTCGGTACATGAAAACGGTTCAATGGATTTATTTGAAATTTGACAGAAATATTGGTGGTCTATAGTTCTTTAAAGTGTTTTACCAAATTAAGTCCTAAAGTCAATATTTACAAAAAGTCTTTTAAAATCGTTTTTCTGACCTTTTCTGAATGTAACGATGAGGAGCCAAAAAAAATAATCGTTATAAAGTTTTGAAAAAATCTTGTAGAATATTAATTCCAGTTTTTAAAACTACCCTTAAATTTTTCATGTCCTTATTGTTTGCGAAGATATTGGTAGTCAAATTCAAAAGTCTGTTTTCTTATTCAAAGCCAGATATTCTTTTGAAAAAAAATAATAAACAAGTTATCGAAAAAAACATTAAATTGGCTCAAAAAAAATTTTAAAGAAAATGACAACGTTCAAAAAAAGAAATAAAATTTATGGGTCGTGCTGCTTCTTATTATTGCGCAATAACGGTAACTTAAAAAAATCATTTGCGAAAATTTCTCAATTCAAAAAGTTTAAAGCTTTAGAATGCTTTTTGTTTCATCTCAATACGACCACTTTTCACAGAGACACAGCTCTACTAGCCATTGAAAGCGATATCCTGGAGAAAATGTACCTAAAATAAATGCGTTTACTAATAATCCGAAAACATTTAATATTTAAATGTTTTTGAATTACGTTTCCTGGCAGGAAATAAATAATTTCTGTATTGTTTTTATAATCACAAAAAATCTATGAAATAAACTGAATTATTACATACCTAATGTGATATTGTTTTAATAAATGCAGAGATATTTTAAATTGTTGTTGGTATACCTAAACACTTCCTACCAATACACTACCTATTCAATTTTCCCAAAAACTAAAAGACGTTTCAGCATACGGTTTTTAGTGTTTCACTAGAATTAAGAAATTAATAGGAGTATCGAATATTTTAAACAAAAATAATACTAAAAAATGTAAAATTTAAAAAAAAAAAAATAGTTTGAACACATTTTTTTTCATTATTTTTTTTTTTCAAAATTTTAAATTTGAAAATCAATTTTTCAAAAATTATTCTCTAAAAAAATTTGCATTAAAAACAAAATAAATCAACGGGCTTCTAGCTCTAAAAAAAAGTATAGAATGGTATTGTAAGCGTTTTTTTTTAATGATTATTTTTCTATTTCAAGTCGATTTTTTAGAAAATTGCCCGTCTTGTCTAAACGGGAGACGGACGGGCATTTTTACCCTGAGCCTGCGAGAAAACAGCAAAGATATAATGTTGATTGAGAAAGATGTTTACATACAATTGGATCCGGCATAAAGACTGGAAAACGGAAAAAGTTAAATCCCTTGAATACGCCAAGTGAACCATCAAGGTGATTAAGAAAACTATTAACATAAGCGCCTGACAGGCAAGTTAACATACCTTTTTGCAATTTGGGGCATCAATTCTGTTTGAACTGAAGAGTTATATTGGTATAATGCTGAGGTCGAATTTATGATTTATTTTTTGCCAAATCAATTTTATCTCAAAATGAAAAAGCAAGGTTTGCCTTGTAAAGCTAAATTTATAAATAATTTTCAATTCTAACTTAAGTGTTTCTTTTCTTTTTATTCAAAATAAAAACTATTTATGGTGCTAGATACCAGAGTTGTAAAAACTGCTGTCTTTTCGGTACTGCAGTTAATTGACTAAAAAGACTAATTTCATTAAGTCTTATAACTTACAAAAATACTTTAACTAAAATCGAGCAGTCAGTACTAATATTCCGACGGTGCAGTCAAAAAAAAAAAAGTTAATTAACTTTAACTGCCTTTAGTCTTTTTAGTCAGTAAAAAGTCTTTGTACTGCGATGATTTTACTTTAAGTCAGCAAGTTTTTTAACTACAGTCAATTAACTGTAGGTTAGGTTAGGTTAGGTACTTTCAAAAGAACAGGATGGAATAAAAAGAAAAGAAATTTAAAAGAAAACAAAGTTAAAAAAAACTTACATTTAATTGGCTGTAGTTAAAAGACTTGCTGACTAAAAGTAAAATCATTGCAGTACAAATACTTTTCACTGACTAAAAAGACTAAAAGCAGTTAAAAAGTACTGCAGTTAATTAACTTAAAGTTAATAAATAAATAAACTTAAAGTTAATTAACTTTTTTGTAACTGCACAGTCAGAATGTTAGTACTGACTGTTGACTGCTTGTTTCGCAGTTAAAGTACTTATTTACAGTATTAACTTACATTCAATAGGTGTTAAGTAAATCTCAGACCTGAACGACGACATCATAAATTATTAAAAATTGCTTTTATCTGGCAACGCTTAACGTGCCTATATGTATTGATGAGATACAATTTATGAAAGTAAAAGTAGTGTTCAAACAGTTTTTGTACAAGACAGAAGTCTTTTCTTGAATATAAAAGTAAAAAGTCGTTTTAATAAAGAAATATTTAAGTTATCTAGTTCTTTTATTAATAATATAAGAAAAAAGATAACATTGTTGGTCCTTCGAGACAAATTAAACCAGTTTTTTTGTGGAAAAGCAGAAACCAGTGGCTATAAAATGAGTCTGCCAGAAAATTCTCTGCGACGCAGTACCAGACAGACGAAAGGAAATCCGCCAGCTCGCTTTGGATTCACACAGAGTGATTTTGGCGATGAATCTGTTGCACAGGGAAGCGCGGAATTGACAAAAGTTCGAAGAAAGTTAAAAGAAACACAGCTACGGCTTGAATTAACTTTGCTTCAGAATCAAGAAGCCGATTTAGTTTCAGATAGCTTGGGTGCCGGCAGACAGGAATCCGTTGAAAATTTAAACTCAGCCCATAGCAGTGTGTGTGACGACGCAGCTCCTTCAAAAGTATGTGTGCCCCATGACGATGGCACATACATCCCACGACGTGATGAATTATGTACTTCTGAGAGACAAAACACACACAGGCGTATGGTGCGTAGTCTGTCGCACTTACCATTACTGCCAAACAAGAAGTTCATGGAGGGAGACAGACGGCTAGAACGTGAAACGAATGTTTATCAGTGGCTTCAGTTCAACAAAGCCACCCATAGTACACCACTTGACAAAATAGACAGAGACATTCCTGTTTATAGATGTAAACAAACAGATTGTTTGCCTGTTCTCTCTGAAAAAATTGCATTGTTAGAGGAAGAAGTAAGAAGTAAGAATGCAAACTGCAACAAAAAGAAGCAGACCTTCTAGATGCAAAAATCTTCGGGGACAGAGAAGATAGAAAGATAAATAATCAGCATCTGGACATAATGAACACTTTTGTTGCTCGACAGACAAAGATGGATTTGCCGAAGTTCAATGGCAATCCAGAGGATTGGCCCCTATTTAGTAGTGAGTATTTCAGAACCTCAGAGTTGGGTAGATTTACCGGCCTGGAGAATGTGACACGACTAAGATCGGCTCTTAAAGACGATGCATTGGATGCAGTGAAATCCCTCCTCATCCTTCCAGACAGCTCAGAGAAGGTTATGCAGATTCTAGAACGACGATTCGGACGACCTGGCTATATAATTAAATCCTTAATAAGTAAGGCGAAAACAATTGTGGCACCACGAGAAGACAATCCTTTGTCAATCGTGAAGTTTGCCACTTGCGTGGAAAATCTGACAATTATGCTAGAACTGTTGGGACGAGCTGAGCATCCTGAGCTGCTGGAGGAATTGGAGCGAAAACTGTCTCCAATCTTCAGTATCCTGTGGTCAGAGCACATTGTTGAAAAAGAAATTGTGGACCTGGGCGTTTTCTCTGATTGGTTAGAGAAAAAATCCCATGCTGCTAGCCTTCGAACAACCCTGTTCCAATTTCAACCACCACCACTTCAGAAAACAGAAGTCAAACGAACAAAGGGAAAGGTCAACGCAACATCCATCGAGAGAGCAAGCGACGAAACTCCGAAGTGCAACATTTGTAAATCCAATTGCAAGTCTCTAGATGTATGCAAACATTTTCTTGAGATGAGCATTGATGAAAGATGGCAAAACGTAAGAAAATTGTCTCTTTGTTTCGCACAGAGATCAGAAATAACTGTTGACCTTTATTTTCAATTGGTTTCTCTCTGAGAGTTACCACATTTCTTTAAGAAGATTTCGGTTACGGTTTGAGATTTATTTATTGAAAAACAAAATATCGGTTATCGGTTGAGATTTATTTTTTATTTTTTAAAATATCTCTCAATGGTTGAGTTTTTTACGAAAAAATTAATGGAAAAGGTCAACCTTTAACCTTTTTCGTAGAAAATAAATCAAAAATGGTTAATTCGAACAAAAAATTTTAATAATATAACTAAGCGACCTAGCAACTTCAAAAATGCATATTCGTAATCTAGGAAGTGCCACCTTTTCAATTGATGCATGTCATTATATGAAAAATCGACTTTTATATTTAAATACGATTTGCGGCTAAACTAGACGTGCTAGAGGCATCAAAGTTTGCATCTTTAAACTTGACTTGCGGCTAAACTAAGCGACCTATCGACTTCAAAAATACATACTCGTGATCTAGGTAGCGCCAGTAGTTCTAAAAAATCAATAAAAAAAGTTTGTTTTTTTTTCAAAAACTTTCAAAAAAGGCCGGGCAAGGTGCTTTTAATAAAAAAGATTGTAAATTAAATTTTTGGTTAATGAGTATTTTGGTCAAACTGTTCACATTGGCGCCTGCCTGGCGACTGATAACCCCCTAAGCGGAGCAACGGATTTTTATGTTTTTTTTTTAATTTATGGTATTAAATTTCGCTAATGATAAACTCTCAAGGTTTTTTTGACCCAAGATTGTCCTTTTTTTGTCACTAAAAATAAAATTTAAAGATGAAAATTCCCTTTCAATTTTGAATTCAGTCGCTGAGACGCCAAGCAAATATGTCAGGAAACTTGACGATGATGATGACTAAAAAGCCTAATAAGCTGCATTTCAGCATGCAGTGATAACGAAAAACTAAGGGCCATACTAAAAGACATTCTTATTGATAAAATTGCAGATGAGATTTATTTTTTTCTCTCAGCGATTTCTCTCACTGGTTGACCGTAACATAAAAAAAAACAAAATAAAGGTTTCGCTCAGACCTTGACCGAAAAACTTTTTTTTTTAGAATAAAGGTTATTTTGTGACTTTTATTGAAAATAGCAACAAACAAGAGTTATTAAGGGACCTTTCAAAAGGTTGAGATTTATTTCTGATCTCTGGTTTCGCATGCTTGAAAGGAAATCATCAAACGAGAATGTGTCGTAAGAAGACTTGGTGTCTTATCGATAACTGCCAGAGAAATCACCACCGATTATTGCATAACCACCAGCAAATATTCTCTACTGCAATTCCAGCCTGTGAACCTAGAAACACCCAAACAGCTGTTGCAAATGGAATTTGTACAAATGGAAGTACTGTGAGCAAGACCATCACAAGACTTAGAATTTTGCCGGTAAGCCTTAAAAATAATTCAGTGGTAGTAAACACTTTCGCTCTTCTAGATCCTGGAGCTACACTGACACTGATTAGTGAGGCAGTAGCAAACCAATTGCAAATGAACGGCAAACAAGCACCTCTATCAATTCAGTGGGCCAATGGTGACGTGGCAAATGAAGATGAGTCAAAAGTTGGTTCAGTCTACATCTCTGGCACCTACCCGAACGCAAAAACATACAGTCTAAATGACGTCAGAACTTTAAGGTACTTACCATTGCAACGGCAATCAGTTGATAGAGAAAAACTTATAGAAAGGTGGCCATATCTAGGGAAAATTAATTTCGAAAGTTATAACAATGTGCAACCGACGATTTTAATCGGTGAAAATAATGGATTGTTAACTGCTACACGACAATTGATTCACAACAAGTGCAACAATCCCATCGTTAGTAGAACTTGGCTAGGATGGACGATTAGTGGTAACGATGGTAGCAGTAAAGAAAGTGAACTGAACCATGTTTACATGATGCAAGATACCAACGATGATGACTTACACAACATGGTCAAATCTTCATTTCAACTAGACGACATTCTGACCAGTGGTTGTGATCCGAAACGATCCCGAGAAGACGAAAGAGGTATGAACATCATGCAAGCCACGACGACGAAAATAGGTAACAACAGATGGCAAACTGGGCTGTTATGGAAACGTGACGACACCAAACTTCCAGACAGCAAGTTTGCAGCTCGCCATAGATTATTTCTATTAGAAAAGAAACTCAACAAGGATCCTGTTTTGAAAAAAGCATAATGTGACACCATAGACGACTATCTGCAGAAGGAATATCTTGTGGAAGCTGAAGACAAAGACTTGTTGGGAAACAGAACTTGGTACTTACCACATTTTCCAGTAATCAACCCAATGAAACCACATAAGATACGGATTGTGTTCGATGCAGCGGCGAAAACTAATGGAGTTGCACTCAATGATGAACTTGTCCAAGGACCTGACCTGCTAAAATCTCTTCCAGGAGTTTTGTTCAAATTTCGGCAAGGTAAAATTGGATTCACAGGAGACATCAAAGAGATGTTTCATAGAATTAGAATACGTGACGAAGACAACAAAAGCCAATTAATTCTATGGCGAGGCGAGAATCGAACTGACAATCCACAGGTGTTTAAGATGACAGCAATGATGTTTGGTGCGACATGTTCCCCGAGTTCAGCCATTTATGTAAAAGATCGAAATGCAGACGAGCATGCAGATAGTTTTCCCAAAGCTGTATATGCAATCAAAAATAATCACTATATGGACGATTATTTAGGACATGCAGACGACGACGCAGAAGCTACAGCTTTAATAGACGACGTAATCAGAATCCACAGCCATGGTGAATTTCACATAACTAATTGGAGAAGTTCTTCTCAATACGTTCTCCATAGGATTCCAGATCATAGATTAGCAGATGGTACAAAGCATGTAAACATCGACAGAAAATGTGAAAGTCGAATTTTGGGGGTTTCTTGGAATACTCAAAATGATTCGTTTACGTTTGCTGCAAAACTAGAAAAGATTGATGACTGTTTTCTAAAAGAACAACAAATTCCAACTAAGCGACAGGTGTTGAAAATAGTCATGTCCGTTTTTGATCCATTAGGATTTGTGGCTCATTTTGTTGTTGTTGGCAAGATGTTACTACAGGCGATTTGGAAAACATCTATTGACTGGGACGAAGAACTGCCCGAACATCTGGTGCCACTGTGGAGCAATTGGATTGGCGACTTGAGTAAGATTTCTTCAGTGAGTATTCCCCGATGTTACTCACCGTTTTTCAACCTGGCACCCGAACTGGAACTTCATGTATTTGTTGATGCGAGCGAGTCTGGATTTGCAGCTGTGGCTTACGTAAGAATTGTTTTCAATAACATTACAAAGGTTTCTTTCGTTGCAGCTAAAGCAAAGGTCTTACCTCTTAAACCAATTATGACGATACCACGAGCTGAACTCCAGGCTGCGGTTTTGGGTACTCGTCTCGCAAAAACTATCAAAGCGCAACATGACAGATGTTTCAATAAAATTTCGTTTTGGACTGACTCGACAACAGTCTTTCACTGGATAAATGCAGAAGCAAAGCGATTCAAACTTTTCGTTGCAAATCGCCTAAGTGAAATCTCAGAGTCAACAAACATCTCTGACTGGAATTGGCTGCCGACAGGTTTAAATGTTGCCGATGATGCCACTCGAATGACACCGAAAGAATTTGAAGCTGACTGTAGATGGTACAGAGGGCCACCCTTTTTGTATGAAGACGTTTCAATGTGGCCCAAATTGAAGAAAAATAGTATGCCAAGCGACGGCGAAGAAGACGAGACAAATGAATTTGTTGGAGCAATCTCAGAACCCTCTAGATTCAGCTTACCTGATGTGACAAGATTTTCGAACTGGTTTCGATTAATAAGAGCTACTGCTTGGATCCTGAGATACAAGCAAAACCTCAAGAGTAAAAGCCAAATTAAACAAGGTAATACAGATGTTATCACTTGCCAAGGAGAGCTTATGACGACTGAAATTGAATGTGCGACTAAACTGTGGATCCGACAATCTCAACAAAATTCCTTTCACAAGGAAATATTGGAATTGAAGAAAAGTGGAATTGTTAGCCGTTCAAGCAAATTATACAATATCATCCCAATATTAGATGATGAAGGCATCATTCGACTAAGAGGCCGTATGTCAAATTTAAAAGATGATCAATGGTTAAAAAAGCCTGCGGTTCTCGATTGAAGGGATTTGTATTCGCAACTACTAAAAAAATACTACCACGACCAAGCAAATCATATGGGTCATGAAGGAGTTATGAACGAGATAAGACAGAGATACGGGATACTGAAGCTGAAACCAAAACTGCGACTGTAAGTCAGCGTAGGGGCTTTAAAAATGAATTAAAATTCAGCTTCTGGCTTTTTTACTGAATTTGTTACCATATATTTATTTCTGTTAAAGAGGAAGATTACATTAAAAATTAAAGATTAATCTTACAAAAACTTACTATAATTTTTTCCTCCTACTCTCTCTGACTCAGGCTTACAACTTAACAATAGTTTACAATATTACAAGTTGACAACATAACAAATTTAACTAGTTCCTTTCAGGAAGTGTTTGGAAAGTAATAATTTAAGGTTTAAACATAAATACGTTGGCGGCTCGTCTCCTCGCGTTCGTGGTGAATAATTCTTAACATCCCGCCCCCTGTGAATCGCCTCCTTAAGATTCACAAACGTCTAACTTGGCTAGCTTTGAAGCTGGTCTCCGTAGTATGCCTGTAGTGGTTTGAATATCTGCTGAACGTACCTGTCCATCACGTCCTGGGAATGCTCGTAGGATTCTGCCACGCCTCCAAGAACCTCTGGCAATATTGGATTCGCATATTATGACCAGGTCCCCAACAGCCAAAGGTTTTTCCTTCTTATACCATTTAGTTCTACGTGTTAGGTCGGGCAAGTAGTCAGCAATCCATCGGTGCCAAAAGCGGTCCTTGATGGCTTGAGCAATCCTCCATTGCTTCCGTAAACAAATAGGACCATCGCTGTCGAGTCCGGGAGTTTGTGAAGAGTTGGCGCACCCCAAGATGAAATGGTTTGGCGTAAGGGGTTCCTCAGTCAGGCAGGAAACTGGTATTTGTGTGAGAGGTCGTGAGTTAACTATATTCTCTGCTTCGATTAGGGCGCTTCGCAAAGTATCTTCTTTCGGCTCTATGTCTTTAAGGATGACGTTGAGTACTCTTTTTACCGATCGGACCAATCTTTCCCAGCAACCTCCGGCACTGGGGTTTGACGGACAGTTGAATATCCATTGAATTCCCTTGGTTGACAAGAAATCATTAATTATCGAGTGATCAAACATATCCAGTTTCGTTTTTAGCTCCTTGTCTGCCCCGACAAAATTGGTACCATTGTCACTTCGAATGCGTACAGGTACGCCTCTTCTGTTCACAAAGTTTCTCAGGCAGATAATGAATCCGTCGGTCGACAAATCTGTCGCTAACTCCAGGTGTACGGCACGGATGGTGAGGCATGTGAATAATGCAATCCAACGTTTCTCTCGGCGTCTTCCTATGGTTACGACTACAGGTCCCATATAGTTCACACCCGTGAACGTAAACGGTCGTACGAATGGTGTCAGGCGATCTTCAGGAAGTTGACCCATTTGAGGCACCAGTGGCTTGGCGTTCTGATTTTTGCACACCTGACAGTTTCTAGCGATGTTTTTAACCAAAACTCGAAGATGGGGAATCCAAAACTTCCGACGCACTTCACATAGGATTGTATCGTGGTTTTGATGATAAAATGCTGTATGGACACTCCTAACTATGAGGTTAGACAACCAGTTGTCCTTCGGAAGTATAATCGGCCTTCTTGATTGCTTAGGGATGCATGTTGCATTGTCGATGCGGCCTGCTAATCGAATAACTCCATCGCTGTCAATAGTGGGCGTTAGATGATAAAGACGACTTGACTTTGGGATCTGTCGTCCTGCTTCTAGGGTACTATATTCCTCCAAGAAGCATTGCTTTTGAACCATACGGCACAATACGATTTCTGCATATTCCAGTTCATAGGCACGAAGTATTTTATTCTTAGGTGGCTTCTCCGGTATACGTAGGGCACGAAGCATCCAAGCCATGACTCGTTTTAGCTTTAAGTAATTTGAAAATTTAGTAAGATCTATTTTAGAGCAACTTACATGGAAAATTTGCATGTCGGTCCTGAAGACCGTTCGTAATTCTTCTTTTGGCATTAGATCTGGATTCACTTCATCAGGTGGCGAAGGCCACCTAGATTCGTCACTTAATAGGAAGTCAGGTCCTGAAATCCATTTTCCTTTCGGTTGGTAGCTCAGTAAGTTCTTCGATCTAGTGGCGACATCTGCGGTATTAAGTTGGGTTGGCACCCAGCGCCATTCCTTTAGGCTAGACAGTTCCAGTATTTCAGCAATACGATGACCAACAAACGGCTTGTATTTTTTAGGGTCGGCCGAATTGATCCAGGCCAGGACCGTTCGGGAGTCACTCCAGAATATACACTTTGTAGGTTTCATGTTGTGGGATTGAAGACATCTTTGACGGAGTCGAACTCCTAAAACGGCGGCTTGGAGTTCAAGGCGAGGAATGGATAAAAGTTTTGTAGGAGCACATCTCGATTTGCCCTCTACTAAAGCAACACTTATTGTATTATCTTCATGAGTGAACCTCCAGTAAGCAGCAGCGGCAAAAGCTTCTTCGCTTGCATCTACCAGTATATGCAGTTGAATGTCTGAAGTATTATTGATCAAAGGTGCATAGCATCTTGGTAAGCTTATTTGCTGAACTAAATCTAATGTTGTGATCCATTTTCTCCATCTTTGGTGCATCTCAAGTGGTATCTCGTCATCCCATTTAATATTGGCTTTCCATAAGGACTGCAGCATCAATTTACCATGAATGCTCAGATCTGCCAACAGCCCAAACGGATCGAAGATAGACATGGCAATACTAAGGAACTGCCTCTTAGTAGGATAGCGTTCACAATTGAAGAATTCGGGGCTGGTTTGTCGGAAATTCAGGCGGAATGTGAACACGTCCTTATCAGGTATCCAATGCATTCCTAATATCTTCTCGGAATGGTTAGCAATATCCATATTTGCGATATAACTCTGATCACGGTGTTCTTTCTGTAGACCCTGGAGTAGACATGAAGAGTTCGATGAAAATTTACGAAGTTCGAATCCACCGGCTCTATGAATTCGAATGACATCTTTGGTGACAGACAGTGCTTCTTCTTCGTCAGCAAAGCTGCAGACAAAATCATCAACGTAATGGCATTCGATGATGACTCTGACGGCATCAGGACAACTATCGGCATATCTTTTTGCATTTAAGTTTTTTATGTACTCGGCTGAGCACGGCGAACATGTGGCTCCAAATACCATAACCTGCATCACATAAGTATCGACTTCGTCGGATGTATCGCTTTTCGGCCACAGAAAGCGTTGGGCGTCCTGATCTTCTCTCCTGATTGCAATTTGGTGAAACATTTCACTAATGTCTGCACATACCCCAATTGGCTTCTCTCGAAATTTATGAAGAACTGCTAGCATGTCTTGGCACTGTTCTGGTCCTCTAAGTAAGGATGAATTGAGTGAAATATCTCCAACCTTGGCAGCTGCATCGAACACCAGACGAAGTTTTCCTCCTTTGTGGGAATTTTGCACACAGAAATGAGGTAGATACCATGTTCTGGGTCCTCTCACTTCAGCTTCAGCGACCGATAACTTACGTGCATAACCCTTCATGACGTATCCTTTAATGATGGCATCATACTCGGCAGCGTATACGGGATCTTTCTTTAAAGTTCGCCTGATCGCAGTAAGGCGTTTCTTGGCCATTGAAAGGCTATCCGGTAAAACAACTCCATCCACTTTCCACAGGAGCCCAGTCTCGAAACGATTCGACATTCTAATAGTAGTGTCGTTTAGTAATCTTCTGGCACGTTCAACATCTTGAGATTCTGGAAGTGCACATGTTGATTCAGAATCCATTTTTTCTTGCATAAAATAATCGGTGACTAACTGTGACAGCTCATCTTGATTGTTGTTTTCATCAGTTATTTGGAAAATATAATTGCTTCTTTCCATTTCTCGATCTGATGAACCATAAACTACCCATCCTAGTAGAGTTTCTACTGCGACTGGTCCTTCAGGTCGGCAAAGAACTGATGTGTTACCCAAGATTAGCCTCCAATTATCTAATCCTATCAAGATTTCTGGAACAGCATTTTCATAAGCATTGATTGGCAAAGATTTTGCCCCTTTATCTTCAACCAACTGCTTTACGTCCATCGTCTGCATTGGTAGTGAAAGATTGCTATGAGTCCGAACGTTCTTCAAATCATAGCGTTTGCTTCCTTCTTGAGTTCCACTTGTTTCTAAGTTGACCAAACTGGACGTTTGTGATGTTTCCTTTTGTCCGATCCAAGTTAGCGACATCGAGTGACTTCTACCTCTTAGGCCTAATCTCGTTACGATGTTGTCGTTAAGCAGAGATACCGATGACCCGTCATCCAAAAACGCATATGTGCTAACTATACCCCTTGGTCCGTACAACTTTACAGGCAATACTTTGAATAAAATTTTCGCCGTAGTAGTCGAGTTTGCATGAAAATTAGAATCAATATTTTTATTCACTTGTTGTGTTATATTTGCTGATTTAAACGTCTCGTGAAGCAAACGGTGGTGATATCGCTGACAATTATCGTTCTCGCAACGCTTTTTCTTCTCACACTTGGAAACTCTATGCCCGGGTAGTAAGCATGCAAAACAAACTTCTTTCTTCTTTACCAGATTCCAGCGATCCTTCAAACTCAAGTTTTTGAAATCTGCACATTGTGATAAGTTATGCGTTAAGGAGCACAACATACAACATTGGACCTTTCTGGCGTCGGTATGGATAACCTTACTTCCCTCCTTCGTGTGAAATATTGAATGCTTCTCATGTCTATTGCTTCTAGGTTGATTCCCGGTGGATGTTCGATGAGAAAGATGTAAAATGTTGGCATATTTGGCATAATTCTTCAACCAGCTGCAAAAGTCTCTCATATTGGGGTAGGGTTCTATCCCATCTGAAAACTGCATCCATTCCAACTGCTTAGGTAGCGGAAGCTTGGTCACTAATCCTTCTAACAGCATAGGGTTCGCTAAATGTTGTTCACTACCAAGGGATTCCAGTAATGTGCAGAGGTTCTGTACCTTTGTGGCGAAGGGCATCACCAGATCCAGTCGATTATCCGGAATTGTCTGCCATGAACGAACTTTGTCTAGCTGACTTTTTATTAAACGCTCAGGGCGACCAAAAACGTCTTCTAATTCTTTTATTACAGCTGGTACACATTTGGGATGGATCAAGATATTTTCCACTGATCTCTTCGCCTCATTTCTAAGACTCTTTTGTAGACGAAGCATATTTTCCAGTTGGGTGTATCCAAATGCAGTTGTCGACTCATTAAACGAAGCGATAAACATCGGCCATTCTTCAGGCAAACCACTAAATGTTGGTAGGTCATGTAACTTGGGTCTATTTGGCACGTATGTGTGACTGGACGAAGATGGATCAGCATACGTTTGAAATGGTAGTGACTGCCCACTGCTACCTACGTTCATTGGCTGTGGCTGGATAATTTGGTAGGTGTATGTAGGCTGCGGTTGAACGGCGGAGTACGAATTGCTTTGATGTACATGAGTGGTGAAATGTCGGCTTACTGGTGGTTGTGTCACTGTATACTCATGTTGTCGATACACTGTTGGTGGCTGCTGACCAGTAGTAACTCCATGGTACTGTGGCTGTCTTGATGAACACATATGATGCACGGGTGGTTGCGTCTGACAAGCAACATCGGCGTTTGTTGTTGACTCAATAAAATAGTTGACTGGGAGTTGCATTGGGTTGTTGGTTGTTCCATTGCTTTCTTGGCGTATAGGTAGTAGCATCTGGTCGGCAACATTACAACGTAGTCCTGATGAATTATTCCCAGTGTGTGGCTTCGGACTGGCGGCATCCCTGTTGCCTTGATGACAATAGGTATAGGTTAAGTGCAGCGGCGGTTGCACCTGGCTGGTCGGGTTACAACTGACCCTTTGGTTAGCGCTTGTCAAATGGTTCAAAGACTGCGACTGGATTGCAGTGACACCTCTCAAATCTTGACGACTGGTATTAGGGCATATCAATGGTTGTTGAGTTTCATGTTCGGCAACACTACTGACGACCTTTGATTGTCTTGATAAATAGTTAGGCATCGGTCGCGATTGGTTGGCCGCTACTTCGCTAAATTCTTGACGTGTCGGTGGATGGTCCATTTGTTGCTGCGCCTGGACGGCAGTACCACTCCTGACTGGCTGTCTATATATTTTGTTCAATGGTGTCTGTGTGTTGTGTGCAGAAGCACAATCGAAGTTTCGGCTTGTTGAAATCTGCATCTGGCTGGTCACAACACCACCGACTGACTCATTATATAAATAATTTAGTGGTTGTGACGTGTGAATGACAGAGTCACCGTTGAACCCTTGGCGTGTTAGATTATTCGTCGGGTGCTGCATTTGGCTGGCAGCTCCACAACCGACGGGCTGACTATGTGAATAGTTCAATGGTGGCGATGTGCGGCTGACGGTGTCACCATTGAACCCTTGACGTCTTGAATTATTCGTCGATGGCTGCATCTGGCTGGCAGCTCCACTACCGACTGGCTGATTTGGTGAATCGTTCAATGGTGATGGTGTGCGGCTGACGGTGTCACCATTGTACTCTTGACGTCTGAAATTATTCGTCGGTGGATGTATCTGGCTGGCAGCCCTATTACCGACTGGTTGACTAGGTGAATCGTTCAATGGTGGCGGTGTGCGGCTGACGGTGTCACCATTGAACTCTTGGTGTCTAAAATTATTTGTCGGTGGCTGCATCTGGCTGGCAGCCCCACTACCGACTGGCTGGCTATTTAAATTGTTCAGTGGTGGCGGTGTGCGGCTGACGGTGTCACCACTGAAACCTTGGCTTGATAAAGCGTTCGTTGGTGGCTGCATTTGGCTAGCAGACCCACTACCGACTGGCTGGCTATGTGAATTGTTCAGTGGTGGCGGTGTGCGGCTGACGGTGTCACCACTGAAACCTTGACTTGATAAGGCATTCGTTGGTGGCTGCATTTGGCTAGCAGCCCCATTACCAACTGGCTGGCTATTTGAATTGTTCAGTGGTGGCGGTGTGCGGCTGACGGTGTCACCACTGAAACCTTGGCTTGATAAAGCGTTCGTTGGTGGCTGCATTTGGCTAGCAGCCCCACTACCGACTGGCTGGCTACTTGAATTGTTCAGTGGTGGCGGTGTGCGGCTGACTGTGTCACCACTGAAACCTTGACTGTTGTTGCTTTCTGCGCCCAAAAGATAATAGTCTTCGAGCCGTGTCGGTGGAACACCTTTGGTTCTTCGATTGCTCCTTCTTACCGCGTGGCTATCGTCACAACTACTTGAAGGCGGTGATCGGTACATTTCCAAAGAAATTTGTCGAATAAAATTATTCATTGGCAATATGGTCTCTCAGTTCGCTCAATTTCCTGCTATGCAGGCGTCAAGATATAAAATGGCGGTATGAGATGGCGATGGCTATCGCATGGCACAAATTATAAAATAAAATTTGTAAAGGTGATATTACATTGTCATATATATATGGCAAGTTTGCCAAATAAATATGGCTCAAAAATGTCATATAAGTGTGATAGTCATATTTATATGACAAAATATATAAGACTCCATATATATGACAATCATGAGCTATTTTGAATTTGAAAAAAATATATGATTTAATGAAACGTGATTGGTCAAATATATCGTATTTTTTTTTATATTTTATTTTTCGTAGCAACTGTTTCATATTTGTAAACAAAAATTGACATAAAAAACTTGTGAACATTATATGGCATACATATATTTCATAGTCTATTAATACTTGTCATATATACAAATATTGTGCCATATTTTATATGACTAGCATTGATCATATATATATGACAATGTAATATCACCTTAAGTCTGCGTAGGGGCTTTAAAAATGAATTAAAATTCAGCTTCTGGCTTTTTTACTGAATTTGTTACCATATATTTATTTCTGTTAAAGAGGAAGATTACATTAAAAATTAAAGATTAATCTTACAAAAACTTACTATAATTTTTTCCTCCTACTCTCTCTGACTCAGGCTTACAACTTAACAATAGTTTACAATATTACAAGTTGACAACATAACAAATTTAACTAGTTCCTTTCAGGAAGTGTTTGGAAAGTAATAATTTAAGGTTTAAACATAAATACGTTGGCGGCTCGTCTCCTCGCGTTCGTGGTGAATAATTCTTAACAGCGACAGATAAGGTCAAAATGCAATACTTGTAAGATAAGACGCGCTAAGCCAGAGCATACAATTATGGGACAGTTACCTGTGGTAAGACTTGTATCAAATAATCCAGCATTTACATTTACAGGCATTGACTATTTTGGGCCGATAAATGTAAAAGTAGGTAGACACCTTGAGAAACGCTACGGTGTTTTGTTCACTGCCTTACAGTAAGGGCTATTCATGTGGAAGTTGCTACAAATTTGACGACCGACTCTTTCATCATGGCACTCAGAAGGTTCATTGCCAGACGTGGATGTCCGACCAAGTTATTTTCGGATAATGGCACGAACTTGAGGGGAGCAGATACCGAGCTCAGAAGATGTCTAAGGGAGCTTGACCAATCGAAAATAAGAGGTGCCCTAACTAAGCATCGCATTAACTGGCATTTCATTCCACCAGCTTCGCCCCATATGGGAGGCTGTTGGGAGAGACTTGTGAGATCGGTTAAGACATCGCTCTATACAATTTTAAAGGAAATTAATCCATCGGACGAGATGCTAAATACATTACTTACTGAAGTTGAGCAGATTATCAACTCGAGGCCTTTAGTTGAAGTACCATATCACCCGGACGAACCCGAAGCACTTACACCAAACCATTTTTTGATTGGTAGATCATCAGCTTCTGCCCCTATAAGCGAATTTGACGACAAAGATCTAATACTAAGAAAGCGATGGCGAATGTCACAACGGCTAGCTGATCATTTCTGGAACCGATGGCGAAAAGAGTTTTTACCGGCTCTAAATCAGCACAACAAATGGAAGGCAAAATGCGGTCGAAAAGTACGAGTAGGAGATGTAGTTCTTCTTCTTAACGACAATGAAGTTAGAGGAAATTGGCCGAAAGGTATCATCGACAAAGTTTTCCCTGGGCCAGATGGAGAAACTCGAGTGGTCGAAGTTAGAACATCAAGTGGAACTTTTAAGCGGCCAATGGTCAAAGTGTGCGTCCTCGATTGGGAGAATGGTAAAAGTGACGTCGTCCCAATACCAGAGGGGAGAATGTTAAGTAAATCTCAGACCTGAACGACGACATCATAAATTATTAAAAATTGCTTTTATCTGGCAACGTTTAACGTGCCTATATGTATTGATGAGATACAATTTATGAAAGTAAAAGTAGTGTTCAAACAGTTTTTGTACAAGACAGAAGTCTTTTCTTGAATATAAAAGTAAAAAGTCGTTTTAATAAAGAAATATTTAAGTTATCTAGTTCTTTTATTAATAATATAAGAAAAAAGATAACAATAGGTAAGTTAATTAACTGCGACTTTATTAACTGCATTACCAAAGTACTGCAGTCTTTTACAGCTCTGCTAGATACTACTTACTTTTTGAAGCCCATATTTGCCCTGCATTCAATCCTTTTAAATAGCTACGAACATCTCGGGTGCAGGCTTGGGAAATACCCGATTTAGCAACTTTATTCCAATGTGTTGCAATGTTTTGTATATCGAATATGTCCAAGATATCTTTTAATCGCAGAATATTTGAAAAATGTGTTGTGTCACTATAATTACTTTCACTATTAAACTTAACATTTATCATTTCCATATTTTCAATTTTTGATTCACTTGCATTAATTTTTCTTTCATCTATATTAATAATTCCACCATTGATTATTTCTCCCCGACAATGGGGAAATAATATTACAAAAACCATCGACAAAATCAAAGCAGATCTACCCATTTTGCAAAATAAAAAAAATAAACAATAATTTTTGTAACCGTACATTATCTAATGATTGAAATTCCGTATTGTATTGTTATGATTTATTTTATTTTAATTATTTTAACTGTAAAGCTTCGAGGCGTATGGCATCATTTAACATGCCACTCTAAAGATTTCACTATGACAAGAAAAATAATCGCGTCAAAAAAAGGAATACGAAACGGTTCCGGGAAGTCACCCGCTTTAAGTCAAGTAGGACGAAGGGGAAGTGCGTTATCGTAATAAACTTTTACTTTCTTTACCGAAGATGTTTTACAAATAAACTTAAGAGACTTTTAATCTTCACAGAAGATACCAAAGAAAAAGTACCTATCTATCAACAGGTTCATTTTTTTTACAATCTTTATCGTTACGGCTCGTTCAATACGTAATGCTTTCAGTCGACTACGCGATTAATGCTGACCAGGAAAAATAAACGAGGAATACTTCCAAAGATTACAAAATATCTTGTGACTTAACCGCTTCACAAACGAAAGTGAACTGAAAACTTACTTCTTTCGCCAAGAAATTGGAAATAGTACTTGTGTTGAAATTCAGGTTTAGACGAATTGGTGGGGCAAAAAAAAAAACATGGTAGTGTTAAAGCCATAGCCACAAACATTTTGTGAGGGGTCAGATAGTTGAAAATTTCATTAAGCACAGCGTCAAACAAAGACGTTCAATCAATGTGAAATGAAAAATTGTGGTAATATAGCACATATAGGCCTGCTTTTTAACTATTTGTAGTCAAATAAGTAAAGTCTTTCAAAATAATGAAGTAAAAGGAATGTTTAAAGAAATAGAGAAACTTGCAAGAAATTTAACAAGTGTATATTTATGATTGTACAACGCGAAAATCTGGCAAAAATAATAACAATGAGTCGATATGTTTGTACTTACATTATTTTGATTTTGTTAATAATTTTATTTAATTTTTTTGAAAACTTCACAGTTGCTGAGTGTTCTACTTAAAAAGAAATGCAATAGTTTATGTTATCATTTTAGACATAAGCGTAAGTAAGGTAACAGTAATTTTCATTTGTGCGGCGTGGCTTTAAATTAAAAAAACTTAATTTTTAAATTTTTTCTTTCCCAAAGAAATTTTTTTCGGTTAAAAGCTACGTATTATTTATATATGTGTACAATTATTCTTAGGAAAAATAAATTTCACTTACTTATAATGGGAGTTTTATTTTGGAGGCAAATTATAAGGCAAAAAAAACACTATTACACCAAAGATAATCATGTCGATTATGGAATCCACGACAGTGAATCTGCAGTCGTCGGTGTTTAGCGGTACATTTTTTTGTTTTCTTTCCACGCAGCGATGCCAACTGAGGCTTTCTTATGCCTTTTAGGCATTATTTCAACTTCTGAGGCTTATTTTTTACCAAAAAGGCTTTTTATTCATTTTATTTTATTGAATTCATATTTTTAGCAAATCTAAATATTTCTAGGGATTTAAATAATATTTCTGAATTTGGAGAAAAAATTACAAAATTTAAAAATGTTTATTTTCCTTTGTATTAATTTAAATAAAACAAAGTTGAGGAATAGACTTAATACACAAAAACGATTTTTAAAGATAAATATTGCTATAATCTGCAAAAATCTTTATTTCTTACTTATAGTCTGGGAGCCCGCGACAGTAAAAAAATGTCAATTTGTTCGTCGTTCAAACTGTAATGCAATAATCAATTTAGTTATGTGTGTCATAAAAATGGACCGCTTACAGCGCACCTCGAGACCTTATATATTCGTCGTTGATATTTCGTGGGCGTATTAGCTAGCATCATACGATGTCAAAAAAATAACGCTTACACTTGTTCGTAGGGACAATATACCGCTTACAAGCACCGAAAGGTGAAATTATATAATTTTCGAAGTTTTATCATTTTTCACAATTCTCAGAAAATTGAAGACATTTTACCATCTGGTTTTCAATGCTTGACTAAAAATTGATAGGAGCATTGAGTATTGTGAACAAAAGTATTACTTAATAACGTAAAATTTTCAAAAAAAAAAACAGTTTGAACGCAATTTTTTAAATTTTTATTTTAATTTTGAGTTTGAAAATTAATTTTTCAAAAACTGTTCACTAAAATAACTTTATTTAAAAACAAAATGAAAGCTGAGATTCCTGGCTTTACAAAAAAGTACAACTTGGCATTGTAAGTGTTCCCATTGTTTTTTAATAATTTTTTTCTTTTAGGTCATTTTCTTCGAAAACTGCCCCTCCTGCCTAAACGGGGGACATAGACCCCCCTCCCATACGATGTTTTTCTTGTAACCTAACCTACATGCTATAGGCTTTTGTCATACCTTGCGCGAAGCACTCTTTATATCATTTTGGTTCTTTTTACCTTCCGTGGCATGAAAAACTACTGCCTGATTTTTTTAATACATACACAGGGTGTCCGGTAAAGAGTAGATAATCCTTAAACGGCGTATAGCCCACTTTATGACTACTGCTCCGAAACCAGAAATAAAAAGGGGCTATCTCAAACGGTACTCAAAATATATGCATTTTTTCGTTCAGTGTATTTTGTTCTTACTTACTTTACGTTTTTGAATAAAACGGTCCAATCTTTCATTTTTAGTCGTAATATTCAAAGACATAAAAGAATACAACGAAATAAATTATTTTATTAAATTCACTCTTTTTGCATATTAGCAATAACCTATTTACACTAGATACTGTAAAAAGTTATACCATTCTGAAATCTAATATGGCTGCTTAATTTTTTAAAAAGCTTGCACTAGGGTTTCCATGCGATTTTTTTTATACCAGAGATGTTTAAACTTTTTCATTTTTTTTATTTTCTCAATTTTTGGAATTGAAAACAAATTAAATTTTTTTTTTAGTAAAAAAAGTCCAAGAGCAATTAAAATTTTCTAACGATTATATTTTGGCACCAATAGTTTAGAAAATTGCTGCCAAAGAAAATCGATGGAATTCATCCATTTGTAGCCGTGGTATTCAAAAACGTAAAGTAAGTAAGAACAAAATACACTGAACGAAAAAATGCATATATTTTGAGTACCGTTTGAGATAGCCCCTTTTTATTTCTGGTTTCGGAGCAGTAGTCATAAAGTGGGCTATACGCCATTTAAGGATTATCTACTCTTTACCGGACACCCTGTATATGTATTAAAAAAAATCAGGCAGTAGTTTTTCATGCCACGGAAGGTAAAAAGAACCAAAATGATATAAAGAGTGCTTCGCGCAAGGTATGACAAAAGCCTATAGCATGTAGGTTAGGTTGGGACAAGAAAAACATCGTATGGGAGGGGGTCTATGCCCCCCGTTTAGGCAGGATGGGCAGTTTTCGAAGAAAATGACCTAAAAGAAAAAAAATTATTAAAAAACAATGGGAACACTTACAATGCCAAGTTGTACTTTTTTGTAAAGCCAGGAATCTCAGCTTTCATTTTGTTTTTAAATAAAGTTATTTTAGTGAACAGTTTTTGAAAAATTAATTTTCAAACTCAAAATTAAAAAAAAATTTAAAAAATTGTGTTCAAACTGTTTTTTTTTTTGAAAATTTTACGTTATTAAGTAAAACTTTTGTTCACAATACTCAATGCTCCTATCAATTTTTAGTCAAGCATTGAAAACCAGATGGTAAAATGTCTTCAATTTTCTGAGAAATGTGAAAAATGATAAAACTTCGAAAATTATATAATTTCACCTTTCGGTGCTTGTAAGCGGTATATTGTCCCTACGAACAAGTGTAAGCGTTATTTTTTTGACATCGTATGATGCTAGCTAATACGCCCACGAAATATCAACGACGAACATATAAGTTTTTTTTTTGCTTTTTTTTACATGTTTCAAACGCCCTTGCCAAGCGTTGTCCTGCTACCTAGTTGTAAGCGGTCCCTTTTTGTGATGTTCACTTACAAATCAAAGCGTTCAGAGTGTTATGACCGACGAACAAATAAAACATTAAAAACTGTCGCGGGCTCCCGGACTATAACCATCACGCCACGGCTACTACAAATAAAAATACACGTGTAATTAAAATTCTTGTTTAAAACTAATCGTACAATCCTTGGAACACAAAATCTTTCCATGGCAATCGATCTTGCTTTATCAAATCTTATCATGTGATCCTCATTATTAAATGTTCACATACCGCTGATTTGGTTACTTCGTACTTTTGGATGGCTTTTATATATTCATTCAGTCTTGTTGCTATACCTCGTCTTGTTTCACCAATGTACGAAGAGCCACAACTACATGGCACAGAGTAAACTCCCGGATTTTGAAATTGAATTTGAAGATCTTAGAATTTGGCGAATTTTTGCTGGTGTCTTAAATATGGATTTTATGCCATGTTTGGATAAAATTCTTCCAATTCCTTCAGAAACGCTTTTTCTGTAAGTAAGAAATACTCATTTTTCATTTTGATGTGTGGGATTATCTGTTGTTTTTGGTTTCGGTTTCCACAAGCGTTTTTTCAAACTATAACCATTTTTCGAAAGTGGTGCATCAACGTAACTTATATTTAACAATAATTGTGGTAAGTCCGTTAAAAATTAATTTATATTACAAAGATTTTTGTTCAAATTTCCTGATATATTAGTTAATGATTACATCATATACATTATACATGTTGTAATCAAATTTTTCACGCAGGTAGATAATAGAGGTTCACGTTTTCACGATTCGGCGCAACATGCCTAGTCAAATTGAGGAAATTTATTCTTCTTTAGTAAATCGTGAACATAATTTTTCTATTCTGTAGAAAATTTGCAGCAAAATCACAGAACCTCTAAAAGAATAATAGCGTACATTACAAGTAACATTTATCGTGCTATTAAATACACGAGTGTAACTGTGAATCTAAGTACTTTATGTACATATTATGTATCTTGCAATGGGGTTGGAGTATAGTAAAATGCAAAAGTGCAAGATAATCAGTGTATTTTTATGTTAGAATGTAGGAAAATGTTACACTTTTTGCACTTTTTTTTTTAAATAAAATTGCAACTGAGGGTCAATGGACTGCGTTGTTTCCCTTCTGGTTTGATACGAAATATAAACATTGATTTCACGATATAGCCTTTCGATTTCACTTCGAATGGACTTCATTTCATTCATGGCTTTTTTGGCTGATGCTTTTGTGGATTCTTGGGTCTCTGAGGAGTAGGTTTCTTGATTCTTGCTCATGGTCAATGCTGCCTTTTGTAGATTCGCTATCAGAGACAACCACATTCAAGGTTCTGGACGGCTCATTATTGTCTGAAAAAAATATGTACGGTTTTCTAATGTTTTTTTAGTTTATTTCCATTTTTTTCACATTTTTCACAGTTTTTAATAAACTTTTTTAAAAATCAAAATAAACAAATATTGAAGTATTGAAGTCCGGGTTTAGTGGCAAGAGCGTGCACAATAAGGGGTAAAGGGGCACTTGAATCACTAATACATTTGTTTTTCTAATTCTTTTTGTTGAGTAACTACACAGTCAAGGGCGTAGGTAAGCAAAGGTGATGTGGGGGTGCTTATTACGTTCAAATCAGCAAAATTTACACCTTAAGTTCTAATGATCGGATTTTCAAGGTTCGAGATTTTAAATGAAGATTAAATGTAATGTGGGAACACAAGGAGACAAGAACGTGCGCAAGGAGGGATCTGGTTTCCAGAATCGGCTCAAATTTTTTTTTTTTAGGTAATACCTACTTTATTTAGGTAGTACAAGTGGTAAAATTTGTTTGATGTTGATAAGTGATGGGTGGGGTGGTAAAAAATGTATTCCGGTTTTTTGGCACGGAATTATTCTTTATAGACGGCAATAACCCTTGCTGGGAAAAAATGCTTCGTTTTAAGAATATGGTAGGTATATGGTAGAGAAGAAGAAAAAAATTAACATTTCATTGATAAATTATTAATTTCTTTGTCAAGTGGTTACTAACAAAATTCAAGGTCGTTCGTTCCTTAGGGGGTAATGGGAGGTAGGTATAACATAACATACAAATAGTCTGATTTTCAAAGTTGTCTTAAAATTACACTATAGGCAGGCAGGTAGGTACATAATTAGGTTCATTACATTTTTATTCAAATGCAAGCCCACACAACCCACACACATAATTTTAGGAAAATAATTGTCAATGTTCATTGATACGTGTGGAGGCTTATTTTCAATGTTACCTGACAAAAAAACGTCAATGTTACCTGACAAGTAACATGGATGGTGTGTAGCGCTCTTTAAGCTGAACATTTTTCGAGTGCTGATTTTAAATCATCTTTTTGGTCGATATTTGGTTGTCATAAGGTTTTACTAAAGAAGACCCGGGCAACGCCGGGTTTTATCGGCTAGTAATAAATATAAACGCTTCATCAGGAGAAAATCGCAAAAAGAGGTGTGAAAGCAGTGAATCAAGCAATACATCGCGTACGATTTTATTGCTTTCACACCTTTAGTCTAGTAAATAGAGACAAACAGAAGGGGGTTACCCTACAAAAGGTCGGGTAGTTCTAAATTTTGGATATGTTATTTGATATGGTTGGTAGATGAAAAAAACAAATTTTCATAACCACGCCCCCTCCGCCCCCTTCACAATCCTAAAAAACCGCTCAAAATTGGCACTTTTTTCAGTTTTTTGCCCATAGCTTCTTTCTGGTGTACTTTTTTGGCAAAAAAAGTTATGCGGCAACTTGTAGAAAACTGGTCTAGATAGGTTTTTTGTATAACCAATAACAACAAAGCTATGAAGCTTCCAAAACAGGCTAAAATTTCGTATTTTGTGAAATTTTCACTTTCTTCCCACTTCGCAGGCTAATAACTTCTTAACGAGTCCGTACGATAAAAACTTCGCAGTTGATAAATTCTATTCATATCAGACTTTTCCCAATAAGGTCATAAAATATTACATTAATTTTTGCCTTGCTTGATTACGGACATAAGCAAAATCTACTAGATAAACATTTAAAAGGTAATAAACGACAGACGTAGTAGCTGTGACATGATGACTAGTGCTATAGACTGTCATGCCGGAGGTTTACGTTCAATCCCCAGCCTCTTCCATCTCACATTATAGGCGTTCAGATTCGGCAATAATTTGTAGGTCCCCTCCATTCCTGCAGACAAGCACATAGGAATGGTTGAGAGTTGTAAGTTACTAGGCCCTAGTTCTTCATGAGCTGTTGTGCCATCAAATTTTTTTATTTTTAAACCATAAAGCTTTTGGTTACGGATTCATAATTTAGAGTTTTTTTCATAGATTTTCAATAATTTTAAGTATCTCTAGTTCTACCTAAAGATAGCTGAGTCATTTCAAATAGTAGCATTTGTTGTGCATGCATTGGTAAATCATTGGGTCTTAAGTACTGAATTGAGTGCTGGCTTCATCTTCATTTGAAAATGTTCACGTTAAGAATAGTCGCCCAACTGAATCTCCGCTTTTGGACTTGATTTTAACTATAAAGAGCCTTGAGTTAGAAGCCTGAGATTTTTTGAGATTGTTCAGAATCCTAAAGACAGCTGTGTACATCAGAATGGGCTTTTATAAACTTATCGGCTCTGAGACGAATAGTTTTCTTCTGCTCCTTGTCAGCTTGAATTTTCCCTATGTCTTCCTTACTTAAAGTGACACTGCAGTCCGAAGTGCAGAGCTTCAACCAACTAGCTTTTTCCAACTAGCTGTTTCCAATTGAAGTCCTGTTTCACTTGATTGCGCCATCTGAGTCGCGGCCTTTCTTTACTTCAGAGTCCCTCGGGGCTGGATTCAGACTCTTCGGGCCAGAATTTTAATATACAAAGCCACTTTATTTACTCTAGAGAGGGCTTTGCTTCTTAATTGCCTTCTTAACCCGAAGAAGCACCGATTGGCAAAGAGTTTTTCTTCGTTTGATTTCAGCGCTGGTATCGATGTTTGAGTTGATAGTATAGCCTTAGGAAGATAAAGCCTCTAGCAACACTAAATTTACAGCTGGTCTAAAATATAATGCTCAATCTGAGACTGGGTATTGCCTTAATTGACGGTTACACCCATATCCCTAGCTTTTGTTTTAACCCTCACAAAAGCGCTACTCAAAACACGCTATGTCTTCTTTCTTTCAAGAAAGTTGTTGAAGAAGAAGTAGCATTAAAGCGTGTCACCTTGCCTAAATTCTTTTTCGACATCGAATTATTTCCTTAGTTAATAATTAATTCTTCCCATAGCTTCGAACTCTAAAAAAAAGTAATGTCTTCAACTTAATTATTTCTATATTCGTGGCCTTTTGTTGGAACAACTGAAGACATACATATGTGGGCTATTAGGTCTTTTATTTTAATTTTTCTCTAAATTGCGACGTTTCGAAAGTGGTTACTTTCTTCTTTAGGCCTGCAATTATAATATTCTAAATAATTGAATTATCTTAAACATATAGATTTACTATACTTACAATTTGGTTATATTATGAAAATACTTTATTATTATTATTATTTATTATTATTTATTTTCTTTATTATTTATTTTCTTTAATCTGCAAAATTTTTCTCAATTTTTCAATTGTCTTTAAAAAGACATTTTACTTATAAATCAAGAATTTTTGAATATTAAAATCTGAATTTATTTGTTTTGAAATATAAAACATTTACGCCCAATTTCTTCACATAGGTACTAAGCTAGCTTAGAACCCGGTCTAGCTGGACCAGGTACTAGCTCTGTTACTGGGTCCTAACGAAAAGTTAGTACCTGAGCATTTCTTCACATTCCTAGTACCCGATCTAAGTTCACACAGCGGTACTAGGAACTTAATACGTCTAAAACTGGTCTAATACTGATTTTGACAACATTTTGGCATTTTAAAAATTATTTTGATGTTTATTTAACATTTACATCAGTTTTTGTGAAGATTTGAATAAATTTCAAACTGAATTTGCCTGCCTTTGATCTATTTATTATGTTTTCTGTATGTCAAATTGTTAAATAAATAAAATACATTTATTATTAGAAGATGAATATAATAATTATATTGTCGTGTGTTGAATTGAATTTCTTTTTATTAAAAATATGTGAATATCGATTTTGTGTTTGTTGTAATGATTTCGCTAAATTAAGTATTTAGAATTAAGTTTTTGTGTTCGCGTTTAATCACGGACCTACTAATAGGATTACCAATTTCGTCGGCTTCAAAATGTGTTACGTGACCGATTCTCCCTATCTTAGGAACATCACTTCCACCCCACTGCACAAAAAAAAAATTTAACTATATACATGCGTAGTACATAGGTATTTCTAAATAAAACAGAATTAATACGCAATTTTAGTATTCACTTTATTTTAATTTTTTTTAAAACACAAAAAATAAATCATAAGCACAAACAGTCGATGCGTAGTGTAACTAATGGTGTTTTGTTTTGATTAAAATTGGGGTTGGTTTTGTTGTTGTCTTCCTGTCTAATTTGTCTTGCACTTCACTTCCAATATATCCTCACTTTATGATCAAAAATAATAAAGTGTGCAAAAAAAGGAAAAATAAACCTGAAAAAGAAAGAAAAAGATTTAATTAAACAAAACAAGAAAAAAAAAATTAGAATTACAAAGAGAAGTTGCCACCAGAAATTGACTCTGAATTACTTTTATTAAAGGATAATCTAGAGATCAACTTCTGGCAGCTAAAATACTTATCTGTTCCGATGTTGAGTTGATTATTGTTGACGATGACTAACCTGCAAAAAAAAAAAAAAAAATGAAATTGTAATTAAAAAATAATAAAATAAAGAAACTATTTAGCTAGTAAAGGGAAAGCTCACCGGCAATGATGGTAGAGTATTCCAATAGCTATGATTCGGTAACCCAAGGTATGCACTCGTTCATATCTTCTTTTATTGTTTCATTGTTTATTTTTTTGTATGTTTATTTATTTATATTTATTCATATTTATGTTTATTTATATTTATTCATTTATTAATCGATTTATTTCTAAATTTAACAAAACATTCGCGAAAGAAAAAAAAAAACAACAAACTAAACAAACACAGAACTTGACAAACTAATTATTGCTGACAGCAATCGGTGTCACCTGTCAAAGGTAGACCAGATAAAAGGTCAATCTCCAAGAAGTGAGGCAATGCCGAATTGTAATGTAGGTAAGGTAGCTTAGTAAATACTGTGATAGGGATTTAGTGCATTATTTTATTATTAGGTATGTATATCATTTATTTATGATTAGATTATAGTTCATGTTTTAAATTTATTTTTACCTTTCGGCTTGATATGTAGGTATTATACTAGATCTGTGCAATATTAGATGTAAGTAAAGTAGTTATACTCACACTCACATATGTTTGCAGTTAACTAATACAATTGTATGACCATATAGACATAGAGAATAGAATTCTGTTGAAAAATAAAGATATCGCTGACTGGGGAAACTCAATTCCAGTCTGCATACCAATATCAAGGCATTTTCTTTTGTAACGAACATAGGTCATAAAGGTGATGACCGATTATAAGAAAATTGATCTGATTACTTTAAAGCAATTATCAGCTGTAAGAGGTTCAGTGTTGCCGTAAATCGATTAATATATATTCACGTAAAAAGAAAATACATATATATATATAGTTTTTTTTTGTTCGCGAATTCCTTTTATTTTATTTTTGAAAAAAAAAAAATAATAAAAAAATACCTACTAAGGATTTGAATTTCAATAGAAATTCACTAATTTGCAATCGAGCGAATTAGAACAAATTTCAAATTAAGGTAAAACAATTCATACAGTGTGATAGTTTCAAGAATATAATATTCAAATTTCATACACATATATAGATATATATAGGAAAAAAGAGACGAACGAAGGTCAAAGTAAGGTGACATTCAACACTGTGGTGAAGGGGAAGAAATCCCTATAGGAAATTTTGGGACCCTATTCTTGAATAAAGCAGAGGTATGATAAAAGTTTCCGAAAACTATTTAATTCAAATATGAATGGATGTTTCACTTTATTCCCAGGTTCGGTTCAATAGGCATAGGTAAAACGCGTCAAAGGCAACCCCTTAGACATATACGTACATATACCCATATATATACATATACAACCTACCTATAGCCTACCTATAGACCAAATTGACATTGGTTCGGACCTCTGCCCGGTTTTTTTTTTTATAACCATATCTACTTCGACCATCAGAGATTGGGTGACAGGAAGAGTTGAATCCAGAACCAGGTTCTGACTCGGGGGCTGGTAGTAGATTGAGAAATTGGGACTAGCCAGTTTAGAAGGGCAATCCAAAGGATAACCTGGAAGAAGAGCACAGATAGGGTGTTGCAGACAGTGCATTTCCCTGTTTGTTGTTGTTTTGTAAAAAAAAAAAAAAAAAAAAAGGTCCCTTTTGGACCAAGTGAATTTAGATTTTTTTTTTTGCTATTTTGATTTTTGATTTTGATCCTTTTTTTATAAATTTTTAAATTTTTGTATTGTGAAAGGAAGAAAGAAAGAGAAATTAGTGAAAGGAATATAAAGTGAAGAAAAGTGAACTTAAGGTCAAAGACCAAATGAAAAGTAAAGAAAGTTTTTTTTTTAGTAAGCAAAAGGTGAAGTAAAGAGTGTTGTGTTTTCTGGACTTTAAATCGGATACATATGCATAAAGTGTATTCCAAAAATAAAAGTAATCTGTGGCTGTAAAAGTGAAGCCATTTTTATATACTTCGAGAGTACTGCCGGCAGGACACCGAGGGAAAACTTCTAAAGCAGTAAGTCTTTTGTTTGTAAATTATATAAAAAAAAAAAAAAGAAAAAAAAAATATATATCAATACAATATATATGTATATCTGAAAAATACACTTAGGTGAATAAGGAAAGGAAGTACATACACTCCAGCGCTTCGGATAATATCCATTCCATTTTTGTTTACTTAAATTTCTAACTTTTGCTAATCTTTCTTTTTGCATTAAGCGGAGGCAAGATATTTATACACTCCAGTGCTATATAACAGAGCCTTTTTTTTTTTTTATATTTCTTTTGTTCACAAAACGCATTTGAAAGTTAATTTTTTTTTCTTTTCAAATACTTTTCTTTCATTAATTTTTTTATTATTTCTTATTCCTTATTTCTTATTTATTTTTTTTTTATTTTTATTTAACGTAATTTACCAAGCTTTTTTTTGATAACGGAATATTATGTTAAAATAAACACCAATTTTTAGAAATTCAAAAATCTTTTAATGAAAATTATTCGTGATCTGAAATCCATACAATTATGATGAAGTGCTAATTTCCTAAAGTAGGTGTGTGGAGGCTCGGCTGGGCCGGCGATGAGAGGAGAGGAATGACTTGCGATTGGACAATGACTTGACTCACATATCTTAACATAGAACTGAATACACTTACCATGTATTACACTACCGACTTAACGTACCTAACATTTACTTACCATATACTAACTACACACTCACCTTTTTTAACGAAATACTTACTTTATTTACGATACTTACCATATACTTACCTTAAAGAACAGACCTATCTAAACTAACTTATACCTACCTGACTGAATTAAAATACAAATTTTTGGACGACACTTACCTCACCTACTTACTTAATGGACACTACGTAATTTACTTGAGAGAAACTTACTTTGACATGACCTGACTTAGACAATAGTATGATTTGTGACTGGGAGTTAACGTTAGGGGCCATCTCCAATAGACTCTGGCCAAGGAGATGGCAACGGTTGTATCTGCGATACAAGGGAGGGCAGGCCAAGCTTTTGCCATCAACATCAGGCAAGGCCTTTGAGGACTCGGCGAACTACTGTGCTGGTGGGACAGTGGGGCTGTTGGTGATTTTTGGTAAACCAAAAAAGGAAAAGTTTTATTTTTTTGTAGGTTTAGATTAGATAGGCTTAGCGTTAAGATTATATCCTCCCGATATAAATATTTAGATTTTAGGGTTTAGATTTAGATTAGGTTTAGACTATATTTACATAAACTTTTTTTTTGTTTTTTTGCCAGAAAATCCACCCAATGCCTCACCCTTCCACCAATGCAGTAGCATAGGTATCTTGGTTTGTGCGATTTCCTTTAATTTTTCCATTCCAGTAGCCTTAATCCATTACCCTATCCACTGTTCCTACCCTCATCCAATGATACCGGCATGATTTTTTTGTTTGCTGAGTGGGATGAGTTTGGAAAAGGGCAAGAACCGCCCCAATCCGTCGAGCTTAGCCGAGCTAAAACAAGCATGCCACCGCCCTTTTCCGACTCATGAAGATACACCCCTGTGGTAACCCAGACTCGCAACAATGGCGCCCAACGTATCGAACGGCTTCCAGATTGCTTGGGACTCCAAGGAAATGATTTTTCTTTTAAGATCATTCCCTTGGACTCACAACAATCCTCCTTTTTAAACTTTTCTTCTTTTCGCAATTTTTTTTTAGTTTACCTTTCCCATCCTGTTAGCACAAGCTTGGAGACCGCATAGGCTCTTTGCTTGGCGATAGATGGAGTTCAGCTATCCAATCTAGCAGGTCTAGCACCGGTAGATCTCGTGAGGTAGAACAAAGTCTTTCGCAAAGCGGAGAGCGGAGTAGGGTGGAAAAGCAGTTCACTCACCGCTATCCATACAGTTAGGCACAGCCAGACTTGTTGAGTGGCGTGAGTGGGATGTTTTGAAATTCTACTCGTGTGGAGGGTTTTCTCTGTTTCCTAGCCAGCCACCTTTCAGGTTAATCATCAGAAAGCTCGATGTGGCAGGAAAACTAGTGATGACCCGAAGCACTCGTTGAGTCCCAGAGGCACCAGTCACAAGGAAAAACTGACTTTTGGACAAATGACAAGGGCTTAATACTTACGATTACGAAACATAACATGACTTAACAGTACTTTACCAGGACCAGTGACAAACGATTTTGACTGATCGTATAATTTCTTTTCCTCTTTCGTCTGGATACTCAGTTGGGACTTCACACACCTAATATGAATATTAAATTACCTTTTTTAAGCAAACTTTTTTTTTGAGTTTTTTTTTGAAACTTTTAATAATTTTCGTTTTTGAATTCTTATACATACCTTTTTTTTTTGATTTCTTCATTTTTCTTTTACTTCATTTTTTTTAGTTTTTTTACTATTGAATTTTTTTTTTATTTTTATTTCTAATTTTCATTTTGATTTTTTTTGAAACTTTTTACTTTAAGCTCTCCCATTTTTTTTTATTTTTTTTTCCGAATTTTTTTTTTTGAATTCATTAAAACTTAATTTTGTTTACTCTAATTTTTTTTAAACATTTTTTTTTATAATTAATTTTTTTTGAAGATTTATCTGGTTTTGTTGTTTTTTTAACAAATCCTTTATTTTTTTTTGTCACAAATTTTTTTTTTTGAAAGATTTTTGGATTTTTTTTATATTTACTCCAAAAATATGAATAGAAAAGGCAGTGGCGGCGCAGTCAAAAAGGGTAGTCTGCCTCAGCAAAGGCAAGAAAAAAGCGACAGGCCTGCGACAACACGCGCCATGTCTGCTCAAAGTCCGCAGGTTCAATTTGATGATCCTCCTGGTTCTGAATTTGACCGATCTCGGTCTAATCCATTCAATGAAATGGTCGAAGATAGGGGGAATGATTCAGGTGGGGAACTAGGAGCGGGGGCAGAAGGTTTAGCTGAAGGGTCAGGCCAGGGAACTGGTTCTCGAGGACTGATTCCTCCAGGAGACACCGATGATAAACATGAAGAAGAACATCAAGAGACTAGGGAAAGTATAGACAGACTGACACAGGAACTAGAACGAGAACGTTTACTACTAACACAAAAGGACCTAGACTTACAAGAAGACGAAGAGAACGAAATGACTAATGTAGGAAGTATAAGAGGAGAATGTCTGAAGAATGCTATCGACTACGCAGTTTCTCGCTCGATCTATGAGACCCAGAGCAAGACCATGGCTTTATTCACAGAGCAGGCAAAAAGTCTCAAACTGATGCAAAGCACGGTCCAGTCCGTCACTGGTAGCATAGCAACAATGAGCGAAAGACTGAAGATCATAGAGAAATCTAACCTAGCTCTTTACGCCAGACAAGAACAACTGCAGGGAGCACGACTGGTTGATCCAGATGTCAGTCAATTAAGGGCTTCTTCTCCAACCAATACAAATAGAATTTGTCACAAAGATCCACCCTGCAATAACCATAATAACCAGGGGAAAAGGGTGGATATCCATAAATGGGGGATAAAGTTCGATGGAACCTCCAAAAATATGACAGTGGAGAGTTTCATTTTTAGGATTGAGACCCTGCAAAATAAGAATGGGGTCACCAATGACCAGGTCTTTGCCAATTTCCACCACTTGGTGACCGGAACCGCTGAAAAATGGTATTGGCAGTTTCTCGAAGAGAAGCAAGGAGACGAGTTTCTTAACTTCTATGACTTGAAATCGGAATTGCTTAGGCAATTCCGAAATAGTAAAAGGGACCATGAGATTCTTAGGGAGATAATGGACAGGCGACAGCAACCAAATGAATCATTTGACGAGTTCTACGAAGACGTTAGGGGACTGACTCTACAAATGAGGAATCGGCCAAATGAAAAAGATCTAGTCTCTATGGTTAGACAAAATCTTAAAGACAAGGTAGCGACGCTGATTTTCGGGTGTCCTATTAAGGACATCCGAGATCTAAGAGAAGAGTGCCGACGAGCTGAAAAACACTTGACAACTAGAGATTTGAAAACGAAGAAAATAAGTGCAATAGAGGACCACGACTTAGTACGGACTAGACGTTATCTGACTGACTCTGAAGACGAACCAGAAACACACATTTCTGCCGTTCAATATAACCGTACGGACAGACTATCGACGAACGCAAAGACAGACAAACGAAATTTGACTTACAAAAACAGTGACAGAGACAGGTCCAGCGAACATACGAAAGACAAGAACGGAAACTCTACGTCTTGTGCCTCGACTTTCCATGCACTCACCTGCTTTAGCTGTGGCCAGGGAAATCTCTCTTTTAAATGTGCTTCATGTCAGGGAAACATGAAGGTCGGAAGTGTACCCGGGTTCACTCCCCCGACGAATATGTCCCAGACAGAGAAATTGAACCCGGACAAATAAAAATATTAAAACGCGAAGAAAAACAAGTAACCAATCCAACTGAAAAATCTGTGCAATATAAAAGTCTACATGTACGCATGTTAGAGTATGACAAAGCGAGAAAGCGGATTTTTAACTCAGAAATCATGTTTGAAAAAACCAGTGGTAGGAACTTTCAAAAGATATCTAGGCTTAGGGAAAAGTGTGCAATGTTTAGAAAAACCAAAAGTAAAATTGAAGCCACTGTCTTAGCGGTCTCTAACGACAACAGGCCTTATGCCAATGTTATTATTTATGGCGAAGAATTGACCGGCCTATTAGACAGTGGAGCATCGGTGAGTTGCATGGGAAAAGGGGCAATAGAGTTCATACAGAAACACAACATACATATGACTCGAATGACAGTTGACATTAAGACAGCGGACGGAAAAAACCAACATATACGAGGACGTTTTAAGACTAAAGTCACATGGGGTGGTCTCACCCAAGAAATGGAACTATACGTCGTTCCAAGTTTGACACAGCGGCTCTATCTAGGAGTAGACTTTTGGAGGACGTTCAAGGTCGCTCCAAACATCATCAGCGCGTTAGACATTCCATCGCCGACGGGAGGGCAAGAGTCTGATCCTATGCGTCAGCTTACCGCAACACAATCTGAGGAACTAGAGCGTGTAAAGCTTACATTCCCTTCTTTTGCGACGATGGGATTGGGTAAAACTCATGTTGAGGAACATGTCATTGAGATGGAAGACGACACCATCCCCATCAAACAGCGGCATTATCCAATCTCACCTGTCGTTCAGAAGTTGATGTATGCTGAGCTCGATCGCATGCTAGAACTAGGTGTTATCGAGGAGAGCAATAGCGCTTACAGTTCTCCAGTTGTGTTGGTGCGTAAGCCAGGCAAAAACAGACTTTGCTTGGACTCGAGGAAAGTAAACGCGGCCACGAAGAAATTCGCCTATCCCCTGCCGCACATTGAAGGAATCCTAAGTCGACTTCACAACACGCACTACATATCGAGCATCGATTTGAAGGACGCCTTTTGGCAAATTCCTCTGGAGCTCAAATCAAGAGAGAAGACAGCTTTCACAGTCCCTGGACGACCGTTGTATCAGTTCACGGTTATGCCGTTTGGATTGTGCAACGCCGCCCAGAGAATGTGTAAGCTGATGGACAAGGTCATTCCCGCTCGTTTGAGGGAGAATGTCTTTGTCTATCTCGATGACCTCTTGATTTGCTCTCCAGACTTTGAAACCCACATGGGCGTTCTCAAAGAGGTGGCGAGATGTTTGCGTGAGGCGGGGTTGACAATCAATGTAGAGAAAAGCAAATTCTGTTACAAAGAGATCAAGTACTTAGGCTATTTCGTCGGTGATGGATGTCTAAGAACGGATCCAGAAAAGGTTTCTGCAGTGAAGGATTTTCCGGTGCCAAAAACCCCTAAACAACTCCGTCGGTTCTTAGGGATGACGGGATGGTATAGACGCTTTATTCCGAATTTTGCGTCTATATCAGCCCCAATGACAGACTGTCTGAAGAAAGGGAAGGACTTTTTTATGACGAGCGAAGCCTTGACTGCTTTCGAGGACTTGAAAATGACTTTAGTGACCGCACCAATACTAACTAACCCAGACTTCTCACGACACTTTTACATACAGTGCGACGCTTCAACTTCCGGCGTAGGGAGTGTTCTTTTCCAGATGGATGAAGAGAACAACGAACGACCCATAGCGTTCATGTCCCAGAAGCTTAATTCTGCACAACGAAATTACAGCGTTACGGAACTTGAATGCTATGCGGCCGTTTTGTCTGTTAAGAAGTTCCGGGCTTACATTGAAGGGTTACCTTTCACCATAATTACTGACCACGCAAGCCTTAAGTGGCTGATGACACAGAAGGACTTGAGTGGTCGGCTAGCTCGGTGGAGTCTAAAGTTGCAAGGCTTTGACTTCACTATAGAGCACAGAAAGGGAACTCTCAATGTAGTCCCGGATACTCTCTCAAGAGTACATATGGATGAGATAGTAACCGAAATGCCAGAGGTTGACTTTAACTCTCCATATTTTACATCAGAAGAATACGTTGAATTGAAGAAGACAATCAACGAAAACAAAAACAGACTACCGGACATTTGTATCTCGGACGGCTTCGTATACAAACGGACCGACAGACGAACAGGAGACCCTATTCAAGAGGACAGGGCTTGGAAACTCTGGGTACCGAGGGAGTTGTGTAGGGGCCTTTTGGCATCAGCGCATGATTCCTTTACTGCCGGTCATGGTGGTATACATAAAACTTTGGCCAAGCTTCGCCAAAGGTATTTCTGGCCAAATATGACTAACGAAGTAAAAGACTATGTGTCCAACTGTGATATTTGCAAGTGCAATAAACCCGTCAATACAATTTCAAGGCCACCCATGGGACAACAGACTATTACTGAAAGACCCTTCCAACGTTTATACATAGACTTTTTAGGACCATACCCACGAACGAAAACAGGAAACACACATATCTTTATTGCACTTGACCACTTTAGTAAGTACGTTTTTCTTAAACCCTTCAAACGAGCAACAGCAGCTGAGGTAGTAAAATATCTTGAGGTAGATGTGTTCCACATGTTTGGTGTGCCCGAATATATTCACTCTGACAACGGGAAACAATTCGTTTCAGAATTGTTTTCCAGCTTCCTAAAAAAGTACGGTGTTAAACACGTCCGCACGGCTTTTTACTCGCCTCAAGCAAACGCCTCTGAACGAGTAAATCGGTCTGTGTTAACGAAAATTCGGTCCTACATCGGTAGCGACCAACGTAATTGGGACCTACATGTAAGTAACACGGCTTTTTCTTTGCGTAGTGTGTTACATGACGCCATAAAGTTTGAGCCATATTATGCAGTTTTCGGAACCCAAATGATCCAAAACGGTGAGACATATGAGCTCATGAGAAAACTTGATATGATCAAAGATAGCGAAGTCGAAATTTTAGAAAAAACAGATAAACAAGCTATCCTTAGGAAAGAAATATTCGATAACCTCAATTTAGCTCACCAGAGATCGACTAAAACATACAATACAAGAAGTAGAGATATATCGTACAAAGTAGGGCAAATAGTTTATAGGAAAAATTTCAAACAGAGTAACAAAGTAGACAAATACAATTCAAAGTTAGGCCAAAAATATCTTAAATCTATAGTGTTAAGGACAGTAGGCAATTCCCTTTATGAATTAGGGAATCTGAGAGGCGAAATAGTAGGAGTTTACCACGCAAAAGACATTCACTCCTAATGACGCAATCAGCTGCTGTTGTTCCGTTAGCAAACTGTGATATATATGTGATGTGGTGTTTATTTATTTATTTATTTATATAGATTTTTATTTATTTATAGAGTTTATTTATATATTAATTAATTTATTTATTTATTTATAGAGAGTTTTATTTATTTATATAGATTTTTATTTATTTATAGAGTTTATTTATATATTAATTTATTTATTTATTTATTTTTATAGATTTTTATTTATTTACAGAGTTTATTTATATATATATTAAATTATTTATCTATTTATTTATTAACACTTTGTTCTGTGATAATAAATTTTTTTTACTTATTTATTTTTTTTTTGTGATACATTCTTTTTGTACCTGACTGTGATAAAAATCACAATTTTCAGATTTGAAGACTGATTTGTAATACGCAAATAAAAGGCTTAATATTCCATACTTCGAATAAGATATTGTAATAAATAAATCCTAAGAGTTTGCCCGAACAAAAAAAAAAAAAAACGAAAGTTAGCTCAGGGAGTGGGACGTGCCACACGTGAGAACGGCAAAGATAAATATACCAAATTAATTACATGATAATCGGCCGACTTTTTTTTTACGAGCCCATTTTTCTCACGACCATTTGAAAAATGTTTCGAGCCTGTTACGTGACCGATTCTCCCTATCTTAGGAACATCACTTCCACCCCACTGCACAAAAAAAAAATTTAACTATATACATGCGTAGTACATAGGTATTTCTAAATAAAACAGAATTAATACGCAATTTTAGTATTCACTTTATTTTAATTTTTTTTAAAACACAAAAAATAAATCATAAGCACAAACAGTCGATGCGTAGTGTAACTAATGGTGTTTTGTTTTGATTAAAATTGGGGTTGGTTTTGTTGTTGTCTTCCTGTCTAATTTGTCTTGCACTTCACTTCCAATATATCCTCACTTTATGATCAAAAATAATAAAGTGTGCAAAAAAAGGAAAAATAAACCTGAAAAAGAAAGAAAAAGATTTAATTAAACAAAACAAGAAAAAAAAAATTAGAATTACAAAGAGAAGTTGCCACCAGAAATTGACTCTGAATTACTTTTATTAAAGGATAATCTAGAGATCAACTTCTGGCAGCTAAAATACTTATCTGTTCCGATGTTGAGTTGATTATTGTTGACGATGACTAACCTGCAAAAAAAAAAAAAAAAATGAAATTGTAATTAAAAAATAATAAAATAAAGAAACTATTTAGCTAGTAAAGGGAAAGCTCACCGGCAATGATGGTAGAGTATTCCAATAGCTATGATTCGGTAACCCAAGGTATGCACTCGTTCATATCTTCTTTTATTGTTTCATTGTTTATTTTTTTGTATGTTTATTTATTTATATTTATTCATATTTATGTTTATTTATATTTATTCATTTATTAATCGATTTATTTCTAAATTTAACAAAACATTCGCGAAAGAAAAAAAAAAAACAACAAACTAAACAAACACAGAACTTGACAAACTAATTATTGCTGACAGCAATCGGTGTCACCTGTCAAAGGTAGACCAGATAAAAGGTCAATCTCCAAGAAGTGAGGCAATGCCGAATTGTAATGTAGGTAAGGTAGCTTAGTAAATACTGTGATAGGGATTTAGTGCATTATTTTATTATTAGGTATGTATATCATTTATTTATGATTAGATTATAGTTCATGTTTTAAATTTATTTTTACCTTTCGGCTTGATATGTAGGTATTATACTAGATCTGTGCAATATTAGATGTAAGTAAAGTAGTTATACTCACACTCACATATGTTTGCAGTTAACTAATACAATTGTATGACCATATAGACATAGAGAATAGAATTCTGTTGAAAAATAAAGATATCGCTGACTGGGGAAACTCAATTCCAGTCTGCATACCAATATCAAGGCATTTTCTTTTGTAACGAACATAGGTCATAAAGGTGATGACCGATTATAAGAAAATTGATCTGATTACTTTAAAGCAATTATCAGCTGTAAGAGGTTCAGTGTTGCCGTAAATCGATTAATATATATTCACGTAAAAAGAAAATACATATATATATATAGTTTTTTTTTGTTCGCGAATTCCTTTTATTTTATTTTTGAAAAAAAAAAAATAATAAAAAAATACCTACTAAGGATTTGAATTTCAATAGAAATTCACTAATTTGCAATCGAGCGAATTAGAACAAATTTCAAATTAAGGTAAAACAATTCATACAGTGTGATAGTTTCAAGAATATAATATTCAAATTTCATACACATATATAGATATATATAGGAAAAAAGAGACGAACGAAGGTCAAAGTAAGGTGACATTCAACACTGTGGTGAAGGGGAAGAAATCCCTATAGGAAATTTTGGGACCCTATTCTTGAATAAAGCAGAGGTATGATAAAAGTTTCCGAAAACTATTTAATTCAAATATGAATGGATGTTTCACTTTATTCCCAGGTTCGGTTCAATAGGCATAGGTAAAACGCGTCAAAGGCAACCCCTTAGACATATACGTACATATACCCATATATATACATATACAACCTACCTATAGCCTACCTATAGACCAAATTGACATTGGTTCGGACCTCTGCCCGGTTTTTTTTTTTATAACCATATCTACTTCGACCATCAGAGATTGGGTGACAGGAAGAGTTGAATCCAGAACCAGGTTCTGACTCGGGGGCTGGTAGTAGATTGAGAAATTGGGACTAGCCAGTTTAGAAGGGCAATCCAAAGGATAACCTGGAAGAAGAGCACAGATAGGGTGTTGCAGACAGTGCATTTCCCTGTTTGTTGTTGTTTTGTAAAAAAAAAAAAAAAAAAAAAGGTCCCTTTTGGACCAAGTGAATTTAGATTTTTTTTTTTGCTATTTTGATTTTTGATTTTGATCCTTTTTTTATAAATTTTTAAATTTTTGTATTGTGAAAGGAAGAAAGAAAGAGAAATTAGTGAAAGGAATATAAAGTGAAGAAAAGTGAACTTAAGGTCAAAGACCAAATGAAAAGTAAAGAAAGTTTTTTTTTTAGTAAGCAAAAGGTGAAGTAAAGAGTGTTGTGTTTTCTGGACTTTAAATCGGATACATATGCATAAAGTGTATTCCAAAAATAAAAGTAATCTGTGGCTGTAAAAGTGAAGCCATTTTTATATACTTCGAGAGTACTGCCGGCAGGACACCGAGGGAAAACTTCTAAAGCAGTAAGTCTTTTGTTTGTAAATTATATAAAAAAAAAAAAAAGAAAAAAAAAATATATATCAATACAATATATATGTATATCTGAAAAATACACTTAGGTGAATAAGGAAAGGAAGTACATACACTCCAGCGCTTCGGATAATATCCATTCCATTTTTGTTTACTTAAATTTCTAACTTTTGCTAATCTTTCTTTTTGCACTAAGCGGAGGCAAGATATTTATACACTCCAGTGCTATATAACAGAGCCTTTTTTTTTTTTTATATTTCTTTTGTTCACAAAACGCATTTGAAAGTTAATTTTTTTTTCTTTTCAAATACTTTTCTTTCATTAATTTTTTTATTATTTCTTATTCCTTATTTCTTATTTATTTTTTTTTTATTTTTATTTAACGTAATTTACCAAGCTTTTTTTTGATAACGGAATATTATGTTAAAATAAACACCAATTTTTAGAAATTCAAAAATCTTTTAATGAAAATTATTCGTGATCTGAAATCCATACAATTATGATGAAGTGCTAATTTCCTAAAGTAGGTGTGTGGAGGCTCGGCTGGGCCGGCGATGAGAGGAGAGGAATGACTTGCGATTGGACAATGACTTGACTCACATATCTTAACATAGAACTGAATACACTTACCATGTATTACACTACCGACTTAACGTACCTAACATTTACTTACCATATACTAACTACACACTCACCTTTTTTAACGAAATACTTACTTTATTTACGATACTTACCATATACTTACCTTAAAGAACAGACCTATCTAAACTAACTTATACCTACCTGACTGAATTAAAATACAAATTTTTGGACGACACTTACCTCACCTACTTACTTAATGGACACTACGTAATTTACTTGAGAGAAACTTACTTTGACATGACCTGACTTAGACAATAGTATGATTTGTGACTGGGAGTTAACGTTAGGGGCTATCTCCAATAGACTCTGGCCAAGGAGATGGCAACGGTTGTATCTGCGATACAAGGGAGGGCAGGCCAAGCTTTTGCCATCAACATCAGGCAAGGCCTTTGAGGACTCGGCGAACTACTGTGCTGGTGGGACAGTGGGGCTGTTGGTGATTTTTGGTAAACCAAAAAAGGAAAAGTTTTATTTTTTTGTAGGTTTAGATTAGATAGGCTTAGCGTTAAGATTATATCCTCCCGATATAAATATTTAGATTTTAGGGTTTAGATTTAGATTAGGTTTAGACTATATTTACATAAACTTTTTTTTTGTTTTTTTGCCAGAAAATCCACCCAATGCCTCACCCTTCCACCAATGCAGTAGCATAGGTATCTTGGTTTGTGCGATTTCCTTTAATTTTTCCATTCCAGTAGCCTTAATCCATTACCCTATCCACTGTTCCTACCCTCATCCAATGATACCGGCATGATTTTTTTGTTTGCTGAGTGGGATGAGTTTGGAAAAGGGCAAGAACCGCCCCAATCCGTCGAGCTTAGCCGAGCTAAAACAAGCATGCCACCGCCCTTTTCCGACTCATGAAGATACACCCCTGTGGTAACCCAGACTCGCAACAAATGTGTGCGCACAATTCAAATATTAGGTGAAATATTTGACCGATCATCAATTCCATTTTTTAACAATGTTTAGTCCGCCAACGATATTTTCCCGTTACGTCAAGGGTCAAGGAATCGGTAAAATGCATGAGCGGCCACTTCAAATTCTGAAAATTTTGCTGGCTTTTATGCAATGCAAAACCTTTGGTTACCAATATTTTCATAAAATCGGGAACCGCTATATAGATAATGCCTTGAACGTCTTGACTATTTTTAAAAAGTTGAAAATCTAAAAACAAATAAAATTAGAAAAAAAAAACGCGAAAAGAATTGTCATCACCAAAAACGAAATCCATTTTCTACACAAAAACATCACCCATTATACAAAATTGAAAAACCAAAAAAAAAAAACTAGAATCAAAATTAACAATGTTATTAAAAAAAACGCACTTATTACCTATTTCTTCAGAATAACAGGCAAGAAATGATGAAACCAAATGCAAATCATTGCTCTGATTTGAGTATTAACCTGCTAGACTGTCGATTTCAAGGTCCTAGCTTAAACCAAGTCCTAACTAGTTCTCGGTACCAATTTGACAGGACTAGGGCTTAGTACTTATGTGAAGAAATCATTTGGTACCGATTTGAGTACTAACAACTGGTATAATAACCAGGTCCTAGCTGATTTTGAGGAGCTAGCTAGTACCGAGTCCTAACTAGTACTCGGTACCAAATTGACAGGACTAAGCCTTAGTACTTGTGTGAAGAAATGAGTTGATACCGATTTGAGTACTAACTTTAGGACTAGTACCGGTACTAGCGTTAGGACTCTGTGAAGAAATTGGCTGTTAGAATATTACTGATATGAAACAAAGTAAGCTAAATTCTTAAATAATGAAATATACCTAATGTTTATTTAATAAGTTGACCATAAATTATTATGGATACTTTAATTTCAAATTCATTTCCTATAAGTATAACAAAAATTTTAATAAATAAACATTTTAATCCTGCAATACAAACAAATTTAACAACAAATATACAACAGATTTCTTACAAAAGTATTTTATATATTCCGTACCTTTCTAATCGTATCTTAGATGCTCATATTCGAAACAAAGAAAATGTTCGTATAGCATTTAAATCTACAAATACACTGAGAACATCTTTGTTTTCAAATTTAAAAGATAAACTATCGAAAAATAATAAATCTGATATCGTCTACAAAATAAAACGTTTAGGTGATGGAACATTAGGATGTTCTTCTGTTTATGTAGGCACCTCTATGCAAACCACGGTTGGAAAAGGGCTTACTATTGTACTGAATTTTGTACTATTTAATTTTCCCAGTACGCAAGTACCACTTTTCAACTTTCAGTACTATTTCAATTACTGGCAAAAGACCAATTCTGAAATTTTCATTATCTGGGTTTAACGCATCACTCAGGTGCTAGTTTGGCATAAGCCCGATGAAATTCATTCGAGATTTTCATACAAATTTCCATTAAGATAATCGAAAAATTCAAAAATGTAGGTACCTTTCGAATGTAGATGTTTGGTGCGGTAGGAACTTGCCTCAGTTTTGCATACATAGTAAAAAAATATTTTTTCGTATCTAAAAAATTATCAATTTTTAAAATAATCAATTTTTTAAAACTTTTTTAAACAAGCTGAGTCAGTTTGTATGAAAATCGAAAACAAATATTTTAAAACCAAATGATGTGCTATTAGATTTCACATACCTTTTGTGAAATCTAATATTTCATGTTGTTTAAATAAATGTTTTTCAAAGTCGAAATAAAAAAAAAATAGTAAATGGTAAAAAAAACGGAAAAAAAGGGTTTTAATTATGAAAATTTGTTTGTTTAAACCAAACAAAACAAAAAACTAAAATAAAAATCATCAAATATATGAATTAAAAGATAAAAACTTTTATAAATTATAAATATAAATATTTATATATTCAAACTATATCACAACTTATGTCTTTTTAATATTCAGACCTATCGAGTTATCCGTTCGTAAGAAATTCTGATACGAAAGTCAAATCCGATCGTAACTTAGATAGCGTTCGAGGTATCGGTTTCGGAACAGATACCTCGATTGAAAATTCTCCGATTTCGAACAAATCGGAGAAAATTTTCTTCCGAACGAATACCTCGATAGGGTTGATTATTTTTTATGCGTTTCGGAAGTCAAAGTTCAGGTTCGATTTTATATCATAAAAAATTCCATCTTCAGGTTCGAACCTGAAAATGGAACTTTGACTTCCGAAACGCGTCGAAAATAATATTAAAAAACAAAAGTTGTGACATATTTTGAATAAATAAATATTTATATTTATAATTTATAAAAGTTTTTATCTTTTATTTCATAAAATAAAAAATTTGTTTTTAATTTCTTAAGAACTAAAAAAGAGGGAAGACAGAACTTTCCTCCATGCATTCCTGTCCTAAAAACATGTGAACGTTTTATGAAATTTGAATTTTCACTCAATAATTCCAAATATGAAAAAAAAAATATGTAGGTATATATAAAAAAAACTGTAAAAATTTTCTTCCGAAAAATATGTTTTAAAAAAAATTATCTCCGCGAAAAAATAAGTAAACCAAATATACCTCAAACATGGGTCAAATGTTCTATTATCTTTCCAAAAATATTCAACACATACCTACTATGATTCCAAATTATCTCGTATTATTTATTAAACGTTCGATTTTTCAGAATTTTTTGACATATATGTACATGTGAAATGTACTAGCGGCGAGCCTGGCGAACTTTGTATCGCCCTCAAATAAAGTTGTCAAAAAAATTAATTGTTGATCTCCAAATCGAGATGGTTGCAAGGGGTCGATGGCTGAATACTCAAACCACATCTTCCTCTAACGATGATAACGTCCAATAAAATATTAAATTCCTGTAGAATTCACGATTGGAAAAATTTCGGTACTATTTGTTCATTTTCAGTACTATTTTTTTTCTGCTTTCAGTACTATTGGCAAAAGTCGATTTCCATCACTGATGCAAACACTTAAAAACCGTATAGCAGGTCATAAGTCTTATATTAACAATGGACATTCACAAAAAACTGCTTTAGCTTTACATTCTATACAAGAAGGACACAGACCAGATTTCAATAACGTAGAAATTTTACAAACAGAAAGTAATTATAATAAAAGGATGCTTTTACAAATGTTGCACATTTTAAATACAGATAATACCCCCTGCTTGGCACACTATTAGGGCTGGCAACGAGACGAGACCAGGCGAGACTTTTGTTAAGGCTGTTTCACAATGCGACGAGAAAACGAGACGTCAGCGTGACGAGATCTCTTCACGGTTGTTCTCTCTTTAAAACGAGTTTTAAACAACGAAAAAATACATAATAAAGTATTTCTCGTCGTCACGTTGCGTCTTTTTTTCATTTTTTCGAACTTTATGACGTGACGAGACGACGAGAAATGCTTTATTATGCATTATTTCAATGTTTAAAATTCTTTTTTAAGAGAGAGAAACTACGAAGAGATCTCGTCACGCTGACGTCTCGTTTTCTCGTCGCATTGTGAAACAGCCTTTAGTCTCGTCTCGGTCTCGTCAAAATCGAAAAATTTCAGTCTCGTCTCGGTCTCGCCTAAGAGTATCTTGAAAGAGAACGACGACGAAGAGCGCAACCTTAAAAAAAAACTTAATCTCTCGCGTTTTATATTTCTTTTTTGTGTGTGTGCGTCATGCTCTCATATTAAAAAAAAAAATGATGTGTTTTTTGATGCGAGTATTTATCGGGAAAGTAAATTGACATACATAGGTATATTAATTGTGATAATTGTGGCATAATGTAAACTAAAATCTTGGTGCAATTAAAATTTTATGTACTAATTTGAACGGTTTGCTTCGAAAAATAACAACGCGCTTTCAAAAAATGCGTATTTAATTAATTTTGTTTCTAATTTTTATCAAAAAAGGGGTTTCCATGAATATTTTTTTTTTTTGTAAAAAAAAAAACGTTTATGCTTGATTTACAGGACAGACAAAATTTCATCATTTTTTTTTTGGTTATTTACTGTCATTATTGTTATTTAGGTATAACAAAAACCAATAAGACAAGAACAACTGGCTTTAAATTCCGTCCACCCGACCTAAATGAAGTGCGGTTAGAGATAGCCAAGCTTAAAACGTACAAGGCTGCTGGTGGGCCATGCGCACCATGCTATTCAAAGCAGGGGGAGATGACTTGGTAGGGAGTATACACCAGCTTGTATCCAAAATTTGGTCGGAGGAAAGTATGCCCGATGAATGGAACCTCGGTATAGTGTGCCCCATCCACATGAAAGGAGATGCTCTGACCTGTTCCAACTACAGAGGTATAAGTCGCATACAAAATCTTGTCAGCTGTACTGTGTGATCGCTTAAAACCGTTTGTCAACGATCTGATCGGCCCCTATCAGTTACGTCAAATCAAATATCGATCAAATATTCACACTCCGATAGATTTTTGAAAAAACCCAGGAGTTTCAAGTCGATACACACCACCTCTTTATCGATTTTAAAGTCGCATATGATAGCGTAGACAGAGACGAGATCTATACAGAGCCATGGCGCATCTCGGCATTCCTGCCAAACTCATCCGCTTGTGCAGGATGACGATGGAAAAATCTCGCTGCTCCGTCAAAGTCGGCAAAAACACCACCGAACCCTTTGATGTCGAGAAAGGTTTGAGACAGGGCGACGCGTTATCATGCAACCTCTTTAACATCGTACTTGATGCAATTGTACGCAAGTCGCAAGTCAACAACAGTGGTACAATTTTCAAAAGTCTGTTCAACTTGCTTATGCAGATGATATTGACATCATTGGAAGAACGAAGCGAGCTGTTACCGATGCGTTTGCAAGTATTGAATTGGAGGCGGCGAAAATGGGTTTGGCTGTTAATGAGGACAAGACGAAGTATATGCTATCATCGAGAAAGGAATCTCAACATCGTCGAATCGTGCAGAACGTCACGATGGATAGGTACAACTTCGAAGTCGTCAAAGACTTTGTCTACCTGGGCTCCACTATAACATCGCAAAATGACATCAGTGCAGAGATAAAATGAAGAATTACTCTTGCCAATCGCTGTTTCTTTGGGCTAAGGAGGCATTTGAGTAACAAAGCCCTCTCTCAAAGAACCAAGGAGACCTTATATAGGACCCGTATCATCCCGGTCCTGCAGTATGGGGCAGAAGCATGGACCCTGACAAAAACGGATGAGAATCTACTTGGGTGCTTTGAAAGGAAGATTCTTCGGTTGATCCAGATTCCCAAGATCCAAACAACAATCCAATCAACAATCAGCTTCTTTTTTCGCACTGGGAACTTTATGTCATGTCGACAGTTATGTCGATAAATTACACTAATAAGTCAGTGCAAGAGGATCACACAAAAATTCCTTTCAGTACTACTTCAACCTCTCTCACACACATGGAACGTCAAATCTCATGGCCAAGCTTTGAACTGAGCTCATGTCTTGTTCAAAAAGTAGTTTTCGTCGACATGTTCATGACATGGACATGTATTTTTGTGTCTCCATTGGATTTTTTGTAGACATGTTCATAATGCTGCCATCGTTCATGACCTGTGGAGGCGGCATGTAACAAAAACGAGTTCAAAAATCAGTTAGGCCACTGTGTTTCTCATGGCCTCATTACAATGAACCAAGTTTCCAAACACTCTCTTTATACTTACACCAAAACAAAAAATCTCTTTATACTTACACCAAAACAAAAAATCCAAATTAATGAACTTGCCACTTGTTTCCGGCTGATAGCGTATCCGATGGAAACATGAACAGAAGCAAACTTTCTTCGGAAAAAGAACGCACTTCTGTATAATTCAATTGAATTAGCAGTTCGATTGACATTTAAGAACTAGCTCCCATTCTATTCTTAAACTTTTATTTATATGTTGTCATGGGATTGTTAAGACTAAAAATGACGTTAAGCGTTTTAAGCCCGTTTGCTCAATCTCATCATAAGTATTTAAGTTCATCATAAAGTACTATGTTCTACTTACTGCTTTGCACAAAATCAAAAATAGATCTTAAATTATGTTATGTTCCTCTTATTTTAAGGGGAGGATGAAGTAAATCATAAACAATGTAAGTTGATCTTAGGCAAATTCAGCAATATGAAAGTGAAGTTTCTTTGGATTTAAAGTGCAAAAATGCACGAATAGTGGACACCTACTTACTCGTTTGGTTAACAATTGAAGATATAATATATGTGCCTACCTACATAGCAGATTTTTTTTTTTAAATATCAAGGAAGCATTTTGAGAAAAGTTTGGTGAACAAGGCCATTTGGACAAATTAAAAGTAAAGGTACCTCGACCTGCTGATGCAAAATAAAGTCACTTGAACAAAAAATAGGCTGAGGGATAAGATCATACATCGGATGAGAATTTTTGAACAAAATGAACATCAGTTATTTTTCTGTAAACATTTTAAGCATTTTTGACACGTAACGTATGTATGTATAGTATATGTATATTTCAAGATGCACGACACACAGAATCACTTGACAAAAACACAGGACAGTTCAGCACAACACAACACAATTGCTAAATATTTATCCAATAGTAAATTTCAAAAACGAAATTAAAATTGGTCAGTACAAATTAAATTGATAATTTATAATAGTTAATTTCTTCCCAACATTATTTTATTTATCAAAAATAATTACGAACACACTTCAAAAATATTAAAATTCTTTGCTTTTTTGACATTGAATTGAAACTGTCCAGAGATTTCTCGCATGAAACTTAATATTAGCTAAGTTGATCAAAAAATTTTCAAAGCAAGGAAGAACAAAATAGGTTCAACATAAAAACTATGTTTAACTTAGTTATGATATAGATTTATGATTCGTATGAGCAAACGGACCTTAGTTTAATAACGAGAAACTTAAAAAAAATAAATTGATATACATAGATATAGGATTTAAGTACTTTGACATTTGAAAAATGCTAACCTCTTATCATAAAAGTGTTATTAGACGAATATGAGTATTATAACAAGATCTTAATTCTTAAGTATATATGTATATGAGATAAAAAAAAGTCTTATGGGAGTTTTTTTTCAGATTTCAAGAGCTAATACTACGTTTTCATTAGAGCCGAAATGAGGTAATTTCATAAATTACGTAAAAAGTGTTTTCATTACAAATTTGATAATTTCGTTTGACAACCCTGGTCAAATTTGTGAATTTTGTTTGACAGTTAGATTTTTTCGTTTTTAACGACCGAAGCATATCTACATACATTACAATTTTGTAATGTTAAATTTGTAAAAGAAATGTTGATTTCAAACAAAGTGTAATAGGGAGCGGAATGGAAAACAAGACCTACTGATAATATCCGTAGAATATCTCAATTGCTACTTCCACAGCCCCACCATACAGTTCCAGTAACACTTAGCTTAATATTCAATGGAATTTCGAAGGAAGATCTTATCATCATACTTATCCTTCAACTTTAGCGGATGGAAGATGGAACAACCGCTTGCCAACTCATGTTTCTCCAAATCTGGAGAAGTTTTTTGTTAGAACAAAATCCAAAGAATTTGTCTGATAACCTTAACATGCCTGTGTATTCAAAAATATATAAAAAACACCTTTCATCCAAAATAAAATCTTGAAAAACATTTTTGTTTCTTTCAGAAACTGTGTGGTGCTATTTTATTTGTAGCATTTTTCATATTGAGTGGAAACAGCGTTACATTTCAGGGGGTACTTATATGACCATAACAGAATGCTCTATATTCTTTTGGAGAAGTGTACCTGCATATCATAAAGGGCAATAATAATACAAAACTGTTGCCGAGTTTTAATTTGGTGTTGATCTGTTGATCTTTCCACTCTAAATATAATATTTTGATGATGTAGAGTTCTCTAACCAGCTTTTGCGTTTCTTGTTATTTAATTCGGACACTGTTTTTCAGGATAGGTCCAAAAGTGCAGCAGCATTTGGTAGAGCTAATAAATCCATCACCCTTCTGTGCACTCGAACAGGAAATCATTAGCCAGCTAGTCCTGCCTCGTGAAATTTGGGTTTTGCACTTTGGCGAAAATTTTACCACACACACAACGATTGCGGCTGCAAAAATAAATGAATCCCAAACAAATATTTGTTATAATTTTTGTTTACAAAAATTAAATTCGTTTTGTTTTTTTTTTTGTGTTTATTCAATAGATACTTCAAATTTGACATTTGAAATCAAATTGTCAGTTTTTGTATTCAATCAAATTCAATTCAGGTGTGTTTGATTTGTTTAAAGCTAATTTCCAACCTAATTTCGTGCAAATTTGGTTGAAATTATCTCATTTCGATATTTGATTTTGTATGGGAAATGAGGTAATTTCCGATCTAATTTGGAAATTTTCAACTAAATTACCTCATTTGCTCTAATGAAAACGCAGTATAAGCTCTGAAGAGTTTGTTAGTTCGGCACTGCGATTCGGAAACACTTGTGTTTTGTTTTTGTAAATTCTGACAGGCAGGTCATGTGATTCTCAAAGATGCGCAATATTAGGTCTGTTTGGTTACTTTTGTAGCACGAAGTTTAAAATCTGTCAAATTTCTCAAAAAAGAGAAAAATTCTCTCAAAGAGAGTAAAACTTGCCACAAAGTTAACAAACGCCTTATTGCAGTTTGTATTTAAAACGTCAAACGTAAGTTAAAGCAGCCAACGCTAAGCAAGACAGAACATAGAAGGTATGTTCATAACATCCACCCTATTCGTCATCTTTGTATTTTTGTGACATCATAATCATCTTTTTGTATTATTTTCTTTCTTAAAATGAAGAATATTATTTAGAATTCAGCATTTAATAAAATTACTTTAAATAAATAATATTTATATAAAAACTTTGTCCGCCGTATTGCAATTTTAAATTAAAAAAAAAAAACAGCCAAATGAAAATGAACCGCCAGAAGAGGGCAGTTACGGATTTTGACAGTTGTTTAACTCCTTGCAACAAGAAATTTGTGTAGCAGAAAGTTGCAAGGAGGGGAAAATTCTTACTCTCTCGCTGTGCTCTCTTCTTGCTACTTTCTGCAACTTTCTTGAGTAAACAAGAAAAGTTGTGCGACGTCGTATCAATTCGTACGACGTTTCAGTAACCAAACAGACCTATTATATTTTAGCTTGAACCAAATTAATATGTCATTCTACTGCGCAGGTCTCTTCAAATTTCTATGCTCATCTCTTTAATTTTGAAAGATACACAAAAATCATTGAAAAAAAGATGTACATGTTGGCATTGTTGTCATTATCGCTGCCATAGAGTATCTATATTATCTAGAGAACCGACTCGTACCCCTCTTGCCTGAAAAACCCGCAAATTTTATTTTAATTGAGTAAGAGAAAACTCTCTTATTTTACACTTTAAATGCACGGGACCACTAATAAATGCTCAAAATATAGGGCAAACTGTATACATATTGTGGTTGGGGTTCCATTTAAAATGCACGGGTAGTATAGTTTTTGTTTTATGTAAATTTATGCTACCTTAATATAAAGCTAGCAAAACTTTTGGTTAGAAATTTTGAATCGACTTTAAGAAATCAATTTGGTATAAATTTGTATTTCCATACAACCAGATAGCTTGCTGCACACACATATTTATGAGTAGCCCAGCTAACAAAATAGCTTCCAATTTTAGCAACTTAAGTATTATTCGCTGCTATAGCACTTTTATAGCCCTTACAGAGTGGAGTTAAGTCGTTTTAGGAGTTAATGTTGGTATAATTCATCGCATAAGTATTCTCTGGAGTATATTATATCAGCCTTACAGGCACAATGAGTCAATTTTTTTATAATCTTACTATAGTCACACTATAAAATGACATAGAGTTTTTTGCTCCCAACATTATCCTATAAAAAAGTTCAAGAACCCGCTTATTTTAGTAGCTGTCGCTTCGTTCCGATATGAATTGTATAAGAAAATGTTGTAAAGTTTAATTTAGGAATTAAGATGGGACCTATACACGACATTTTTATAGAATGATTATCGGAGTGGCCAAGACACTTTTATCACGCTATAATTTTTGTGTTGGGTGTTATAGTGTATTATAGATTTTGTATAAGACTGTGCAAATTCTAGAATAAACTATGAGCTTCTACGCAGCCATTTTAAATCATTCATATTTATTTAAAAACATATTCATATCTAAATTTATAAGTAAATAGTAATGAAATCGTGGCAAAAAAACTAGAAAGTCTGACAAAACTACTATAAAAGTGTTAACACGGACCGCCAACAATTTAAAAAAAGTTGATATAAATATGCATACCTGTTTACATTATTACGCAGCATCTTTGATGAATGACTCTATGAGGCTTATAGTTTACAATTTTGTATGAAAGAGAACCCGATTTAATGCAATGCACTGCATAATCCAGATTGGCCGAGCGGTTAGCGTGCTGGACAATTGGTGCCAGGGGACTCCGGTTCGATTCGAAGGACGTGCAATTATTTTTTAATTTAAATGCAAATGTTAACATTACTAATAATAATAATTATTATCTCTAAAGACCCTTTCAGGTGATAATATGGCAAAATATATACAATATGCAGTACATATATAAAATTTAAAAAAAAATTAATACATTCTTTCTATAGCTCTTCTTAAAAATCTTATAAGAGTATTATTTGAAGTAAAACGATTTTACTCCATAACTGCCTGAACAGAATAGTGACGTAGACGGAACTGGAGCCGGAGCTGGAATAGCTGTCAAAATATTGAATACACGCAAATTCAATGTTGCGAACACAACGGCAACGGAACGTAGACGCATACGGAGCTGCAGACGCAGACGGAAGAGTTCACCAACTTTTAACTTTTCACGTACGGCACTTTTGACGTTTCAAATTGTATGAAGAAAAAAAAAACAACTTTTTGGGTCGGAAAAAAATATTGTGGTTATTTGTATCGCGAAAAAAAATTATTTATCAAAAGGAAATTTATTGGAAACAAAAAATGTGAATTCTGAGCTTGTACACAAGAATATTCTTTTGTTTTTCGTCAAAATACTTTCAAAGCTGTACAGCTCGAAATAGTAACAGAATCTCGAAAGACAAAGTTTCGAAAGACAAAGGTTCGAAAAGACAAAGCTTCGAAAAGACAAAGTTACGAAAGACAAAGTTTCGAAAGACAAAGGTTTCGAAAACCAAAAGGTTCGAAATTTCAAATTTTTGAAAAAAATGTATCTAAGAATGCTGCGACGTTTTCTTTTCGCTTTAATTAGTATACTCGTAAAATAGAGATGAGCAAACTCAGATAAAAATATTTCACTGATACACTAACACAGCTTACATAGCGATTTTGCGCTATAGCGCAATTTTATATTTTCTCCGTTTAATGCAAGTCATAGAAAAAAAGGCCAGAAGCTAATATCTGGACTAACTAAATGTCAGAACGATCGTTTGACTGTTGAGGGGGGAATTTTTTGGGTGGTTTTTTTTTTGAGGGGGGGGGGTCTTTTTTACCACGAAGTTTTTAGGGTTGGGGAAATTTTTGTTGGGGGTGGTTAAATTATCTTTTTTTAGTGGTAGTTTTTTAGGATATTTTTTTTTAAAGGTATTTTTAGTGGTCAACTAACTGACGAAGAAAATAATATTACATATTCTGAAAAAAGTCTAGTTTACTTCTTGCCGATGACAGCGAATACTTGGAAAAAACGTCCGACAACTATGTATAAATAGCTTAAAAGGCAGCTGAATAAATGTATGGTATTAAATGTTCTTTTAAGGACTAAAAAAGATTGTAAAGAGAAAATAAATTTTTGGTTAATAGGTATTTTGGGCAAGTAAACTCTCTGGAGGACAGTTTAAGTACATCCAGATTTAACTCAATTTATATTCGTCACAAGTCTCGAATGTTTTATTTTTGCGCTCCAAAATAAATGTTATTCATACATAGGATATAAAAATAAATAATTTCTAGTTCATAAGTAAGAAAAAGTGGAAAATTTAAAAGAAAATAAAAAATGGATTAGAGTGAATAATATGGACATGGATTTAAATTTTTGGGTTGAATTTGGATTTAAAGTTCACTTAAATCCAATGTGAATATTATAGCCGTTACTGAATCGGGTTTTAAATCCATTTTAGAACTTTGTAGAGAAATTGGCCGTTAGACTTGGATATAAATAATACAAAAAGTAGACCAAAAATTAATACATAAAACAAAAAAAATACGTTAATTATGGTGATCATAGAAAATTTTTGCGGACATTGTTCCGACATGATTGTTTTTGGTTGCAATTGATGCTCAAACCAAATTTTAATCTTGTAATGATGATCTGATAATACAAATCGAGTTCAAGTTCGGTCTTTCGCAAACAAATATTATAGTAAGGTAGGTATCTCAGATAGCCGTATCTCGTGACATGACTCATTATAAAAAGTGGGAAACAGATTACTGAATTAAGGGTTTTGTGGTAAGATGTTTTAAAAGAAAAATATTTTGGGATACAATTTCTGCTTGGTGTGTGGTACGATTTTAAAAAGAAAAAAATATTTAGTAATAAAATTTTAAAAGTATACGCTTTCATAGACAATTCTAATACATCAAAAATCCGTCCTTTTTACCCTACGGTGTAGTTTTCAAACCGAAAATCCTTACGTGAAGGGATTTCTCCCTACGTGTGGCACCACTGATCATATAGCGCTTCATTATAAACTATATACATACCTACTATCAGTGTTACCCAGTGTTGTACCATGTAAACTATAAATGTAGACTACACGATTGTCTACGTGTAAACAATCAATGGTAGACAATTAACTATTGTCGACATTAGCTGGGGCCTATTTCATAAAACTACAATACTAATAATTAATAACAATTTCATCCTACGAAGGCGATAAAATTTGGGGCTGGACAAAGACAGTGTCCTATACCCACTCCAAACGCCGAATCTCGACACAAAATGGCTGTAGGGGAAATTTTCTTGTAAAATCACATATTTATTTTAGTTTTTTTTCTTTTTATTTTACCTGTTTTTGAGTTGGAAAGTTGATTTTTCCACTCGATAATCCAATAAGTTGAGGCAAAACGTGGCCTTCCGTTTAATATTAGGATAATTCCAAGATTTATATTTTTTTGGGGTTTAATGGTGTCTGGACGGCGGCAGAAACGGAAAAGAACCCCATTACAAAAATGTAAAGTTTATCTCGCTGAGTTTCGATAATTTTTCTGCTGCGCAGTTTCGTTCAGTGGACGAAAGATTATGAAGTGGTGCCAAGTATGAATTTTAAAAGAATTTAATAGAACTTAACGTCTAGTTCACACATTCGTGTAAACGCGGTTCTACACGAGGCGACACGCTACAACCTAATGTTCTCTGAGAGTGATGAAAGTGAAGACGAATACAATTTTCAAGCACGAGAACCGCGAGTTTTTAAAGAGCGTATAAATTTTGAATTTTTAACATATCATTCGTTTAATGAAAAGTTTCGGATAAACTACTCGAATTGTGAGGAGCTGTTGGGGACCATAGGACCATCCCTGCAACACGAAACTAGTCGTAACTATGCTCTCTCCCCCAAACAGCAACTTTTGATAGCATTACATTGGCTAGGTAATGGTGCTCAATACCATGGTGTTGCTGATATGCACGGTGTCTCAAAGTCAACGGTGTGTCGTGGTTGTTAAAAGAGTCGTTTATGCCATAAATCAAAAAGTGTTCCCGGAGAAGGTTAAATGGCCAACAAACACTTCACAAGTGGTCGAAAAATTTTATTCAATTGCCGGCATGCCAAATGTTGTCGGATGCATTGATGGGACTTTGATTAAAATAGATGCACCAAGGGAGTATGAAAACCGATTCGTTGATCGACATGGAAACCACTCCATTAATTGCATGCTTGTTTGTGGACCGGACCTGCATTTTTACTATGTAAGTGCAAGATGGCCAGGAAAAGTTCACGATGCCAGGGTATTGAAGTTTTTGTATCTCCAAATCAAATTTTTTGTTTTGCTTTTGAAGATGTTCGATCTCCAACATTAACTTTTCCTTCTTCAGTTTTGCAATGTCTTCGTCAGGCATATTATTATTTTCTTTTAAGTTCTAAGAGAAATGGAAGTTAAAAAAAAATTTGAATATTCATACATACATTATGACGTAAACAATTATTTTTCTCACCAAATGGAGTTGATTTACTCTTCCTATTGCAACTATTTTGATTAGAGGAAAAACTTATGCTCTCACTTTGACCGGAAGGTAATATATTGCTTTCATTTTCTTGAACTATGCAAGAAGATTCATACTCATTCTCAAGAGATTCAGAGACGTTGAGGCCGATAATATCAGGAGCATCTTTCTCTTAAATGTCCAAAACTTTGCTATCGACTTCATTTAGTTTTGCCTCGGATCCACCGGCAGAACCCGCCTTTTTTCTGTTATCGATCTTGGCCTTGATAAATAAATAAAAAACTACATAATTAATTTGATTATGGTAACCCAAAATTATAAGGTTACCATAGTACATCGCTATGTAAGTCCACGACTTTTCAGAAAAAAACCGTTGGACTTTGCTATGTCGTGGATTTGAATCCAAGTAACACTTTTTTCCTTTTTTGTAAATTTGACTGAGAAAGAACCAAAAAAAACCAATTTATTTTTCTCTATTTCTTCTAAAATCAATAGTTTTATTTCTTTTGAACACATTTTGGAATCGAATTGATTTTAAAATTGAAAAGAAAATTAAAAAAAAAACAACAAACTTGAAAATCATACAGCTAATGTGCAAAAGTGAACAATTTATTTATTTTTGTTACCTAGTTACGGACTTGTAGTTTTGTAGAAGTCAAATCGCCTCACATGTAGTCTGAATTTGCCTAGCTACAAGTATATAAAAATGTTTATGAAACAAAAAAGTACAACTCCATACCTTATTTGTGCTTGTAGCTACAATTCTACAAGTACAAGACTAATAGTTTTTTGAAATAGGCCCCTGGTCAACAATGTAGAAAATTCATAAAATAAGATTTTCTTATTGGCTTTTTCTTTTAAAATCGACCCAAAAATGATTGAATTCTATCTTTATCAACCGAGTCTACATCCACCAGGGACGATACTGAAATGAGATTTTTTATAACAGAAAATTTACCGAGAGTTTCAGCGCTCTAAGTGATCTTAGTAAAAGAAATTAAAAAAATAATTTAGCACTTCTAGATTTTAACTTTAATCGATACTTCATCCAAAAAAATACAAAACACGTCTGTTGTCAACTTAAAAATCTCCAAAACAATAATGTGAACTCACCTTTGGTCTTTGCCTTGGCTCTGGTCAGATTCATCATTTTGCTTCATATTTGAATGCTTTCATTTCATTCAATCAATTCGCATTTCAATTTTTAAATCAAAAGGAATAAAACCACAGCCAGGCGAAGACCAAAGGTGAGTAAGAATAATTTTTTAATTTATTATATTATTAATGTGAATGTATATTGTATAGTTTCTTTAAGCATTAACACTACATCAGTACATACAGAACAGTGCAATCGTAAATAAACTGAATAAAGCTACAGGAATTGGTGGTTGGAAAACCATTAACGGCATTTCTATAACGAAATGAGGCCGGGACGACTCAGTTATACGAGAATGGACCAATACCGTGACGACCCCGAAATTTTGTTGGCAAATTAAAAGATCTAGAAGCTATTGTTGAATTTAAGTAACATCAAAGATTTTTCTATTATTTTATAAAACTAAAACTTAACAGAAAATCAAGAATAATGTTAAAATATTGTAATATATTATATTATTCAATGTACTCAATAACCTACAAACTTTTGAACAGGGGTCCAAACTTTTCCTAAATACGTTTGAGGACAAAGTTATTTGGCAAACATAATGACATCCACCGTTTCTATATCATTTGTTTTTATTAAATATAAAAATTTCGTTTCGTCAGCTACGAGAAACGAATGTCCTGAATTGAGTTATGTAGAGATTAAATTTGGGTTAATAATCCCAAGGCTTTTTATAACTTTATTGTCGATGTGCCTATATAGGTAGTTTATATGGCAATGGCAAGTTTTAATTGGGGAAAAAAATTAAACGTACAAAAATTTACTTACATTAGTAGGTATCGTCATGTGTCGAAATTCGACACTTTCAATTTCGCAAACAATTTGTTTGAAAATATTGAAGGAAAAAAAACATTTAAAAAAAAAAAATTTAAATATGCAGTGTTCGACAGTACAAAAACAAAAATGACCAACAGTGTGTTAATGAATTGTCGCTTTCCAACCATATAAAATTTATCGAAATCGGTCTAATACTCTTTGAGAAAATGGTACCTACCACAAAATTTATTTAAGCCTATTTATGTATAGATATTTCATCTCCGTTGTTTATTTTTAAATAAATTTAAGGTTTCTTGAGGTTGAATGATTGTCACAAAAATGTATCCCCGAATCCCCTCAGAAAAAAAGAATCCCCGGGGAGAGTATACTACATATAGTATCCCAGTGGTAACTCTGTATACTATCACAGTACACATATTTAAGGTAATATATTGCGCATCTTCGAAAATTATAGTGACCTGCCTGTCAGAATTTACAAAAACAAAACACAAGTGTTTCCGAATCGCAGTGACCCTCGTCCACAATTTACAAAAACAAAATTCAAGCCATGCGCAGAACTGAACAAAATGAAAACTCGGAAGATACCTATTACCTTCTATATGTGTACTGTGTTTTATGTGTACTGTGGCCTACTATGTCTTTTTGGTCAGGTAATTCGAAATTCTTAAAATATTGCTACAAGTACAATACAAGTCCTTCCCTACTACTGCAAAACCATTTTTATTCAAGCAAAAATGCTCATCCTCATGTCATACACTGCTCGCTCATGTCATAACACTTACAGCGAACCTGCAACAATCTTCTGATGCAGGAATACAAAGGGGAAAAGATACCCTACTCCCTATCACTACCACTTGCCTTTCCTAAATCATCACTTTCATGAATCATGATTCGGTTCTCGGTTGAGCAGACTACCTGGCGAAGGTGATGTTTCTGTACGATTTCTTTTTAACAAAATCGCAAAAAAAAAAAAAAAAAAAAACAGAAGACTACAGCCAAAACACAAACAATGAAACGAATTCGACAGCAGTGTGCAGAACAGAGCGGAGAACTTCGAATACCACAAAGCGAATTGAAATAATAATTCAAATCAAATTCAGTTCTCTGTTAAGTTCCATCCGGTGTGTTTGTGCTTGATTGGTGTGTAGAATTTTCTCTTGGAATTGTTTTTTTTTTTTTTTTAATATTATAAATATACCTACATAAGGTTTTTATTAAAAAATTGTAATTAGATAGTAATTTTTTTTGTCATGTTTAAAACCAGATACATACATGTACAGATACATATATGTACATTTTTAATAAAAAGAAAACATTATTGATTAAATTAGGTATAAAATGTTCTTTTGGAAGTGTCATAACGACCCACCGGCTTTTATAAGTTGCCTATGTTAAGAGAATAAATGAAAATTTTCAAGATTATATAATATGAGATGATGAAAAGAAAAAAGTTACCATCACGATAGTTGAGCTCCGGGGGGTATACGACTTAACAATATTTTTTAATTTTTCTGCACCAAGATACACGTGCATAATTGTAAATAAATATCTGTGCATTTCTGGTCAAATTGTTTAGTGGAGCCATCCATAATCCATTCCCGGTGCGTTTATTAAAACCGTCGGTCTGTGGTTCCCTCTTCATGAACGGGGTCGGCTGCAAAAAAAAAAAATAAAATAAGCAAAAAAGAGAATTTAAATTTTATTTTTTTTTCATCTTTTTGTATTGTCGTCGTGTAGATTTGTATTTGATTTGTTTTAAACTTAATAAGCATTGTGATTTTCTCTTTATCTTAATTATGAATTGGTCCAAGCGATGAAATTTAAATCTTTAGAAATAGCTGTTTCTTTATTAACTTACAAAAAAATTTTATGTACGGGGAATAAAGTGTACATAATTTTCTTTTTCATTTATCCAGAAAAGCGAAATAATTGAATACTTAGAAAATTTGACCTGAGTATCAATAATACACCCGATAAATACCGAAAGAACATCTTGTCAAAAGGGAGGAAATTTTAAAAATTGTATAAGGGACAAGAAAAAAAAACTTTAACCAAACGATAAACACAAGAGAGAGAATAAGAGAAATTCGGTAGTGTTCCTAAAGTCTTCAGTACAGACTCCACCGAATATAAAAAAAGTGTCTTAAAATTTGTCAGATATTACAAAAGCAGTTTTTTGTGTTTTTAAAAACTTCAGCAGAAAATCCGTCAAAAAGTTAAGCACATAAACGGACTGTTGTGTAATGGCGTTTTTGCGCTCTATCTGCCGTCATCGTACAACAAATTTTGTCTGTAGCCACAAAAAGCATGCCAATAATGGCAACGATTTTTCTGTTTTCGTCGCTTTAAATTGGAGATTAATTGGAGTAAAAGAGCCCAAGCGCAGTATTCGTACCGGATATTACTCTAATAATGATAGTGTCATAAAATTAAATAATTCATACCATCTATTGGAATCAACCATACCTACTAACCGGGTCGTGCTATCAAGTAGCATTATATGTCGGAATGTGCATTCGGATGCTGGCAAGCAGAGTCCTCAAGTCTTTGCATCTGAAGACCAGAAGCTCACGAAGAACCAGATAGACAGATCGACTAATCCTGACGTACCACAACGAGATCCCTTAGATGTTAGCTTCAATGATCCGATTGCTGCGTTCAAGAGTAAGACTACGGGTGAGCTTATTCGAGCTTTGGTCGTGTACATAATATGTTCCAGCCAATATCTTGTTGAGCATAACATGCAGGTAAGCCTAACGCTGTAATTCAAAGACCTTTCTAGAAAACAAAATTATTAATTATTTGGTTTACCTAGTTTGCGTGCGCTTTTTTGTTTTTGTCACTAGGAAAGATTTTACTTTGCTGAAGGTTAAGGTGTACCTACCTATTTGCAAGGACGCACGTAGGATTTCAATAACGGGGGAGACCAAACTAACATTTCATTTCAATACTTTATTTTATATTTTAATAATAAGTGCTCACCTACCTAAAATTTTCAGTTAGCACAGATATTCAAAAGAAATTAAAATTTGTTTACATTGCGACAGGTGGCTTTAAAAAAAAATAATTTTATTTATTGAAGAATGCAGTAAGTAAAATAAGTCCCAGGGAAATTAGCACCAAGAAGTAAGCATCTCAATATTTAAAAAAAAAAATGTTGTAGGTACCTACTAATTTCGTGAATAAATTGCTTTTCAGGATTTTGGCTGAAAAGATTAAATTTAACAACTTACTTCTTATATAAAGCAGTAACAATATAAAATACATAAAATTTTAATTTAAAACTACAAAAATTATTATTCTTTGTTATTTAAAAAAGGAAATTATTGACACATTTATGTATTTTGTCGTAAGAGGGGCTTCCGCCCCACCATGTCCCTTTTCCATCGCTCTTATGTCTTTTTGTTTTAAATATATTTCACGAATCGATTTTTAACATTAAAATCATGTTGAATGCGCAGGTTCGGTTCTCGCCGCAAATTGCTGTCACATGTATTGTACATGCATTTACTCTCTGTGTGACTAGACCATGCGTTTTGAAACATACCGATAATTTCATTCAAGTTTTACTTTGCATTATATGTACTATATAATGTACGTTAAGGGAAAATTACATAAATCCAGAAGTATTTTTTGCGACGAATTAAAAAAAATGCGAAAGGTAGCAAAGGATATGGTAACTGGTAACTTGTGTTCGATATTTTAGGTGGTTTGAAAAGTGAAAAACCTAACCTAACCTATATCTCAAGAACCAATGGTATAATTTTGATATTATTGGGCGTAGGTACTTATATATTTTATTATAATGACCCGTTTTAAAGTCGCAATTGCAATAATTATAACATATGTATATTCATCACACGAGTAGTTAAATATTTAAAACGGTCAAATACTTATTTATGACAAGTCGAAAAACTATTCATTTAAAATTATTTTTCATTTAATAAGTAATTAACAGGGTGATTCACCTTAGGCGTGACTAAAGCTATTAAAGCGTGTGGGCTGAGTCGCGACAAGAAACAAATCGTATGGGATAAGGCGTCTATTTCACGCGTTTAGGTAAGAAGGGCAACTTTCTAAAATATCGACTTGAAATAGAAAAAAAAATCATTAAAAAACAACGGCAATATAAAAATAACATGCTAAACTTGTTTTGAAGCCTAAATTTTATTCTTTCATTCTGTTTTTAATTTAAATTATTTGAGATAACTGTTTTTGAAAAATTAATTTTCAAACTCAAAATTTTGAAAAAATAATGAAAAAAATTATGTTAAATTACGTAAATTGTTTTTAATATTCGATGCTCCTATTAATTTCTAGTCAAACACTAAAAACCGTATACCTAAATGTTTTTAAGATTGTGAGAACATTTAATATAACTATATCTACTTTACTACTTAATTAGTAGAAATGGGATCTTTGGAGCAACAAAATAACGAAAGAAAGTCGAATTTAAGGAAAATTTACGTTTGTTATTTTCAATTTTCTCAAAAACTCGAATACTTTTCGACAGTGTTTGACTTAAAATTGATTGAGAGCATATTAAACGCAAAAATACTATTTATGTTAAGAGCATTAAATTTTTAAAAGAAATTGTTTGAACACAATTTTTTAAGTTTTTTTTTTTAAATTTAAGTTTGAAAATAAATTTTTCAAAATCTGTTGACAAAAATTACTAATTTTAAAAAGAAAATAAAAGAAGCTGGCTTTAAAAAAAGGTATGACATGCCATTGTTATAGTGTTTTTTTTTTCGGTTTGAAGTCATACTTTTTTAGAAAATTTCCCGTCCCGTTAGTTTTAATTTTCTCAAAAACGAAAAGACACTTGAGCATCTTCTTTTCAATATTTGACTAGGAATTGATTTGAGCATCGAATATTAAAAACAAAATTACTTCTTAATAACGTAAAATTTTGGAAAAAAAATTAGTTTGGAAATTAATATTTCAAAAAATATTCTCTCAAATAATTTGAATTAAAAACAAAATAAAAGAATGAACTTCTTCCTTTAAAAAAACGTATAGCTAGACATTGTGCAGTTGTTTTTAAATTATTTTTTTCTATTTCAAGTCGATTTTTTTTAGAAAATTGCCCCTCCCGCCTAAACGTGGGGAAATGGACCTCCCATACGATTTTTTTCTTGTTTCGACTCAACCTACATGCTCTAGCTCTTTGTCACAGCTAAGGTGAATCAGCTTGTAGAAGAAAAAAAGAAAATCCAGAATGACAGGACAGGCTACAGATGTGTAGTTCTTGAATGCAAATAAAACTATTTTCATTCTTTCCCGACGTTTCGTTGGGTTTTTCCAACCTTTTCAAGGGTTGTCTTTATTTATAGTTTTTTTACTTTTAACAAAAAGTGGATAAGATGAAAATCTTTTACTTTTGTAAGCACAATTTATCTTTTTAATTTTAATTTAACCATGGAAATTTTTTTTAAACAAACAACTAAAAAGAAAATCTTCAAAAAGGAAACCCTATGGATCGATTTGAAAGCTTATATTTTCTGTTTTATCGATTGGATGGTCAAGATTATAATGTCTTGAAGCTTAGAGAAAATGAAACAGTGCCATTTCGTGTTTTCAATTTGTAAATATAAGTGGGTGTACTCCTGACAAAGGAATTGGAAGAAAAACTTCCAGATTGTTTTATTAGATATCATAATAGACATACCCACCTCTCAGAAGCTATCAAATTTTTTTCCTATAACACATTAACAGCCAATTTCTTGACAAAGTTCTAATCCCTAAAACTCGGTTTATCGAAAAGTTAGAACTTGATTGAGTTCTAACTTATTTCTTCACAGAGTTCTAACGTGTTAGAACTTCGATTTAGATCTCAGTTTGAGATAGAACTTCGATAAATTTGGACCCTTTAATTGGGGGGTCTAGAAACTTAGAGCTCGGTTTAACAACATTTTTATTTCTTCAAAAAACTTAATTGGTTAAAAATTTTGATTCGACTTTAAAAATGAAAGCAATTCAAATCAATTTGGGATACATTTTATTTTCACTGAAAGCCTTTTCGCGAATCCATTGCTGCACACAACACAAATTTATGAGGACCTATGCATGTACATAATCAACAAGCTTTTAACCCCACTATATTTCCTTGGTATGGAAGGAAACAGAAATGCATTAATGTTGCAGTTGTTAGTTAAGGCAAAAAGTGCATCTATAGAACTAATTTCCTTAAACTAAAATACTTCACGACACTGCAGAGTGCAAATATGAATCTGAGAGACGTTTCGAATGAAACTCAACTCCGGACAGAAGCCATGAAAAACACAATATTTTTGTGGCGTTTCTGGACTGATATTTTGTTTTGCATTTATGTTTATTTCTTTTTAAGTTATCCTTTTTATTAATTCAAAAAAATATTAAATTTTATTGTATGCAATTTCGTTGCATATGTTGGTGCTGTTTTTTTTTTTTTTTCTAATTCTCGTGGTATAAAAATCTTTTATTTTGTTTATTTGGTTTGTTTTAATATTTTTTTGCCAACTGATTTTTGTTTCATAAAAGAAACCCAAAAAACGTGAAGTGTTACATGTGCCATTTTTCTAAACAATTTGTCAGAACCATAATCAATGATTCGAGGGCATTGGAATCGTTACCAACTTCTTTTTGTTTTTTTGAAAAAATTTACTTTGGATGCATAACAATTTTGTGAAGAAATTGGCCGTAAGAAATTTCAAAATATCGATAGTTAAAAGTTCGGCAATTTTGAGTTTTTGACTACGTTTTTGGAAAAAATATGGTATACCATCAATTCAATTTCAATTCAATTTTATTTCAATTCGGTGTAAATTGAAACATTTGGCAAATACCTACAGGTCAATTTTCTTCTTATTTGCTTTTTAAAAATACAAAATTTATTTCCAGAAAACATAACCTGATTTAATGTAATTTTTTCTGCAGCATCTATTTTTCACATTTTCGCTTCCAAACGTTCATATCTCTCGAGTTGTGGACTTTTCACATATTTTGTATACATCCATAACCAACTCTCTATCCTTTTTCGTTTAGAAAATAGATTCTAAATAGCTTTTAACGGCCTTTAGTCCATGAAAATTTGGCGTTTCGTCCCGGCGATCTCACTTGGACTCATCAGTTGACTAGTGAGTGCCTTGTCAATACGCAATTTCAATTAAGTTCAATTCATCTTACAAAGATTTCATGATGAATACCTATAGTGTGAACTATATCTAACCAGATTAGAATTCCTAATCATTAAAGCTAGAAGTTATTATTTTGTGCCCTTGGCCTGGCAATGTTTATATACGAAGTTTTTTTTAATAATACAATGTTTATATACGAAGATTTTTTTAATAACACAAAAAAAAATCTTCGTATATAAACATTGTCAGGCCACCGGCACAAAAAAATAGATTCTAGACTTTTATCTTCATTTACCCTAATTCACCCTATTGAAATTGCGATTTAAAAAAACCGCGTAGGTATTTAAATTTTTCTAAATAAAATTTTTGTATGGTATTTCATTTATATCCTTAAAACTTACCATCTAAGCTGTGTCAGATAAAAATATACGTTCGTTAAACCCTTAAACACAACTGACAAGAACTTAAATTCTAATATTAGTTTTATGATCGAAATTTGCAGATCTGTCGTATATACAAATTTCATATGTAGAATTGTTTTGACCGGTGTTTTCTGTGCTTATAGTTAGTTATAGGTTTATAAAAATTGCAAAAACTTATGAGAGTTGAAAGTGGGTCACAATGAAAATGGAAGTAGGATCGTTCACAATGCTCTTTTCAAAAATCTAGGGCTCAAAATTGTAAAAAAAATTCATGGATTTTGTTTTCAAGACTTCTAAAATTCCCCAATTTGAAATTTTATTTTTAATTTTTAGTCGAATGCCAAAAACCAGGGTGTTGGTCGTTGTTTTTGAGACAATTGAAAATTATGAAAAACTACTCCTTCCAATAGAAAATTATTCTTATAAGACTTAAGACAGGCTTAGAGATTGTTGTAAAAACGAAACTAAAGGTTAATTAAAAAAACAGGAAATCTTAGTTTATTAAGCTGCGGAATCAAATACCTATTTAAGCTACTTGACCAAACGTCATCGGACTAAATTGCAACTCCTTTGTATAACAATCGAGCATTTAAAATTTATAAATTGCATCAAATAATGTCGATATCTAAAGCAGATTTATCATCGAAAAATCGCTTAACACAGAACTTTCCAAGGCGACCACAAATTTGGCAACAAAAGGCGATGTCAACAAGAAGTTGAACTATGAGATCCACTCAGTACCAGGGTTCCCAGGTCCCCAAAACATTTTTCCCCTTTTTTTGACACCAGAATGGTATTTTTCCCCTAATTTTCTAATAAAAATCCCTTCTTTTTCCCCTATGTAAATTACGTTTAAATTTTTGAAGAAAACATTGAAAATATATTGTTTTGAATTTATCTTGTAACATATTTGTATTGTACATAGACTTATATAATAGTGTGTCAATCAAAATATTTTATGAATTTAGTATTCTGTCCTTTGTTCCGCTATAAGAAAGACAAAAAATAAAAGATTAAGCTTTTTCTGTTTCATTACGAAATATAATGCTAACAGCCTTTTCCATAAAATCTTTGTCGGTTTCCTTTTCACTGAAAATTATTCAAAATGAAAATTCTTTGTATTTGTTTTCTTTCACCAAAAATTGTAACTTCATGCAGGAAAAGGTTAAGTAAGGCCTTGTTCGAATTGGTTTAAAATGTCCATTGAATTTTGACGCTTCTACAATACATATATACGAGATTCACCTAACTAGTGTCAAAACTGAACATTCTGATAAAATTTGGCGAAAAGCCTGATTTTGGGAACAAAGTCACACATTTTTTTCCTTTTTGAAACTTCATTTTTATTAAAACAAAAAAAAATAAAAAAAAAAATAGATAACATTAAAATGTAAATATGTACAACTGCTGGCCCAGTTACTGAGCTTGTCCAGGGATGATCGTAGAAGCTCACACAGCGTGGATATGAATTTCTCTGAAGTCATTATCACTAATGTTAGAGGTCTCATATTTATGATTCGCTCGGCTTCAGTCAGGAAGGTATAAATCCCTTCATTAGTAATTTAGGCCTTACAAATCGTGACTTTAAGAACATCTTTCACGCTTTTGACCAACCTCTCCCAGAATCTACCCCGACAAGGTGCCCTCTCTACACTGAATCTCCAAGCTATTCCACGATTACTCATAAAGGCATTGAAGATCTCATGGCTGATGCTGACAATGTCTCCAAATAATTTTAAGTCAGTGGCTACTTTTTTTAAAAGCCTTCGTGTTTTCTGAGTAGATTGTCGTTGGTGAACCACGCCTTGCTATGAACCGCCTTATAGCTCAAGTTGAGGACCAATTCTAAATGCACTGCACGGACAACTGCGCATGTAAATATAATTATGTATGTACAGTACATATACACCTTACGTTTGTTGCTAACGGTATCGGGACATGTTTAAAGGGGCCCGAAAAGTTCACACCAACTGCCTCAAAAGGCCTGGATGCCTTAAGCTGCTCCTTTGGCAGTGGGGCAAAAGTTTGAGACACAGCCTTTCTTTTGAGCCTTTTGCAAAGCATGCAAGTTGCTATGACCTTTTTTAAGCTGACGACCACCCGGCAGCCAAAACTTTTCACGCATTGGAGCCAATATAGTATTCACTCCGCCGTATAATGATTTTTTGTGTAAATAGATAACGATTAACCTGCTCAATTATCTGGGCTTGGGAAGAATGATAGGACAAATGACATCCGAAAAAAAATTGTCCCTCACCTTAAAAAAAATCGTCTAAAAAAAGTAGTAGCAAATGGCGGGATTTTCTTGCGGGATTTCGTTACACGGGATTCTGTGCTGCGGGATTTCGTTACGATCCCGTTTTGTATGGGAATTTGAATAATCCTTTTTTTTGCCTCAGATGTTGGAAAATCTTTCGGAAGATGGGCTACTTAGTTTTAACTAGATGAAATCTAAATTATTCAAGTTATGGCGAAAAAAGTGGAAAAAAAATTTTTTTTTTTGATTCTTAGAGCACTTAAGTAGCACCTAAATATGAGAACAAACCAATTTTTTTCCATGCGTTTAAACCCGTTTTCGAAAATTGCACGACTGCTAACTTGAAATCAAGTTAGCAGAACATTAATTTTTTCACTTAAGCACTTAATTTTATTTTTGGGTACTTAATTAGCACCTATTACGCACCTAATGATGATACCATAAAAACCTTGTTCTGCTGACTATGCTCTGCTAACTTGAGGAACATGTTTTTTTCATTAAATAGTGTGGTTTAAAAATTAAAACATTTTACTCTTTACAACCAAAAACTTGCGAATTTTGTTCAGTTTATTTTTAAACCAGAAGAAAATTTAAAAAATAAACTATCAATTTGCCTGCAATACGTGAGATATTACTTTAGTAATTAATGGCAGCATTTTCACATATTCATTCTTTATTGCCTAGCACACACACACTTCAAATGTTACTGATCTTGTTTTTTTTTTTCATATTCACCTTCCTACCCCATGTCTACCTACGTTTGCAAGAATTTCTACCTGCGCAAGAATCAATTAGGGACAAAAACAAACAATTTTCTTGGCATTAACAAGTAGTGAACAGTTGTGTTGCCTAAGCGTTCCCGCCAGAAAAAAATGTACCTACTTGCCTTATTTTCTGAAAAAATGCATGCAACACAAATTTTTCTATTTTGTTGAAAAAAAGAATAAAATTGAATGGTTGTTATACAAAAAAAATTAAAATAAATAATTTGCTCCATTCGCATATTGCCAAAAATAGAAGAATTCACGTAATTGAAATCAATTTCTTTTTTTTTTTAATTTTTTTTTAATTTAATTTTTTAATTATTTAAATATTAGAAATAAAAAAGCGTGAAATATTGAACTTTTTCCTCAAAAAAGCTTGAACGAGTTACTTCGGCAACACTGAGTTCACCCGTCCTTAGCCTAGTACGCAGATCGGGAAAAGACAAATTTTATCTCTACAATTATAATCTCTACAAAAACGGTGGAAAATCGAGCAAAATTAATGTTTTTCTTCTTTTTGTAAAATTATCCATAAATAATACTTGATCGTGTTTATCGTGCAAAATTATTGACCTGTCAAAATTTTTCCCGCAAAGTAATGCTTCGGACTGCGTACTGCCTGGAAAAAAACTGAAAACTAAATTTGTCCTGGGAAAAATTTTGTATGAAAAGTAAAATTTTGTCTGATCTGCGTACTAGCCTGCATGGAAAAATTGCCAATTTTTGGCAAGTTTAGGCGAGGCCCTAGCTATTTTTCGGAAAGGAAAACATGGACGAGGAAAACATGACAGACCCCCATTAGTGCCTCGCTAAGAAAATTTTTTTAATAAAATCATCCTACAAAAATTAATAAAAGCAGGATCTTATTATATCGTAATAAAAGTCTTTGTGTGTTAATTAACTGTGCAAATTTCAAATTAGGATTGTGTGTTAAATAGTAAAATCGCAACTGCAGACAAAACAGAATAAGAGATAACCACAACTGACTTAGACATTTCTCATAAATCTGTTCTCAGTTTTTCTACCTAAAAAGAAAGTGGAAACAGACTCACTGAACAGCAAGCCAGAACATGTAAGAACAGAAAATTTCTCATTGAACTTGTTCTTTTCTGTTCTAAGCTGTTCCGAAGATCCTCACTGAACTAACCTATAATCTTTCACATATACTTGCATGCACACCAAAGTAAATGACAATAAATTAAACGTCAGTTTATTGAATTTTGCATGCGCAAGAATTTTTCAGTGGTCAGTGTTTTATAATTATAATAAAATAAAAATTAAAATAAAATACAATGGATTCGCGATCAATTAGTGAAGTTAGTGAACTTCTATTATCTTTAACAAGAAAAAACGTGTTTTTGAATCCCAATCTCGCAATATAAGCAACAGAAAGCGCACAGAAGCACAGACGATGACATTACCTAGCGCTGCATGCTTTTAAACGGACGTAAATGCACACAAACGGACTATCAGAGCTATGTTTTAGACAGGACCAACCAGGATGAGCATCAGTTTATCGGCAGGCTGAGACGTGGTAAGTGTACTGAAGTCTTCGAAGCAAAATTCTTCCATGGGCATGGACTGACAACGATCATTTAAAGAGTACAACCAGGGTGATGGGCATCGAGTATCTGGATGTCTATCTAGATAAATATAACATAGAGCGACTGACAGCTTCTAGCTTTGACCCCCATACCCGAGACAGAATCCATCGTGTGTGGGGAAACTCAGATGGCTCGATGTGGCTCGGTAAGTCCATCTGGATTTTCAGCAAGTCGAAAATTCACGAGCCCTAGCAATCGAACCGCGGCTCGGTTCTATCGTGTGTGTAGATTTGGTGAGCCAAGTAGTTCTGTTTGTTTTCACAAATACAATCGCGACACTTTCACTAAAAAACAATGCGCCACTTTCTCACTCTCGCACATTAAATTGATATTAACGTTTTTTTGCTAAATAATGATTTATTATGCACACTACGGCATCGCGATAAGAGCTTTTACATGCGATAGACTCATGTAATACGCTGCAACCAAACTGAGATGCAAACGTCCTTTCTTCCCTGTACTGACAAGAATTATTGGACAAACTATACTTTTTAATACTATGTAGGTACCTACTCACAGTAAATCAAGAAATAATTTACCTACCTATTTCCGTTTACAATACATACATAAATCGCAGCATTATGTCGCCTTGCGGCTTGAAAAAATTAAATTTCACATACCTTTCTATCATAGTAGAACTGCCTACCTATATATGCACATATATGTAAGTATAGGTAGGTACGTACATAGGTATATTTTCATTTTTAATCTAACAGTTTTTCATTAATCAACCCAAAAAAGAATCCCAGTGCAAGTTGGAAGACTTTCAGGCGAATAATGCGCGGACGAACAAAAAACGTATTCATTTGTAGGTATTTAAAATACATATGTATATGTACCTACATATATACTATACATACTTATACATATATATGCACATACACCTGCGATATTAAGTTCATTCTTGATTTAATTTAATTCATTTATAATTGATAAACTGCAGTGTTATGTCATTTTGTGATTTCAAATTAAATATGTGTTTACTACTCTCACTTTTATTTAAAAAAAAATACATTATGTATCTATACCTAAAATCTTACCTTACCAACTGCTTCCTTATTGAAAATATACCTAAGAAAAAAAAATACTCGAAGTAAAGAAGATACCTACATATTTTTGTACCTGTATCCGGAAAACATAAAGTCACTTCATTATTATAACATACCTACTCCAGGTCCTATCTACTTACATATGTATACTATGAATACCGAACTACTTTTCTGCCTAACAAAACCAAACTAATCTAAATATACCTACATAATGTACATATGTATGTACCTACCTAAGTATTCTAACTTTCTAAACATACTTATTATAAAAATCTAATGGTTACTTGTAATCCAAAAAACATGATTACAGAAATAACCGAAATCATAAAATTCAATAAAACACAAATTACCTATATTGAGATTTTTGGCAAACCAAATACCTACCCATTATCTTGGCAAAAAAATAAGAAAACAAATAATTACAAAACGCCTACCGCACCAACGCCAAGCAATCAAAGTAACCATATACACACATACAAACCATATTTCTCATCTCCATACAGCGCACACCAAACTAAAAATGCACACGGTTTGTTTTCTTTTTTTTTCTTTACACAAACACTAGCGGTCGCTTGGAGAAAGAAATAAATGGAATGATTTGTGTCTGAACTAAAATCTTGTTTTAAAATTTCTTTGTTTTATATGAAAAATACGATTACTGAATTATTGAATTTTTTGATTGAACTTGACTTAAGAAATATCAGTTTGTTAGCAGGCATCATTACAGGTGCAAAATTCGTTAATTACATACAAGAAAAAACGTGTTAAAACACAGTATTTTTACTGTTTTTAAAATCAATATATTTTCGAAACGGTGCTGAAGTTTATTTTTTTGATCCCTGCAGTTTAAATATCTATTTAAAATCTTCAAAATAAGACTAAATTAGATTTAATTAAGTTACTAATTTACCCAAAAAGTAGCATCGGGGTAAGGAGTTTTTGCAAAAATCTGACAATATAGCAGTACATTTTTTGAAAAATCTTCTGTTTTGTGCAAAATATCAAAAAAATAATGCCTGCAGTTTAAAGGCAATAAACAACTCTTTTATGTGCTATTTAAATTATTGTCATACACGCTTAAAAGACTTCGTAAAGTAACATCGCGAATGAGCATGTTTTTTTCCTCAAATGTAAGGAAAGGCCTCTTAATATTGACCCGCTGCCATAAAAAATTCACCTTCAATGACTAAATAGGCTCCAGGTCGATCATGTATGGCACCCAAAATTGAACCTTGTCCAAATAGAAGTTCTATTCTATTATAGAACCGGTCAAAATGTCACCGAGTCAAATTACTGCATCGTGCATGGCCAACTTAAGGATTTTATGATTTTCGGATCGTCTGGTTTGAGTGTGGTACGAAAAGAAGTTCGTGCGATTGGGCGCGCTTTATAATAGACAGCCGGATGACCATTCCATTTGGATGCTCGTTTGGCATTACCCATAACGATGATCGTCTGACGAGGTCGTTTTTACGATTGTTTTGTTTCGTGTAACTGATGAAAACGATGTCGTTTCGAAGATTTAATAGCTTCGTATGTCATATACGATTGCGATTGAACGATTGATATTTAACAATCGTTTCAATCTTTTTGGTGCATATTTTCAAAAGTTCTAATACCGGTTACACTGTTCAAATGTATGTCGTTCATTTAAGTGTATTACCTTGTAGTATTGAACGAAAATCCAAACATTCGGATGATGTAAAGGACTTACCCTCTATCCAACAAACTCTTCTCAAAGTTGTTTTTGAGAAGTGGACGCTTCGATTGGCTTATACTACTACCGGGCCATCGATATTCACTTTTGAATTAAATCCGTCCACGAATAAAAAATAGAACATTTAATTAATAAGCCAACCCCCGTATTGTGCACAAAGGTAGATTTCACGTTCTTCGACGTGTGAGTCCACTTTTGAAATTCATACCAACCGACACAAACATATCTACACTTAGGTATCTTATGTTCGTTATCGAGTGGGTTTCAGCTACCCACGTCAAGGTCCAGCCACGGTTGCCGTTTTGGTAGGATCCTACCAAAATTGGTAGGTTTTTTGTATCTTTGGTAGGTTGGTAGGTTTCAATTCGATTTGGTAGGTATTTCCACAACTCATTAACATGATAAAACAATATCTTATCAACAATTATATAAATACAAAAAAAAAGAAATTATTTCCAGTCAAATCAAAAGCTAAGATGAATATTTTAACTTATTTAGCATATTTTTACAATCACTATCTTTGTCAATGCCCCAGCCTAGCAAGAACCAAAAAAACAGCCCTCGGAGAATACATTTGCCATAATTGAGTTTAAGAACACTAATTATACTGAGCGCCCAGTATTCTTTTATTCTTTTTATTCCACACTTCACACGGAATAAAAAGAATGTATTCCAAATGTTCCGGAATAAATAAAGAAACAACAAAATAGTTTATCCGGAATGTTCCGTGGAATAAAGAAACGCAAAACTGGTATTTCGAATATTCTGGACATACCAGAATGAATAAAGAAACACACTAATTATGCAATTCGTTCAGAACTCAGATTGGTTTAGGGAGGCCCCAATACCTAACCCCACAAGCTTCACTTACTCCTCTCCTTACCCGTATAACACCATTGAGATCCGAGTGAGATGATGCGACTTGCCGTATTATCACCCCTTCAAACCTAACCTAACCTATATTTTTACAATAAACGCATATTTTTCGTGAATAATTCAAAAAAAATAAACTTTAAACACTTCAATTTCACTAAAATGCAAACGAGCTAAAAAAAAAGCTAAGCAATTGCATCATTGAGCAATACTTCACTTCACACCCAAAAATGGCTGTGGGCTCTTAGTCTATTACCTACGCAATTAATGTACATATTTTAATATTATTTATTTTTTTATTAACTTTGTTTTTTTCAAATAAAAGTCGTCAAATATTTTGTTATAAGAATCCAATTCATTTTTTTTATTATTTTATTTAAAAAACAAAAATAGTTATAAAGAAAAATAAATAAGTATGTAGGTACCTTAAAAAAATAAATTTATAAAAAAAACATGAGATCACATTAATTAAATCAGTCTCTAACGAACATTTAAGTTTTTTAAATCGATATTGAAGATACTTTTCCTTTGGTATCTTGACGTGCCTGGATGATGCGTCGGTTTCGGCATTTTAGCATAAATATCGCTCCTTAAAATAATGCTTATGTCTGGGACATTTGGATGGATGAAAGTCCAGGAGTTTGTCATTTTTCGCAGAAAGGACACATTAAATGTATTATGACCTTTCAGCAACAAAAACTATATTTATTTTGTCAAAGAACTTGACCAAAATAAAGTCTCCTTCCACCTTGTTAATGACATCTGTAAGTGCCTTTTTCATAGTTTCTTCGTCCACAGGAGGTCCTTGTGTTTTTTTTTCATAAACGCGAACCATTATCTATAGCTATGCGAAAATATTTTGCGGTTTTAACCATTTTTTGGGGATGAATAAACAAAGAAGGGGTAGCTACGACAGTCTGTCGGAGGTGCCCCGGCTTAAACTGTCGGAGGTGCCCCACTGGACGTTTTTTTAATTTTTTTTTTTTTTTATAATTTACCAAAGCAAGATGTTTCAAATTATATATTAAAATATAAATAAATACTTAGTATTGTATTTCAAAAACAACTTCTTTGCGAGAAAACATTAAGGACACGAATACAAAAATCTTATAAGAACTTACCCTCAAAACTTTGGCGGGATTCGCAGCTAGACTGCTGACTTTTGAAAAATTGTTTTTCGCTTTTTAGTATGTAATCTACAGAGACCTCTCTATGATATGATATGAGGATATGAGGGCCTCTTACAGTAATTCAACAAACTGTTGAACTTCTCAGTCAACTTTTTTTTAGAAAAGGCTTCCCTCTTCTAAAGAAAACAACCAATTAATTTTTGTAAGAAAATCAAAATCAAACTTGCAAATTTTGAAAATATATGTGAGAAATTTAGTGATGTAGTCCATGGCACAATACAACAAACATAGAATTTGATTTTTACATAATATTTTTATATCTATTACTCATCATCACAAAACGAGTATTTATCACAAAAAATAACATCACATAAATATCTATACGTAGGTATTAAATAAAAGTGTTTTTTCTTAATAAGTCAAAACCCTCAGTAGACTAAGTTCTCAGGAACTTATTTTGCCATACCTATCCATTAATAAATAAAATTCGTTTACTGTGATTGTTTTTAAACCCACTTTAACTACGTGTATATTTATCTAAATGTCATATTTTTTTTATTTTTGTTTTTTGAATATCAATGCTAACTGAAAATTAAAAGTAGGTACTTATTATTAAAGTCCCCCTCGATCTGAATCGGTCTCTGCTATTTCAGCCGATATCTCACGGGCGTTGAAAATGCTCTCTGTTTGACTCAGCCCCTATTAGTTGACAAATAACTTTTTACATTCAAGAATTTGGGTGACATATCAGCGTTATCGGTTTTGTAGACTCTTTTTATCCCATACCCTTCATTTGTCCTTCCACTAGATTATCCCATGGGATACTCCTCTACCAGCAGCAAAGTATTTATTTATATTTTTTTTGTATTTATCTTTGTTTTTCTTATTTATCAAAGGAGAATGGGTGTTGCTTCCCATTGGTTTAACACTTTTTGCCCTATATTATATAAAAAGTCTCAAAAAATGCCAACTTTTTGTACGGACATAAGTCTGTATTCCGATAAATATTTCCATAGGTATTTTATATAAACGTCTTTAGTATCCTCACGAAAGCAAAAGATAGTAGCTGTAGATGTGCATCAACTTAGCAGGTCACTTTTTCCGTTGCAGATTAAAAGGTATATAGTAATTAGTTGCTATTTAATTGCTAATTAGTAACGCAAAAAAAAAATTAGTTGCTCTCTTGGTTTGCGAGAAAATGGGTGTCCTGCTAAGTTGACGTCAACGAAGCAGGGCCACGATCGCGTAAGACGATTCGATTGAACGATCATCGTTTTGGCTATAGCTTTCTCTATCACATGTGAGGTGAAATATAGAGAGAGCAATCGTCAAAACAATTATCGTTCAATCGAATCGTCTTACGCAATCTGAGCCTAGGTTAAATTTCTCAAAAATAGAGATAACGATCCGGGAGTCGATATATATTGAGAACTACTTAATTGCTAATTTTGGTTATTGCTATTTTGGTTTGCGAGAAAATGGGTGTCCTAGGCTCAGATCGCGTAAGACGATTCGATTGAACGATAATCGTTTTGACGATTGCTCTCTCTATATTTCACCTCACATGTGATAGAGAAAGCTATTGCCAAAACGATGATCGTTCAATCGAATCATCTTACACGATCTGATCCCTGCTAATTTGATCTCAACTTAGAAGGTCAACTTTCTCAAAACTATAGATAAACGGTCCGAAAAAGGATATATATTGAGAACTACTTAATTGCTAATTAGTTACGCAAACAAAAATATTCGCTGTTTTGGTTTGCGAGAAAATGGATGTCCTTATATGATGACGTCATCCCTATTTATTCGAAAACGAAAAAAGTGATTCAAATTTTGTTTGCGTAACTAATTAGCAATTAAGTAGTTTTCAATATATATCCATTCTCGGACCGTTTATCTATAGTTTTGAGAAAGTTTACCTGCTAAGTTGACGTCAACCTAGCAGGACACCTATTTGTTTCACTAACCAACAGAGCAATTAATTTTTTTTGTGTAACTAATTAGCAATTAAATAGCAACTAATTACTATATACTTTTTAATCTGCAACGGAAAAAGTAACCTGCTAAGTTGATACACATTGGCTGTAGAGATTGGAGAATAACGAAGAAGAATTTAAAGCATAGTAAGAAATGCCGATATTATTAAAACGAGAACTTTGCATAAAATATTGGCCTTTTCCAGAATCTATCTCTGTCTTTTCTCTTTCTAGCTTTGACAGTTCATTAATCAAGAAAAATCATTAAAAAGGGGAAACAGCAATAGAAACAAACATGAATACATACCGTCATTGTCGGCGCCTTGAATAGTGTGTTTTTCTCCAATTGAGAGTTTTTTTTTCGTTTTGCTGTTTCCTATATAGTTCAGCCAAATTAGTAAATAAAAGGGCATGAAATTGCAATTTTCGGTGGCCAAATTTTATTAATGGTACCTGTTTGGCTGAGCCTCCTAATAGTCCAGTCAAATAAGGAAATCAGATTGCATTTTTCGTTGGACAACATCATATTTATGGTTTCTGTTTAGGTACACCTCCTGACTATAAAACCGAGTTTTTGGGCTTAGGGAAGCGCCGCCATCTTGAAAAAGAGATTGGTTTGGTTTTTATCGAATAACTCGTTCCCATTTTACTTAATAACAAAATGTCCAACCAAAATCTCATAGGGAATTAAATCATCTACAGAATAAGATATCAACGACTACTATACGTTGCTTTAGCTTAAAGTTATAGGGGGTCAAAGTATCGCCTATGCATCACGTTTTGAGGGTGGTGCGACCTTACATGATATAACTCGCTTACCTTTGACTTTTTTTGGGATAATGCGTTATTAGTAATTTGTAGTACTTTTAATTACCTATCAAATGAACCCTCAATCGATATTATCAGCCTAATATTGTGTTGTCAATCCAACGCCGAAGTTCACACTGCATAAGTTTTTCAAAAATGTTTTCCGATTAATAGTATGAAAGGGCTGTAACCTACAATTTTTTTTGTTAAATAAAATAATTAAACAAAAATATTATCCGATAAGTAGAATCCGCTTCGCCACACCGAACGTACCCGTGCAAGTCACGAAACCGAATTCGTTTTTTCTCCAGCATAGAGTGCTATGTAAAAATTTTCCTCTTCTGCAATAGTTTCTTCTGGATTCGCATTTTTTTTCGGAAATTTCCACTTCGGAAGCAAAGTTGCTGGCATATTTTTCCATGGTGGTAATAGACTTCATTTTTCCTGCAAAGTACGTTGTATCGTTGTGTAAAAAAGAAAATCAATATCACTTTCGTCCTGAAGAACCGCGACACCTTTGTCTTGCAATTTCTTTTTAAGGATTTGAATGAACTTATTTTTGTTCTGCTCGTTAGAAAGGAATGGTTCTTGGGTTCGGCTGTTGTTTAGACTCTAGCAGCAAAACACATACATAGTTCTTTTTTATCTTTCTTTGGAATCTTTCCCATGTTTTGATACCTCATATTGCAGGATTATCTGAGTATCAGTCAAAAAGTATGGTAGCATTTAAGCCATAGTGATTTTCTAAGTAATTGACATATTTCTGAAAAATCTCACCGAAACTCGGTTGTGTCCCAAACAACTTTGTGAAGAATGAATCCTTCATCTATCACAACGTTCTGTTAGTAAAATAGTGGTAAGTGTATCAGTTTCTTTATTAAATAGCATTGGCAACACTCTAATGTACAAACTAGTATGTGAAGTAAAATCAAGTGACTTTGTGACGAACCACTGAACTAGCAAGCCGTTTACTAAGAAATACAAAAAATATAAACTTCCTGGTGAAAATATATCATACAGTGATTAATTAGTACCCTTTCTCATATTCTCTTCTGTGAAGAGAGCCAACGGGAAAGGCAAAGGAGCAAGCTCGAATTCAAAACATTTTCCCAAGTCATCCTTTGGAATACCAAAAAAGGATCAACTGGTACAGGAGATGAGTTGGTATTGACGCTGGTTGTCGTGGCTGACATGGGAAGCACCTTGTTTTTTCGAATGTTTTTAAAAGTATGTGCCATTGCATCAGTAAACCATTCGAAAAAACAAGGTGTTTCCCATTTCAACCTAGACAACCAGCGTCAATATCAACTCATCTCCTGTACCAGTTGATCCTTTTTTGCTATTCCAAAGGATGTGCATCACAAAGAAGTCTCTCGATGACTTGGGAAACAGATACCATAAATAAAATGCTGTCCATCCAAAAATGCAATTTGATTTCCTAATTTGACTGGACTAGTAATGATTTGAATAGATATCTATCTCTATGATGCAAGCATTTGTCCATAAAAAAAAAAAAACTTAAATAGGTAAACTATTGAGAGCTTATCGATGGTTTTGATGTTTTTTTTTTTTTTATTAACAAACCATACATTTCCTTTGTTTGTTTTGGCATTAGAGTTTTTAAATCATGGGAGTTGTGTTAAAATATCTAGCCAAAATAACTGCTTTTAGATAGGTTCCTTTTTGTGGATTCAAATGATATACAAAAAAGGACATTGAAAAAAAAGTTTTTGGAAGATTGCAAAAATCTTTTATATCCGGTGACCCCTTCAAAAATATACACAAAAATTACTACAAAAACTTACCAGAAAACCTAAAACAAAAAAAAGTAATGACCTGCAAAAAAAGCCGATACAAAATTCGTGAAACAAAGGTAAATTTGTTTTTAATAGATTTCGGCACCGTAGGTTATAATCCAGTGAACTAATTTTCAACCATTTGGTTTTCGATTTTCGACTTTCAAATAGAAAGGTATCCCTACAGTTTAGAATATAATTTTCGACCATCGCTTAACTAAGCGCTATTTAATCGTTCATATAGGTACCTAACCTACCTAATTCGAATTTCAAATAATCATACCCCTATATAAGATTTCCAATTTTGATTCAATCAAAAAAATCACTTTGCGCGGTGCCTATATTTTTTTTTGATTGATCTTTTAATTCTATTTAATGGCAGATAAACACAGATTCTCACACGTATTTGCACACACACTAAATAAATGACATAACTAAACGTCAGTTTGAGTAGGTATTCCACCTTGCATACGCAAGAATTTCTTTGTGATCGGTGTCCGTGTAAAATAAAATCGAAATAAAAAATAAAATAAAATGGACTCGATTAATTAGTGCAATTAGTGAAGTTTTTTTCATCTTTAGTACGAAAAAACATGTTTTGCCTACCTTTCAATCTCAGCACGAAGTACTCACACTGTTAAAAAAAAAAACAATCCAGATTCGTTCGATTTACCACAACCGACATATGTTTTGACCCACATATCTGAAATAGTTGAGTCGAAAACCACATTATTCTCCATTCTCTCCAAAGAAACGTTTTAGCGATCTTAGTGCCACCATTAGAGGCGAATCAGAAGCACAAAATCGCGTGGCATGAGAATACTATAGATTTACAATGATATAGGTCAACAAGTCTTACAACAATGGAACGCAAGCCATACATTTAATTATACCCATTCTTCTTTAAAATAAATACTTTGGTTAAAAAAAATATTAATAATGATAACTAAACAAAAAAAAAAAAAAACAATACATTTTTTTCGAAAAATATTCTGTCAAAATTTAATAGCTAATGAAAGTGGCTCAAACGGTGCTTGGCACAAAGTTATTTACCAAAATGATGCACGCAACATTTTATGGACATTTTGTTGCTGGTGAAGATGAAGTCAAAATTGTACCCACTCTAGAAAGGTAAATATTGAATACGTTAAACTATATTACTTAAGATTTGTTTTCTTTTTTCTTTCTTTATATGTTAATTCTGCATTAAAAAAAACCGTATATTGCTTTTTTGCTTATTCAATGCGTGATTCCACTGTGAAAATTTAAAAATAATTGAATCCTTTGAAAAAAAAAAAAATAATTAAGCTAATGAAAATCGCCCGAGCACTATTGGGTGGGAAACTGTTTGAGCTACTCATGAAGTCAACATTTTATGGACATTTTGTTGCCGGAGAGAACCGCCATACAATTGTTCCCACATTGGAAAGGTTTTTTATGTATCTATGTTTTTGTTCTTTGTTTCACTATTTCATTTCCAATATTTTGATTGAATGCTGTACCTACTTACATAATGTACATAATGTGCTAATCCAATATCATATCATTTCTAAAATTTTATCTACACTAAAATTTATTATAAGTTATAAAGATTTGTCATGAATTCAATACTGAGGCACCTACATAAATAAGTACTCATGAGTACTTACTTTGCCAGAAATTTTCAATGGAACGCACAGAAATGGTTTTAGTTAATAGAATCATGTGACTGTCAATTTTTCATATTATAGGGGCCAGTTATAGCGATCAGGAAAATGCACCAGGAAAAGTTTTTCCTGACGGTCGGTTATAGCAAACAGGAAAATTACGTCTGTAGAAAAGCCTACCATATCTTCCGTATTGAAATACACACGAAAAACTCTTCATTTGCAACCTAACAGTGGAAAACGTAGAAATTGGGACTAAAATCATTGGACTTGTTCCATTTTGTTTGAAATAGCACACAGCTGGGACGAAAAATGAATTCGCACCAGGAAAATAATTAAATGTATTTTTTTAGAAAAAAAGAATTGTGAAATTGAAAATGTTAAGTCCTCAAAAAATTCATTTAGTTATTTCTCATCGATTAGTGTAGTAATTGTCGACTGTCTGTAAAGAGAACCGCAAATATTGAAAATGAATTCTGAAGTTCATTTTCAGTATTCTTTGAAGTGTCAGTGACGCATTTAGCAATAAGTGTAGAACTAATTTGAATGAAAATGAACACGTCTATCCGACGTTTTGTCTGCGATAGACAATACAAATAAAAATGATACTTATCTCGAGTTAATGCTTCTGTGGCTTCAAAGAATACTGAAAATGAACTTCAGAATTCATTTTCAATATTTGCGATCCTCTCTAGAGACAGTCGTAGTAATTGTGTTTTAAAACGAATGATAACATTGTAAATTTCATATCAGAAATTTTTTTCCTGATTCGTTTTCCTTTTTGCTTTATCTTATCTACTCGCGCATGAGAGCAGGAGTAGATGGTAGTACTACATAGTTTACAAGTTTTATCTACTCATGAATACTTTGCCACCGCCAAAGGAACAAGGCAAATGTAATTGACATGCATGAATGTTTATGATATCGTTAAAAAGATGGAATCATAAATCACGGTATTGTATCCATAGTGATTGTTGCTTTTAAAAGGCGAAAGGGAGTGATTCCATTTTTTTGCTCGCGAGTGTAGGTATGTTTAAATGCTTTTGAATTAGAAAATACTGTGTTGTGTGCAGTAGCGGCTAGCGGACTAGTATTCGGCTGTGGGACTCGGGTAGATTTCAGATTCTTAAGTTACATCAAAGCTCCGAAATATTGAAGTTCTTGAAAATACCGGCAAAACTTACAATTCATCAGGAATTTGGTAAAGTACGAAATATTTGTTTTCGTAATGTTTTCCGGGCTTTTGTTAACAGTTTTTTTTTTGTTGGACAGTATAGTATAGAACCTTGGTTCGTCCGCTTCCCGAGTTTCAAGGATTTAACTTCCTCGAACCCCTCTTAGTGATAAAAGTATATTTTGATTATAGCATTTTAGAACACGAATGTTTTATTATATGGATGAATCCAAACAAAAGGTCTCAAAGAATTTGAACATAGATTTGTAGTCTCGTTTAATTAGTATAGTAACACCTTATTGACCACAACGATTTAAAAAAAAAAAAAAATAAAAACAAAATTATTTATTTGTTTTTATATTTTACTTTTAATAAATTGAATGCATTTCGAACCGATTGTCGTTCATCTTCAGCAATATACACTGATTTGGCAAATAAAGAGAAAGAAGGGAATAACAAATAAAATAAAAAAAATTAAAATAATTTAACATTAGAGTAAGATAGACATATTAAAATTATTAGACTAGGTTAAACAAAGCAGAAATTATATTGCCATTAGTAGCACTTTTCTATGACAAGAGATACTCTTGGAGGTTTTTTCAATGTCTCGCAAGAGGCAGTAGCCGTTTTATTTTTAAAAATGATTAAGTAGCGAGGCTGGGGATCGAACCTAGACCTCCGGCATGACAGTCTATATCGCACTAAATCTATCACGCCACGGCTACTACTAGCAACAACAACATGGACAGTTATAATGGCAATATAATAGGTTTGTTCTTTTACTTCTGAAAACTGCCAATTTCTACGAATCGTAGTACCATTTATTGTTTTTTTATATGAAATTTGATAGAACTTTGCACTAAAATTCGTAGAAATTGGCAGTTTTGGGAAGTCTAATAATTTTAGGCCGATTTTATTCACTCAAAGTTGAACATAACTTGAGGAGTTTTGTTCTCAACTTGTGAATTAGTTTTTATTCACACAAAGTTGACGTTTTTAACTTTCGATTTTCAACTCTAGAGTTGATCAACTTAAGATTTTCTAACTCCCGGAAAAAGTAAAAGTTGACCGAGCAAACTTGAGAGTTTACATAAAAATGTTGTTTTCTCATTTAAATTTTGTAACAAAAGCAGATTACGGACAACAAAAGGAAAAAAATAAATCAGGAAATGCTCGGAAGCAATTCTTTTTGGAAATTTGCCATCAATTTCTTTGGGCAGTAAATGCATTCGCGATTTTCTCCGACGATTTGTCCATGTTTCGTTTCGTGGTATAATGTCACAATACACAATTTAACACTAAATAACACACAAATAATATTGAAAAACTTCAAATTAATAACACAATAAATCAAAATTAAAGTTGAAAATGACAGTTCTGTTTTATTTTCACAAATATCCCAAGGATATTATTTGAGATATTAGGGAGTTGAGAAAAAAAAACAAGTGAATAAAAAGAAATTCAAATTTGTGTTTCAACTCTCGAGTTATAGTAAACTCTTGAGTTGATCAACTTGAGAGTTTGCCTCAAGTTGAGCAATAGTGAAAAAAATGGCCCTTAGTGTCTCTCTTGCTCTAAAGTTAAATGCAGAGATCGAAAATAACTGTCGACCATTTATTTTCAATAGGTTTCTCTCTGAGAGGTATTTAATTCGCCAAATTTATTTTGGTCCTGGTCTGAGATTTATTTAAAAAAAAAACATTTTTCTAGGTCTTTAGGTGAGATTTATCATTTAACTTGAAAAATAACTCTTACCTGTGGACTTATTTACTTATTTAATAAAAAATAAATGGAAACGATCAACCTTTAACCATTTTCATAGAAAATAAATAAAAAATGGTTAATAGGTATATTATATTATTTTCTTTATTTTTCAAATAAAAAACAAAACAAATGTATTAAATTCACAAAACAAAGGAAAATAAAGATGATATACCTATATGTATAGGTCTATTAGCAGACAGCAAATTTTGTAATGGATGTACAAATTATCAAAATGTACGATCACGTGTGTTGTACACAGATACAATGTATATGCATATGTTATGTACATACATAATGTATAAACAGGGTGATTCACATTCGGTGTGACAAAAAGCTAAATGTGTAGAGACAAGAAAAAAATCGAATGGGATTGGAGTCTGATTCCCCCTGTTTAGGCGGAAGGGGCAATTTTATAAAAAATCGACTTGAAATAGAAAAAAATTATTAAAAATCAACCTCAACTCTTACAATATCATGTTATACTTATTTTTAAAGCCAGAAATCCATTCTTTTACTTTAATTTTAATTTAAATTATTTGAGAGAACAGTTTTTGAAAAATAAATTTTCAAACTCAACATTTTGAAAAAATAATGAAAAAAAAGGTTCAAACTAATTTTGTTCAAAATTTTACGTTATTAAGTACCTAGTACTTTTAGTTTTAATATTTAATGCTCCCATCAATTTTATAAGTCAAACACTAAAAACCAGATGTCAAAATGTATTCTAGTTTTTGAAACAAAATGAAAATAACAAAAGTAAGTTTTCTTTAAATTCGACTTCCATCCGTTATTTTATTCCTCCCAAGATCCTATTTCTACTACATAATTAAGTAATGAAGTAGATTTCGTTATTTTCAATTTTCTCAAAATCCAGTTTTTATTGTTTGACTAGAAATTGATAAGAGAATTAAAAACCAAAATATTATGTACATACTTCATAACATCAAATTTTTAGCATCATTAGTTTGATTTTTTTTCATTACTTTTTAAAAATTTTGAGTTTGAAAATTAATTATTTGAATTAAAAACAAAATAAAAGAACAGACGTCTGGCTTTAAAAAAAAGTGCAACATTACATTGTTACACTTTTTTCTTATCTCAACTCATCATAGCTCTAACTTTTTGTCATACCTTAGGTGAATAACCCTGCATTCAAAATAATTCCTTAGATACATTACAGTTTGACCTTCGCCCCATCTTCACTTTCACTAATGCCACGCACTATCACTATACACTTTTACCGCACTCTGCTTAGAGAGTGCTAAACAATGACTGACTAAACAGTTACCTGAAATTCAAATGGCAGAGATTTCTAACGGATCGACAAGAATATAAATCTTTAAAAGAGATTTATTTTTTTCTCTCAGCGATAAGTGGTCAGTGGTTTACCAAAACCTAAAAAAATCAAAATAAAAGTTTCTCACTGACAATGAGTTAAACCAAAAAAAAAAAATTGTAAGTAAAATGGTTTTTAAGTGACCATTTTTAAAGATCTGAGCAGATTAGCGTTATTTGAAGACCTTTGAAAAGGTTGAGTTTTACTTTCGATCTATAGTTAAATGTGAAATTATTTTCATTCTTTTTATTATTTTGATTTGTCAAATCATTTGCCAAATCAGTTTATTTCTGAAGATGAACCACAATCGGTTCGAAATGCATTCAATTTATTTAAAGTAAAATTCCAAAATAAATAAATAATTTTGTTTTGTTTTTATTTTACTTTTTAAATTATTAGCTGCATTTTATTTTCCCCCAGATCTGATCCGGATCAGATCATGATAATAAAACAAACTGGATCACAAATGTATTTATTTCTCACAGTTGGCTTTATTTGCACAATAAAATTGACAGAAGGAAAATTTTCACAGATATTGTTTGAAATCACGGTACATATATAAGGTAATATCATTAGCATTTTCATTTTTGTTCTGTTCTGCGCATCTATCAAAATCGATAAAAAATGGTGGATCCAGTGCCAGTGGTATTTGTTGTTGTTTTTAATATTGCGGTGTGAAGTTTTTGGGAGCACTCGAGCAACCATTTTTTAATGTCTGACAATTTCAATTCTGACAACCTGCGCAAGATAATACCTTATATTTGTGTACTGTGGTTTGAAATAATATTTGGTATCTAAGGAAGAGCGAATGTTTAAAAATGGAACAGTTTTATTTTTTTAGTTTAATTTCCATTAAGTTAATAGTTTTTATGTGTTTTTTCCGTGCCTCGCGACGCGTCGGCTCTATTAAATGAAGAAAAAACTGATAAAAAAATTGGAATGATGGCGGCATGTGTTTGATTTCGAGAATTTTTAATTTTATTGAGTTTTTTTTGTTAATCTCAGCAGTGGTTCCAACCTATAAAATTAAAACATTGCTAGGAAAGTGTTCAGAAATGGATTTTGAAATCCAAATCCAAAGGCAGACCTGGATCTTGTGTTGTTTTTGTAATACTTGTATTTATGTTTCCAAATCCAATCCGGATCAGATCTGGGGGAAAATAAAATGAAGCTATTGTGTTAAGTATGGTGTTACTTTATAATAAAAGTAAATTTATTTTACGTTTCTATAGAAGGTGCGTACCTACTATAGCTATCAGTTTTTCTAAAAATTATACCGTCGCTTTTCTGGCAGAAATTTTATTTTATTTTATTTTTGTCCCAAAAATTCTTTTTGTTGTAAATGAAAACAAAACTCGGAATTTGTATATGTACATACATACATATATTGGAAAATAACATTGTTTTTTTGCTATTTGATGGCATACTAAGTTTTATAGAAAACACATTACTTAAAAAATTTACAGATTTCACTCATAGAGTAACTAGGGGGACATTGAAAATGACTTTACTAATTTATATTTTTTGTCTTATAAAAAATAAATAAATTTGATGGCACAACAGCTCATAAAGAACTAGGGTCTAGTGACTTACAACTCTCAACCAATCCTGTGTGCGTGTCTGCAGGAATGGAGGTGACCTACAGTTTATTGCCGAATCCGAACGGCTAACGAGCGGCACTTTTCTGTGACAGGAGATACTCTTGGAGGATTTGTCAATTCCTCGCAAGAGGCAGTAGCCGTTTTTTCTTTTAAATAAATAGGTGGCGAGGCTGGGGATCGAATCTTAGACCTCCGGCATGACGGTCCATCGCACTAACCATCACGCCACGGCTATTTGCATTATATTTGCATTAAAAGTTAACAAGCTGTTTTAGACCCCATTTTAGTTTCTAAAGTGAATACACTACATAATGCATAATGTCGCTTTCCATTCCGTTGGTCGAAATTTTACCTTTTAAAAAAATAGAATGCATGGAAATAGGGCCAACGACAACTTAAAGCCCAAAACAGATGTGCAGCTTTTTCCCCATGCAGCGAAATTAGAAATAGAGCTATCGTGCAGAAAAGGCTGCATGCAGAGCCTGGAATATGTCAGCGCTCATAAGAACCTGTGTAAATTTATTTTCGCTGCATTGGAAAAGGCTGCACATCTGTTTTGGGCATAATGAAGCGGACACGAAAAAAAATTTATCGACATAAGTATATTTTTATAGCTTATAGTGTGGCTGCTATGATTAATCAAATTATAAGCGAATTCAACAGAAAACAGTTTGTTCTCCATTGGAGTTCATTCTCCACTCTTGAATACATCTCTTGAAGCATGGACACTGCACTTATTGCTGTTTCACACACAAGCAACACACTATCCATCTTTTTATGAGATTATATTCCACTCCTCCTTTCAAACACAGTCACCAACACACAGAGAAGAGCAATGGATTAGAAAAACGAAGGGATGAATGACAATGAACAGAATGCCAATTGCCAATGTATGAACGATCTTTGTCTAAAAGTTGTCAAAGCCGAAAACAGATGTGCAGCTTTTTCCCCATGCAGCAAATTTAGAAATAGAGATATCGTGCAGCAAAGGCTGCATGCAGAGCCTGGAATATGTCAGCTCTCATAAGAACCTGTGTAAATTTATTTTCGATGCATTGGAAAAAGCTGCACATCTGTTTTGGGCATTAGCCCAAAACAGATGTGCAGCTTTTTCCCCATGTAGCGAAATTAGGAATAGAGATATCGTGCAGAAAAGGCTGCATGCAGATTGCGATATGTTTAGGTGTGTAACATCAGTAATCTAAAAGTCCGTAAAAACAGCCGCGATTAAAATCGGGAGTTTCTGTCATATGCAAATTCGCACTCAGGGAATCGAGAGCTTTCGAATGAGACCAATTTTAAGTGGTTTCCCAAAAAGTAAAAAACGCCAAAAAAGGCATTTTTCAAACACAAAACCTTCTGCCAGCTCTCGGTCTATGAAGCTTTCTTTTATCTTTCCTTATTATTTTCTTTCCAGTTAAGTTTACGATTTAAACCAAGATATTGATGTTCGGTCAAATAATTCACCAACATTTGAATTGTGCACGCACATTTTTAAGCCGGCGAATTTTGTATTCCCATTAGTAGGAATGCGCAAACTTAATTCAATATATGTATGTATACTGCGAAATGCCACAAATTTGGCGAAATCATTGCCACAAACACAAATTAGATATTCACCTTTTGCATAGGTAGCAATTCAACGCAACACACGACAATAATTCATCTAATATAATATATAATTTATTTATGTATTTAAAAATTTGTCAAACAGAAAACATAATAAATTAGCCAGTTCAGGTTTCTCAGAAATCTGAACGTAATTCCTCAGTGCGATTCCTCACTTTTGCTGTCAAAAAACTGAGACTGATATTTTTTGGATTCGCTTGCTCAATTATTTTTTGCCGCAGTTGATTAAATAATAAAAAAGAGATGGAAATTGGTTTTGACTTCTAGCAGAGAAATTTGGTTCAGGTTTCTCCTTCTGCTCAGTGGAGCTGACAGAGCTTGCACAGTGAGATCTCAGTGAGATCTTAGAAACGTGAACTGGTTAAATAAATCAAAGACAGGCAAATTCTGTCGAAAATTTATTAAAAACTTCACGAAAACTGATGTAAATGTTAAATAAATATCAAAATAATTTCTAAAATGCCAAAACGTTGTCAAAATTTGTATTAGACCAGTTTTAGACCTATTAAGTTCCTAGAACCGCTGTGTGAACTAAGATCGAGTACTAGGGAAGTGAAGAAATTCTCAGGTAATAACTTTTCGTTAGGACACAGTACCAGAGCTAGTACCTGGTCCAGCTAGACCGGGTTCTAAGCTAGCCCAATTTATTCACATAGGTACTAATATGTGAAGAAATTGGGCGTTAGCTTTTGGAAATTTGAAAATAACTAAATCTACTTTACTACTTTATTAGTAGAAATAGGATCTTTGCAGCAACTTTTGTTATTTTCATTTTTCTCAAACACCAGAAAACATTTTGACATCTATTTTAAAGCGTTTGACTAAAAATTGATGGTAACATTAAATAATAAACACAAAATTACTACTTAATAACGTAAAATTTTGAACAAAATCAGTTTGAACACAATTTTTAGTTTAATTTTTCAAAAATTTAAGTTTTAAAACTAATTTTTGAAAAACTGTTCACTTAAGCAATTTAAATTAAAAATAAGATAAAAGAAGAAATATCTGGCTTTACAAAAAGATATAGGATGACGTTTTAGCGGTTATCGTTATTTTTAATATATATATATTTTTTTCTGTTCAAGTCAATTTTTTTTAGTAAATCGCTTCTCACGATATTTAAAATTTTCTTAAAAACTAAAAATACTTGAATATCTTATCTTCATTGTTTGATTAGAAATTGATAGGAGCATCGAATATTAAAAACAAAAGTACTACTTAATACTTCCCTAGTACTTAATACCGTACAATTTTGAAAAAATAAAACAATTTTGTTCATTTCTTATTTTTTTTTAAATTTTTTATTTTTTTCAAATTTTGAGTTTGAAAATTAATTTTTTCAAAACTATACTCTCTTAAATAATTGGAGTTAGAAACATAATAAAAGAACGGATTTCTGGCTTTAAAAAAAAGTATAACATTACAATGTAAGTGTTGCCGTTGTTTTTTATGATTTCTTTTCTTTTAGAAAATTAACCCACCCGCCTAAACCGGGGAAAATAGACCCCCTCCCCAAACGAGCAAAAAGAAATACATTGCCTGACATTTTTTTCCGCGAAAATCGAAAGTCTTCCGGCTGACTTCCTCGTGGTAGATTAGATAGGTACACTTTTGAACTGTTGAAAAAAAACCACAACCGCACTTAGCGACACAGATAAAATTGGACCTCCTATTTCCATGCAAACTACCGATAGCAAATATTTAATTCACGGGGGGTTTTTATCAGGGCTTAAGATAAGCGACGAAACTTTTTTGCGCTTAGCTAAGGCCGATAGATAAACAAAGAAACTTATCTGCGCTTAGCTTAGTCCGATAGCTGGGATAAGTTGGGTCTTACAAGTAAATCCTTTGAGGTTTCATGCAAAAAAAAAACAGTATCCGTGCTTAACAAATTGCATACCTACTTGTAAAATCAAACAACACGCTCAATACTTATGCCCACATGTTTTACACCCACAGGATCGGTTATAGCAATCAGGCAACTGCATCAGGAAAAATTTTCTTTTGGATAACTTTGTTTTATCATATATAAATTTGTTTGAAAATATAAAAAGGATACGAATCGATAATAAATCACTTGAAATATTTTTTAACAAAATTTACTTTAAAACAAATACTCATTATAAAAAAGCTGATATTAATTTTACAGATGAAAATTCGGTTTCCGTACAGAATATCAGTAAAAACATTTTTCCGGTTTTAATGCAATACCTACTCTCAATTAATTATTTCTTATCTACGTTTTATTGTTGTAACTAAGCAATTTATTTATTTCCAAATATTTTCATATATTTATGCATCTAACAAATTCTGTAATAAGTTCATTCCTCATCTCTTTACTGACTTACTTTTATGATACCATTATTTTTTTTTTCTATTTTTACTCAAATAATATTTTGTTATTTTATCAGATTACGATCTTTCGGTGTCAAACCAATTTTGGACTATTCAGTTGAAGAGGATATTTCTCAGGAAGAAGCGGAAAAGCGTGAAGTCGAGTAAGTTCAAAAATTCAATTATTAATGAAAAGAAAAACAGATTAAAAGCCTATTAAAAATACATAATTTATGTTTGAGGTGACTCTAGAATGTTTTGTTGATAAAAGAATTATGGGGCCCTGCAGGCAAGGGTAATCGCAGGCGTGGATCCAGGAATTCAGGTTTGAAAGGGGGTTGGGGGGTCAATGTTTCCTGACACAAGCCAACAAAAAAAATGGGTGACTAGTTCGCAAAAACTATGTATGTACCTATTTCTTATGTCATTGAATTTTTGAACAACAACAATAGCTTAAAGCTGCTACCACCAATAGTTTACGAATTAATTTTTAAGTATTTTAAATCGTTTTTATTTTGTTTAGCTGGAGATATAGCTACATATTTCAAGGGGTGCCGAGCCGCTATCATCAGTCTCCTTTTTAGTGGTGCTGAGCTTTAGTCTAATTTTATTGTGAAAAACTTTTCTACATGCACACAATGGGAGTCGAACCCACCTATATCAGATTTGCTCAGTCTTCGAGGACGTAGTGCGTAGTGCATACGACCTCGAAGACTGAGCAAATCTCTGTTCTCTATTATGGCATTTTCACATTGGTGTTAATTATTTAAAAACAACTAAATGACGCGAATAAACGTACCAGAGCATAAATCCTATGCATTTAATGTAAAATTTCATAATCTTGTGACTTTGAGAGTATATAAATACCTAAAAAAAATAAAAAAATATTTATTCAATTGTTTTGACATTTCACCGAACAACTGGATTGTTATTCTTTTTGTTCTAGTTTTGTTTCTTTGTTCATTATATTCTGGATAAACATTTCGTATTTTCCATTCATTTTTATCATTATCCGGAATAAATAACGAAACACTCCATTGGCCTACATACGTAAATTCTTGAGTTGGGAATCTGAGTTGACAAATTGCGCTTTGGCGCTTTTGAGTAATTGAGTTACACATTAATGTATCAGCGCAGATAACTCAGCTGCTGCTTCAACTCACTGCGCCAACTCAGCGCTGCGTTACACAGTCATGTCTAATACTTATGTATGTGGCTTTTAGCAGAAGAGATTAAAAAGCTTATAGCTTGAAAACCAAAACCAACTTCGATATTTTTTAGACAAAAACATAAAAATAACCCACCAGACGGGAACTTTACAACAGAGATGAGAATAACCTGCCGACACCGAAACATTTGTTGATATTAACGTGAGAGGCCACCCATAACAATTACAATATACATTTAACTACATGCGGTATTTGGGTAACAATTGTTTGGCAAAAGTTATTTTTACTTTTTTTGTTAAACTTTTTCGTTATTTGGCCAAGTGTTTTTTTGTTTGCAAAATAGCTTTTCATGGTTGTGAACCGTTGCTCAATTTGTTAATAACAATATATTTTCGAGAATATTTTTTTTTAATAAATACTTACATGTGCACATATTATGTACCTAAGTATTTTTTCTTTCGAAATTAAATTTTGATGTGAATAGTTTTAGTTTTATTTATTTTGCCAAAATTAGACAAATTATTTTCACATTTGTTATATTATTAATGATGGTGTAGGTACCTATATAGGTAATATTATTTTCGTAGTTTTATTAATTTGTTTATATTCGCGAAATATTTTAAGACATATAATTTTATAGAAACCGCAAAATTCCTAAAATAATTCATTATTTATTAAACGTTGCAGCAATATACTTAGTCCACTTAATTAAATATTAATCCTTAATTAATAAGATACAAACACTTTTATTAAAATACAAATAATGTAGTCCTTAAGCAAGATTTTAGAATTATGTATTTCAAATTTTTTTAAAATGTCTCATCTCTTTAGTAATGTAGATAATATTCATTTAAAAACAAAAAAAAGCGCCCCCATTGCGTATGCCCTTTTCCGCCAGTGCCCCCCGCCAAAGCGCATACTTCGGGTACCCACATTTTTTTAAGTGATTCGGCGCGAGTCAATGCAATGAGGTGTGTTTCACAATACGACGAGAAAATGGGACGTGCGTCGCGCGTTGTGGCTCGTCGGCTGTCATAACATTAAAAGCATGCCGCCTTATTTATTAGATTTCACTAATACTCGTTTTAACCTCCGAGTAGTTACACTGAGTCGAAGCACTTACTCCCTCTTTACGACACGTCAAACAAATTCTTATTTATAAAATGTATTATCAAAAAAATGACCAATCTAAAACTCTGGTTTTTATAAACGTAAACAAACCCGGGCTGATTTCCACAATTATTCATTTTAAGTAATTATTATTAGTTTTATTTTATCTAAATAAGTACCTTTCTTATGAAAGGATAAGCAAATAGCAAAATAAAAGAAAACGGCCTTAAAACTGGGATTTCGTTTGCAAAACTTTTTGTAAACTTCACACAATGCCGATGTTATGTCAAAATTACATAGATACTAAAACGGCTTTACTCCAGCTTTATTCCTCCTATGTATGTACCAGTTTTAGCTTACTCCGCCTCTATTCCCCGTGTATTTTTTTTTTTAAATAAATTTTTCGGGATTAGAGGTGTCGTTATGTCGGAGTAACCTTACTCCGTCTCTAAAACGAGTTAATAAATAAGGCTTATGGAGTTTACATACAAACTATCCGGTAGGCGCCAGTTATAGCTATCATTGAAAATTTTAATGATTTATTTTAATTCGTTTAGGATGCAAAATCTATGCTTATTTCGATGCCAAAAAATAGCTTTTAACTCAATTAATATATCTGGCCAAAAACAATTTTCATTTCGGCCCAGCTTTTCTCATGAAATGACTTTTGTTATTTCAATAATCATTGATAAGGTAGTGCAATCATTGAAAAAATGAAAACGTGGAAAGTTGGACCCAAACGAATTTTTTTTTCGCAATAAATATTAATTGAGTCGTCAGCTTCACATAAGCATCAAAATAATTACTGATTTTGCTTTTTAAGTGCCCTAAATCTTAAATTAAATACTTTCAATGATGAATTTCAAAGATAGCTATAAATGATTGATTTCGTTTAATTTGATAGTTTTTTATTCTTTATTTCGTTACTATATTTGTTATTTATTTTCAATTTGTGTCAGTCTTTTCGGGACGATGCAATACTGGAGTTAGGTGACAAGTATAGTATGAATTAATACAATTATTGAATTAAGAACAAAACCCCAGATGAAGTAAGGATAAGGAATTCTTACGAAATGCTGGGTAAAGAATGAAATAAAGTTTCTTATTCGTATTCCAAATAGACCAAAAAAGCCTACTAAAATATAGTTAAAATATAGATTTATAGGAATTGGTCAAACACATAGTATAAACTGTGTCTATTCGCTCAAAATTTTCGCCTTTTATAGCGAGCTGAATGTTTCGAGACCCCTCTTGTAAGTTCTGGTACAAAAGCTTTCTAGAAAGTTGTATTCCAGTACAATATTGTACAATATTTTATAATTTATATATTAATTCATATAATAAAACTAGCTGACCCGACAGACGTTGTCCTGTCTTAGCTATAAACTCGAACTGGAATAGATAATAAAAAAATGAGTACCTGCTTCTAGAGGATTTACCATCAGGTGAAGAAAGAAATAACCAGATGTTATGACCCTTTAAAAAAAACTAGCCAAACGTGTTACACACTGATAAATTTTTATATTTCCATTTTGTTTTTTGATATCTTGTAATCTATTACATGTGGATATAAGAAGAGAGAGAGGTGAAAAAGTCCTCTTTACTATTCTTTGCCTGTTTTAAGTTCCTATGTATAACATTACAGACCTTTTAAAATAAATAATACATAATAAGCATTAGTGGAGTCACTTTGGCGTATACGTACTTTTTTATCAGCATATATTAGTTAGACTTAAAAATCTGTACATCACAGCTTTACAGTTCACCCTCTTAAGCCAAAATATGTCTGTATGTGAGTTGAGCGACTTCGTTGTTTAAAAAATTGAAATCGATTGCGAATTTTATTCCAGTAAAATATTAATTCCTTCGGCAAATATACATCTTTTTGTTTTTCACTAACAAACAGGTCAAATTCGTTGCACAATTTTTATATATGAAGCTTTTCTTAGTACCACAAATACGGGAAGCCATCAAAGTTTCGAAAGATAAAGTCTCGAAAGACAAAGGTTCGAAGGACACAGGTTCGAAAGACAAAAGTTTGAAAAGACAAAGTTTTGAAAAGACAAAGTTGCAAAAGACAAAGTTACGAAAGACAAAGTTACGAAATACAAAGTTTCGAAAGACAAATTATTGAAAGACGAAAAATTCCCCAAAAAAATCGGATCATGTTTAGCTGAGTTATGCGCGTACGAACACAATTTCATTTCAGAAATTTAGAGATTTCAAGGTGATTTCAGGATTTTCCTACTTTTTCGGTGGAATTTTCTAATTTTCGGTCAAATTTTCAAATTTTCGGCTCCGTTGTGTTTAAATTTGGTACAATTAAAATCCAACAAAAAGATCCACAACCAAATCGGATGATGTTTAGCCGAGTTATGCGCGTACGAACACAAAAAGGGATTCATTTTGATATACAGGGTGTCCCGGTAAGAATGGTCCAAACTGAATATGGTGATAGGAGAGGTCATGACCTCTCAGAATTTAGTAACTTGTTCTCACCAAATCATAATGGTTTTCGAGTAACAGCTGCGTTTGTTTGAAATTTGTACAAACCTCCGTCAATACTTGCTTTTTTATTTTTTTTATTTTTACATTAAAACATTGACCGATAAAAAGAACTGTTTTGTGCATTAAAAATACGTCCTTATTCTTCAAATTACCAGATACACTCAGAATTTGTTCAAAAATAATTTTTTAATTCAATCTTTGAGAGAGCAACCTAAAATAAAAAACATATGACTTAATATTGGTTCTTTCCTTTAAAAACTTACCTTGTTCTTCTAGTTTCTCAAAATGTATAAAACTTAACATAGCTAGTTAGATCGAAAGTTATAACTATTTAAATCCAAACAAACATGGTTCGAAAACAGATAAAATTAAAATGCTTTTTTTTTTAAATCGAGTTTTATTTCTAATTTAAGTTCTTTTTTTAGTACTAGTGACACCTTGTATCAATTGAGTGACTAATTTTCATTCTCAAAATAACATAATTTGTTCAATTTTAACATACGCCACGATTGTTATGATTACGGTCAATCCTTGTAATAACGTTTTCACTATATGCAAAGATCCAATCGTTGGATTGGATTACACCTAAAACCATAATTCCAAAAAATTCATTAACTTGTTAAAAAAAAAAAAAAAAACTTATTGACAAAAAAAACTTGTTTTAAACCGGGAAGTTTTTTAGGATTTGTCCGTATTTTTTATTTATTTCAAATTGTGTGGGTATGAGATCACTTGCTCTTGATATTAAAGTATTGACGTGTAGATTAGTTTGGATCTAAAATCCTTTTAATTTTTCATTTCAACAATCTGACCATACTTAGCTAAAAAGTCGGCTCCGATTATAGGTCGCCTTACTTCTGCTAAAATAAAAGGATGGACAAGATTTCGTATCAAACCCATGTCTACTTGAGCAATTTAGAACCACATGTGGGAATTGTCGTGCCATTCGCAGCTGATAACAAGAAGAACGGATCCTTGTGCGATTGAAGATTATTAGGTCTGTGCGGTAAGACTTATAGAATATCTAGAATATTCTAGGGACATTGTCAGAATGAAGAAACTTTACATCTCTGGCTATAAAAACAGTCCTTTTATTTTTGTCGTAGAGACGATATGCCTTTGATTTCTCTGCGTATCCAACCATAAAGAACTCATTTCCCTTTGCTAAAAATGTTGAACTTTTCGGCGTTTTGTCTAAAACAATACCCCTTCTACCAAAGACCTCTAAATAGTCTAAAGGTGTCATGTCATGCAAAGCTTTCGTTGGTGATCGATTTCGCACAAAAACAGCCGTGTTTATAGCCTCCGCCCACAAAAAACAAAAATTCTGGCATAGAGCCACCAATAACCATGCACCGTCCCATTTCAACCAGCATTAGATTTACCCTTTCAGCGACCCTGTTAGTTAGATTTATTGAAGATAATGAGGAACCAGTTGAACGATTCATTTGCTTCTTGCCCAATACTGGTCACAAAGCTGAAGATATGTTTCTATCCGTTATGGACATATTCAAAACCTTCAACATAGACACTGAAAATTGCAGAGGTCAATCGTATGACAATGAAAGCAATATGTCTGGGCAGTATAATGGCTTACAAGCAAAATCAAAGAAAATGTCAGTATGCAACATATGTATCCTTGCGCTGTACATTCGTTGAACTTGGTCGGATCATCAGCAGCTTATTCTTGCCCAGAAGCTGCCAAATTTTTCAGGTTGCTGCAAACTATATATACGTCTTCTTTACAGCATCAACGGAACGTGTACAATTATTGCAATCCTTTTAACCAAGGGCGATGCCTGTTCCAGCCTTAATAAAGACTGGAATCAGTTGATATTTGCTCTTAAAGCTATTCAATGTGATACCCAACAAAAGACTTTGGTAAAAATGAAGCAACAGGGCTATTAGCTCACCTAAACTCCTTAGAAAAGGCCATATTTTCGGAATTTTGGGGATCTATACTTCAAAAATTAAATATAGTTTCAAAGATTCCGCAAGGTGACGACACTAACGTAGAAGTAGTTTCTAGGCTCTAAGATTCACTCATCACTTTCATATAAAGTAAACTTGAATCTTTTGATGCATTTGAAGAAGCGATCACAAGAGAATCATCAAGGAGAAAGAAACGAGATGATGAGTGTCGCGAGGGGGAAATTTTATAAAGAGGACGTGAACATTTCAAGGTTAATACCTTCTTAAAGGCCTTCCACATTATCCCACTGAGTATTAACACTTGTCAAAAAAGTGGGAAGTATTATAGTGTTGAAACAAAATATGAAATTTCATCCCACACGACTTGACCGCCCATCACACAATTTGACATGTATTAATACATGAAAATTTTTAGGATTGGTTCTAAAACCATCACACATTCTATCCCACTTGGGGGTTTGAGGTTATGTTGAATTGATTTTTTGGATGCAAGTGTGGAGGCAAAATATGAAAATCGTTTTCTTCACACAAATTTGGCAGTCGTAAGTAATTCTATCACACTTTTTTTTGACATGTATTAATACTCGATGGGATAGTGTGGAAGGGCTATTAACGATATGTGACCAATTGCTAAACGAGCTGAGGAGGGGAAAATCTGCGTATGACGCAGTAACCACTAACTTTGCATTCTTATGCAAATTGAATTTGATGTCTGAAACTGAGATTAGAGTAAGTGTCATTTACTGAAAAATTGTACCCAATTGATCTTGCAGATGATCTGCAAGATGAATGTGTTCTTTTGAAATTTTTCTTACCGTCCAATGACAACAATATGAGCTCAAAGCAACTTAACCTCTTTATGAAACAAAATGATTTGAAGGAAGCTTCTTCATAAATACGGAAATAGCATTGCGTATGTTCCTTTCTACTGCAGTTACAAATTATAATGCAGAATGTTTGTTTTAAGTCCTGAAATTAATTAAAAACTATATCCGTTCCCGGCTAAGCGAAGAACGCTTAAACATCTTAGCCATATTAAAAAAAAACTAACTTAACCAATTCAATTAATTATGAAGGTGTCATTGACGAATTTGTCAACCAATCTGTCCATCGCAAGGAAATGTAAAAATATAATAAATAGTGGTACTAGTACAGTTTTACATTTTTTGTTTCCATTATAAAAAAATTTTTGTTTTTTTGTTTTTAATTTATGGGTCGGCAAAACTAATTGGCCCGGGATGCCAAATCTTTAAATACGCCACTGCCTTCGCCGCCGTACATTCTTAAGTTTAATATTGAAAAAGTACAAATTGTAAATAAAATTGCATACGAACTTTCTCCTGTAAGAATTTTTCTACAATTTAACAAATTTGTGAAATTTATTTATTTGGTGGAACAGAAACTTAGAAAACTGCATGAATTTTTACAATTTTGTACCTTTAAACTATAAATAAAAATTACTCTGGGTGAAACAAAGATATTCCCACCAATTCCCTTTCTAAATAAATTACAACTAAAATTTTGTAAGATTTTGTGAACCAGAATAAATCGATTTTTGAACAAATTTTGTATGAAATCACTTGTAAATTACAATTTGTAAGTTGGTGAAACAGGCTACAGGTATTATGTCCACTGGTTGGGGTCACCAATGTGGTGATCTGGGGCTTGGAAAAATGGTCAGTTTTGCCGAAATTACCGAACGCCCTGAAAATTTTCATTAGGGAAAACTTGGCCAATACTCGTAGGCCCTTGCTTGGAAAATTGTTAGGCAAGTTTTCCTATCACATAAGAAATACCCCTTTTAAGTTTAAAGTTATTCATTTTCATCATTGAACGTCTGTATTTTAAAGTAGCCAGTGCAGTGGTTAGCGTATTAGACTAGGAAGCCGAAAGTTCTAGTACCGAATCTAAATTAAACCAATTTTTGTTTTCTCTTAAAGTTGAATGGTAGGTAATAACTGGCGAGGGACTGGTTGTCTTTGAAAGTACCTGCTTTGCTAGTGCCTTGTAAAAAAACTAAATTGATTTTCCAGGCGGCAAGGATTGTATTTATAATGAGCTTTCGAATTTAAAATATAAGTAGGTGCCTACTGCCTACCGTATTTTATTTTTATGTACATATCTAGAAAAATTGTGTCCTCCTTTCATTTCGAAGAAAGTTAGAAACCCTAGGTAGGCCTCACAATGAGTGCAAAGGAAAAAACATAAAATTTGACATTTATGATTCAGGGGGTGTGGTTTTTTCAAAATAGTTATCAATTATATGGACAACTCCTAATTATTGTAGAATGATGAAATTCGGTAGAGCGATAGGGCTAGCAATCTGTACAAAGCCAAAAATCATAAATTTGAGGTTTTTCATATAGGGGGCATGGTATAATTATACTTCTGATTGTTTTAAAATGTTGAAATTTGGTACCTATGGCGATAGGTCTTACAAAGAACAAAAAATTGAAAATTTTAGATTTCTGATTTAGGGGGCGTAGAACCCACCCACTTTCTTAGAATGGTTACCTATTATAAAAAACACACCTGCTTGTTGTAGAATGATGAAATTTGAAATTGCGTTAGGGCTTGCAATACTTCCAAAGGAAAAAATCGAAAATTTTAGTTTTTCTAAAAGTTAAGCTTGCCATAGTCTAAACTTGAGTTTTCTGTTTCATATATGTAGTTTTGCGATCAACGCGTCATGTCATAAGCATAATAAATCTTTGATAAACCGATACCACTTTTACTATTAGGGCTTTAATTGTTTTTAAATTTTGAATATTTAGATTTATTATTCTCATTATTCTCAGGTCTTCGGTGTCAAGCGTAGGTGATGTCCACGAAGAAGGTACCCTGCCTCAATATCATGTGGATAAATCGTTTGCTGATAGGCGATACAAAGTGAGCAGCGCTCGAACATACTTCTATCTTAACGAAGCTACTTGCGAACGAAATATGGAAGTCTTCATAAAATGCCTTGAAGCTATATCGGGTAAGTATTTTTCCTTTAAGTGCTTTTTTTTGTTATGCGCATTTTAATTTTGTGTTTTTATTTCCGCGGGCAATGTTTCACGAAAGATACAAACAGCAGAGTTGTAAAACCTGCAGTCTTTTCGGTACTGCAGTTAATTGACTAAAAAGACTAATTTCATTAAGTCTTTTAACTTACAAAAATACTTTAACTGAAATCGAGCAGTCAGCAGTCAGTACTAACATTCCGACTGTGCAGCTAAAAAAAAAAGTTAATTAACTTAAGTTAACTTTAAGTTAATTAACTGCAGTACTTCTTAACTGCTTTTAGTGTCATAGCAAGCTATATACCACCTAAGAGCTCTTTAGAAATTTATAATTTGCATTTATTAAATTAAAAAAATTAAATAATACACAACATGTAATTTTTTCTGGTGATTTTAATATTGGTAATGTTAAATGGGTCTTAGAAGATAAATATTTAATTAGTTGTTAGTGTTTTTTTAAGCGAATATGATTTAATCCAAATTAACAATGAATACAATGATCTTAATCGTATTCTTGATTTAGTATTTGTTGACAAGGAATTTCATATTTGTGTAGAAAGGTCTAAGTTCCCCATGATAGATAATACTCAACACCAGTTCTGAATTGAGGCTGAAATTATGTTTTACCAAAGTCGTATGGCTTACCAAGCTGTATGAAATATCTTGACACCACTACAAGTGATATATCTGTTATCTGTAATTTATTTGCAAAATACTTTCAATCAGTTTATTCACCAGAATCTACCATAAGCCATGAATTGCCAGTTGCTAGTGAAAGTTTAGATCTTGGGTAACTAGTTCTATCGCAGGCGGAGGTTGAAGAGGCTCTATTAGGCTTAGATCTAAGCAAAAGTGAAGGTCCGGACGGTATCCCACATATACTTCTAAATAGATGTGCAATTGCGTTAGCCCAGCCGCTAACTAAATAAAAATAAATAAATTTGATGGCACAACAGCTTATGAAGAACTAGGGCCTAGTGACTTACAACTCTCAACCATTCCTGTGTGCGTGTCTGCAGGAATGGAGGGGACCTACAGTTTATTGCCGAATCCGAACGGCTAACGAGCGGCACTTTTCTGTGACAGGAGATACTTTTGGAGGATTTGTCAATTCCTCGCAAGAGGCAGTAGCCGTTTTTTTTTTCTTTTAAATAAATAGGTGGCGAGGCTGGGGATCGAACCTTAGACCTCCGGCATGACAGTCCATCGCACTAACCATCACGCCACGGCTACTACAGCCCAGCCGCTAACGCATATCTTCAATCTTTCTCTATCTAAAGGTTTATTCTTAAATTTATAGAAAATTTTATTTCTATCTCCAATTTTCAAATCTGGATCCAAGCAGAAAATAATAAAAATTATAGACCTTTCTGTAAAATCTCCACTATTCCAAAAATATTTGAGAAAATTGTAATAGAATTTCAAGTATAATACAATCTAAAATAGCTCTTTTTCAGCACGGCTTTGTTGCAGGCACATCGACAGCAACAAATTTAGCGATAATAACGAATGCCATCATATCTAATATGGAAAAGGGCCACGAAACTGATATCGTTTTTACTGATTTAATCACTGAGTTAATCACAGAATTCTTCCTTTTTAATAAGCTTTACTCTTTTGGTATTCACTCGTCTTTATAAATGTGGCGTAAGTCATATCTAACTGGAAGAGGGCAAGTTGTTAAAATAAATAACTATAAATCTGATGATATATATTTCCCATCGGGTGTACCACAAGGTAGTCATTTGGGACCATTGCCTTTTCTTCTTTTCTTTTATTACAAAATTCGTTTTGTCTTCTTTTTGCGGATGACCTAAGACTCTATCGTAGGATATCCTGCAAATCAGATTGTAGTCTTCTGTTAGCAGATTTGGATAGATTGGCCATTTGGTGCAGAAATAATTTTCTCGATCTTAATGTAGCTAAATGCCAAGTATTAACGTGCTACAGATCCCATAATCAAATAATGTTTAATTATAACATCAAAAATATAAAGATAGAAAGAGTATTGCAAAAAAAAGATCTGGGTGTTATACTGGATGCTAATATGTCTTTTCATCCCCATTATGACTATATGATCAATAAAGCCAATCAAATGCTGGGATCTCTTAAAAGAAATACTAGAGATTTTAATGATTCTTACACAGTAATAACTTTATTTAATTCATTAGTACGTTCTGTGCTGGAGTATTGCTGTACAGTTTGGAATCCATATTATTCCAATTCAGTGAAAAGAATAGAAAATGTTCAAAAAAATTTTACGAGGTATGCATTTTTTAAATTAAAATGGAAATCAGATGTTTATTATTTGGAATGAAATCACTGAAAACTCGCCGAAAATATTTTTCAATAATGTTTGTCAGGGATATTACTAATTGATTTGTTCTATGAAGGCAGTGCACCTTCAAGAGTAACACGCGAACGATTTATTTTTTATGAACAGTTTCATCACAGAAACTATGGGCGCAATGAGACTATCTCGCGTTGTATCAAAAAAGCTAACACAGTTTTTTCTAGAATTGATTTCAATATGAATTGTACAAGAGATACTTTTAAATCTATTGTTCTCAACCAAATTTAAATAAATTTAATTTTGTAATAGTTCCTTGTTTTATTTATTTATTAATTAATTGTTTCCTATTGTTTTTAATAGTTATTATAAAAATATATATACCTAATTATGGTCAATGTATTCATCGTATATACCCACCTACAATGTATACTTGTTACTATTTGTATTAGTCTATAAGAGATTATTATTCTCTAGTTCATGAAAACTAAACTAAACTAAACTTTCGAAGTTTAGCCGCTTGTACTTGCGTTTTCAATTGATTCACAGTGTCTAGCCCATGTGTCTTTCTTGGCCTTTCTTAATTCTTTGGTGTATGAATTAAGTTCGGCTCTAAATGAATTCGACTCTTCATCTAATTTGCTCAGTCTGGCTTTAATGAAAAGTTTTCTGACCTTTGTTCTCTGTTTCTTAATATCACTGCTCCAACATGGTGGGCTAGTGGGTTTAATGCTACCAGATATAGGGCAGTATCTTTCAAAAGCCGTTTTTATTTTACTAGTAACTTTTTGGATAGCATTGTCAAAGGTTAAGGTTGACGTTATCATATCCTCCTTTGGTCGATCGATAAGTTCGTTCAACCATTTTGTTTAATCTGTCCAATTTGTTCTAGTTGCATTTCTAAAAGGTTTTTTCTCATTTGTATTTCTATCTAAGAGTATCCTAAAGTGATCCGAGAAGGATTCTTGAGGTGAGTCTCTACAATTTCCTACAGAGATTTTCTCATTATTACTCATAAGAGTGAGATCTAGAATTTCTTCTTCTGTTTTTATTTCTAAATGTTGGGTGATCGCCCTTATTACATAAAATAAGGTTAGAACAAAGAATGTATTCAAAAATAGGCTCACCCCTTTTGTTTATTTCCTTACCGCCCCATTGAGTGTGCTGGGCGTTGGCATCACATCCCATCACCAAAGGTGTCCCTCCCGCTGTGGTATAATCCACAAGGTCACGAAATGTCTTTGATGGAGGGTTCTCTTCATCGTACGTTGACGCCATGTACGTTGACGCCAAGACGAAGTTTCCTTGGCTCAGATCGCGTAAGACGATTCGATTGAACGATCGTCGTTTTGGCTATAGCTTTCTCTATCACATGTGAGGTGAAATATAGAGAGAGCAATCGTCAAAACGATTATCGTTCAATCGAATAGTCTTACGCGATTTGAGCCCTTCTTTGGTTTTAACGCTGATTGCCTCGTTGCTATACCTAGACAATAAGAAAGTGTTAATTGACTTTTTCACTAGAATACAACCGCTTATATTAGTTGCATTATCTTCTGACGTGGAGTGGAAAAGGTTGTAATATTTTGACCTCAGTCCCCGTACCTTATTCTTTCGAATCCATGGTTCTTGGACTAAGGCCGTGAGACATGTAGAGCATTAGGTCATGCGTTGATGCTTTAGCGTGATGCAAATTAATAAAAATAAAAAAAAAACAATTCGAAAAACTTTACAAACAAAACATTAAAAAAAATCGGATTTGTGAAAATAAAAATAAATAAACAAAAATAAATATGAATAAAAAGTTTGTCTTGTAGGTTCATATGTAGGGTAGGTACCTAATATGCATTGTTCACTTTTAAATATTTTTGTGGATTCTAATTTTCATATTATTTTTGGATTGAATAAAGTTAAGAGCTGAGAATGATCATTTTATTATTTTGTTTCAGAATTGTAATGCCAGTTGTGCGTTTCTTTTCTGTAAAATGCTAACTTCTATTGTTAACTCTTATCGTTTCTAGGCTCGAGAAATGTTACATTTATCAACACTATGACGTTATAAAATCGTTTCTAAATTCCAATGTTGATGTGTCAGAAAGGTACACTTTGTAACATTTTGCAAGTCATCAAAAGCAGCAGAATTTGGATTTTCATTTTAGGGTTATAATTTGTTTACTCTTTCCTTTCGATTACTTAAATTTCGGCATTTTTTTATTTTATTTTTAATGTCGATTTTGATTTTTATAATTGTTTTCTGTTATTTACTGATTAACTTTTTTTCCGACAGTTTAATTTTTTGATAAGATAGATTTCTTACAAAAAAAAATGCATTGGTATCTGTTTGGAATGGAAAGAAGTTGCAAACATTTAGTCAATTTAGCTTAATGATTCTATTTTGTACAAACAAATAAACGAATCAAATTTAAAAACTGTGTGAATTTTTAAAGTTGTATTAGTAATGTTTCCAATGAATTTAATTCATGTATTTCGCATTTTTTTGCAAACCATTTTGCTTGACAGATCAACAATATTTTTAACTAACAGAAAAGAAACGCACCACATAGAAGTGTTTGTGTTGTTTCTTTTTTCTGGGTCAAACGGTAAAGATGGGTGTATTTTTTGAGGTAAAACGAAAGTTCTCTTTAGTAAGAAATTTTGTGAAATTGAATCATTTTTATGATTTGTTTATCTTTTCGAATAAAAATTTTATTGAATTAAGACAAAAGTGGCCAATCGGGCAATTTTTAAAAAAGTGGTGGCCACGGGTCCCGAACGCAAAATAGTGGCCATTTGGCCACTTTAGTGGCCAAACGGCAGAGTTGTAAAAACTACAGTCTTTTCGGCACTGCAGTTAATTGACTAAAAAGACTAATTTCATTAAGTCTTTTAACTTACAAAAATACTTTAACTAAAATCGAGCAGTCAGCAGTCAGTACTAATATTCCGACTGTGCAGTTAAAAAAAAAAGTTAATTAACTTAAAGTTAATTAACTGCAGTACTTTTTAACTGCTTTTAGTCTTTTTAGTCAGTAAAAAGTCTTTGTACTGCGATGATTTTACTTTTAGTCAGCAAGTCTTTTCACTACAGTCAATTAACTGTAAGTTTTTTTTAACTTTTTTTTCTTTTAAATTTCTTTTCTTTTTATTCCATCCTTTTATAAGTACAAGTAAAAGACTAGAAAAAGTTAAAAGACTTACAGTTAATTGACTATAGTTAAAAGACTTGCTGACTAAAAGTAAAATCATCGCAGTACAAAGACTTTTTACTGACTAAAAAGACTAAAAGCAGTTAAAAAGTACTGCAGTTAATTAACTTAAAGTTAATTAACTTTTTTTTTTAACTGCACAGTCGGAATGTTAGTACTGACTGCTGACTGCTTGTTTCGCAGTTAAAGTACTTATTTACAGTTTTAACTTACATTCAATAGGTAAGTTAATTAACTGCGACTTTATTAACTACATTACCAAAGTACTGCAGTCTTTTACAGCTCTGCCAAACGGCAACGCTGCCCCAGAGAAGCATCCTCCCACAGTCCACCAATGTTGGTGGAGTGGGGAACTTCAGGGATTTCTGGTCCCCGCAACAAACCACTTTCACTCCTTTCCGCCATCCAGCTCCATCGAATATAAGTCCTCAGAACTATCGTTTTCAGATGTTGCTACATGACTTTGATGATTTCGTTTTAAGCAACCAATTTTTTGCCGCGATTTTACCATCCGGGTTGTCGCGGCTTATTATGGAAACTTGGTGGTATAAAAACTACTGGTTTTAGGGTTTCTGGAATTCGCCAGTTTCGTTTTTGAGCCGGTGCGTGGATCTGTTCCTGGTGCATTTTTTTAGGAATGGACTTAGATGTAGAAGCCAAAACTCTGTCGTTGTCCAGTCTTTCAGTGTTCGGTTGTTGGGATCAAACAGTGGGTTCAGTTGCGACTAATGTCCACCGACGTTCATAGTTCTTCACCAACTTCCTATGTTTTTTCAAAAGGGCCTTGTCTCTCAAACTGAGAGTAAGTAGTTGGATCCTTTTTGTCCATTGCACTCACGAATCTTTTAGAGGATCTGTAGTTACTGCGTTGCCTAGAAGCTTTGAGGGGTGCAGTAGGCTTCAGCGTAGTCTCTTCGGGATTCAAGTCTTTCAGCAGCTCGTCCTCGGTTTGACTTCCCATGGAGGGAGTTCTGTTCCGGGTCTCTCGGCCGTCGATAGCCATGCTATTTAGAGGCTATTTAGAGCAGGAAGAAAAGCCGCTGCCATGTTGTGCGTGTTCGTTTGTCTTGTTAATCCGGGTCGTTTTTGTGTATCGTCATTACAGTTTACTATGTTTGTCACTGGCGACTGAGCTTCTCGCGAAGCCAAGCCCTCGCCGACAGCCGTGAAACACTTGAGTGTATATCGCCACTCTGATTTCATTGTCTCCTAAACTTTTGTCCATGTTCATATTATTATTTGTTTGGATAACATCCCTGTTTGTTGGTATTGCTTAGTTGTTTGACTCTCCAGCTGGATTGCTGATGAGTCAAACGTAAGCCCCTTCGCCAACTTCAAGGTGAAAACCGTTGTGGAGGTAAATACGTAAGCACATTTCAAGGTATCCCTTACAATTTTTTTTACCTAGAAGAGGTAAAAGAAGGTGTTTTTTACATGGATTTGAACATAACTGTCCAAAACTTGTAAAAAAAAAAGTACGTTTGTACCTAAGTAGTAAGTCGCTCACAATCAGTCTTGCGTGATCGAGTAGTTCGCCCGTTCGTCGGGTTCGACGTGGTCTTCGGGATTATCTGCATCTTTGACTTCCTTAGTGTATTTTCCTTTCTTTGGCGTAGAAAATTGAGATAAAAATTTGCTATGAATGTACAATGTGAAAGTTCAACACATGTTCAGAACTTAAATTTTACAATGAAAAATTCAACTTGCGATGGTGAGTTTTTTGTGAGGTTTCTTGTGAGGATTGTCGCAGAAAATCGAAAATATTATCAAATCACAACAAACCTCACAAGGAATTCGCCTAACAAGAGCTTGTAACTTGTGAAGTCCTCACAACAGCCGAATAGGGCTGTAAAATAAATTTGTATGTCTTTTTCAAGAATGCTTCACTAGCTTGGCGTAATGTTAGTTATCCAGCCAAAAAAAAGAGAAAAAACGAAGAAAACATTGCAAGTCAAAATTTTTTTCACAACTAATTTAGAACTGATAACGGCAAATTATTAAGCAATAAACTAATTAATATATTCTTGAGGGGGGGTACTTTATAAAGTTGATATCAACTTAGCAAAGCAGCAAAAAAAAAAAAATTCAACAAATTCGAAATTATCACAACTAATTAACAGGAAAATATCCACCTTCCAATTTTTCTATTGGGGAATGTTGCTTCGCTGACTTAAACTCTTATATAGTTTGATTCGATGTTTAAAAGGTTTATCACTCTTTTCCGAAATTAGCTAAATGTCTACTGATAATCCAAGTTATATTTTCTTAGCATTCGCATTTAGTGGATCTTCATTTAATGAATTTATTCACAAGACATTATAATGGAATGCCAACATCATATCTTCAAAAATATATAAATTATCCAAAATAAGACCTATAATCTAGAAACTTATTTATTTCAAGGTGCCACCTTTGGAACTGGAATTACCGCCATTAAACTAACAGCGCTTGGACGTCCTCAGCTACTTGTAAGTATAATTTCTGTCAACATTTGGAAAAAAAACTTGATTTCATTACAATTAATCAGGGAAAAAGTTAGCACGAATTAATTTTAATGGTTCAAAACGTGGTTAGGCATTCAAGATATAAGGTAATGATATTTTTAGACTAAGCTTAAGGTGGATTTTGGCAGAAGAGGTTAAAAAAATTTATTAGTAAAATTAATTTTTTTAGCGAAAAACTTTTTCCATATTTCGCTTTTGTTCAACAAAAATACAAAAAACTCCACAAGACGGAAACAACAGATACCGATATTAGACTTTTTTGAATGAAACAGAGACGAAACACATTGATTTTTCGATATAGTAGATAGTAAGACGTGGCCAGCCATAAGTTACATTTATGCCTTTCTTAACGGTTCAGGCGGAATTTACTCAAAATTGTTAGACCCGTGACCCGTTTTCGAGAAAAATTTGAGTAAACTGAAATCGTATAGCAGCTATTAATTTCAGTGCATTAAATAACTTAACTTTTGTTCGAGTTGGGTTCAGAAATCCCGAAAACCCAAAATCCAGAAAATCCTTGATCCCGAAAACCCGAAATCCAGAAAACTCAAAAACCCGAAAATCCATTATCCAAAAAACCCAAAATCCCGAAATCCCGAAAAATTGTATAAAATGAAAAATTTGCGCAATTTTTTAAAATAAACACATTAAATGAAAAAATGTTCAAGAGAAAAAAAACCGTTGTAAAAGGAATTTTTTATAATATTAATTTATGTTAAATATGACTGTTATAAGCCGTTTTTAATTATCAGTAATGAATAGGCTGACCAGACTTTCTCTTTAAAGTTTAAAGAGACAAGAGACAAGTCCTCTATTCGTCTTAAGAAACTTTGTCCGGTATCTTTTTGAAAAATTAGGCGGTTTGTTCTCTTGTTAAAACAAATAAATACTATATAACAAAAAAAATTGTAGTAGAGTCAATTTAGCTGAAATTTGTCTCAAATTCGTCGAATTCACCTCCTACCAAAACCCCAGTCAGAAAGACATAAATTAACAAAAGATGTGTTATTATTGTTCAAATTACATAACCGTGGTATAATTCAATAATTTCTTATTTTGTTATCTTTTTAGCTTCAAGTATCCGAAGTAATTATGCGCACACGTAAATACATGGAAGCCTTAGTTGGTGGTCATGGAAACGTTTTAACTCATCACAAAACCATCAAGGATTTAGAAAAATATTATTCTAGTTTGGGTGACAATAAAAATGTTCAGGATTTCTTAAAAAACGTTACCTCTGATAAAGAAGGGTAAGAATCAAATTCGTATTCTCTTTTTTTTATAATTATTTTTTGCGATGCGTGCTCTTTAAGTGCTTATACGAATTCTTTAAATTTAAACGACAAATTACAAAGATGTGCGTGAAGTACGCATTTTTTTTTTTTTTGAGTTCTGATCGTATGTACTTTAGTAATAGTTGATATAGTTTTCAAAAATAGTTTTGTTTGATTTAAATGTAAAAACGGATCTTAAAACATTATATGATAACTTCTGTTAGAATAAGAATACATATCGCAAATATTGGCAAAAAACCCCCTTTAACATTCATTCAAAGAACTCCCGCCACCCTCTCATTTCTTGACGCGACTCATCCTACACACTTTAGCTCTTTGTCTCATCTTACGCGAATCACCCTGTATAATTTATTTATTTGAATTTATCTTCAATAACATTATAGACATTCAGTCAAAATCTTATGTAAAAATATAGTTTAAATAAGTCCAAGCTTAGTCAGTCTATATTTTTATACTTTTCACATCTATAAGTTAAAAAAAAGAAATATGATACCTAATGGAAAATAGTATCGCATAGGATTGGAAACTACATTTTATCTCTTTCAAACTCTGATTTACACGTAAAATTAAAGTGAATTCTAAACACATGCATGTACATGGACAAAATGTTTTTTTTTTTTTTTTTTTTTTTTTGTATACGATCTTCGTCGAAGAAAGCTTAAATCAATCTGCGACTTCCGACCAAAGATTTGCCAACACAATAATTGTGCACACTGACTCATCGCTTAGTGCAGTGTTAGTAGTTAGCAGGCAACAAACTACAATAAATCGTACACTAAGAAAATCATTTTATAAATGAAAAAAAAAAATAAATAAATAAATAAATAAATACAAACAAAACAGAAATTAATACAATGAAGACAGCATATTTAAAGAATTACAAACATTTATGAGCGTGGTTCACTGGTCTTCAATAAATGTTTAAGTTTTACTTTATTAGTATTAAAATCGAAGAGATTTACGTTCCCATTTAATAGTTTGCACATGCAAGTTAAAGGTTCATGCAATCCATAATTAGTGCGATGCTGGGGTAAGTTCATTGAATGCAAACTCCGAATGTTGTGACCTCCTCCACGATAGTTGAAATTTAAACAATTTAACAAATCAGGTGAACAAATAGCCCCAGTTATCAAGTGGTGAATAAATACAATATCATTATAAAGTCTTCTACGTGATAGCGATCTTCATAAGGTGGAAGAGGTTATAGGGATCATACCATTGTAATCTTTTTAAAGCAAAACGAATAAAATTACGCTGAACTTCTTCTAACCTATTCTTATGAACTTAGTAAAAATCGAAATCATATTCAAGGTGGGGACGAACTTGGCAATTGTAAAGAACCAGGGTAGCATAAGGATCTTGGAATTCCTTGGCCCATATTAGCAAACCCTAATATAGAGTTGGCCATTTTCACGATTAAGTTGATGTGCTTAGTGAAACTAGGAATTCGTCTTTGAGAAAATGTCATCGACTGGCATTTGATTAGGTTTAGATTCAAGCCATTCATATGACACCATATAACATAATTATTAATATCACCTTGAAGAACTAAACGATCACTGACAGACGCAATGCTTTTAAAAATTTTCATATCATATGCCAAAATAAGAAGTTCAAAAGTACATCGTTAGTAGCTAATATAAAGAGAAGGGGTCCCAAGTGACTTCACTGAAGAACTCCAGATTTGGCAATAAAAGGGTTAGCTAACGAGTTTCTGAATTTCACCTGATAAGATAGGGCGAAATCCAAATGATAAGTCCAGGAGGGAACCCAAACACTTCTAATTTAAACAAAATGATATCATGAAATAATTGACCGAAAGCCTTTGAAAAGTCTGTATAAATGCAGTCAAGCTCTTGACCACGTTCTAACGCCGCGCCGTTGAGCATTTTTACATAAACCTAAGCAAGTTAGTTACCGTCGACCGCCTCTGCATGAAACCGTGTTATTCTTTGCAGATTATATTTTTACAATGAAATGTCAAACTATCACACATTACCTGTTCAAAAAGCTTGGGAATACATGAAAGTTTGGATATTGGCCTGTAATTCTTTATGTCTGATTTATCCCTTTTTTAAAAATTGGGGTTGTATATGCTTTCTTCCATACAGCCACGTTGCCAGAAGGGGGCTTGAGGGGCTGAAGCCCCTCGCGATTTTACTATGACAGTCCCTATTTCTCTAAGGCCCATTTGCTAAAACGAAACTTAAGTATTTAAGTTCAACGTAAGAGCTTATGTGACAGTTTACGTTAAGGAAAAAGTAGAACATAAGAGCTTAAGGGCCACTTGTTCCAAACGAACGAATAAATATATACAACTCAGGATAACTATCCTAGTTTAAATAAATAAATAAGAATTTATCGTTTTTTAATTGCACAACCGGAAAATAAATAACAAGCGGATAAGAATATTTTTTCAGAATCACCAACACAACAAACACAAAACACATTGAAAAATAAACAACCTTTAACGCTTTGACTTGCTTTCTTGTAAGAAATTCCATAATTTGACGTGAGAGCTATTCAGAGTTTAAATATTTATCCAGAGAACGAGAAGATAACTTTTTAAACTGAGATAGAGAAAAAAATATTTTGCTGCAACATGATTTGATTCAAATCAGTCAGATAGCTTTAATTATTTATAAATCAGGAGTTACTGCTGTTTAAAAAACTTCTGTGCAACTGGCCCTAAGTTGAACATAAATATTTAAGTTTCGTTTCAGCACATGGCCCTTAAACATAAGACGAAATTCCGAAGTTTTCAGATATATTTTTTAATACGCATCGCAATTTGGTAAGAACTTATTTTAAATTGAATTTCGTAAGAACAAACAACACGTTATAATCCAGAAACTTAATCTACTGAGGCCTTTTTTATATTAGATAAAGATGCTCTGTAACTTTCCTTAAGCTTAAATACTTTAATATTCACCATCAGATTAATAGAACCCATGATATTAGAATTTTAAACGAACCTTATTAGCATTTTTTGGTCGCACGCAAATTTTTGGTTAAAGCTATAAAGCAAGCCCTCTCCGAAACAAAATCCTGGCTACGGGTCTACTTCCATATGCTTGGAAATTTACCGTTGCCTAAGGAAAAATATTAAGAAGAGAAAAAGCTAAGACATATTCGGAACTATTTAAAGCTATTGGAGGAATACCGTCCGGTCCTGATGAATAATCTTCATGAAGTAAGAAAAGGTAATGTAAGACCTTGTCAATATCTAATTGAATATTATTCAAAGCTGTTTTAGGATCCATACTTCTGGAGTACTCCGGAATCATGTAAAGTAAAGTAAAATTGACTATGGATGGATAGCCATCAGATTTCTTTTTGGAATTCACGAATTTCCAAAAACTTTTTGTATCATGCCTAAGCGAACTTTCCATTTTATGCAAAAATTCACTGTATAAATTTATTCGAGAAGTTTTTAAATTCTTCAAATTGATATTCATGATTTTCAATGCACATAGATAGGTTAAGTTAGAAGGGGCGTGCCCAACTCTGAGGCTGTTGCGTACACGGGGGCCTATTGTGATCTCCTATAACAGAGATTAATCCTAAGCTAGTGGTTGACATAGACTGGTTCATTTATTCATTTACGAACCAGTCGGTGCTTTCTATATATTTTCTCATGTTTGCCATTGAGACCTGCACTATATGGTCCAGTCCTCCAACAAACCTGTTTCCAAGGTAACGGAGGCAATTTGTTTGGAGGTTTGGGAAGTCGCAGAGAAGGTGTTTAATGGTTTCTATTTCTTCAACATTCTGACAGCGCTTACAGAAATCGAGTGTGTATACGCCTATCAGGATTCTAATATTCTTTTTACTCAGCGATAAAATATACTGGGTTTCATTTCGTTTTCATTAATCCTAGGCCATAAATTTTGTTCGAAGGGTAGACAACGCGGTGCATTCAAAAGGACACAAGCGTCCACAAGCTTTTTTCAAAGCGAACCTCTGTCTATCAACTCCTACTCTAACCTCATAGTGGTGAACATCGGGAGCCTAGTACCTTTAACTGAAGATGGGGTTTCAATTCCTCTGGACGGTTTTAGGAGGCAGCTTCCCTACCACGGAAAATGTTTTCAGTTCTAAAACAACAACAAGCCTCGGATGTGTATGATTTTAATATTGACGAGCCAAGCAAAAGAAACAAGGACAATGAATTTCGGATCTGCACGTGGAATGTCCGGACCTTAAACAGGCCACGTGCAGCCGAACAACTAGTGGAGAGCCTGGATAGGCTAAAGGCTGACATTACAGCCATCCAGGATCCAGGAAGTGCGATGGGATGAATAGGGCATACGAAGGATGAAATCGTGTGTCATCTACTTCGGCGTGTGCTGCAAGGAGCAGGGTCAGCAGCTTTTTGGATGTGGTTTTGTGCTAAGGGGAAGATTAGGCAAGAAGTCTTAGGCTGCAGAAATGTTAGCGAGCGCCTTGTCACAATCCGCATCTTAGCAAAGTTCAAAAACATCATGTGGATCTGTGCCCACGCCTCAACGGAAGACAAAGATGACTCACCCAAGGAAGTTTTCTACGATCTCCTCGAGAATACGTATGATAGGTGCCCGAAGTATGACGTCAAGATTATTCTTGGCGACTTCAACGCTAAAATCGGAAATGAGGGCATCTTTGGTTCAGTGGAGCCATCAGGAGCACCTACGTGAAGTTGGCCCGCAAATTTTCCGAAAAAAATAATTGAAAATGGTTTTAGGTGGGCTTTTGTTTGTAGTTGATTGTAGTGAAATTCGTTATGTTTATTGTACCAGTACTTTCGAGTAGAGTCCCGAACCTCTCAGCTCATTATATAAGGAGAAACTTTTTGAGCACAGACACGACACAGTTTATTTTTGAAAGTGAAAGTGTAAAGTTCGAAGTTAAAAGTATCGGGAAGTGAATTTAAGTTGAATACTATTGAGATTTAAGACCAATAAAATAATTTGAAGTAAAGTAAAGTGTGTTTGATTTATAAAGGAAAATAAGTGACGGTTGATAATTAAAATAAATAAGTTTTACTATCGAACCCTTGGTAAAACTTTACATTGGTGTCAGAATAAGGGATAAAACTTATTTTATCTGTGCATTAATATAAATTAACTTAAAATAACAAGTGCGCGTGTGTTTTAAATAAATAAACAGACAATGGGTAAAATTTTGAATGATTTAAATCTTGTTGAACTTAAAGCAGAACTCAACAAACGAGATCTTCCTACTGCTGGATCAAAATTGACCTCATTATTCGTCTGCAGGAACACTTAAGACAACAAAGTGAAAACCCAGATACGTTTATTTTCGTGATTGAAATGGAGGAAGATCAAGTAAGTACTAGTGGAGATATAACCAATTGTTTTATGACTCACATCTGTGAGCATGTTGTTTTATAAATAAGGGATGCGTCGCACCGTCGCGTCGGTCGCTATCCACTTTAAAACCATTGTTAGATTAAGATTATAAAATCCTAGCGATTAGATAGGGTAAGAATATATATGTATATGTAAATGTACTCGTAAGCTAGGTATAAGAAGTAGCTTGTAATTTAGAACTAGTTATTTTAATAAACAGAATACCTTTGTACCACCGAGCAGTGCGGTTATGTTTTTATTTTCGTGCGGGTTCTAAATGTTTTATAGTTTTTCTACTTCGTGTAAATTTTCAGTATCACTGGCAGACCAATGAATTTCAGTTTGGGCAGATACAAGTTATTTTTAAACCGAATTTGGATCGATTTGGAAAACTTTTATTTTTCGTTGCATTTTGAAAATGCATTATGATGGTGTTAGGGTTGGGGTATCGCTGGCAGACCGATGAATTTTAGTTTGCACGGATAAAAACTATATGTGAATAAAATTTGAAGCTGTTTGATTTTTTTGTTGCATTTTCAAAGTGTATTATGCAGGTGTTAGGGCCGTCCGACCAATTGAAATTCGTTTGGACACATCTAAGCATTATGCTAACAAAATTTGAAGCGTTATAAACTTCGCTCCTTTTTTTTTCATTTTCAAAGTGCATTATGGTGGTCTTAGGGCCGCGATATCCCTGAAAGGTTGATGACATGTAGTTTGCACTGGTACAAAGGCCATGCTCACAAAGTTTAGAGCGGTATAAAACTCTTTGAGCAAATCGCTCACCAGCTCTTGGTCTATTAGAGACTAATAGTTTTTTATTGATTTTGTAGAAATCTTAAGACTGACTATATTTTCTTCTTCCCAGTCTATTAAAAACTACCCAAGAAATTTTTTTTATACTAAAACTGTAGTGCTTTCACTAAATTTTACCAAAACAAATTGTATGGGATGAGCTCTTACGAAGGGATTCTGAAAAAAATGCAGGAGGAGATTTTCTGAAGGCTTTAAAAATTCAATTCAAAAATATACCAAACCTAAAACCTTAAAAAAATACTTATGTTTTCATTAAATAAAATATTTTTTGGGCTTGTTCATTCCTTGATCCTTCTTAAAACTCGACTTAACACTAACGTATAGTATTTTTTTGCTAAAACTTAAAAATTGTGTGCTACATATGTAACTGACATTTTTTATTCGAGTTTAAATTTTAAAAAGTACATTTCCGGTCCGTTAAAATAAAGTTGGTAAAAAAGTCGAATTTTGGTTGGTATAAAAGTGGAATTTTTAACTTTATCTTTTGCCGGAAATTGTAACTTTTTAAATGCTAATTTATTGCGCAAACACGAAATTTGTAGCTCTAACGGTTTTTTACATATTCAAGTTAACAACTTTAAAAGTTAGCTCAAAAGTGAGCTTCCAAAATCTAAAATAATGCCAAAATCCAAAATTTTTTTCCACGAATTTGTAGTCTCCCTAAACTTAATGAAACCCGCAAACCCCGATTTTGTAGCTCGAATAGTTTTTTTGTTATAAAAAATTCCGGTAAAATAATACATTATTAAACCCACTGTAACGGTCGAAATTTAAAATAATTTTGAATTTTCGGAATTTTTTTTTTGCCAGAAATTGTAGCTTTTTAAATGCTAATTTGTTGCGCAAGAATTAATTTTGTAGCTTTCACGGAAAATTTTTTATTTCGATTTTAAATTTAAAAAAAGGATTTCCGGTATGTCTGAAGTTAGCGGACAAAATCTAAAAAAGTGGAATTTTCAACTTTTTCTTTTTGCCAGAAATTGTAGTTTTTTAAATGCTAATTTGTTGCGCAAACAAAAAATTTGTAGCTCTAACGTTTTTTTTTTTATATTCAAGTTTAAAACTTTAAAAGTTAGCTCAAAAGAGAGCTTCCAAAATCTAAAATAATGCGAAAATCTCATTTTTTTTTGCACGAATTTGTAGTCTCCCTAAACTTAAAGAAACCCGTAAGCCCCGATTTTGTAGCTCGAATAGTTTTTTTGTTATAAAAAATTCTGCTAAAATAAGACATTACTGTAACGATCGAAATTTAAAAAAAATTTAAATTTTCGAAAATTTTTTTCTGCCAGAAATTGTAGCTTTTTAAATGCTAAAGCCAGGTACGCAGTTCAAGCTAAACTAAATTTTATCTCTACAATTCATATCTCTACAATCGTTTGCTAAGAGAACAAATGTCAAAATTTATCTGTGAAAGAATGCGTTGAGCATTATTTCGCGTGCTAAATTAAGTGGAGACTTTTTAAATTTAGCGCGTGAACTGCGTACTGCCTAGCTAAATGTCCTCGCTAAAATTTATCTTTGGAGGAATTTTGTATGGAAGATAAATTTTAGCGCGATCTGCGTACTAAGCTTAATTTGTTGCGCAAAAATTAACTTTGTTGCTTTCACGGATCATTTTTTATTTCATTTTTAATTTAAAAAAAGCATTTCCGGACCGCTTTTCCATTTGATTTGTGCGTAATTTGTTTAAATTATATTACACAGTGTGGTTTCGAACTCAAAATTATGAACAAAAAATGCCAAGCAAAAAAAAATCATTATGCACATATCCATTTTTTCTAAGTTTGAATTAATTAGTGCTTCTGAGTGGATTCTGAATTCTGATCGAGAAGTGAAATTCTTTTAATACATTCAAAACACACATAGTCTGGCGACATCTGCTTACGAGAAATTAAAATAAATACTCTGGGTGTACATTAAAAAAAAAACCCTAGCACTGTCTGAATGAAGGTTTATTTCTTTAAAATTTCTCCCAACATCAGCGAAATCTATTAGCAGCTTTAAGGACTGATTTTTTGTTTGCGCAACAAACTAGCATTTAAAAAGCTACAATTTCTGGCAAAAAAAAAATTCAAAAATTCAAAATTTTTATTTCGACCGTTACAGTGGATATTGTAACGATGAAATCAGCACCTAACTACTTTCGGAACAAACAAAGAGCCAAGTACAAAAATACCCTTATCGAAGACAACAATTTATTTATTTATTTATTTAATTAACGCTTAGTACAAGCAAACTTAATAACTAATACAATTAAGAAAAACTTAAGAAACAAACTAGAACATGTATTATAGAAAAAATTAAAAATTAAACATATTGTTGTGGAAGGCTTGCGAGGAGTGTTTTACGTAGAGTAGATTTGGATATGTTGAAGTCAAATATATTCGAAAAGGTGTTAACATTACGAAGCATGCGAGACATAGGATTATAAAATGAATAGTTTGTGCGGTGATAAGGGATGCGGAAAAGGGGTACTGACCTTAGATTACGGGGGTTGGTGTTGAAGGAAATTGCATTCATTAGTGGAGGACAGTCAATGTTACCAGTAAGTAAATCGTGAATAAAGATGATGTCTGAGGTGTCTCTTCGTTTTTCTAAGGACTGCAGATTGATAAGTTGCAAACGTTGAACATAATATTCGTTCCAAGGAAGACTACGCAGCGCAAACCGAAGAAACCTACGCTGAACAGCTTCAATTCTTTTAATTTGTGTAACCTGATGGGGTGACCAGACTTGAGAAGCATATTCAAGAATAGGGCTGACGAAGGTTATATAAAGAGATTTTGAGACATATGGGTCAGAAAATTCTTTAGACCAACGTTCTATAAAGCCAAGCATGGAATTAGCTTTATTGATAATATTGTCAATATGAGACTGAAAGTTGAGCTCGCTGTCGCATATGACCCCTAAGTCCTGCAATGAAGTAGCATATGGTACAGGGATGCCGTTAATAAAATAGTGTCGGATAGGTCCAGGTTGACGTTTTCTGGAAAATGTTATAGAATGGCACTTGCTAACATTAGCTGCATTTTATTTTCCCCCAGACCTGATCCGGATCAGATCATGATAATAAAACAAACTGGATCACAAATTTATTTATTTCTCACAGTTGGCTTTATTTGCACAATAAAATTGACAGAAGGAAAATTTTCACAAATCTTGTTTGAAATAATATTTGGTATCTAAGGAAGAACGAATTTTTAAAAATGGAACAGTTTTGTTTTTTTAGTTTAATTTCCATTAAGTTCATAGTTTTATGTATTTTTTCCGTGCCTCGCGACGCGTCGGCTCTAAAAAATGAAGAAAAAACTCATACAAAAATGTGGAATGATGGCGGCATGTGTTTGATTTCGAGAATTTTTAATTTTATTGAGTTTTTTTGTAAATCTCAGCAGTGGTACCAATCTATAAAATTGGTAAATATTGCTAGGAAAGTGTTCAGAAAATGGATTTTGAAATCCAAATCCAAGGCAGACCTGGATCTTGTGTTGTTTTTGTAATACTTGTATTTATGTTTCCAAATCCAATCCGGATCAGATCTGGGGGAAAATAAAATACAGCTATTGAGTTCAAGAGAGTTTTTCTGACACCAAAGAGAAAATTTATCGAGGTTGCCCTGCAGAAAACAAGAATCTGTTAGCGATGATATACTATTGAAGATTTTCATATCGTCAGCATAAATTAAAAGATCACATTTCAGGATTTGAGAGACATCATTTATTGCTAAAATGAACAGCATTGGGCCTAAATGGCTGCCTTGTGGAACACCGGAAGGTGCGAAAATTGGAAGAGATAAAGATTATCTGAAACGTATAATGTAATTTCTATTTTTTAGATAAGAGTCAATCCATGAGATGAAAAATTTTGGAAAGCCGAGAATTTTTAATTTGTATATAATCATTTTATGAGATATTTTGTCGAAGGTTTTGCTAAAATCTGTTGAAATCACATCAACTTCGCCCCCATCTTCCATAGTGCATAGCGTATTGGAAACAAAATCTACAGGGTTTGTTGTTGTTGATCTGCCAGAAAGGAAACCATGTTGAACAGAAAACAAAATAGATTTGCAGTGGAACGAAAGTGTATCATAAACAATACTTTCGAATATTTTCGGTATACAAGAAAGCTTGGCTATTGGACGATAATTGGAAACATTATTCTTAGGTCCTTTTTTATGAATAGGAACTATATAAGATACCTTCCATGACTGCGGGAAAATACCCTGCATAATAGATAGCCTAAAAAGGACGGTTAGCGGTTGAATCAGAGTGCTTGAGCATTTTTTGAGGACAATTGCAGGGATGCCGTCAGGTCCTATAGAGAAGTCTTCTTTTAGCTTATCAATTTTGTCTTTAACCATAGTTGGTAGAATATTCAGAGATGAAAAAGATGTTTGCGAAGAATTCAGCATGTAGTCAAAGTATTGTACATCAGGTTCAATATCACATTCAGAAAATGATTTCTTGAAAAAGTTGGCAAAAAAGTCTGCAATAGTTGCAGGGTCAGATGAAGAGTTGTCCATGTAAGAGAGGGAAGGAGGGTAGCCATCAGATTTTCTTTTCACATTAATAAATTCATAGAAACGTTTAGGATTTGATGTTATCGTGGATTGCATGCAAATAATATACTCATTATAGAGCCGTTCACATAGAACAGAAAATTGCATAAAAACATTTGAAAAACTTCGATAATCGGCGTCCGATTTAGTTTTTAAGTATTTTGTCCAAAGATAATTTCTGACGTTGCGAAGAGATCGAAGTTCCTTGTTATACCAAGGAGGAGAAGATGAGTAGTTTCTACGGGGTACAAAAGGGACAGACTTAGCAAAACAACTAAATATTTTGGTATAGAAGGTCTCCAACTCTTCTTCAATCGACCTTTGAGAAATATTTAAATTGATTTCACTAAGAAGGATGTTAAGGTTACGAAAATCGGCTTTGCGAAAGTTAAAACTATATTCAGGGGCAATATCATTATGGGGTGTGTCATAAGAGAAAGAAGTAAGCAAAGGGGGGTGAACATATGTTTCTTTAGAAAAAACGATAAAATTTGTTTGCCGCAAAGTCCACAACATAAATTAAATAAAAAAACAAAAGTTTTTAATTTTAAGACACCTTAATGACTTTGCCAATTTATTTAATGTAATTTTATTTAATAAAAAAGAAAAATGAAAAATACATTAAAAACTATTCGGATGCATTTCGACTATATTTGTCATCCTCAGCGAGTACTTTTATACTAAGTTTAGTTGGTTGATAAGAAAATAAGATGATAAGAAAAAAGAAAAAGGGAAAAAAGAAAGTAATGACATTAAGAAAATGATAAACACAACAGAATTTAGTTATTAAATATGTACTAATTGATGACATCAAAAACTTTAAATAAAGGTGACCGTATTAGTGCTTCTAACGTGTTCATAGAGATGGTTCTATTGCAGTACATATAGATGCTCTCGTAGGAATCCAATTTATGTGTTGCATTCACTTGCTTCTTCAATTTGATGTTTGGTATGTCCCATTCCATGTGATTGTTTTCCAAAGCGTGAAGTGCCACTGCTGATTTTGTCGCCTGTCCTTTGTTGATGTTGTTTAAATGTTCTTTAAATCGTGTGTCGATATTTCTTTTTGTTTGGCCTATGTATTTTTCATCACATTCAGAACAAATTATTTCATAAATTCCGGATTTTTTTAAATTTTCTGTTTTGTCTTTCAAATTTACTAATTGATTTTGTATTTTTCCGTTGCTTGAATGAACCATTTCAAAATTATGTTTTTTAAAAATTTTCTTGAGTCCGTTTGTTATTTCAGGAATGTATGGTAAGCTAATTCTTTTTCTTTCTTGATAATCAAAAGAAAGTGTCGTTATGTTTCGTTTTTTGATTTTATTTGAATGTAGTTTTACCAACGAGTCTATCATTTCCTCTGAAAAACCGTTCAAATAGGCTGCTTGTTTTATATTTTTTAATTTTTCCATGAAGTATATGACATTCAGTGGCAATCTACAAAGACGGAAAACCATGCTATGAAAAGCTGCTTTTTTGTGTGTCATCGGGCAGTATGAATCAGCTGGTATGTATCTTGGTGTATTCGATGGTTTTCTATAAACTGAGAAGTCTATGTCGCCATTACTTTTTCGATTTAAGCATACATCTAAGAAAGGTAAAGATGAGTTGTTTTCTCTTTCTATCGTGAAATTTATTGTTTGCCATTGACTGTTGAGGTATTGTAATAATTCATCGGTTTTCATCTTTTCCACTACTGCTGCGACATCATCGACATACCTCCACCAGATTCGTGGAAATAAACTGTTGTTTTTTAAATTCATTTCGAAATGTGACATGAACAAATTTGCTAAAAAGGGTGAAAGTGCATTTCCCATACAATTACCTTTAGTAATTTTGTAATAAACATTGTCGAACTGACATATGTTTAGGTCCATGCATATTTTAGTTAGTTCAAAAAATAATTTTCTCTTCTCTTCACATGTTTCATGTTCTGAAAACCACATTTGTAGGATATTTAATGTTTCTGGGATTGGTATGCTTGGGAATAATGATTCCACATCGAATGATACTAAAAGCTCATCTTCTTTAATTTTAGTGTCTTTCATTTTATCACAAAAGTCATAACAATTCTCTACGTATAAGCCTTTTGGTTTTGGGTATTTACTAAACATTTCGACTAACCATTTTGATAATTTTTCTGTTGGTGAATTACAATTTGATACGATTGGTCTCATTTTTAGGTTTGATGTGTCCTTATGTGTTTCTTTTTTTATTTTGTTTGGATGTTGATTTAATGATTACTGATTTTGCTGTGTTCCTGATGTCTTGTTTTACTACCTCTGATTGAAATTTAATTCCTGTCTCAATATCAGCTACTAGATCTATTATAGCTGGCTTTTTTGGTTTTGGTGTAAACTTCAGTCCTTTTTCCAATAATGCCATTTCTTCTTTGGAAAACGATTGTGAAGAAAGGTTCTTCACAAAGGAAAAATTTAAATCTTCAGTTCCATTTTTAAAACTTTTATTTTTCTCCCTTTCTTTAATAAACTTTTCATATTTTAGATGTTTTAGTTTCTTGTTCAGCTTATCCCTCTTCCGCTCTACTGTTTTTTCGATTTCATCTATGTTGTGCATAATTAAATCGTTGAATTGGTTTGGTTCCATTTGTTTAGCTAATAATAAGTGTTTTTCATATGTTTAAAGTTCGACGCAGCTTAATTTTCAATATAAGTATTTTAGTTCTAATTTCAACCATAATCTATTTGCTGATTGCACTACAATATCTGTCCTCGAATTCGATACTTAACATTTATTTTTTATGAAATTTGGAAATACTTTTTCTTTCTTGCATTGTTTTAAGAAAAATATGTCCAGTATTAACAATCTCACTTTCGTCTTGAGTCTAATTAAAGGGGGGTGAAATCGATCGAGTGTAGATAGTAGCTGGTCACTCTCAATCACAATTGAGTTGCTAGGGTCGGATGTGAATATAAGATCAAGTTGCCTGTTCAAGTTGTTGGTGATGCCATTTACTTGAAAAAGGCTAGAATTTAGCAGGCAATCTGTGAATAGAGTTTCCTTTTCGGATTTTAAGTTTGTAGGGTAAAAGTAAGTTGCATCATCAGAAGGAGACCATTGGATGTTAGGCAGGTTGAAATCTCCCAAGCAGATGATAATATTATCGTTAGTGTCAGCCGTTTCAAAAAGAAAATCAATAGAATCGATAGCGAGTTGATACGAGCTTGTAGGTTGAGCGGGACGAATATAGCAACACATAACATATATGTTCCGAAAAGGTAATTTAATTTTAAAAGAAATAAATTCGAAGTCCATTGATTGTGAAGTCTTAAAAATGGAGGCATCTAAAGTATTTTTTACTGCTATTAAAACTCCACGACCGGAGGAATCATTATCATTGTTATGACCATCACAGCGAAAGGTAACGTAATCGGAGGTAAATAGTTCGCTACTAAGGAAATTGGGGGTGAGATTCGTTTCAGTCAATGCAAAAATGTCATAAGGTAATTTTTGTGAATTCAAAAAAACAGTTGAAGTTTTTGTACGGAGACCTCTTACGTTCTGGTAGTAGATGGTAAGACATGTTGGGTGTGTTGTTAAGGAATTAGGATGGGCGAAAACCTTGCTAAAGAGAGTTATTGTTATTACGATTACGTTGACGATATGAAATGAATTTTGAATTAACGTATGAAGCGTAGGCGCCCATCTCTCTCTGGGGGAAAATGCGCTGAATGGAAGAGTGGAGAGAACGCTCTCGTTGAATGGAACCTTCTAGATGGCTTTTGTGCCAGTACTTTCGAGTAGAGTCTCGAACCTCTCAGCTCACTATATAAGGAGAAACTTTTTGAGCACAGACTACAGTTTATTTTTGAAAGCGAAAGTGTAAAGTTCAAAGTTAAAAGTATCCGGAAGTGAATTTAAGTTGCATACTATTATTTTGAATAAATATAAATAGAAGTAGACACCGGGAAAATCGGCCACTAAGGTTTCCATATCGGGCTGCTCTCGCATGGTAGGTTTATGTATTTAATAAAAAAAAACTTCTTTAATCATAAAAGGGTTATGAATTCGAATGGGAATTTTTTTCTAATTACTATGGAAACGAATGTTGAATTTGTTTTGTTTTCATTATGTTTGTATATTTCTATGGAAACGAAGGTGGTTATGTTTAGTCTGAAATTTAGAATTTGAATAGAATTATTGATGTATGTATGTATGTACAAATTCGTGTATGTCGATGAAAATTAATTTCGTTATGATTTCAATTCCTAAATCCTAACTTAATATCAATACGGGAGAACCAAAGTATATAGTGAAACACCTTTCAACACTTCCTCGGTGCTTGTCTGCAGGAATGGAGGGGACCTGCAATTTATTCCCGAAAATAACTTCCATTATGACGCCGCCGCCGCGCCGTGGCGTGATAGTAAGTGCAATAGACTGTCATGCCGGAGGTATAGGTTCGATCCCCAGCCTCGCCACCTAAAAATTTTTAAAAAAATAAAAAAAACAACGGCTACTGCCTCTTGCGAGCAATTGACAAAACCTCCAAAGATATCTCTTGTCTTGTGTATTTATCAATATAATAAATTGAAGAATATATCGAAAAAAGCAGGCATGGACTGGGTAGCAGTAAGTTGCTCTTACACAGTGGCTTTAAAGTCTGAATTCATAAGCCTATAATACATAAGTCAGCAGTCAGTACTAACATTCTGACTGTGCAGTTAAAAAAAAAGTTAAATAACTAAGTTAATGAACTGCAGTACTTTTTAACTGCTTTTAGTCATTAACTTTTTTTTTGACTGCACAGTCGGAATATTAGTACTAACTGCTGACTGCTCGATTTTAGTTAAAGTATTTTTGTAAGTTAATTTAAGTCAAATAACTGCAGTACCGAAAAGACTGCAGTTTTTATAACTCTGCTGTATACTTCTTATCTGGTACCTCGATGAGGGTAGGTCCTTCTATCGTTCTATGGCGGGATCTTAGACTATATAACAGAAGTAGGTACTGACGGGGGCAAAAATTTACATATTGTAACGTTTTACCAAGGTTCGATATAAAACTTATTTCTTTTAACTGTCAACCGTCAAATATTTTCTTTTTAAATTAAACACACTTTACTTCACTTCAAATATTTTATTAATCATCAATCTCAATAGTATGCAACTTAAATTCACTTCCGGATACTTTTAACTTCGAACTTTACACTTTCGCTTTCAAAAAGCGTGTCTGTGCTCAAAAAGTTTCTCGTTATATAGTGAGCTAAGAGGTTCGAGACTCTACTCGAAAGTACTGCCACAAAAACCATCTAGAAAATTCCATTCCAGCACTGTCAGATGGCGTTCTCTCCACTCTTCCATTCAGCGCATTTTCCTCCAGAGAGAGATGGCGCGTTCTCTCGGGAACTTTTATAGATGGTTGTTGTCTTCGATAAGGGTATTTTTGTTCTTGGCCTTTGTTTGTTCCGAAAGTAGTTAGGTGGTGATTTCATCGTTACAATATATATAATTTGAATAGTTAAGTGCACTAATGCATGGGCAGTCGGCTCATCTCCCCAGATAGAGCTCAAGAGCTTTTTCACATAATAAAATTGATAAGAGTACGAAAAAAAGCGAGGACGCCAAAGAAGTTTATGCTTCAGCGTTGAGTCTAAAAGAATCAATAAAATGTAAGTCCTGGTATGTTACTAAATAATGTGATACACTAAGTGACTATCCATCCCGTGACTGTCCGTATTTATATAGCCTGTGCTGTGCTGTGTTTTTTTTTTTAAGAAACCCGGGACGTAGATCCTTTCTAGGGTTTATACATATGTATGTAGGTATACACAGAGTTGATTTTCAATAGATTTTACCTTTATAAATTAAGATTTTTAAATCTGAAATAAAAAAAACTTTCTCTGAAATATTACAAAAAATTTTCGAAAGTAGACGCGAAGATCGAGAACGTTTGAGACAATAGAAAATAAAATTCAGAGCATCACGACGGAACTAGATAGAGTTCGGAAAATGAAGATTCGAGAAAGTTCTGGCGAAATTCCAAAGCGAAAGGAAATGCATCCACCAACCTTTGACGGACAAACTTCTTGGTCGATTTACAAGAAGCAGTTTGAGGCAGCCGCAGCAACAAATGGCTGGGATGACGAAGACAAATTTATAGCTCTGACGATTGCCCTTAGAGGACCTGCTGCTGAATTATTGCAAACCATACCAGCAGACAAGAACGGCAACTTCACGGCTCTTGTACAGGCCATTGACAAACGTTTTGGAGATGGCCATATGCAAGAAGTCTTCCGCGCCCAACTCAATACCAGAGTCCAGAAAAGAGGAGAAAGCCTGCAACAACTTCAAGCAGATATCGAACGACTGGCATATCCAACTGCAGGGGAGGAAATAATAAACCAGTTCGCAACGGAAGCATTTGTCCGCGCTGTATCCGACATCAACCTTCAGCGAGCGATTCGAACTGCCGGAAAACGCACGCTTCCTGAAGCATTGGCGTTCGCTCTAACTATGGAAGCAGCAGAACAGGCTTCACAAGGAGTCCATCGGGTAAGGGAAATAGAAGTTGAAGAATGCTCCTGTCAGAGAACCACATTCCAAAGAAGTCAGCGATACGGACCTGCTCGATGCTGGAACTGTAACAAGACCGGACATCTCCAGCGCCAGTGCAGATTACCACCAAGAAGAGCTGCATGTCAACATTGTGGAAGTAGAAATAGTACTCGAGAGCAGGTAAGCAATAACACCAACTTTCCTGCTCAGCTTGTTTTCCAGCCGGGAAACGAGTAAGAACTAACTTCAAGGGGCAGAAATTGGTTTCTGGTATCGATAGCCCCAGAACCACTATCCAGGTCTCACAGACTAAACGAAACAACAAAAGTCTGACTGTGGAGGCAACATTAAACAGCAAGAAACACGTGGCTACAATCGACACTGGTGCCACTGCCTCCATTGTAAGAAGGGACTTGGGACATGGCTGCATAACACCAATAGCTATCGTCGAAAAACTGCTACAGGAGAGGCAGCAAAAGTGTACGGAGAAGTTCGTCTTCCAATTCGTTTGGCAGAATTGGAGTTCTCACATCTGTTTCTGGTAGCAAATATATGTGATTAGTGCATCATTGGAATCGATTTCATGAAAGAACATGGGGTAATTCTGGATATTGGTAAACAAGTTCTTAACTACCAAAATGTAGAGATTCCTATGGTTTATGGTGACGAAAACTCAACAACTCTTGGAACTGTCATCAAAGAAGATATATGCTTGCCGTCTTCTTCTGAAGTGTTTGTTTGGACTAAAATGAAAGGCAATTTGGGTAGTCATCGATACATCATGGTGGAACCAGATACTGCTCAATGTTCCCAAAACACCATCGTTGGGAAGACTCTTGTGGAACCAAAGAACAACATGGTACATGTACATGAGCAGTATGGTCGAACACAACTTGTGCAGCACCGGATCGACACAGGAGACGCCAAACCGATTCGTCGACCTGCAAGACGTCTCCCCTTAGCCAAACAAGCCGAAGTTGAAGAGATGATATCGAGCATGAAGAAAGATGGGCTGATCGAAAACTTTAAAAGCCCTTGGGCATCGCCAGTGGTCCTTGTCAAAAAGAAGGACGGAAGCACTCGATTTTGTGTGGACTACAGAAGGCTGAACGATGTGACAAAGAAAGACAGCTATCCTCTGCCCAGAATCAGCGATACTTTGGATGCAATGGAAGGTGCTAAATGGTTCTCTACACTAGACCTAAAAAGCGGCTACTGGCAGGTAGAAATTCACCCAGAAGATCGTGAAAAGACCGCTTTCTCCACAGGAAATGGCCTTTGGCAGTTTAAAGTGATGCCATTTGGACTATGTAACGCTCCGGCTACATTTGAGCATTTGATGGAGTGCGTTTTACAAGGACTTACTTGGAAATCTTGCTTGGTGTATTTGGACGATGTCATCGTGTATGGAAAACATTTGACGAACATTGTGACAATCTAAGAGCTGTATTCCAGAGGCTTCGAGAAGCACATCTCAAGCTTAATCCAGACAAATGTGCGCTTTTCAAAACCGAAGTAAAATATTTGGGACACATCATCTCATCCCAAGGAGTAAAGACTGATCCTGAAAAAGTTGACACTGTAAAGAATTGGCCAACACCACAGGACAAACATCAACTCCGAAGCTTACTTGGCCTAGCCACGTATTACCGGCGTTTTGTGAAGGATTTTGCTGGAATCGCCAAAAGCTTGCATCAGCTTACAGAAAAAGGAAAGCCGTTCAAATGGTCAGGTGAGTGTGAGAAAAGCTTTCAGAAACTAAAGCTGCGTTTATGTAACGCTCCTGAGCTGACCTACCCTACTCCGGGAAAACCTTTCATCACTGACGCCGATGCAAGTAATGTTGGAATTGGCGCTGTACTGTCATAAGTCCATGACGGAGAAGAAAAGGTTGTCGCCTACTACAGTAAGGTACTCTCGAAGCCAGAACGGAATTATTGCGTGACCAGAAAGAAAACTTCTAGCTCTGATATTGGCAAAAAAGCACTTCTATAAGTACATCTATGGACAGAAGTTCCTTCTCCGAACAGACCATGGAGCACTCAATTGGCTTCTGAACTTTAAAAATCCTGAAGGTCAAGTAGCAAGGTGGATCGAGAGACTACAGACATATGACTACCAAATTCAACATCGAAGAGGAAAGTTGCATTCAAACGCAGACGCATTATCTCGACGACCTTGCAAACAGGACTGCAAGCATTGCACAAATGCACACGTCAAGAAGAAAAGGAGTTGGTTGCCGTCCAACGAATAAGAGCTGATCCCATTTACGGTTGGAGTAATGAAGAACTTAGGACTGCCCAACAAGAAGACTCGGACATAGAACCCATTCTTGCGTGGAAAGAACACCAAGAAAAACCAGAGTGGTTTGACATCTCCGACAGAAGTCCGGCCCTGAAAGCATATTGGGCACAATGGGACTCGTTTCATGTGGAGGAAGGTGTTCTAAGGCGTAAGTGGGAATCCGCAGACGGTAAGTCCTTTGTGATGCAGCTGGTCGTTCCTCGATCCAAGGTTAATGACGTTCTTCGAGAGATGCATGACGGAGCTTCTGGAGGTCATTTGGGAGTCAATAAGACTTTGGAAAAGATACGACAACGGTTCTACTGGCTAAATGCAAGAGAGGACGTCGAAAAGTGGTGCCGAAGATGTGATACTTGTGCTGCTTGCAAAGGCCCAGGTAGAAAGCTTCAAAGTAAAATGCAACAATATAATGTAGGCACACCTTTCGAGAGGATTGCAGTAGACGTCGCAGGCCCTTTTCCTGAGACCAACAGTGGAAACCGATACATCCTTGTAGTCATGGATTACTTCAGCAAGTGGCCTGAGGCATTTGCCATCCCAAACCAAGAAACCAAAACAGTTGTGGCTCAGATTGTCTTCAATTGGGTGAGCAGGTTCGGCGTACCTATGGAACTTCATTCCGACCAAGGTAGGAACTTCGAATCTAACATCTTCCAGGAAGTTTGTTCGCTCCTTGGCATTAAAAAGACGAGGACAACGCCGCTTCATCCACAATCTGATGGGATGGTTGAACGATTCAATCGGACGCTAAAAGAACATCTATCTAAGGTTGTCGGCGACTACCAACGAGACTGGGATAGACATATTCCATTATTCCTAATGGCATATAGGATTGCAGTACATAGCTCGACAGGACATACACCATCGGAAATCTTGTTTGGAACGTCAATACGACTGCCTAGTGAGGTGAAATTTGGATGCCGGACAATTGAGCCACAACGAACAGAAGAATATGTGGACAACCTCAAAGAAAGGCTCATTGACATTCATCAACGAACCAGAGCGTTCATAAAAACATCTAGCCATCGGATGAAAACACGTTATGACGCACGAGAAACAACAACAGGATTTCAAGAAGGAGACCTCGTGTGGTTTTACAATCCCCATCGACAAAAGGGACTGTCACCAAAGCTTCAACAGAACTGGGAAGGACCCTACACTGTTGTGAAGAGACTTAATGATGTGGTCTACCGTATACAGAGAGGAGTAACAGGGAAACTGAAGGTAGTTCATTGTGACCGTTTGCATCGTTATAATGGTGAAAGGAGCGACAGAATTGTTCGGGACGATCAATCTTAAGATGGGGGCAATGTAACGATAAAAACGGCACCTAACTACTTTCGGAACAAACAAAGAGCCAAGAACAAAAATACCCTTATCGAAGACAACAACCATCTATAAAAATTCCCGAGAGAACGCGCCATCTCTCTCTGGAGGAAAATGCGCTGAATGGAAGAGTGGAGAGAACGCCATCTGACAGTGCTGGAATGGAATTTTCTAGATGGTTTTTGTGCCAGTACTTTCGAGTAGAGTCTCGAACCTCTCAGCTCACTATATAAGGAGAAACTTTTTGAGCACAGACACAGTTTATTTTTGAAAGCGAAAGTGTAAAGTTCGAAGTTAAAAGTATCCGGAAGTGAATTTAAGTTGCATACTATTGAGATTGATGATTAATAAAATATTTGAAGTGAAGTAAAGTGTGTTTAATTTAAAAAGAAAATAATTGACGGTTGACAGTTAAAAAGAAATAAGTTTTATATCGAACCGTGGTAAAACGTTACAATATTATCGTTGCTAACGGTGCGAATACATTGCAAAAATGTCTTCGCTCAAATCCCCTCTTAATTTTTTCCCAGAAATATTTAGAGTTTCATAGTGAAAATGTGGTCAAAATGATAGCGAATAATATTTTAATTTTGTGTGGATGACAACAGATACAGGCGTCCATAAAAGTAATTTCCCAATGTTGATCATTTTCGAGTAAAATATGTTTTTTGGAAGCTTCTCTGAATGTCTGAAATTCTACGCCATAGATCGTTCTCAAATTTTGAAATGATGTTGCACCCCTTGACATTTATTAGCAGCACTCTGAAATAGTAGCAGTCGTCGTTATTTAGCCATTAACCCGCATTTTTTTTATTTTGATTGATAACTTAAATTTTTTTTTATTATTGTCATATTTTTCTATTTCTTAATTTTTTTAATGTTTTTTTTTTTTATACACATTATAGTTTTAAATGTCAAATTTTGTTATTAACTTGATGTATAGTTGACGGATTTTACTAAAACCATTCCACAAACCTAATATGAACTACTAATATGAACCAACTCTGTAAATTTCATTTGAATTGGTTTGATGGTTTGCTAGCCTATAAAAGACGAACACACAAACATTCATTTTTATTACATATGATTGATTTGAACAATAATTACAAGAACTTAATGAGAAGAAAGAAAAAATTTAATGAAGAAACTATGACAATATCAATATACACAGCATACAAATCTTAGGTATTATATTGCGTAAGTTGTCAAAATTTAAACTGTCATAAATTAAAAAATGGCTTAACCCACAACATCGAAATTTGATAAGCACTGAGACCACCATTTTGATTTTCAAAAACAAAAAATGTTTCAGTTTTAACTAATATTTACTTTTTACTTCTTTATCCTTTCGACAGTATTCTCCACTTGTTTCCTTGGTCCGGTATTGTCGACGAAGACTCCCAGCTGAGTGATACTTTCAGAGTACCTGATCCAAAAACAGGACAAATGCGCCGGTTGATTTCACAGATTCCACCTAAAGAGGAGGAAATGTTTAGAAATATGATACGCCGCCTCAACACTATCGTAAAGGTATGTTTAAAAAAGTGATGCTCAAAATCTAATGGCCATTGAAAGTTTTTCGAATAAGAAATCCGGAAGAACAATTCGGAATGCTTCCGTAACTATCGCATCGATAAAAATAGTCAGGAAATGATGAAAATTGAAACGATACTTACTTTATCGCAATATCGGGTTTCTATAACCTTGATAATCGATACCTCCTATATAATCGACTGGAACACGCGGAATAGAAGACTTGAAAAATGAGATAAGAACCGATAGAGGGTGAAGATGGAAATTTCTACCAATTATAAGAGGTTTTTTTCTCGAAAACATTTCTTATAAGTGAAATTCCTTATAAAAGTAATTTCGGCATTTGCTTGAACATCGAAAAATGCCTAAAATATTTTTATATGACATCGTGGTAAGACATTTCTTGAAATTGGTAGAAAAAGTACTTGCTCTATTTGGATAATTGGCTCCATAGTTCTCTAAATGGTTCCTTAAAGCATTTCTAATTCTATTAAACCTTTCGAAAAAAAATCATTAGAGAATATGAATTAATATCAATAGGTATGAGCATAAAAACGTTGATGAAGCGTTTCTTAAATAAAAGGAGAATGGTCATAATTGTATGAGTTTGCGTCCCATTTTTGTATGTAACCCTTTATGACCTAAGTACATATAATATCATATGTTGTATTAAATATTTGATTGAATAAATGAAAGCATTATAATACTTTTCCTGCACGTGATTCATGCCTATGCCCAAACAAACAAAAAAACGGACTCATTGAGACCTTTTGTTGCGCGATTTTCTTAAAGTAAATAATCTTTGTAAGTTAATTAGAAACATTTTTGCGCAAACGAAATATTTGACGTATGTATTTTGACCCAGAGCTGTAAAATAACTAAATATATTGGTACTTAAGTACAAGTTAAGTACAATTACCTTGTATTTTAAAATTTTAAGTATAAGTACAATTCCATGGTAATTGTACTTAAAATTTCCAAGTACCAGCACCGGTACTTGTACTTGTAATTATAATTCCACAAAAGAATTGAAAATTTTGTACTCATTACTTTAGTACTTAAAATTGCTGTACTTACCCAACTAACAAACTCTCCAGAGCTTAGCTCTTGAAATCTGAAAAAAACTCCCATAAGACACTTTTTTATCTCATATATACTTAAGAATTAAGATCTTGTTATAATACTCTTATTCATCTATTACCAATTTTATTATAAGAGGTTAGCATTTTTCAAATGTAAAAGTATTTAAATCCTATATCTAGATCAATTTAAGTCTTTTAAGTTTCTCGTTATGAAACTTAAACGCTAAACGTCATTTTTAGTTTTTACAATCTCATAACAACACATAAATAAGAGATCAAGCGTCGAATGGGAGCTGAAGTTTTTAAATGCCAATCGAACTGCTGTTTTAATTGAATTAAATAGAAGTGCGTTCTTTTTCTGAAGAAAATTTGCTTCTGTTCATGTTTCTATCGGATACGCTATCAGCTGGAAACAAGTAGCAAGTTCATTAATTTGGATCGATTTTTTGGTTTGGTGTACGTATAGAGAGGTTTTTGAGGAACTTGGTTCATTATACTAATATAAACATCATGAGTATGAGTATCAAAAAATTTGCATGATATCTTAAATTGCTGTTGCGTTAGTAGTTGTCATCAATTGTATTTTCACAAGGGATTATACTAATACGAAACTTAATTTACTTCCAAAAATTATGATGTCATAATGTATTTTCATTGTTTCAAAATATAAATCACGGCCAATTTCTTCACAAAGTTCTAAAATTAATTTAAAACTCGATCCAGTAACTCTCGGTTTATCTTTGGAACTTAGTTTTAAAAACATTTATAACTTGATCATTTCTTAACTTCTAGTCATTTCCTTAGAACTCGGTCTAAGATCACTATTGAGTTTTAAGTACTTTAGATCTCGGTTTAAAGAAACGATGTTCTAGTGTATATTTAAATACTTTTGTAGCACCCAGTATCATTTTCTGACACAAATTTCTGACAATCTATCCACAAATATTTAAATATTTGTCAGTTTCATTTTGCTGGATTCTTTTTTTGTGAATATATTTCTTTTATTTTGCTCATTAATTAAAAACACATTCTCATTTTTGTTGTGCCAGTTTTGTTTGTATTGGTGTTGATGTTTTTATTTCGTTTTCAATTCTATGTTGTGTAATTTCGCGCGTATTGATTTTTGAATAATTGGTGTTTGCAAGTGTAAATATTTTTATTAGTCCGATAGCTCGCAACAGATTTTTGACGTGAAATGAACCCAAAAAGATAAGTGTGCATGTGCATCAAAGTGCATCAAAAAAGAAAAAAGTAGATGGTAACGGTTCCAATGTCCCGAATCATTGATTATGGATGTGGTTCTGACAAATTGTTTAGAAAAATGGCAATTACTTAAGATGAGCTTTGAGCACGCAATACTACATGTCTTTTGGCTTTCTTTCATGAAACAAAAATCTGGTGCGAGTTCAAAAATCAAAACTAACAAAATACACAATGTAAAAAAATGTTATAGGTACCATGAGAATTAAAAACAACACCAGCATATGCAACTAAATTGGATACAACAAAATTGCCCACTTACTTAAAATTAATAAAAAGGATAACTTTAAAACAATATATCTACCTACATAAATGCAATATAAAGTCATTCCCAAAACGCCACAAAGATCGTGTTTTTCGTGGCTTCTGTCCGGAGTTAAGCTTACTCAAAATGTCTCTCAGATTCAAATTCGCACTCTTCATTCATTGTCAAGATGCGAACGATTGTCATTAATTACTTTATTTTGAGGAAAATAGTGCATTAGATGCATTTTTTGTCTTAACAAACAACGGCAGCATTAATGCATTTCTGATTATTTCCTCACCAGGAAAATATAGTAGTTAAAATCTTGTTATATGTACATATAAGTACACAAATTTGTGTTTTGTCCAGCATGCTATCTGGTTACATGCATTCTTTAGCGCACGCGAGAAGGCTTGCACCTAAAACTAGATTTATCCCAAATTGATTTGAATTACCTTTTTTTTTTTTAAAGCCGAATCAAAATTTATTACCAAATAAGTTTTTTGAAGAAATAAAAATGTTGTTAAACCGAGTTCTAAGTCTCTAGACCCCCGAATTCGAGGGTCCAAATTTATCGAAGTTCTATCTCAAACTGAGATCCAAATCGAAGTTCTAACGCGTTAGAACTCGGTGAAGAAATAAGTTAGAACTCAATCAAGTTCTAATTTTTCGATAAACCGAGTTTTAGGGGTTAGAACTTTGTCAAGAAATTGGCCGTAAAAAACTTAAAACTCGAAAATCCTATTTAATTAGTTTTGCTGTAAAACTAGCTTTTTCAAAGCTATATTATGCTAGGAGAGAAAAAAAATTGAAAATTGATGTTTTTAGTATTAAAATAATATAACATAACATAACTTTACGTCCATTATACATACGGTTACCATCCGTTCATTATAATAATGAACAGTTCTGTATTTGAAGACGTTGTTCATTATGAATTATTTTGTATTCGAAAACATAAAAATTTTCTGTATTTTAGCAGTGGCTCATTATCGGTTCCGTATTTTACTTAAATTATTGAAAACGAAATTCAATGACAAAATGGAATCTTATCTTTACCCACCGAACGAACAAATAAATTTATTTGCAGTGATGCAGTAATGAAAAACAAACTTAACAAATAAACTGAAAAAAAAAAGCGAAAACTTTTCCAAATAATCTGTTACATATTAATTTAATTTGTTGAACAGTGTAGATCATTGAAACTGAAATGCAGCAGGATGAAAGTTTTCTTTTATGACCTTATAGATTCTCAATAAAATATTAAAATCTCTTTTAAACAGGGTCATTTTAGTTTTCAAGTTTTTTTTTTGGACGTCAGTATTTTTTTGTTCAAGTTTAAAATTTAAGTGTTTTTTTAAAGTAAAAGCTGAATTTCCTTCACCTAATGCACAATGGTACCTACATAGGCTCTAATCTGTTTTAACTTGAGTAATTTACTAAACGAGCCGAATTTATTTTATATGTTCATTATTCGGCATTTTAAAAAATGGTCTCCGTAAATAATTTATACACAACTTCCACATTAGATTTTCCATAAGCTGGAAATGTCGTGTTATTATAGGTTTTCAGAATTATTTTCGTAGGTGTAATTTTCGCATTAGGCCAATAGGAAACGAATGTATCGTAATTCATAACCGATATAGCTGCTTCTGAGTCGAATTCCATAGCGAGCTTCTTATTATTTATTTGTAAGGTTATGAAATACCTTACACGTGTTGCAACTTTCGAATTAAGGCTTTCGTTATAATTATTTGTTGCCAAATTTAGCACGATTAATTCTAAAGGATCATCTTCCTCTACTAAGCTATGCTGCATATCTGTTCTAGCACCCGATTCTTGGAAAACTTGAAGTGTATTTGTCTCTTTGTGCATAAACTGCGATTTCATACACACTGACGACACATGACCACTGGATCGACACTTCTTCCAATACAAGTTTGTTGCGCTACACTTGTTTGCCATGTGATTGTGCTTCCCACATCTATAGCATATGATTCTTGTGTCTTTTTGAATAGATCGATTATTAGTTTTGCAGCTACTCATTTTAGAGCTTGGTTTCATTCTTTGTGTGACGACCCCTTCGCCTGCACTTGATGAATATTTTGCATAGTGCGGCTCTCGGTTTTTGAAGCCTCCATAGAGATTGCGTATTGAAGTGTTTTATCTAAGGTCATGTCCGTTTCCCGCAGAAGCCTTTCCATAATGTCGGAGTAGATAAGTTTTTAAGCGTAGACTTTTTGCATGACTCACAGGTGAAGTTGCAGTATGCGCTAAGCTTTTTTAACTCAGCCAAATAATTAAATATTGATTCACACCCTCGTGTTGAAGTCTAAGTAGAAAAATGTGCTGTTATGTTATTTCATTTGGCTTTGGACTGAGGTGACTTTTTAAAAGGACGACTAGATCATTGTAAGATTTTGTATCGGGCTCTTATGGTGCTGTTAAATATGAAAGAAGTTGGTAGTATTTGGCGCCAATGCAATTTATAAGTACTTCTCTTTTCTTTATAGCATTAGAGATGTAGTAGTGCAAGGTAGTGCAAGGTAATTTTCCAGTCGTAATTGGTGAAAGGTTCTTCATTTTCGTTGAATTGTTCGAAGTGTACATTTGGTGAGCTGGGGTTGGTTTGCAAATTTTAAAGTGCACTTGTTAATGCTGCTATAATATCACCCGTAGCTTCAGCCATCACAGATTTTTCTTAACCTGTTAAATCCTCGTCGCTTTTGTAAAATTCTTGCCTAACCCCAAAGATGAAGTACAGAAACAGAAAGAACCACGCTGTAGATTTATGCTCCCAAGAATTGATTTATTCAAATCCCCATATTTTGACAGCTAATAAAATATAATAGGTTAATTCACAATTGCTTTAATAATAATAATTCATACATATGTAACAGGCCCAATATCTTAAAATCATTTTAATATAATGTTTTTACAACGAAAAAACAACAACACTGAATACAGTATCAAATTTTGTTCGCATGATGAAAGCCCAAAAAACACCGTTTTGGAGATGATGAAGATAAATAATTTATAATTTCTCGAGCCAAAAGTGCTGGAGAGTGTTTTTACGGTTTTATTTTTAGAAGGAATGTGAACCTTTAATAATGTAATAAAACAATATAAATAAATTCACCCATGTCACTGGGTCTGCAATTTTCAAATTTTAATGGAAAAAACCCGTTTTAAATTTATAATGCATTAAATTATTACATTTTTTATAAAGACATTGTTCAATGTTAATAAAATTCAGTTTTAAATCTAAAAAATTCGGCTCGATAAGTGGATTGTGCGATACGTTTAGTCTATTCTATATTAACGTTATAAACTGCATGCATATAACGCACGTTTATCAGAACATCAAAAAAAAATAATATCAAAGACTAAACTTCATTTTGAAGTGTTTCAGTTTATTTCATTTTTATTTATATAAATTTTCAAATATTTATTCAATGTAAATTTTGATTACAAACTTTTTTGTCATTTTAAATAACTGCCCCTGAAGAAGGCAGCAACCCCTGCCGAAACGTCAGGAAAAGCTAATGTAAACTTTTGTTTCATTGCCACAACCACTATGTGACCAAATAAGCCGAAGGAAAAACAAGATTTTCATCTTATCCATTTTTTTGGTTTATCATAATAACTCTAGAAATATGATACTACCAAAGGTGAAACTTGGCAAAATAACAGTTAATGTTATATATTATATTATAAAAATGATCCACCGAATGTATGTCGGGGGAAAGGCCTTCAGCTGACGTAGTAAATTATACGCGCGTTATAAGTGGCCCTATAGGTGCATGTTTGACTACGCCAGCTGACGGTCTTTCCACCCACATACAGCCAGCTGACTATGTTTTTTGTATTATTTAATGTATCACCAAGTTTCAGCTTTGATGAAATCATTGACCAACCTTTTTTTTTACATGTTTGGGAGGCTGCTGTTGCCACACCCATCCATAGTACCCCAGCTGACTTGCACTAGGCTTCATTATAACATCAAAATGACCATATGACAAATAATTAGCTTTGGTTTGATTGGTCACCAAAATCTTTCGCGGGCTCGCGGACTACCATGAAAGAAGGCTTGCTAGCATACCTAACCACAATACTCACAGATTCTTAAACTTTTTTTAAATTATTAGAACCTAGAGTCCTAGACTTTTTAACAAACTGCCGTTAGTAATACGCAATATCCAACATTTTGCTTTTATTCGAGAGGTAAAAAAATGTTTGTTTGGCTTTAATTTTTATCAAATTAACAACATCTGACCGAACAAAACGGCGAAGCTGCAGCTGCAGCATGTAGCACTGTCAAAGTAAAGATACGAAAATAATATACAACGCTACAATGTGAAGCTTCAGCTGCAGCAAGAGAAGTCGCTGCAGAAAAAGTTAACTCAACTTTAACTTTTCTGCTCGCTACAGCTGTGAAGGCTCTTTCTCTCCTTTTCTCACTCAAGCAAGTCGTGGTCAAGGGCGTACCCATGATTTCGATTAGGGGGGGCCAAACTCACATTCCATTTTATTTTTCTTAACAAGTTAGCGGTCGGTACAAATTATAATAATTAGTAAAACAAAAATTGTAGTAGCCCTTGGCGTTATGGTTAGTGCGTTGGACTGTCATGCCAGAGGCCTGAGTTATATACCAGCCGCTTTCACCTAAAGTTTCTTTCAGGGCTACTGCCTCTTGCGAGAAAGTGACAAATCCTCCAAGAGTATCTCTTGTCATAGAAAAGTGCCGCTCACCTTAGCCGTTCGGATTCGACAGTAAACTGTAGGTTCCCTCCATTCTTGCCGACACGCACACAGGAATATTGAGAGTTGTAAGTCACTGAGCCCTGGTTCTTCATGAGCCGTTGTTTAAATAAATTTATATTTTTATTTAGGCCGTGTGCGAATTCGTTTAAAATTTCGATTAAATTTTATCCGAGATTAAATTTTGACATTTCTACGTACAGATTCACCTCACTAGTGTCAAAAATTAATCTTCGGATAAAATTTAACGTGATTTTAGCTCAATTCATACATGGCCTTAGTGAAAAAAATAAATGATATTTTTAGCTATTTTTTTAAGAAATCTTATTTGGCTTAGGCTTAGAGCTATTTTCTATTTTCTAATTTTGAACTATCTTTTTTTTTCTTTATGTACTCTCGATTTTATGACTCCATGGATGGCAGCAGCTTTGAAAGTAAAAAAAAAAGGTCTTTTTATTGAGACTTAAAAAACTTAATTACATGACTCCGAGCAACCAGAACTTTTATGCCACACATTACTACATAGTATAATTTTAAAAATTCTAAAATACTGTTTTACAAAATTCTGCAAATAATAAAAAAAAAAGTTTAAATTTTTTTCTAAATTTTTTAAAACTTTTTTTTTGTATTATTTGCAGAATTCTGTTAAAAAGAATTTTGAAAAGCAGAGTTTTGAAAGCAAAATGTTTTAAAGCAGATTTTTGTAGGCAGAATTTCGTAAGCAGGCAACCCTCGTATTGTAAATACCCGCTTAAGAGAAAAACCCGCTTATCTGAAACACTTTTTTCATCCCCGAGTATTTTTCGACCAATTAAGCCTAATGCTGCTGATGCGAAACGGAAAATCCCATACAAAAATGACACAAAGAAATCACAAACGAAAAATTTCGTTCTGCGGTACGCTGTTCGATGAACGAAATCGATAATTGTGGCAGATTATTTGGAGAGATCTCCCCTCTGTTTTCGCACATAATTAATTGCCTGTACCATTAATTGTGTGCGGAAAAATGACATTTGCTTCTATTTTTGTTTGTATTTGTTGTTTCTTTCATCACGACATTGCTTTCTGTGATTTTTATGCGGTTTTGTTTGTTTTTGCAAATGGTGATACTTTCAAGGGGTAATTTTTCGTTATGGTTTTCGTAAGAATTTCGTTGTCATGATGGAGACCAACTAAAAATTTCGTTTCGTATCAGCAGCGTACTAGGCTTTACCCTTAAAAGACTCCGCTTAAGCAAAACTCGCTTAAGTGAAAAACCCGGTTACCTGAAACATATTTTCAGTTCAATTTTATATTTTTCTTGAAAAAAAACTCTCTTAACTGAAAAAAAAAATTGTCTCTATTTAGTTTTTGTATGAAATAAATGAAAAAAATGAAATAAAAATAAAAAGTACAAAATTATTACTATTCTAGACTGCCGCTGATCTAGACGTCCGCATTATGATTGATGCCGAACAAACATATTTTCAACCAGCGATTTCACGCATAACTCTTGAAATGATGAGAAAATACAACAAAGAAAAAGCAATTGTCTTCAACACTTATCAGTGTTATTTGACAGAAGCTTATAAAGAGGTTCGTTTAATTTAAATGTATTACAATTCCATTAAAGATTTCATTTTTAACAGGTTTGTACTGATTTAGAGCAAGCTAAACGACAAAACTTCTACTTTGGAGCGAAACTTGTGCGAGGGGCTTATATTGAACAGGAAAGAGCCAGAGCAGCAGCTCTTAGTTACCCTGATCCAATAAACCCCAATTATGAAGCAACCACTGACATGTACCATAAGGTTTTGACCGAATGCCTTAGAAGGATAAAGGTAAATAACAAATTTAATATGCAATTTGTTAAAATTTGATTTCGTACATACATCGGGACATACACATTCAGTTTTTTGGTGTGCGACACAAACAAAAAAGTGATGGCTGAGGAGATGAAAGATGTTAAAGGTGTGGGTCATAGACGGAATCGGAACTATTATTAAGAAGACGAAGAAAACACTGACAGCCTTAATGATTAACTCGTTTTAGCGACGGAGTAAGGTCAGCGTTGCCGTTTGGCCACTAAAGTGACCAAATGGCCACAATTTTGCGTCCGCGACCCGTGGTCACCACTTTTTTGAAAATTACCCGATTGGCCACTTTTTTCATAATTCAATAAGATTTTCATTCGAAAAGGTCATTTTTCCTCAAAAAATAAACCCATCTTTACCATTTTGAAGAAAGAAACAACACAAACACTATCTCTGGCAAGACTATTCTAGAACAAAATAATAAAATTATCATATCACGATTTGTGTTTCGATGATTTCAGCTCTTAAATAACTTTATTCAATCCAAAAAAAAAAATTGAAAGTTGGTTTCCAAAAAAATATATAAACAATGAACTTATTGCATATTAGGTACCTACAAGACAGGCTTTTTATTCATTGTGGATTTGTTCTATATGGGACCCTTTTTTTGTCTTGGGACCCTTTTTGGGACACCTTTCAAATTTTTCCAGCGGCAACACTGAGTAAGGTTACATCGATTTTACAATGCATCTAATCCTGAAGAACTTATTTATAAAAAAAAACACACGCGGAATAGAGGCAGAGTAAGCTAAAACTGGTACCTAGGAGCAGTGCTGCCGCTGGAAAAATTTGAAAGGTGTCCCAAAAAGGGTCCCATATAGAACAAATCCACAATAGATAGAATAGAAAATACTTAAAACATTATAATCATTATTCAAAATGTAAAAATAAAATAATTATATTCTGACAACAATAAAAAAATTTGAAAAACTAAAAATACAATTGACTTTACAAACATAACAGTAAAAAATATGGAAATAAACAAATAAAGATGAATAGCCTGTCTTGTAGGTACATTGTAGGTACCTAATATGCAATAAGTTCATTTTGTATATATTTTTTTGGAAACCAATTTTCAATTTTTTTTTTTTGGATTGAATAAAGTTATGTCAGAGCTGACATCACCGAAACCCAAATCGTGATATTAAGCCAAATGATCATTTTATTATTTTGTTCCAGAATAGTAATACCATAGATAGTGTTTGTGTTGTTCCTTTCTTCTGCTAAAATGGTAAAGATGGGTGTATTTTTCGAAGAAAAATGACAGTTCTCAGTATACTAAGACATTTTGTGCAATTGAATTATTTTTATGAAAAATAACAATTTTTATACCTTTTCGAATGAAAATCTTATTGAATTTTGAAAAAAGTGGCGAATCGGGCAATTTTCAAGAAAGTAGTGGCCACGGGTCCCGGACGCAAAAAAGTGGCCATTTGGCCATCGTGTGAAATTTACAAAAAGGAGTATAAACGAAATCATTTATTTACATACCTTTCGAGAACTATCCCAGTTTTCAGACCCTTTATTTTATTTTGCGTATAATAATAATAATTACTTAAAATTAATAATTGTGGCTTTGTTTACGTTTATAGTAACCAGATTTTTAGATTGATCATTTTTTTCATAATATTTATTTTATAAATAAGAATTTGTTTGACGTGGCGTAAAGACGAAGTAAGTACTTCGACTCGGTTTAATTATTCCGAGGTTAAAACGAGTATTAGTGAAATCTAACAAATAAGGTTGTGGAGGTGTAAAACCCGTCTAAGGATGTATTAAGTAGTTGTAGTAGAAGTAGAAATTTTAATTCGTTTTATTTTTGTTTGGCTGGAGATATACATAGCTATTTCAAGGGGTGCTAAGCTCTATCATCAGTCTCCTTTAGTGGAGCTGAGCTTAAATCCAAATTTGGTTATGAAAAACTTTTTACATACATACCATGAGATTCGAACCCACGCATATCAGGTTTGCTCAGTCTTCGAGGTCGTATGCACTACGCATTCCACCGCAAGCGTCAGAGCTATAAATTTGTCTTCGTCATCCCAGCCATTTGCTGCAATGGAAGCCTCAAACTGCTTCTTGTAGATCGACCAAGAAGTTTGTCCACCAGAGGTTGGAGATGCATTTCACTTCGCTTTAGAAATTCGCTAAAACTTTCTCGAATCTTCATTTGTCGAACTTTACCTAATTCGTCAGAAATACTTCAAATTTGGTCTTCTACTTTTTCGAATTTTTCGTGAACGTTCTCGATTTTTGAAGCTATCAGTAGGTCCATCTAGAGTAATGAACTTGTTCTGAAATGCATCAAGCTTACCTTCGATAAGGTTTTTCTGTTTTTCCAATCGTTCTAGAAGATTATTCTGTTCACTTTTGTGTTCTTGATTTTCAAGAAGATTATTTTGTTCCTTTTTTTGATCTTCAAACTGGACAAGTAGCAGAGTTAACATATGGGTTATGTCTAAATTTTTACTTACTTACTCCTCCTCCACTTCACCATGTTTTCTTAAATCTACCTGCAGACGATGAATGAGGTCAGGTCATTTTTCGTTCCAGCACACACAGGAGTATTCGTGCTAAAACCCGGTCAAAAGTCATAAAAAATCATTTTTAAGAAATTAGATTCAATTTAGTAATACTATGCAAAATAATAAAATGCGAAGTAATAAAGAACGAAATAATGAAATGCGATAGAATAATAAGCGAAGTAATATAATGCCAAATAATGAAATGCGAGGTACTGGAATGCGATATAATAATTAGTGAATTAATTTTTTGTGGAATACTGAAATGCGAGATAAAAATTTGCTATGTAAAATTTGCGAAAGAATAACATAGCGATATAAAAACTTGCCAAACAATTAAATGCGAAATAACTAAATTGTAAAACAAGATATTGCGAAATGAAAAACAGCCAAACATAAATATATTGTTACAATATTAATTTTAGACCACGATTGACGAGTCTTTTTTAAATAATTTTAATGAGTCATAAGTGCAGTATCTAACAGAAATAGGTCAAACAGTTTGTTTATCCCAATGGGATGCGATCACATACACACGAAGGTTAACATAGATTAAGTTTGGATAGTATCAAACAGTTCGTACTTTTGTATGTACCTACCATTGCTTTGCTTTCTTTACTTTACTTAACTACATATAATTATTATTGATGTTGTTTTTATTTAAGTTTTTTCGTTCAAAAACGTCCATAAATATTAAGACCATGTAATTTTATTTTCTAGTTACTCAAGGATAATAACGAAGATGCTAAGAGGATTGGGATCATGGTTGCGTCTCATAATGAAGACACCGTTCGTTTTGCTATTCAAAAAATGGACGAAATTGGAATTGAACCGGAAGACAAAGTCATATGCTTTGGCCAATTATTGGGCATGTGTGATTTTATTACCTTTCCGTTAGGTGAGATTTAATTTTTTTTATAACTATGAGGAGTTTTACGGTAAGATCGCAAACATATTATATAATAGCTGTAATAGTGGGATAGTCAGCATCCAAAAATGCAAACATGTTCGTCAAAGCTGTTTTTTTTATATTAACATTGAAAATGTTAATAGGATTGTTTTGAGAGACTTTTGCAGTTACCAAAATGATTAAGTGAAATGTATTCAATAAATCAAAAATGAACTCCAGCGTATAGGGGGATAACTACGAAATTTTTGGTTGGTGTTACCAAAGAAATTACCGAAAGGATTGAAATAAACACATGAATTAGAATATGAAAAATTAACTCCAGCGTATATGAGGACAACAATACTATCAAATTTTTGGTTGGTGTTACCAAAAAATTACTAGAATGATAAAAATAAACAAACGAACACAAGCGATGAATTTCAGCAGGTGTTGGCATACAGGGAAAAACCGAAGATAAGTAGGTAAAGTAAAGTTGTTCGTCGTTATATGGAGAATGGTCATGAATGAATGTTCTAAAAACAATCGATATGGGTGAAAAAAAGAGAAAGAACAACTACAAGTACAAGTATTTAGAAGAAGACAAATGGACAGACAACGCAAACACACCAACAAAAGTGGATAGGTACTCTGCCTATTAAGGGTAAGGTGGTCGAATCACGGTCACTTAAGGAAAAAGTATGAAATCACCCAGTATTTTTTTTTTTTTAATATTATTTATTTTAAATGCAAAATATAAATTACTTCTTTCTTAAGTTTTTTTTTTTAAAGGAACTGAAATTCTATTAAATATACTTTAATAAAAAAAAAATCCAACTTTACCGTCATTGCCCATCATAGTGGGTAATGACGGTCAAGAACACGGGTAATCACGGTCAAGTCTTCAAAAACATCATTGACAAGAAAATTAAAACAAAAATATGTAACGGTCCGAGATGTTATCAGCAAGGACTATCATAGGCATGTTTCATAGTCTCTCTATGAAGAGGTGCTAAAACACAAAAATAACAAACAAGTCAGCACATTGTAGAAATATTCCTTTATGGTGGATTTACATATTGTATCTTCATGCGAGTTCTGCAAAAAATAAGGAATACACAATTTAAAATGCATGTTTGTTGGATGAGAGAGAAGAACAAAATGCAGACATCTTCATAAATGCATATTATAGGAACGCAGATGAAGATTATAGCAAAGACGAACGTGTTCATGCAGATGAAGATACATGTAAATCCATCTTTAGAGTCCTCCAAAACCTTTTCTTCTCATACCACCATTACAACCCACTGCTTACAGGCACAATGGGCCGATCCTGGCAGCCGAAGGGAAGGGTGTTCAGGTTACAACAAATCGTGGTGGAGAGGTCCTTGCTATCGTAACGCTGAACGATTGTTATGTAATAACATGCCGGGGTATATACACAAAAAGTATCGGGTTCAATAGAATTAAGCCCAATTTCGTCCTGGATTGGTTATAAATATTTCACCAGTGAGGAGAGACCAAGATGTTTTCCGTCTCTCAGAGGTTTTGCCCACCCACGTGCCTCGCGATACAACCATTGCTATTATATATCCTCTAATTTTATTTATAATAGCCCCAAAATCGAATTATCTTTATGACGACATTTAATCCTCATTCTTTCAAAATCCCAAACTATCTAAAAAAAAAAACTAATATAACGGCGGTGGCGACAGAATCATCTTCCAAGGGAGTCATACTCCGCCAGTTATCTATTGCTGTGAGAACAACCTTCAGGTATTCCTCTTCCAGTCTTCATCGTATCTCATCATCGCCGCATCCACCTATGACTTAAATTAAACACAATTCATTTTTAAGATGTTCACATCTAAAAGCTTAAGAAAAAAGAAATCCAAAGCAACTTCCCAAGAAAAAAAATTTCATCGAGAGGAAGAAGGTCGAAAAATGTAAATTGGTTTAAAACAAAATTCATTATTGTATTAAAAATATTAAAAAAAAAAAAAAAAATCTAGCAAAAAAATATCCTAAAAAAATAAGTATTCGGAAAAACTAGACAAATATTAAACGTTTTTTTTTTATCTTATAATAATTAACAACCAACAGTTAAGTAAAAGATAAGGTATCGTCAATTATATTCAAGTTCAAATTATTTGATTTTTGTTGATTAAGTCAAATAATTGATCTTAAGACATTTTTTTTTTATATTTGAATTAAAAAAGAAATTAATACAATTTAATATGAAAATAAAGAAAAATTATTTCAGCAAAAAACCAAAAAAGTTCTAATATAAATTGAAGTGGTTCTAAACCTCAGAACAATAGTGTACTTATGTTTTTTTCTTTCTCTTTTTAAATTCGTACTTTTTTTTTTTGTATTCAGTACTATGGAATTATATAGGTTCTTAAAGGCTCTCCCAAACCAACGCGATTAATCGCCGCGACAATAGACAACAATAACAACAACGTGTTGTTTTGTTTGACAACCACGTGTTGTTATTGTTGTTTTCTTTTGTCGCAGCGATTAATCGCGTTGGTTTGGGAGAGCCTTAAATTGGGAAAAAAAAACTTGTGAACTTTAATTGTTGGGGTTTCAAAAAAACAATATAGTTGATGTTCATATATCTTTTTTTCAATCATTTAATCAAAAAAAAACTTACCAAACTTAATTCCTTTGAGGGGGTGCACCGCTCCAGAAGTTGTATACTAATTAAAGGTGAATCTGTTAGCTGGATGGAAATTCAAAATAAATGAACAACACTCTTTTGGCATGTTTTACTTTACCGACAAAATGATGTTCTAAATTATAACTATTGCAAAAAATATTTACTTTGGTGAACTGGGTAATTAGTAACTAAAAAAAAGGTGAAATAAATCTTTACAAAAATATTAAAAACTTTAGGATGAAAACAAATTAGTGGAACTTTTTTTGCAGGAAGGTATCGGTAGATGGAAGTCATCAGTATGTTGATATAAAAAAATTCACAGGCAGGAAATGGAGTCGAGTCTAATCGATTTAGGACGCATTATTTGATCGATCGGTCAATTAAAACATATATAGAACTTAGATGCTTTGATTTTTTTCGTAGATCAATCCCAATTATAGTTATATACCGGTTTTATGATTTTTTTTCTCATAATTTCAACACGCTTTATTTTTTTTGCTTGGGGTTTTTTTCAAAGTAATTTTTAGGGTTTAAGGATTTTATGATTTAGGTTTTTGTTTTTGCTTTTTTCTTTCTTTTTGGCTATTTTTTTTTCTTTTTGGTTCACGTGTTTGTTTTTTTTTTTAATATTTTCTTAAGTATTTTACGGGAAGATCGATTGCGTGCGGGCTATGGGGTCGGGTACTTTTTAGTGAAATTTTGGTAAGAGTTGTCGTGCATTTTTTTAGGTTAGGAAGTTCCTAAATATTTCCTTTATTCCTTAAGTTGATTCTCAGCAACTGAACTTTCTTGTGGTAATTTCACGTTAAGTGGCCCATACACACAACACAAGTGTGTGCACCGGTGTCATGACACCAGTGTGGCCTTCCGCCATACACGCAACACATTTAGTAACACCGACACACAAAATCGAAAGATTTTGATTTTCTTGACACCGTGTTCGACACCGAAATCGGTGTAGACACTTTCCCATACACTCACCACATTTGAGTACACCGACACCAGTGTCGACACAAGTGTTGTGTGTATGAGCCGCTTTACGTTTGCCTAATTGCCTTTACTACGTCAGCTGAAGGCCTTTCTTCCGACATACAGTCAGCGGATCATTTTTATAATATAATATTTACTGTTATTTTGCAAAGTTTCACCTTTGGTAGTATCATATTTCTAGAGTTATTCTGATAAACGTGCGTTATGTGCATGCGGTTTATATTAACGTTAATATAGACAACGTATCGCACAATCCACTTATCGAGCCGATTTTTTTAGATTTAAAACTGCATTTTATTAACATTGAACAATGTCTTTAAAAAACATCAATAATTTAATGCATTCTAAATTCAAAACGGTTTTTTTCATTGAAATTTGAAAATTGCAGACCCAGACAAAAATTATTATGCTAAAAATTAAATATCTTAAGGCTGGGTGAACTTATTTATTTTGTTTTATTACATTATATAATTAAAGGTTCACATTTCTTCTAAAAATAAAATCATAAAAAAACACTCTGCTGCACTTTTGGCTCGAAAATTATAAATTATTGATCTTCATCATCTCCAAAACGGATGTTTTTTGGGCTTTCATCGTGCGAACAAAATTTGATACTGTGTTCAATGCTGTTGTTTCTTCGTTGTTATTATATTGGACCACTTAAAATTCCCGCCCCGTGGGGTCGCAGGTGCTAATTTCTAAAAAAAAAAAAAATACATACAATAGAAAAAAAATTATTAAAAATCAACGGCAACACCTTTAATATCATGCTATAGCTTTTTTTATTAAGTTATTTTAGTACTTAGTTTTTGAAAAAAATACTTTCAAACTCAATTTTTTTAGTACGTTTTATAAATCAAATATTTTTCAATACTCTTATTATTTTGATGTTGATTACTGAAAACAAGATAGCTGTAAGCCTTTCAGTTTTTGAGAAAATTTATTTACCGTTATCGTAAGAAAATCTTTTTTTGGTATTACTTAGTACATTCAAACATTTAATATTTATTAAAAAAAAAAATATTTTTATTTTGTCAAATAAAACATTAAACCCATCAATTTGTCGTCGTCGTGGTATTTTTTAGGTACATATGTATATGTTTAACCTTTCTTGAATTGTTATTAAACATATAAATTAAGAAAACATGGTATCTTGGAGATAAAAATAAGAAAATTGTATTTATTCCTATGAAATGCGAATAAATGTAACCAATACAACTAAAGAAAACGGCCATATTATAAGCTTCAATTGCCTTATACCCTCCCCAGACATCCTAAACACCAACTTATTTCCTTGCTTTTGTTATATTTGGGGAGAAAAAGTGTAGACAATGATCAGTAGATGGATTTATAGGGGGCTGGTGCCGTAGGTATTCAATGTGAAATAAAATAAATTTTAGATCTACAACTTTTGAAGTTCATTGATTTTATCATTGTTGTTACCTAAATTATCCTTTGGGTACTTGATTTCAAGTAATCGAGTCCGGACAACAGAAATACATATGTATATGTAATAAAAATATATACAAAATATGTATGTATTCTTATGAAAAATTTGAAATATATTTGCTATTTCTCCAAAAATATCAAAAGTGAAGAAAATTTATTTAAATTTGTTTTCTACTATACACACTATACCAAACGCTAGAGTGTTGTCTGTTACAGCTTATTACGTTTTAATTAATTTAAATTGTAAAGAAAAGTCATTTTTTGTATTTATCTAGCAAAATAAAGTAATTTTCAATGTCCCAATAGTTACTCTATGAGTAAAATCTGTAATTTTTTTTCTCAATTACAGGTCAAGCTGGCTACTCTGCTTATAAATATATTCCCTATGGACCCGTGCAAGAAGTATTACCTTATCTATCCCGTCGTGCTACCGAAAATATTGGTGTGCTTAAGAAAATTGAGAAGGAAAAAAAATTATTGACTAAAGAAATAAGTCGAAGAATAATGAAAGGTCAACTGTTCTACAAACCAAAAGGCAATTATGTTCCAATTTAAGTTTATTTGAAGTAACTAAACACAATAACTACAAAAAATGCAAACATAAAAAAGTCATCAACATTACATTTATGTTAATTTATAATGGTTCGATTGAAACTACAAAAATATCTAAAGAAACTCATAGGCGAAATTAAACTTAAGTTAATGCTCTTAATGTATTTAAAATGATAACCATTGTAAGAAATTATTTTTTTCTTTGTTTGTAGAAATGTTTTATTAAATTATTACTGTTTAAGCTGACATGAAATACTTCAAGCAAGTTAAAAGATATTGCTCAAGAGCACTTTGTGTTAGTTAAATAATATTTGTTAATGTTATATTTTAGACCGCATTTTAATATGTTTCACATAAATGTAAGATTTTTATTTTCTTTTTTCTTTTAATATTTACGATAGTCTACAAAGGAAATGAAAGAAATAACAAATAAGAAAAAAAAATGTTGTCTGCTTTACCTATTATATGTACATTATATCAGAAGGTACCTGGATGTTAACAATTAGAACAATAAAACAGTAAATCATGTTTGACATGTGACGAGGAACGAAGACGTGAGCGTGACGTGAACTCGTCGTACCTGTCACAATAATTTGATGAAATAAAAATTTACCAGAGCAGATACAATTGGCCAGTTTATATTTCAGAGATCTCAAAGGGATCCGTATGCTCAAAAATATAAACACAGTTCCTCACAAAAATTTCTCAGTTTTTGACAGCTTTTTTTGAAAAAGGAATAGAAAGTGTTTTTACATGCCCCCTCCACAGGCCATGAACGATGTCAGGATTATGCACATGTCTACAAAAAATGTCCTGTGGAGTCGGCGTGTTAAGGAATCTTGTTTATATTTAATGCTCGAGCTCTTTCAAAGTGACGGAGGAAAATTAATGAGCGTTCTTAAATATAAACTGACCAAAGAAATCGTTTTTCGTCGTCAAGTCACGCCATGAGCTCAGCGTACGGCACTTCTAAATACCACTTTCGATTTTGCATGTTGTAAATTTAACTAGGTATGTAGGTATGTCGTATATGGAACATTTAAGGCCGGTTCATATATATGAATTATGCTCAGTACACAGACTATAGTGCAATCAAGGAGTTACTTTGAGACCATCTGAGAAAAGTTTTGAAGTGGTCGAAGTTTGAATGCAGTATATAAATCTGAGTTTTCGGCCTTGTGCAGCTCCCGTCACCCTGAAATTAAGATATATTTATAAAAAAAATTACTTAGAAAATCATTGAAAAAACAACCGTAACACCTATAATGTCATGCTATACCCTTTTAAAGCCAACGATCCATTCTTATATTTTGTTTTTTAATTTAAATTGTTTCAGTTAATAGTTTTTAAAAAATTAATTTTCAAACTCAATTTTTTGAAAAAAAAAATTAAATTGTAAAAAAGTAGTAATAAAGGTTACCTAATGATACTAGTTAGTTGATGTGTAGGTATTTTCCTATTTTTGAATAGGTAACATTAAATGTTTTCAATTTTTTCTTTTTATTTTTTTTATATACATATAGAGATAAGTGCTTAAGTGGGCTTTTTATAACACGCATAAGTACCTCTCAAAACGAGGCATTTATGGTGGATTTACATGTATCTTCATGCGAGTTCTGCAAAAAATAAGGGATACAAGATATAAAATGTATGTTTGTTGGATAGAGAGAGAAGAACAAAATGCAGAGATCTTGATTATAGGAACGCAGATGAAGATTATAGCGAAGACGAACATGTTCATCTTCATGGTGGTGCTCTTTCACACATTCGGTTTTTTGGTATCACTCTATCCCGCTCTACTTTTCTTGATGTTTGCAGATGAAGATACATGTAATTTATTTTTTACAGAACTCGCATGAATATGCATGTAAATCCACCATAAATCCACCATGATTCATTTTTGTATGGGATTTTTCGTTTCGCAGCACACTTGGATTCACGTAGGAAATTAAACACCCTCCAAAACGATTTTTTTTTTTTTGGTATCGTGACATTGTTTTGTGAAAAAACTTAGAGAAGATAAGCGATGAGAAAGCGTAACAGTCCGAGAAAAGTTTTTCCTTCAAAATAAATTAAAACAAATGAAAATAAACTACAAAGTGAAACTCGCACCTGTCGTACGAAATATAGCTTCACTTTGCGCAGCTACATAAGAATATAATATGAACATTTTTCTCGCACTCGCAACGCTTTTCGCGTCGCTTCTCGCATTACTGTGCGCAGCCTTATAATTTGACATTATTTTGCTTACTTTTCAATAAGACCGTTTCTTTCAGAATTTCTTACTGATTAAAAACCGTAAACTGAAGACACCAGGATAAAAATTTTGTTACACCACACACATTACTATATAGTGAGCTTAAAGGCTCTCCCAACCCAACCCGAAACATTGGACACCACGACGAAAATTTCACCTTTCAAAATTAATTAACATAGTGATTAATGAGTGCCCCCACTATAGCAATACGAATCGTGGAACATTCTTCGGTCGTCAGATTTTCGCACCGAATGTTTCGCGCTGGTTTGGAAGAGCCTTAAAGCAAGAAAAAAAATTTAAAAAAAAAACAGTTATAGCTCGTTTTAGCTTGATTCGTTTTCAATTTTTAAAAACTTACAGATTTTATCAATATAAAATTCATACTGTTAATGTAATTTTTAACAGCTCTTAAATTAGTGCGTATCATTTACAACTATTTCAAATGACAATAATATACCTATTTGTATGTAGAGTTATAACAAATTTATTAACAATTCAATACCTACATCTATTAAAAAATGTATTCAAAAAAATATTTTCTCCAAAGCATTTATACCTATTTATATCATTATGCATATTGAATACATACACAAAAATGCTTTAATTAATGTATAAATATATAAATATAAAAATAAAGTTATGTTTTCAAAATAGTTAAACTGGTATAACTTGATCTATTCGATTTAGTATGGGTACGTTCAGAAGACTTAGGGAACTTCATAATGTAGTCAACTACGTTCGATGAACGCAAATTTGACTTAGGAACCTAGTTGATGACTAGAGATGTCATTAATGCCAAACTACGAACTTTACTTCAAACCTTCACCTTCCGTTGATACGAAGAAAGTACTTTCAATAATATTCTTATCTGAGAATCACTTCACACAAGGCAGAAATAAGTTAGGAATTTTGTAATATTATTTGTTATCTTTTCTTACTAACTGTCGTAATATTCACGCCGCTTAAAACTCGGTTTTAAAGTACTTAAACCTACTAAATTTAACCGAACTAAACCCATAGAAATTCAACGACAAAATCTCGTTTAAATCGGTTATATTCACTCCGTTTAAGCAAAAAATTCCATTTGGTTTACGTCGGTTTAAATTTGTGATTTAAACCGAACGTCGCATAGCATTGCAAGTATGAAAAAACTAAAAAGGCTTCTCTTGAAATTTATTTTTCGAATTGTGATTTTATATTTGAATAAAATAAATTATTTAATTCATGTCAAACACAAATACGCATTATGCCCAAAACAGATGTGCAGCTTTTTCCAATGCAGCGAAAATAAATTTACACGGGTTCTTATGAGAGCTGTCATATTCTAGGCTCTGCATGCAGCCTTTTCTGCACGATATCTCTATTTCTAATTTCGCTGCATGGGAAAAAGCTGCACATCTGTTTTGGGCTTTAGAAATGTCTTCCATTCCTCTTTATCGTGTTTTACGTTGGGAAAAAATGTCAACAATAACGTCCACCGCATTGCGTCTTCCAAACATTCCTTGAACGATTATTCTTGATCTGGTTGCAGTTCCGCGTCGGTCGTTAATTCGGTTCCAATATCTATCATATTATTAAGCAAGATGGCACCTAAATTCCATCGACCTAACAGCAATACCGCAGCCCAAACACCTCCATAATGCACACATAAAATGCAACAAAAGTTTTTTTAACCGCTCCAAATTATATATCTGTCCAAACTGAATTTCATTGGTCTGGCAGCGATACCGTGAACATTACACTACCATTATGCACTACTTTCCTAACAAAAAAAATAGTATTGGCATTTTGAAAGTTCATTATAGTGGTGCTAGGTATGAGGTATTACTGTCAAGTTCATGAAATTGAGTGTGGACAGTAACCATGAACTATTCTGCTTTTTTTGGTTGCATTTTGAAGGTGCATTATATAGATGTTAGGGGATTTAATTTGGACACAACATTATGATCACAAAATTTGGAGCGGTATAATACACATAAACTCCACTAATTTTTTTTAATTTTGAAAGTGCATTACGGTGGTGTTAGGGCCGGATATCGCTAAAAGGTCTATGGCATGTAGTTTGCACTAGTACAAATGCCATGCCCACAAGTTTTGGAGTGATATAAAACACTTTGAGCAAATCGTTTACCAGCTCTCGGTCTATAAGCTTTTTCTGGTTAATTTTTCAATAAAATTTGCCTAGATTGGAATGCATATTTTTGACAGCTGACCAATCAGAAACTAGAAACTTGCCTAGCTTTCTAGTCACCTACGTGCGTCGTCTGAACGTGCCCAATATTAATTCATAGTAGGCGTTGTTCTTTTTTACCTCAAAGCAAAGCACTGAGCTGCCAAAAAACCAGTTAGTCTATAGTAGCTGTGTTTTGTTGAGCTAGTTACTGTGCCGATTCTGCAATGTTCCACATTAAGCCATAGAGTTACTGAAGATCAAATGTGCTGTTAACTTGTTGTTGGTAGAATTTGCGTGTGAAAATTTTTACTTAATGTGAAGAATTTCTTAATGTGCACATTAAGGAGTTGAACAAAACACACCTAGTGACGAAAGCAGAAACGAATTTATGTACATATATGTACAAAGCTGCCATTAAATCCACTTTGACGGCGCATTTTAAAATTTTTTAAAATAAAACAAAAGTCGGTAGTAGGAAAGAAATAAAAAATACAAGCAAAAACACGCAATGTTGCCTTATTAGGAGCGTTTTTTTGATTTTAGATGAAGAAAATAAACCACTAGAAGCTCAACTGTCGCTCAACATATCAAAAAAAAAAAGGTGAGGTAATAAGAAAATGAACTAGAAGCTCGACGACGACGGTCGCTCATCAGATCCTAAAAAGAGGAGAGGCGATAAACGAATCATTAAAACATGAGTATTTGAAAGTAAGTATGACTTTAATTTATTTTGCAGTTAAAAGAGACTTCCTTAATATTAATAACATAAAATGAATAAACAAATTAAAAGGAACAAAAACTATCTAAAACTAATTCAAATAAACATACATATGTATTATTTATATGTATTTGTACATCATCTACTATATAAAAGGAACTATATTTCGTATTAAAAATGAATTTTTTTTTTGTGACGTTTCAATTTTCTTTGTGTTCTTCGTATGGTTCGTACACCACAACATACCTATCTTCTGGGTGGAAATTCATGCTACCATAAGCAATTGCTGTTTCAAGATGAAACAAAGAGAAAAATTAAATAAAGTGTCTAAAATTTTATAAATTCAATTTTATTAATTGCGTGCGTTGTATTATCGTACCTATTCAGCTCGTGATAAGAACTCTACAAACGCCCTCCTCAATTTCTTTTCTTCCGGAATACTCTGTTTTTTTTTTCGCTATCCAAAAAATTAGAAATTATTCCTATAAGAGCAGTCCGCTCTATGTTTTCGCGAAAAGGCATTGGCTTCCGTTTCTTGGAGGTTGGAGTTTTGTCATTCCTTATTAGTTTTGCGTTTCCAGAAGTACTTGGAGGTGAAACCAAATCCGGTGTTTCAACAGTATCGGATTCCAATGTCTGAAAATATTTTAAAGAAGTTAATTTTATATTTGTAGATGCCGTTTTTGGCGTAATTGAAGGGAAGCACGTTGATATAATAGCTCCAGGTGATTGTGGCGAGTACTTCAACTATAAAATTAAAATAGTATTGTGGCTCTCACTGATGGCCAGTACAATTTTATATATGTATGTTGACATCGGGGCCAAGGAGATAGAATCTAATAATAAGGTGTTTAGTCGGTGTTCACTATCGTCAACTCTAGAATCGAAAATTCTTAATTTGCCTGGACTAACACCTCTCCCCGGAAGACAAAATCCAATTCCTTCCGTTATGGTGGCGGACGATGCCTTTCCACTGAAATCATGAATATCAGCGAGCTCGTTTTAGAATTTTGAGAAAGCCTATAGAGACGACACGAAATCAGGCAACAACAAGTATGCTTGCAATTTGCACGCTGCATAATTTCTTAATCAAAAGGAAATCCATATAAGCAATACGTTACGCCTTCTGAGGGCTACATTCGTGACTCTGAAGAGGCATTTTATCAGCTCTGCCTCCTTGCCACCGCTTTTCTAAAGTTAGCCAAAAATGGCTCTTTTGCTAAATTATGTGCATCTTTTTTCTCTTTTCAGAATAATATATCGTACTTTCAATTTTCTTTAATAGTAGAACACATTTATCTGGTTTAAGTTTGATTAGAAATTGATATGAGCATTAAAAACATAAAATATAAAAATTGTACTTACTGACGTAAAATTAAAAAAAAAGGAAAACAGTTTAAGGGCCTTATGAATCGAACATTCGCTTCAAGTCGAACGTTTTGGCGAACGTTTTACAATTTCATATTAGGTTTGGCGAATGGACTCATTCGCCAAAAATTCATCGGAGAATTCATTTATTATCAATGATTTGCTATAGATGTCAAAAAAAAATTATTTTCATAAATATTTGGTGTGCAGAATTTTTGTAGTTTTACTCAATTTATACGTTTTGCAAAAAGTGCAATTAAATATTTTGTGCCACAACACCATTATGGTAATAAATCAACCAAAGTGTTTGTAAGAAATAAACACCCGGAAGGGCGATCTGTCAGCTTGTTAATTTCGTGTATCAGTACCTATGTATAAAAACAGCAGTTTTCAATTGATAATGGCAATTTTTACTCTTGTCTTCAATAGACATATTATTATACATATTTTGTCTGAAAATATAATGCTTTTACCTAATAAATTAGTATTTTATTTGTGTTCACCGGCCGTCACTAACAATTTTCATTCGACTAGTTTTGAAGTCTGAGGCGAGTCATTTGACGAATGTTCGCTAATAATTGTAATACGGATTTATTTATTTATTATATCTATCGAGCTTACAATATCTTTTAGACTTAACAGTATAATCAATACATAACAATTAGCGAATAAATATCCTTTGTTAATAAGATTTTTTTACATAAAGTTTTTATTTTCATTTGATTCATTCTCCAGCTTTTTGGTTCACTTCACGAACGGTAATAGAGCCCTGAAACTAAGTTTAAATTGTTTTTAAATCGTTATAAAATTAAAAGACTTTTCATACCTAAAGCGATCTTCTTTAAACATGAAAAATAGTAAAAAACAAAAAAACATGATAAATATCAAAACCAATTTGGAAAAGATTTTAACGTAAGAATTAAAAAAATATAAATTATAATTTACATTAGGTAAAATAAAAAATTGTTTTAAAAATAAAGTTAGCAGTTCAAAATGAAGTTTATATCGAATTCCTTTTACCAAAAAAATTAGATTTTTTTTTCTAAACAGATTCGAATTTTTTCTTTTAATACAAGGGATTTGTCCAGAAAAGTCGATTTTTTCTTCTAAACAAATCGATTTTTTTCTAAAAAGGAATTCGTCATTAGTCTATTTTAATTTAAATAGTAGATTACTGAGACTTTATGAAAGAGGGTTGACATTTGATCAGATGCAATACGAAAAGTATTGTAATAATTTTACTGAATTACATCGAAAATTTTCCTAACATAGCTCTTGTATAAATAAAGCTGAAAAGCTCTTGCCCATGAGCTGTGGAAATTAGTTTATTTCGCGAATGGACATTTAAGATATAAGGAGATGTGAAGGCATTGGCGAATTTACGCGAAAACTTGAAACATATATGAAGGCAAGCACATAAATTATATATTATGAAATATAAATTACATAAAATTATATAGGTACATTAGTCATAAACTAAACCTAAAGTATAAAAACTAGAATTTGTTTTGTTTTTGTTAATCTAGGATAACTTGAAAATTTCTTTTTAAATTTCCAATTGTTAACCTATTTTTAAATTTTACACATTTTATGGAAAATTGTTTCTAAGTGTAAGCATTTTTTTATATAAATAAATTGAAATAAACGAAGAAGAGAAACGAACAATATACAATTTAGAATACAAAGGAATGAAGGGAATGAGTAAATCCCTTTCTAAACACAAATGAATTTACACAGTAGCATACAAAGTATTAAAAAATAAAAATATATCAAAGTCGAGATTGGACGTCAAGTATATAGGTATATGTATTAAATTACGATATATTTTTTTTTCATTTATTTTATTTTATTCACTTTAACTTAAAACTAAGATAACAATGTTATTAATAATATATATGACTTATAGAAACAAGTGAATAAATGGATGTCATTATGTAATCTAAGGGACTAAAAATGTCCTATAGATTAATGGTGAATGACATATCAAAACTAATTTTCAAATACTTCTGTTTGATGTGGGGTAACATCAGTAACATAAAATTTTAATCATGTAATTCAAAAAAAGAAAAAACGATAATAATAAAAAAAAATCACACTTCAATAGTTAATAACCATTTCTTAATATTATTAGAGTATACATTAAAATTTTGCATTAAGCGAATGGAATATGGCAATTTATTAAAATAAGATGGGGCTGTAACTGTGTTGAAGTTTTTATAATGGGTTCTTCGTGCAATTGGAACATTTACAAAAGCCATATAATTTATTCTTAAATTCAATATATCATTACTTCTACTTGACATGTTACCACTCTGTTTGAAAAAGTCCCTGAGTACTTTAAATACATACAAATGCCTTATAGGTAAAATTTTACATATTTTTTTTTAAATAGAGACGAACTGTAAGTATATCGATTACAGCTAGAAATAACTCGAATTAGATGTTTTTGTGCAGTCAACACAGAGCCTATAGTATTAAAATATGATCCACCCCAACAAACAATTCCATACTGCAACTTCGAGCGTGCAAGACCATAATACACTTTCAACAGTACTTCCTTAGTGCCTGTTTTCATTGTAAACACATGTTCCTCGTGTTTACATTTTAGAGAAAAAATCCTTTCATTTCAATCTACCCATCCCTATTTCACATGCTTAACAACCATGTATCTCTCACACAAATTCTTCGTGCTCAATCCGAAAACATTTATTGAAACTGGCGCATCGGCGTAATTTGGGTTGAATTAACCCTTCTCTTTCTTACCCACACAAAATCTACCCATCTCATTGGATGGTCGTTCGTCAAAAATACAATGTAAAAAACAGGCACTTAGAGCAATAAATTCATGTGTGATTTAATTGATAAAATGTGATCTTTGTAGTTTAGATTATAATCTATTAAAACTCCTAAATATTTATATTTTTTTACTTCTTCAATTTTAAAACAATTGTTGAAACAAGACTTGTTAGCGTGAAAGTTTGCTAGACCACAAGTGTGGAGCGGAAGGGTAAACATAGAGCAATCGTACGCATGGAAGTGAAGATTGTAATCCACTAAGTTATTGTCAGATATTTTAAATGTTAACAGTTTTGCCTTTTCACTAATAATTAACTTATGAGCAGCAAACAAAAGTCTAAGTATTTCTAGGTCTTCTCCAATCTTAGAAATACATTCAAACTTAGGCCGTGTGTGAATTGAGTTAAAATCGCGTTAAATTTTATCCGAAGATTAATTTTTGACACTAGTGAGGTGAATCTGTACGTATAAATGTCAAAATTTAATCTCGGATAAAATTTAATCGAAATTTTAAACGAATTCGCACACGGCCTTAGTTTTGAAACAATAAGTGAAAGTTATATCATCAGCGAAAGCAGTTTCCACACCGTTTAGGTCCAGATAATTGAATTTATGTATATCAAAAAAAGAAAAGGTCCAAGTATGGAACCTTGAGGAATGCCATTATTTATAACAAGAGATGTACTAAAAATTTCCTTTACTTTCACTTTTTGTTTTCTATCCGTTAAATAAGATATAAACCAATCAAATATTGTACCTCTGAAACCAGCATTATATAACTTATATAATAGTAGCTTATGATCGACCATATCAAAAGCTTTGGTCATATCTATGAAAAAAGCCATGGTGCAATGATTACTATTTAAACCATCATAAAGCTGGGTGCACACTCTAAGGATAGCATCCTCAGTCGATAAACCGGACCTAACACCAAACTGATTGTTTGAGAAGAAACGATTGTAATTTCAGAAATTAAACATTCTAACTTTAATCAGCTTTTCAAAAAGTTTTGCGAAAATCGGTAGAAGAGATATAGGTCTATAATTGGATACGTTTCGTCTACTGACTTTTTTATAAAGTGGTATTACTTCAGAGGTTGAAAATGTAACTCAAAATATCGACTATATGCCAAGCAATGTTTTTAATATAATACTAGTTATACCATCACTTGTACATGCATTTTTATTTTTAAACATTTCACCAGAGGTTATTGTATTAAAGACAAAACTATTAGGTTGGACGTTATTTATAACATAATTTGGAGGTACGGCACAGTTACAAGACAACTACTGAAGTTGTCTAACTGGCTGAACAGAATGGTGACGGAGACGGAACTGGAGCCTGGAATAGCTACAAAATATTGAATACACGCAAATTCAATGTTGCGACCACAACGGAACGTAGACGCATACGGAGCTGCAGACGCAAACGGAAGAGTTCACCAACTTTTAACTTTTCACGTACGGCACTTTTGACGTTTCAAATTGTATGAAGAAAAAAAAAACAACTTTTTGGGTCGGAAAAAAATATTGTGGTTATTTGTACCACGAAAAAAATTATTTATTGAAAGGAAAATTATTGGAAACAAAAAATGTGAATTCTGAGCTTGTACACAAGATTATTCTTTTGTTTTTCTTCAAAATACTTTCAAAGCTGTACAGCTCCATTGTGGACATGTAAAAAAAATGTACGACACTTTTTGACAGCTCTTCCAGTTCCGTCTGCGGCTCCAGTTCCGTCATTCTATTCTGTTCATCCAGTAATGAAGGTTTCAGTTGCTCAGAAATTTTGGTGAAAGTATGTACCTCTTGAAATTGTTAGCTATACGAGCGGAATCCGACACACACACACCATCAACAACCAAATGCTTATTTAGTACTGGTTCTTTTTCTTTCCCGAGAATACTGTCTACAACTTTCCATTCCTCTCTGATATTCCCATTTGCACATTCGAACTTGTATAAATAACAATTATTGCGTGCTTTTGTAACCATTTTTTTAATCTTTTTACACCGCCATATAGTTAGCAGCACTAAGTGAGGAATTTCAATTTTGTTGATTCCTATAATTTGGCGGTCTCTTCAGTGCAATAAAAGGTGGATGAAAAATATTTTTCTGATTTAAATTTATTAAAATAAAAATTTTTGATTCATATATATGTATATATATATTTTAAGCAAAAAATGAAAGTTATATTTCAGAATTTCAGTACGAGAAATGTGTTTCTTACATGGTGGCTCCACGAGAAAGATTTCATAGAATACTGTATTGCATGCTATGAAAATTGCTCATGGAGGCTACTTCTAGTATTCTATAAAAAGTTTCTTGCCATATATTGCTTTGCTCATAGAAAGGTAAGAATAGCATTCTATGAAAAAGCAATTTTCAGCTTATCTTAAAGGGAATCGAAACTTCTAACTATCTATTTCAAAGATTCACCAATTCCATAGCAAAACTGTATCACCTATACTTTTACATTTTTCAGAACTATTTTTGATTAGATTTAACATACCTATACATATGTTCGATTTGTTTTTACTTTCTCAAAATAACTGTCAGTCTAAATTTTCAACCAGTAAGCAGTTATAAGAACTTCGTACAATGTGCCGCCTTGAACAATTCTCAACATGGGCTCTATCTCCTTTACAATGGTAAGAATGACGAAGGGTCATGGCCTCTACGATGAATCCCTCTACACAAAGATGAATTGTGAAAACTAAACAATAAAATTCTCTTGCCCACTGCCCGCTCCATGGCGGATAAAGGTCGAATAATTATCTGAACAATAAATCCAGCAATTGTCAGTTACTTACGAATTACTAAATTTAATGATTCGGCATCTGAATTTAAATTCTTAAGAAACGTGACAACATTTTGTTTGTAATTCAAGCCTTAACTACATTGGCCACTTTTTGCAAAATTACAAAAGTAAAAATATTTTTTTTCCCGCCAGCAATGTTTTGTCAAAAACACAATTGTTTTTAAACCAAAATCTAAGCTTTCTGCATCATTTTTATACGTTTTCCAGTGAGCAACACTATCCCAAAATGAGTTTGAAAATTTTCACTTTTGTACTTTTTCACTTTTTTGGCTTATGTAGTTAAGGCTTCATTTTCTATTTAAATATTTTTTTTTCACAATTACAATTTGTTACACAAGTAGGCTTACACCTGAATTCGTTGTTGATAATGTGTATTTCCTTTCGTGACTAAGTGTTCTTTGAAACGAAAAAAAGCTGTTGGTGGCTCGGAAATAGTCGAATAATTTATCTGGACTAATAAAACTTATCCACAGAAAAATGTATGGGAATGAAAAGAAAATATAAAAACATAACATACAAAAACCATTTACATTAACGTATTTAGAAAAATTGCAGCAAAGTGCCGCCCGGATATTTTAAAAATTGCCGCCCGCAAGCAAAGTGCCGCCCGGGGCCAGTGCCCCCCCTCGCTACGCCACTATAGTAATCTATGAAATATTTCAGGTGGAGACCCCGTGTTACAACTGAACGGAGAATGTTGTCCCACGAAATGATTTCGCCTCCGTTAAATAGAAATCGAGCGCTCAGTGAGATTTTATTTGGTAGGACACGCCTATTGTTTTTCTTTTATTTTAAACAATGTACATTATCCCTTTCGTTCCCTATCTAAAGAGTAGGAACTAAAAGGAATAGAAATTGACAGAAAAAAAAAAAACTGAATAAATGTTGTCTGCGTGCTTGTTTACTTTGAGGCCACACGAGCAAGTACTGGTGTACAAATTATTAAGTGGACTGTAGATATTTTTCTATTTAAAATTGAACATCAAAAATGAAACTATTGTTTTTTATGACTGAACGTCTTGATTTATATTTATTAATTAATTCTTTAAACAAAATCAATAATAATTTAATTAAATGAAAGTAGATAGTTGCCAGTTGCTTTCACAAGTGGCTTGAATTTCTCAAACGTTCGTTTTGGACTCGATATGTATAATATAGAACACACTGCCCACTTTTAAACCTACGGGTTTAAAACTGCTACAAATGGCTTGTATCTTTTTGGTTTTATATTAATAATTTTTGAGTTTTTTTTTATTGGGGCTTCTTCCGAACAGCATTTGCTCTCTAGGACATTGGGAAAACCATTGACGCCCCTTTACACATGTACATCAATGGAAAACCAAGTCGATTCGGGTATTTTAAGATTAAGTTGTAGGAACTGTAGGTGTTACTTCGGCTGGTAATATGCAGTCATCAGTGGACTTGCCATTTGCGCACACATCGTTGTTGGGCAGGAGACTTGTCTCCACTAGTATGAGACATAGTTTTGTGATAGGGCGATCATAGATTCGACTGCCTGTCCGAATGCGTGCACTGCGTACCCGCCCTTGTTTATCCGGATACACTTTTGTTATACGTGCACGTTTCCAAATGCCTGGTGGTTGGTTATCTTCCTTCAAAAATACCACATCACTTACTTGCAAGTTTCGATGTGGTTGTTTCCATTTTGTGCGTTGTTGCAGCTCACTCAGGTAGTCATGGGACCAACTACTCCAAATGCTCTGCTCAAACTTATGTATTTTATCCCAGCTATCTAGTTGATGCGATAGCACTTTCTCCACGTTTGGGCCGAGAGGGCGAACTATTTGACCGCCAGCTAGGAAATGCCCTGGTGTCAGAGCGGTTAAATCATTTGGATCGTCTTTCAGTACACACAGAGGACGGGAATTCAGGCAGGCTTCTATACGAACCGACGCTGTGTACAGCTCTTCAAATGTAAAACTGCGTGTACCAATTTCTCTGCTGAGGTGGTATTTCGCTCGTTTCACACTTGCCTCCCAGAGTCCCCCATGATGCGGAGCCAATGGCGTGTTAAAATGCCATGTAATTTTGCGCCTAGCAACTTCTTCCCGAAGTTCACTTTCACCCAATTGCTCTTCTATTCTTTTAAGTTCGGAATTCGCACCAACAAAATTTGTGCCATTGTTGCTGTATATATGTTCTCCCATACCTCTCCTTGCCACCAGATGGTCTAACGCAGCCAAAAACGCCTTCGAGCTGAGGTCACTAACTAACTCTAAGTGCCAGTTGTACAATCGTGGTTTAAATTTTGATCCGTGGTTCAGGAATTTTAACTCGCCGATTTCGGCGGATTAACTGAGGTTCAACGATGGTTCAGGCATGTAATTGGCTTTTAGTGAATATTGGAACCTTGAACCATCGTTGAACCTCAGTTAACCCGCCGAAATCGGCGAGTTAAAATTCCTGAACCACGGATCAAAATTTAAACCACGATTGTACAACTGGCACTAAGAGCCAGTTGTACAAATTTACGCTGAACCGCAGATCAACTAAACTCGAGTTAAATCGTGAACCAGGTTCAACTTCGAGTGCGTTGTACAGTCGTAGAAAAATTGAGTATATAATATAGCTTACGTCAATGTTAAATGTCAGTCGATTGCTCGATTTGTGAATTTATCGCACAAACATCATGAGTTATTTCACAAGGTTTGCTCAAATCATTCAATCGAAAAAGAAAATAATACTAAAAATAAGATTGTGACGACACAAAAATTCCAAGATGGCGGCTCGGGTGTATAAAATAAGCATACCTTGTATCTGTTTATCGTGACTGTCAAAAAAATTCAGTTTGAAGTGAGATAGCATGTATAGGTACAAGAAACATTATACATCAAAAATTATAATAGCCAATCACATCCTTAAACCCTGGCTGACTCTCAAGTTAACCCGCCGAAATCGGCGAGTTAAATTTTTCGTGGTTCAGCGGTGAGTTAAGTCTTAAACCTCGATTGTACAACACTTCATAGCAGTTGAACTGAGTTCAAATCTTGAACCACTGCTGAACCACGACTGTACAACTGGCCCTAAATGTACTGCTTTGGTTGGAAAATCTATAAAGAGGCACAGGTATGCATTTGACGATACAGGTGCGCCTCTACCAGTGTATGCACTAGTTTTTTATGGGCCAGCGAAATCGACGCCGCAATTTTTGAATGGTCTTGAAATCTGCACTCTAGCAGTTGGTAAATCGGCCATCAGCTGATTTATAACATTTTGGCGATATTGGGTGCATACTACGCGTTTGTGTATTATTTTGCGCATAAATGTACGGAGATTGGTAATCCAAAATTTGTCACGTAGAAACTGCATACACAGCTGAAGTCCACCGTGTAGTGTCTCAGCATGGGCTTGTTCCATCAATTTTTGGCTGAGAACAGATTTCCCCGGGAATAAGATTGGATGCTTTTGATCGAAATTAAGTTCAGCACGAGATATGCGGCCGCCGAGTCGAATTATACCATCGGTGTCCAAAAATGGGGTCAATGGCAGCAACCTGCTGTTGTTTGGAAGTGGTTTTGACTCACAAAGCCTTTGGTGTTCTAATGGATACTCCTTCTTCTGCGTTTGTTTGATCCAAAACGCCAATGCGATTGAGTAATCTTCATGTGTTATAAATGGCACGCTGTCAACTAGTTTCTTCATTCCTTTTTTGTTTGAAAATTCGGAGTTTTGGCTTGCCAGGCCTGGTGTTGTCAATCGTATCTTTTTGAATGGTGTTTGCGTTTTCACCTCTTTGTGCGGTCTTTTTTTACGTGCAAGAAGTTCTTGTGTTGCCTTAGTATTACTCTTTTTTGACCATTTTCTGCAAAAACAGCGGACAAACCTCTGAACATACGCTGTTATGCGTAACACCTTGTTAACTGAAGAGTGGTAGGTCAATAAGTCCTGCATGACTATATGTCCCTGCCCACTTTGAATCGTCAGAGTCAAAACCATGACTGGAGCATTGAACACAATATTCTTCCGTAACTCATCGTCAGCTTCCGATTGTTGTTCATGTGGTAGTTTTTTAACCGTCCATCTGGGCCACTTATCCTCAGGTTCCATTAAAAAGTCTAGACCATATGCCACCACAGGTTAGAATCAACTAAATGTGCTGACATCATGCTACGCGAAATAAGATCAGCTGGGTTTTCCTTTGTTGGCACGTGCAAACATCCATCTCTGGATGTCGCTGTACTCCTGGATAACATAAATTCTATGCCCTACAAAAACTTTTGTATCACTCGAATATTTGCGTATCCAATACAGCACAATCTCCGAGTCGGACCAGTAGTGCAATTGGTCGTTTGGGACGTGAATAATTTTAGCCACTTTTCTTGTTAAAACTGTCCCCATTGCTGCGGCGCATAATTGCAAGCGAGGTATTGTCTTTGTCTGTTTAGGCGCCAACTTGTTCTTCGCGTGACAATATTTACTTTAGTAGTTCTTTTATTCTTACGTATACGACCGCTCCATATGCGCTGTTAGATGCACCACAAAACGTGTGTAACTGGAGTTCAAGGTTGGGTGCAATCCCAAGCCAACGAGGAATCTTGATTTCAGATAGGACTGATATACTTGCACAATATGCCTTCCATGCTTTGGCTATATCATCGTCAACCTTCTCGTCCCAGTTAGCGCCTACTTGCCATAATCTCTGTATAAACCTCTTTGCACGTATAGTCACCGGAGCTAAATAACCGTTTGGGTCATAAATTCTTGCACCTTCACTGGCTATGATGCGTTTGGTTATAGTTTCTGAGTAGCTTAATTGACGAATCTTAAATCTGAGTGAATCATCTTTTGGGTTCTATAGCAGACCCAGGACACTCGTTGATGATTCTTCTTCTAAGCTTTTGCAATGCACGCGCTCATTTTCCAATAATAAAGTTGGTTCATTTGAAGCCCACTTGGCCAAAGGAAACCAGCCTCTGTTTAAAGATAACTCTAACTGCTCTCTTGTTGCCATGGCTTTGTCGACTGTGTCTACGCCGACCATACCGAACGTTACTCTGACAAGCTAGTATTCTCGTAACGGCTGCATACTGTTTTCTCTCCAAAAAATTCTTTGCATATCCCATTGTTGCTCTGAAATCTTTACTTGCGGGAACATTTTGTGTACATTTAAATTTCTGATTTTGGCTTTGCCAATAAATCTGGACACCGGTATAATGCATGATGTGAACTGCAAACTGGGCATGATATTTTCAGACTGGTTGTGAATGTGGCACGTGGCTGTCCACTTTGATATATGGGTATTGGTTCACTATAACTAGTGGACATGTAAGGTCTTGTCGGCGTCCATTTTCCATGATCATAGCTTCTACCTAAACACCTTTGTTCAATATAAATACGCATTTTAAGAAGATCCGAAACTATTGCTTGCTCGAGTCGGTATGGATCTTTATATTTTTCTTCAAGACACTCCAATGCCTTTTTATAATTGACAGCTATTGCTGTCCAAGCACCGAATGTAATTTTAGCTGCACCAACGCAAGCCTTTTTTTATTAATGTAGCTTAGTGACGTCATCAAGTTGGTTGCGGTCATGAACCTCGGCTCTTAACTGGTCGCGAAATGCTGGCTAGTTTGATGGATTTCCATCAAACTCCCCTGGCTCTGGAGCTCGAGCCGTTTCTACATAGATAACGCCTGCTTTGTGGGATATTATCGAGGCAGACGATTTGTTGCCCAACGATGTTTTATTACACTAGAGGTTATAAAATACGCCTGCGATATTTCTTCAAAGTAGGACATGGCCGCTTCCAGCTCCTCTTCAGGTAACGATCCAACCACAATTTTGTGGGCTGTCTTAAATTGTTTGAAATCATCTGACAGCTGTCGGTAGCGTGATTTCAAGGCAGCTTTCACCATTCCTGTAACAGCATTCGTATTCTTCATTTCTTCGTGGCGGTTTAATATTGCTCTCGCACTTGCTTCACGATCTCTTATGGCGTTGGCTGCCATTGCTTAAAATCCGTGATGCTCTCAATGAAAGGAAAAAAAATAAATTATTAACCACGCTGTAATCTATGTATGGGTAAATATTGTTTTCTTTATAATAAACTAGCCGATAAAACCCGGCGTTGCCCTTGTCTTCTTTAGTAAAACCTTATGACAACCAAATATCGACCAAAAAGATGATTTAAAATCAGCACTCGAAAAATGTTCAGCTTAAAGAGCCCTACACCATCCATGTTACTTGTCAGGTAACATTGACGTTTTTTTTTGTCAGGTATCATTGAAAATAAGCCTCCACACAATTTTAAGACAACTTTGAAAATCAGACTATTTGTATGTATGTTATGTTATACCCCCTAAGGAACGAACGATCGTGAATTTTGTTAGTAACCACTTGACAAAGAAATTAATAATTTATCAATGAAAAGTTAAATTTTTCCATCTTCTCTACCATATACTTACCCTATATTCTTAAAACGAAGCATTTTTTCCCAGCAAGGGTTATTGCCGTCTATGAATAATAATTCCCTGCCAAAAAACCGGAATACATTTTTTACCACCCCACCCATCACTTATCAACATCAAAAAAATTTTACAACTTGTACTACCTAAATAAAGAAGGTACCTATTAAAATTAAAAAAAAAATACATTACCAAAAAAAAAATTTTTGAGCCGATTCTGGAAATCAGATCCCTTCATGCGCACGCTCTTGTGTTCCTACATTACATTTAATCTTCATTCATTTAAAATAAACAAATGTAGTAGTGATTCAAGTGACCCCTTACCCCTTCTTGTGCATGCCCTTTCCCGTAAATAAGTTCGTTTCCATTCACCATCACCAACCACCCACCGCCAAACCAACAAAAATTTCAGTCTTACCTTAAAATCCAACAATTAGAACTCACGTTGTTAATTTATCATGTAATAAGCACCCCCCATCCTATTTATGTACGTGCGCCCTTGATTGTGTACTTAGAAAAAAAAATTGAAAAATAATTTGTATTGGATGCAAATGCTCCTGCCCTTACCCCTCCTTGTGCACGCCTTCGCCTCTAAATAAGTTCATTTCCATTCACCATCACCAACCACCCACCCACTGCTAAACCAACCAATTTTAGTAGATTAGATATACAAACATTTTTTTCTGCTGCAAATACCTATTATACCTACCTAACTCATACCTATACCTACTCCACTCATTTCTTACTGCTACTTAAATGCCCATTACCCCTCCTTGTGCACGCCCCTTGCCATAAATAAGTTCGTTTCCATTTACCATATCCAGCAAACACCCACCACCAAACCAACCAATTTTTCAGTAGCAAACATTTATTTCTGCTGCAAATTATTTCTATTATCATTTCTTACTATAAGGGGGTTTCACATTCAACGACATGTTGATCAACATGTATCAAGTCGGCAGATTTTTGATGTGAACAGCAGTCGAACGACCGTCGATCGACTTGTCGTGTAGTTCAATTTTTTTAAATATTTTGCTCGGTCGGTCGACCGTTGTAGTAAATGTGAACACTAGTTGAACGACCGATGATTTTAATTTTTCAGTTTTTTTTCTATTTTTTATTTATGAACTAAATAGCACGCGTTGAAATCGAAGTAAAACAACAAATAGAAATGCAAAAAATCAAAAATAGTGCCGTAATATTGGTGTACAAAATTAAATACGCGTAGTGTTTGCTCATTGAAATTTTGTTTTCAAATGAAGTCGGCGAAACGGTCGTAGAATGTGAACGCTAGCAAAACGACTCGGGTCGGTCGACACGTTGTTGAATGTGAACCCCCCTATAGAGAAAATCCCTACCGTTGATGTTTTTTTTTTTTTTTTATTTGAACTTTCTATTACACAAAAATATCACCACGATTCGTCGCCGGCGAAAACAACTCTACTCACTATCTCGCTCCCACCTACCAAGGCACATTTATTGCACATGGTTTGAATTGTTTTTTTTTTCGATGAAGATTTTTACTACCCATCACTTATTTTCATCAAAAATTTTCCCTAAAAATAAAAAAACAAAAATATTACCCTACCTAAAACAACTTTTTTTTGAGCCGATTCCAAAAATCAGCCCACAAAAAATATGGATTTGACGAACCGGATAGTTACCGGAACCAGTCAATCAAATCTGCCTTCCGCCACAAAAGGCAATTTTCCATACTAGTTGCTGGTGATTTTTTTGACGTTTTCTTTAAATCTCCTTAACAATCTCTTGTACCTTTCACACGCAAGCAACAAAAACCCGGAGATTTTCTTTATTTTCCTTTTAAACTACCTTGGTTGAACGCACACAAACGTAGTGTGAAGAGAAACGTCAAAAAAATCTCCTGAATTTGTTGACCGGGGAGATTTCATTTCCCCCTCTTTCTTCCTGCCCTTCTCGCCTATGAATTAATTGTTGCCGGCAACTCAGTTGCCCTGTGTGAAAGGGGACTTTCTTCCTGCCCTTCCCACCAATGAACTAATTGTTGCCGGCAACTTAGTTGCCTTGTCCCCTTTCATACGAAGATACTAGTTGCTGGTGATTTTTTTGACGTTTTCTTTAAATCTCCTTTACAATCTCTTGTACCTTTCACACGCAAGCAACAAAAACCCGGAGATTTTCTTTATTTTCCTTTTAAACTACCTTGGTTGAACGCACACAAACGTAGTGTGAAGAGAAACGTCAAAAAAATCTCCTGAATTTGTTGACCGGGGAGATTTCATTTCCCCCTCTTTCTTCCTGCCCTTCTCGCCTATGAACTAATTGTTGCCGGCAACTCAGTTGCCCTGTGTGAAAGGGGACCTTGTGTGAAAGGTGACATATAAGCTAATGTAATTGGATTGGGAGCACTGATCTCTATAAACACTGGATAGTGAATTCATATAAAAATTTTGAAGAAAATTGAAGGAAGATTATAACAGTGGAAAGGACGTGAAACGTCAGATTTTTTTTATTATATATAACACTTATAACAGTTATTACAGTTTAGATTGGCCGCGTTCACTGATCTCTATAATACACTGGATAGCGTATTCATACAAAAATGGTGGTTCCATTTAAACAATTGTTATATTATGCGCCTGACCACTCTTTGTATAACAGTATACATGCATAACATATAAAATACCAAAAATTACGGCAAAAATTCTGAATATAAAGATATGAATTAAAGATACTGAATATAAAGACATGAATCCTTCGTACGTTTCACACTCCAAAAGCAAAGAATGTGAAAAAAACAAGAACTATGTTTCATATTTTATTCTTCTTGGAGATACACCGAATACTAAAATATGAGTAGAGAGAGTAGAGAGTAGATTATTAACCACAAATAATATTTATTTTGTGTCAGACAAACGTCAAATTATGCGGCTGACCACGTATTATAATCTTCAATTGGAACCACAGAAACTGTTATACATTGTAGGTAATACACTATCCAGTGTATTATAGAGATCAGTGACTGGATAGTAGATTCCCTACAAATTATAACAGTTTTTCTACTTCCAATTGAAGATGACAAGTACGTAGGCAACTCAACACAGGTATTTTCAGTGAGGCAACTCAACACTTTAGGTATGTTAAGTGAGGCTGAGAAGGCCATGTTCAAGTTGCTGAGATCTCAAAAATTCTACTACAACCAAAGAGGGGCAAAAACCGAAGTGGAATTTCTATGAAAAAAAAGCAAAAGAACCATCTCTTGTTTGTAAATTTGATTTTTTGTAATTTAAAATATATTGCAAAAGTGAATTTAAAATATTTTAGTTGCAATTTTGTAAAAAATTTAGCATTTCACTATGTTATATACAGTTATACCGTTATACAAAAAAATAGGCAACTCAACATTATAAAAATTCTCAAATGGCATCAACTTTCTTGTATGGATGCGCTATCCAGTGTATTATAGAGATCAGGGGCCTATTTCTGCGCTACTACATCAGCTACAATGTAGTAGTATAACAGCTGTATTACATCATTTCTGTTTCAAATATACATTGATTTTTTTGTTGTAGTACATCAATGTAGCTTTGAAGAATCGACTGGAAATATTGGAAAGATGATTCTGTTTCACAGCTTTTGATACTATATTGTTGTAGTACAACTAACGGTAAATTCTTGTTACATTATCACAACAAAAATATTTGCTGTGATTGTTGTACACCATCAAAAAATGGATGGATATACAAGAAAATATACGAATGTAAGTATTTTTTTTGTTATTTAAATATAATAAATTCAAAAAATGTATGATTTATCTTTTAATTTTTTATTTAGTCGGTGAAGGAACAGCCAATGGAGTGTTAATAAAATCTGTTGCGGTGATAAAGTAGGGGTATTCATGCAATAAGATAAATTTATGAACTTAGTAATTGCGTAAATGTATGCTTTACTTAGCATGAGGGCACCTATAAAGCAATTCGCGTATATAGCATAAACTCTCAAAATTAGTTCCTCTATAACTCGCTTAAATTTATCTCGTTTGCGCAGCAAAATCATCGCGCAAACTTATCAACTCTGCGTATATAATTTTCCAGAGGTCGTAAGCTTATGCAGAATACGAGGTTCACGAGGCATATACGATTTTTCATGAATACCCCTAGTATATTTGTTGCAATTGATTGGATGGGCAATGAATGGCATCCTGAATCTTTCAACAAAATAACGGCCTTCCAAATTAAAATTCATTCGCTGTAAATATGTTTTCGGTCTTATCTTTCAATACGTACATATGTTGAATTCAAAATCATCGTCGAAAATATTAATGTCAAAATCCATTTATACTTAATTTATTTTTATTTATTTATGTGTCTTCAAAATCGAAACTAGCACTCAATTCCCAAAAAAAAATATATAAACGTCAAACGAGCTACACATCTACTACATCAACGAGCTACATCATACAACACTTCCAGTTGTAGTTATGAAACAGAAAAATGTAGTTGATGTAGTTATACTATTTTGCTGTAAGATGTAGTCGATGTAGCTGCTGTAGTAGCGGAGAAATAGGCCCCAGTGGGCTTGACCAACATCTGTTCACATTGGTTGTATTGTTTGACAACACGGCAAGTTTTCAAAATATTTTGAAAACCTACAACATGTGTGTCAAGCAGGTTGTTTTTCCGTTCGAATGATCACACATCAGTGGTTGTCATGCCATGCTGTCACACATGCCGGACCATGTGAACCCCCCTAATGAAATGAAAAAGTGACAACTTGAAATATTATAGGCATGTTCAGATTTCTGAGATAACAGTGATCATTACATGCCGCCATGAACGATGGCAGGATTATTAACATAAATAAATAAAAAAAAATAAATAAATTTGATGGCACAACAGCTCATGAAGAAGTGACTTATAACTCTCAACCATTCCTGTGTGCGTGTCTTCAGGAATGGAGGGGACCTACAGTTTATTGCCGAATCCGAACGGCTAACGAGCGGCACTTTTCTGTGACAGGAGATACGCTTGGAGGATTTTTCAATTCCTCGCAAGAGGCAGTAGCCGTTTTTTCTTTTTAAATAAAAAATCAAATGAAGAGAGCTACAGACTAGACGTGTTATCTATCGGCTGGCAAAGTAATCAAATTATTCAACTCGTTTTGTGCGATTCGATGTATTTTTTAAACCCTACATACGAAAAATCATCAGTCATTTTAATCCAATCAATTAAATTCAGTGGCATATGAACATTAATTTACAAGCTAACAATTTAAACCAATTTATTGAATCAATTGTGTTAAGTTTCTGCGTTTTTTTAATTTTTTTTTTTTTTGCCTTATTTACTGTTTAAATCTCTGATCATACTTTTGAGAACATGTCAAACACAAAACGGTCTAGACCCAACTCCAATTCCAACCTTAACTCTCTATATACATCACCAGAATCAATGCAACAAAATATTGCTATAAACGACAACATAATGTGGGAAAAAATGGACGAGAAACTAAAAAGCCAAAGCGACCTCATAATTTCACTAATATCTGCAAAAATAAAAGAAAATAATGATACACTTACAGCACAAATTGAAAATAAATTTTCCCAATTAACAAAATCAATTTCCGAAATTAATGCAAGGGTTTCCCAACTTGAAGTTGATGCGTCTAAGGGCCAGTTGTACAAATATTTGATCCGTGGTTCAGGAATTTTAACTCACCAATTTCAGCGGATTAACTGTGGTTCAACGAAGGTTCAGGCATGTAATTGGCTTTTAGTGCATATTAGAACCTTGAACCATCGTTGAACCTCAGTTAACCCGCCGAAATCGGCGAGTTAAAATTCCTGAACCACGGATCAAAATTTAAACCACGATTGTACAACTGGCACTTAGTGGAGCAGAGAACATACAAACGTCAAATCTGATATCATTCAAATCAACACTTCCCTATCGGATGTAAACAAAGTCTTTTGCGAAAAGCAACACGAAATGTCAGAATTGAAACACCAACTTGCTGATTTCAAAATAAAACAAGAAGAAATTGAAAATAAAAATGTTTCGCGCGATGCAGTTTTATTTGGAATTCCTACCATCACGAATGAAAACATTAAAACTTATTTTACCCGCATCTGCCAAGTAATTAATATTGAACAACCGAACATCCAAGATATCTTCCGCACACGCCCGCGCCCGAATAGCAGCACTACCACTATCATCATCAAATTCCGATCTGCATATGATCGAAACTTTGTATTAGCCTCGATTGCAAGGTTTCGCAAAGTAAACAACAGACAGCTCAATTTAACCGACGTTGGATTAGATTCTAATTCAATTATTTATTTTCGCGAGTGCCTCACAAGTTCCAACAATAACATATTACATACAGCACTACAGTTAAAAAAACAAAATGCACTTTCTTCTGTATTTACAATGCGGGGTAGTGTGTTTGTTAAACTTCATTTACAAGGAGAGGAAATAAAAATCGAAAACATCGCCAAATTGCACGACAAAAGGATGATTTATGCAACATTTTAATATTTTTATTTTTTAGTTCAGCTTTTTCAAAATTTTTTTAAACTTAAAATTAAAATAATTCAATTTTTATTTTTTCTGTATTTTGTATTATATTAAATTATATTAATTTATTTCAAATTTTATTAAAAATATTAAATTTTGTTCTTTTTTTCTCATATTATCTACTTTTGTTTGTTCTACAAATATATATTTTGCTTTTATTTTATTTTACTTTTATAGTTTGTATTTTAATTTTTATATTTTTCTTCATTTTCTTTTTTTTATATTCAATTTCAAAAATGTTATTTTGCCTTAATATCATTATATTTCTCATAAATCTCCATTTCATTTATTTTCTTTTTTTCTTCTTTTTTCTTTTCCTCTCTTTTTTCAGTTATTGTGTATTGGTCGTATTGAAGATCGACGGAACTTTTTTGATGCCCCTTTTGTTGCATGACTTGCGGTTTATGTCTCTTCCTATCTTCATATTGATATACTTCAGCTATGCAGCCAAGCCAAGTGTTAATAGAGGGAATACCGCGAATGGAGGTAATATTGGAATCTTGCGCACAATGGTGGATGTTTTTAGTGGTCAAAAAGATGGACTAAAGGTATGTCATTTAAATGCCCAAAGTTTGTCTGCAAAAATGGATGAGTTTAGGGATCTGTTTGAGGGTTCCAAGGTAGATGTTATTTGCGTAACTGAAACATGGTTTTGTAGCAAAATTTAAAATGTTTTCTATAAAGTGAACGGTTATAGGCTTTTTCGCGGAGATAGAGTGGGAAGAGTGGGTGGTGGCGCTGCAATTTATGTGAAAGAGGGGTTGAAATGCCGCCAGAATTGTATGTCCGCTGATGGGAGTGAAATAGATTATGTCTTTGCTGAAATAAAATCACCAAACGGCGATATTCTTATTGGGTCTGTGTACAGACCTAACAAGCACATCAATCCAACTCCATTTTTTGAACTTTTAGAAAGAATTTCAATATCGTTTCCTAATATCATTATAGGTGGTGACTTAAATAGTAACCTTTTGGTAGAAAGTGGTATAATTGATCCAATGAGAACACTTCACATGTTCCCGGTTAATGTTTTTGAACCTACTCATTTTACAAACGGATCAAGTACACTCTTAGATGTTTTTTTTGTCAGTAACTATAACGACGCACTCTTCTACGATCAAATATCAGCGCCCGGATTTTCAAGACACGACCTTATATTCTTAACTTATAATTTTTCGGTGAACTGTCCAATTTCAAAATGTGAATACAGAAATTTTCACGCAATCAATTATAGTCAACTAGAACAAGACGCTTTGAATGTGGATTGGGACCGGGTCTTGTATATGTCATCCCCCAGTGACCAAGTAGACTTCCTAAACAAAAATATATGTTCCCTTTTTAATGAACATGTACCAATAAAAAGTAAAATTATAGTGCATGGTCAATGCCCATGGTTTACACGAGAAATTCGTTTGCTTATTGAAAAACGCAATCAAGCCTATAATGCATGGAAGCGCTACAGATTAGACTTTCACTTAAAACTGTTTCGTACATTGCGAAATCTTGTTGTTTATAAAATTAAATTAGCTAAACGCACATTTTATAGAAATAGGATCAACACATCTGTAAAAGGTCGGCAACTCTGGAAAAATTTAAATGCAATCGGAATTGGTAAACAAAATTCAGTAAGCGATGAAAACTTAGACATAAACCTATTAAATAAAAAATTTACCACTTTACCGTTCCCAACTGTAAATTTCGAACCGACTAGTTCCAGTGAATATCAAGATAACTCGTTAAATCAAATACTTGATTTCACGTGTGTAGATGATATCGAAATCGTTTCATGCATGTTGTCTATTAAGTCAAATGCTGTCGGTTTTGATAAAGTTCACCCTAAGTTTGTTAAGATTATTCTCCCAGTAATACTCCCAACATTAGTGAACATTTTCAACAATATTATATTAACTAGTTTATACCCTCACCAGTGGAAAATTGCTAAAATATTACCATTTAATAAACCAAATAGTAAGGAATACAGACCGGTTCCTATTCTACCTTTCCTATCCAAAGTTTTCGGGAGAGTCCTACAGAAGCAGATAAACGCATATATTCGCTCAAACCATTTGTTATCTCCAATGCAATCAGGATTTCGAAAAGGCCACAGCTGTATTACGGCAACAATGAAAGTAGTGGAAGACATAAGAGAATCCATGGATGAGGACAATCGAAGGCCTTTGATACAGTCAACCACATAAACTTGTGTAATAAACTTTCGAATTCATTTGGATTCTCCAATTCAGCGGTAACCCTTATGTCGTCTTATCTGAACCTTCGGAAGCAAGCTGTTTCGGTAGGACATAATACATCAGAATTTCTCTGGAATAGTAGAGGAGTCCCCCAGGGATCAATCCTTGGCCCTATCCTATTCTCATTGTATGTGAATGAAATTCCATCCATTGTGCTATCTTCCGTACACATGTATGCTGATGACGTCCAGCTATACAAAAGTTGTTCTCTTGGTATGATAGAAGACGGTGCAAATGCAAAAAATTGTGACTTAAAGAGCTTATCCATATGGTGCGAGAAGAATGGACTCTTTTTAAACCCATCAAAAACAAAATGTCTGGTTATAAGCAAAAAGATGTTGGATCTCTCCTACTTTCCAGAAATAAACTTAAATGGTTCAAAAATTCATTACGTTGAGAAAGCAAAAAATCTAGGTATAGTATTTAACAGAACACTCACATGGAATGACCATATTAATTTAATTATTGGTAAAGTTTTTGGCACGTTACGTAAGTTATGGATATCACATAATTTCACCCCTCAAAAAACGCGTATGCTGCTAGCGAAAACACTTATTATTCCCATTCTCACTTACGGGTGTTAAATATATTGTAATTGCGATTCTATTAGCAAGAGAAGGCTTAACGTTGCTTTTAATAACACCGCGCGTTATGTATTTAATTTAAGGCGATATGATCGAGTTTCCAATTATTCGGTATTAATGTTAAATATGACATTTGATAATCTACTTGCTTTTAGGACACTGAGTTTTCTAGCTAAAGTCATTGATACCCATCAACCTAATTACTTGTTTGAGAAATTATGCTTTGGGTCTTCGAGCAGGTCTCATCAACTCATTCATCCACGGTTTAATTCTTTACCATCTGAGCGACAGTTCTTCGTTAGCTCCATTCGTTTATGGAATTCCTTGCCAAGGCATATTCGTGGGTCCTGTGGCACTGGGCGTTTCTGGATTGAGCTAAAGTCACTCCATACGATCAATCGTCATTAATTTTTTTTCTTTCTCTATTACTATTCTTTCTTCCTTAATTTACTTATCTATCTCTTTTCCAATATGTTTGTAACTAACTTATAATTTATAATTTGCAGATATCTTTGTCAAAAACTTGTATACATCTTAAAATTAATAGCTGCATTTTATTTTCCACCAGATCTGATCGGGATTGGATTTGGAAACATAAATACAAGTAATACAAAAACAACACAAGATCCAGGTCTGCTTCTAGATTTGAATTTCGAAATCCATTTTTTGAACACTTCCTTAGCAATATTTTAATTTTATAGGTTGGTACCACTGCTGAGATTTACAGAAAAAAGTCAATAAAATTAAAAATTCTCGAAATCAAACAAATGCCGCCGCCATCATTCCAATTTTTGTTTATGAGTTTTTCTTCATTCAATAGAGACGACGCGTCGCGAGGCACGGAAAAAATACATAAAAACTATTAACTTAATGAAAATTAAACTAAAAAAATAAAACTGTTCCATTTTAAACATTCAATATCAAATATTATTTCAAATAATATTTGTGAAAATTTTCCTTCTGTCAATTTTATTGTGCAAATAAAGCCAACTGTGAGAAATAAATAAATTTGTGATCCAGTGTGTTTTATTATCATGATCTGATCCGGATTAGATCTGGGAAAAAAATAAAATGCAGCTAATATCACCTTATTGTTATAATACTGTTTTGCTGTAGCTCACTTTACTTGCATTTTAAAGCTTCACTAGTTATAAGATTATTAAGTCTTAATGTGTCAGCATTTCATAGAAATAAATAAATGAAAAAGAAAAGGTGGCGAGGCTGTTGGATCGAACCTTATACTGCGTTTTCATTAGAGACCAAATGAGGTAATTTCGCAAATTACAGAAAAAGTGTCTTCATTAACGTTCCTAATTTCGTTTGACAGCCCTGGTCAGATTTGTGAAACTGAATTGACAGATAAAATTAAAAACTTGAAGTAATAACAAAATAATTTGAAAAATTGTTGCGCAAAATCTTTATTTCGGGATATTAATAGCCCTGAGGCCAAAAGACCAGTGAAATCGAGTACATGCGGTTGCTGAAGTACTCAAGAAGCTGAAAAAGAAACTCATCGAGAAGCTACCCAGTACAACAATGGTTTCTTTGCCTCGGAATCTCTGATTTAAAACATCCCAAAGGCTATTAAGAATTTCAGTAAATGTATTCCAATGTTGTGGTTTTGTTTACTTTTTCTTATGTTTACTTTTTAGTGACGTTTAAAATCTGGCAGAGATTTTTGGTTCAAAGCGTTCGTGTACTTTTTGACTGTTTCCATTCTCTTTGAGAGAATTTCATCCCCACTCCTCAAAATTTGATAATTTGCCAGTTTTAAGGCCGTGTCAAACAGAGCGCGGTCCGGCGGTCTTTGTAAGAAATTACAAACAAAATTTGCCCGCCGCGTTCTTTCCTTCCATGTTAAAGTATTGACCGTCCCGTCGGCCCGCGTTCTGTTTGACCAGGCCTTTAGTCCGGAAAGTACACGAACAAACGTAATATAATTAAACTGAATTTAGATGCGTTCGATTCAGTTTCACTAAATTTCCAATCTAATTTCACTTTAAACTGTCTGTCAACAAAGAAACTGAATATGAAGAAATGAATCCTTCGTACGTTTCACCCTCCAAAACCCATTTGTTTACATTGTTGTATTTGTAATTTAATTTTGTGTCGATGAATAGATGAAAAATCCAACAACAATATAGCAGGGTGGTGTGAAGATAAGTACTGTGAATGTGTAAGTTGTGAAGATAAATACTGTGAATGTATGAGTTTTATACCGCCATTTTTACACATACCTTCTCATTTCTTATCTGATAGAGCTTGTAGGCAAACTCAAATGACAGCCGAGGATTCATTTCTTCATATTCAGTTTCTTTGTCTGTCAACCAAATTTCACAAATTTGCCCAGGGCTGTCAAACGAAATGAGGAAAGTTAATGAAAACACTTTTTCCGTGGCTTTTTTTGTTGAACGTACCCACTGGGCGCAAACAAAATCTGAATTTTCAGATTTTTTAATTGAACGTACCTTCGCAAGAGACACTGGCCACGTTCATCACTACGTTTTTGACAGATCTAAAAATTCAGTTCTGAAAAACGTAACACTGAACGCACAAAAAAGTCTGAAATTATTTATTCTGTTTTTATTATTTTTTTCACTTTAAAATCAAAATCCGAAAATCGATACGAGATCCAGACGATCAGACCACACACCAAAAAAAAAAAACTGGATCAAGAACAGTTTTTTTTGTTGCTTTTAGCTGTCATCTGAATTTTCAGATAGAATTTTTCATCTGAAAATTCAGAAAAAAACGTAAGAAACGTAACTAAATGTCAATCGACGTCAACTAATTTATATGACAGCTGGCCAATAGAGCTTTTTAACAAACAGCAATACATCTCTGTCTCGTTCATATTTAAATGTCAAACTAAAATTCTTGGCAAAATGACATTTAAGTGGCAGTCATATTTTGTTTGTTTTATTTTGGAGGCAAATAAATATTTGGAATTGTTTTGTTCCTATTTTTATAGAAAACCTGCAAGTAAAAATGTTTTTATACTTTATATAAGATATTTAATCTTTTTATGGCACAAAATAGCTAGATTTTTCTTTCCAATTTCATCTGTCATTGTCCCCTTTCACACGAAGATACTAGTTGCTGGTGATTTTTTTGACGTTTTCTTTAAATCTCCTTAACAGTCTCCTGTACCTTTCACACGCAGATACAAAGTTGGAGGAGACTTGCTGTATTTTCCTTTTAAACTACCTTGGTTGAACGCACACAAACGTAGTGTGAAGAGAAACGTCAAAAAAGTTTCCTGAATTTGTTGACCGGGGAGATTTCATTTCCCCCTCTTTCTTCCTGCCCTTCTCGCCTATGAACTAATTGTTGCCGGCAACTCAGTTGCCCTGTGTGAAAGGAGACATTGCGCCAAGTTTTTGCTGTCATTTGAAACTGACAATTTGGTAGAGATCTCTATCAGAAGCTCTAAAAATGACAGTTCAGAACTTTCAAATGTGCTGTTGAACGCGGCCAATAGTCAAAAAAAAAAAATAAAAATTTCCCAAAAATAAAGATGTTTGGGTTTCGTAATTTAGTTTTCTTCAAAAATGAGTTGAATTTAAGGAATTTATGGAATTTTTCTTCTATGAATCAACTCGATACTCGGATAGCTTTCAGAATGGAACCACTTAGACGAAATTCAGCGACCGCGGCACAGCCTCAGGACTTCTCTAGTATCCCAATACAGAGAATACGTAATTTTAGTATAATTGCACATGTAGATCATGGAAAAAGTACACTAGCAGACCGACTATTGGAGCTTACTGGTGCAATATCCAAAAATTCTGAAAATCGTCAAGTTTTAGATAATTTACAAGTTGAGAAAGAAAGAGGGATCACTGTTAAAGCCCAAACTGTATCAATTGTGCATGAATATAAAAATGAAAATTATCTTTTAAATTTGATTGATACGCCAGGACATGTGGACTTTTCCAATGAAGTAAGAAAAACTAGTGAAAATGCAGGTATATTATTGTATATTAGGTCTCGAGATCGCTTTCAGCCTGCGACGGTGTCATTCTATTAGTCGACGCCTGCCATGGTGTTCAAGCCCAAACTGTTGCCAACTTTCAACTGGCGAAGTCAAGGAATCTAGCCGTTGTTCCTGTATTGAACAAAATTGACATAAAACACGCGAATACAGAACGCGTAACCAAGGATCTGCAATCATTATTTGATATTGAACCGTCTAGAGTCTTAAAGGTATTGCGCTTATATACTTTCAAAAAAAGATTATAACGATTCAAAAGATTTCAGCTAAACTAGGTACTGGAATCCTCGAAGTTCTCGAGAATGTCATTACAAGAATACCACCACCAAACGTGAACAGAGAAAGCCCCTTTAGAGCACTTATATTTGATAGTTGGTTTGATAAATATCGTGGAGCATTAAATCTTATTTACGTACACAATGGATCTTTGAAACTTGGAGATGAAGTTCAATCACTCACCTCTGGGAAAACGTATCCAATTAAATCAATTTCTGTTCTTCGGCCAATTGAAACTGCCGTCAGAAATATGTGAGTAAATTTTACTTTTATTTTTTTTTTCATTTTGAAAGTGCATTATGGTGGTGTAAGGGTTTCGGTATTTTTTTTTTGGACAAATAAAAATTGTATATGAACAACATTTGGAGCGATTTAAAAAAAAATTGTGTTGCATTTTGAAAGTGAATTATGAAGGTGTTGAGGTTGAGGTTTTTCTACCAAATTAATAAAATTGAGTTTGGACACTAACTATGTACTTATGAAAACAATTTGGAGCGGTAAAAACAATTTTTTCCGGTGAACTACTAAAAGTTGTTTGTTTCTAGGCAAACATCACCTACAAGTTTCAATATCCCCAGGTTGAATTGCCCGTTGTGATTGGAATTGGAATAATAAATTGAACTACTAATACAAACAAAAGTTGTTTGTGTCTAGCAGAGAGAAATTTGGACAGTTCACACAATGATTTTTATTACGATATAATAAGATCCTGCTTTTATTAATTTTCGTAAAATGATTTCACTATACATAGATAGTTGATATCAAGATCCTCACCGCAGTTCCTTATTAAATAAACGTTCTAAGCGAGGCATTAATAGGGGCCTGTCATGTATTCTTCCTCCATGTTTTCCTTACCGAAAACTTGCCGGGGCCTTGCCTAAACTTACCAAAAACTTGCCATTTTTCCAGGCGGGTTTTTGCGCCAGTTTTCTTAGGCGGCCGTATAGATAGGCCTGTTCTTATGTACCTGCCTACCGATTAAACTGGGTATCCTGAACGGAACAATGGAGGTTCTTGAATTTAGTTTTAGTCCATTTAACTATTAAAATGTAAACTTTTGCACCCGCCACACCCGCCAGTACTTTTTTTTATAGTATATTTTATATACGTGTATTTAAAGAACGAACATTTATTCCTAATTTTTACTTACATATTGAATCATTAACGGCCATATTATTCACTCAATACATCTACATTAAATTTTAAATCTGGATGTAAATCATACAAATTCAATGTAAATTCATCTGGATTTAAGTTTAAATCTGGATGTATGGAGTGAATAATATGGCGGTAACGTAATCAATTAAACATTTAACTTGAAGATCTGCTAAGAGAGAGGAAGGGTTGAAAGATTTATGTCACTATGTTTTTTGGTTTCCTTCTTTTACTTATCGAAAGGATTTCTAAAATTAAAAATGTATGTATGTATGTAATGCAGCTTTTTTAATTTCGTTTTGAGCCCTCGACCACTGATCTCTATAATACACTGGATAGCGCATCCATACAAGAAAGTTGATGCCATTTGAGAATTGTTATAATGTTGAGTTGCCTATTTTTTTGTATAACGGTATAACTGTATAACATAATAAAATGCAAATTTTTTTATAAAACTGCAACTAAAATATTTTAAATTCACTTTTACAATTATTTTAAGTTACAAAAAATCAAATTTACAAACAAGTGACGTTTCTTTTGCTTTTTTTTTTCTTAAAAATTCCACTTTGGTTTTTGCCAAAGCCTCACTGAACATACCTAAAGTGTTGAGTTGCCTCACTGAACATACCTAAAGTGTTGAGTTGCCTTCGTACTTGTCATCTTCAATTGGAAGTAGAAAAGCTGTTATACTTTGTAGGGAATCCACTATCCAGTGTATTATAGAGATCAGTGCCCTCGACAAGTTTCGAAATTAAGTGTATACAACATTCCCCATCCTTCTTCACCTTAAAGAGCAGATGAGTAGGACTGAGTTCAGTTAGTAGTGTATCTATAAGCAATGCAGATTGTAGTTGTAATGAATGAAGAGCAACCAATAATATGCTATGTCATGCATGTCATGTGAAGACATATGCAAGAATATGCCCAGATTGCATTTGAAAACAGTATTTTTCATAAAACATCAATTCTGATATAGTCTCGTTTTAATAGTGTTTCTAGAAAAATATGCTTTAGCATATTTTTTATCGCCCTAGATAATTTTGTATCTGCATTACTATTGCATAAAATAATATTTTTAGGCAATGTAAATTCTTTTCATCAAAAGCAAACAAAACTTGATTTAGGTTAGGTTAGATAGAAGTAGCTGTCGGCGAAGACCCGACACACTTATTGATCTAGGAAAACTTTTCCCTAAACGTTAAAACCATTTTGAGCTTCTAACTAAGCTTGACATATCAACACTTTCAATTCATATCACGGAAATACTTACAAAACGTAGCTATTTTGAATCGAACAGCGTACCACAAAACGAAAAGCAGAACGAAGTTTTTCGTTTTTGATTTCGCTGTGTCATTTTTGTATAAGATTTTTCGTTTCGCATCTGCAGCGTACTAGGCTTACGCCGCAGTGAGGCTTTTCCGAACAGTTTAGAACAGAAAAGAACAAGTTTTTGCTGTTCAGTGAGGAATTTTCTGTTCTAAACTGTTCTAACTTGCTGTTCAGTGAGTCTGTTTGGAACAGTTTATAACAGGATTTTCTGTACTTGATTTTGAGGTAGAACAACTTATAACAGCTTAGGACAGAGATTTGTGAGAAATGTCAAAATCAGTTGCTGTTCTGTTCTCTTCTGTTCTATTTCTTCATTGGACAAAGCTAATATTTAAGTATTGTTAGAAAATGAACGCCACACAGACGTTTACATGAAGATTCCCTTGCGTAAATCTGGGAATAAATCAACTGTTTGTTAAACATTAAATAAATTCATAAAAATATAAGCAAGATCGTATTTCATTTGATAACCTTTCCGTATCAAATGGGTGAGATTCAATATTAGGTCTTGAGAATTAATTTCCCGTACAAAGAGAATCGCTCATTTCTGACCAAGAGTGACGCAAACGAGTTAGGTATCAAATGAAAGAAGACGTTGAGCTTATTATATGAGTGAAATATTTTCAAAATCGTTCATGGGAGAGTCGAGATATTTGAACTTGAAGTTTCCGATTGCAAAATAAAGAATTTTTTCCCAAATAGTTGTTCATAACGTGCGAAATAAATGAGGTAGAGGTACAATTTCCCGTGTATCAAGAACACCTATGATGCCAAGACTTACTCTTTTACTTTATATGGCGCTCATATTCCAGCATGGACTACGGCCTCAAACAACAAGTTCTGCAGCCAGCTTGGTCCCTAGCTAGCTGCCTCCAGTTACGCACCCCAAGCAGGTTGAGGTCGATCTCCACCTGTGTGCGCCAAATAGGGTGGGGTCAGAGGTTGATTCGAAGACTCGTCGGGCTGTATTTTCAGCTTTTTAACAGGTCGACGTCGCTGTAGAGCTCGTAAAGCTCGTTGTTTAATCTTCTCCTTCATACTCCATCGATACAGACTGGACCGAAAAATCACCCGAAGAATCTTCCTTTCAAAGCTCCCAAACAGATTTTCATCTGTTTTTGACAGTGTTCTTCTTCTTAGCCCGAAGAAACAGCGGTTGGCAAGAGTTTCTTCGTTTGATCTCTGCACTGATGTCATTTTGCGATGTAATAGTGGAGCCCAGGTAGACAAAGTCCTTGACGACTTCGAAGTTGTATCTATCCATCGTGATGGTTTGCCAGAGTCGACGATGTTGAGATTCCTTTCTTGATAATAGCATATACTTCGTCTTGTTCTCCTTGAAATAGTAACAGAATCTCGAAAAACTAAATCTCGAAAGACAAATGTTCGAACGACAAAGGTTCGAAAAATAAAGTTTCGACAAGCCAAAGTACGGAAAGACAAAGATTCGAAAAGTCAAAGTTTCGAAAAGACAAAGTTCCGGAAGACAAAGTTACGAAAGATAAAGTTTTGAAATTTCATACAAATGCAGACCAATAATCAGAAATATACTCTTATAATTTGAGTGAGGTATAAGAACCTCCAGCGTAAATAATTGCCCCCAAAACGATTTCCGAATTCTGGTTTATGTCTTCCTTTTGATGTTCTTATGAAACCGTGATTAATTGGTATCGTTATGAGCCGTGTTTGCAATTTTAAAGGGGATCAAAGATTCCCAAAACTAAAAATCTTGAAAAACCGTGAAAAATTTCAAACAGTCTTAACTCTGTTTATGTTTTTTTTACTAGGTATGTAGGTATTCATAAACAGGGTGTTCAGTATAACGTGCACCAAAAAGCTAGAGCGAGTAGATTGGGTAAAGCCAAGAAAAAAATCATTTAGGTGGGGTAGGGTAGGTGGTCAATTTCCGCCGTTTAGGCGGGAGGGAAAATTTTCTAAAAAATTTACTTAAAAAAATTATTTAAAAACAGCGGTAAACATATAAGTATAATGCAATGCTATACCTTTTTGGAAAGCCAGAAATCTCTTTTTTAATTTTCATTTTAAATTAAGTTGTGTTAGTGAAGAGTTTTTGAAAAATTAATTTTCAAACTCGAAATTTTGAAAAAAAAATTCAATAAAAAAATTCAAACTTATTTTTTTCAAAATATTATGTAATTAAGTACTAATTTAGTTTTCAAAATCCAAAAACAGAAAATCCGATGCTAAAATTTATTTTATTTGCTGAGAAAATTAAAAATACTCGCTCTAGCTTTTTGGTGCCGCTTATATCGAACACCCTGTATAAGGATCCATCCACAAATTTGGGATTTGATATTCAGAGGCGTGCATCAAATCACTTTTACAGTAGTGTTGTCAATTATATAAAGCACTTCTGATTTTAGTAGAATTATAAATTTTGGTAGAGCGATAGGGTTTATATAATGCATGCTGAGAAAAAATTAAAAATTTGGGGTTTATCATTCAGGTGGCATGGCATCCACTCACTTTCTCAGAATTATTATCAATTTAATGGAGCTTTTCTGATTGTAGTACAATGATGAAGTTTAGTAGCTCATGTGCATGCAAAAATGGGTAAGTGTACTTGGCAAGTTTTCTTTTTTTCCACCTAATTACTCACAATTCAAAGGTTTGGAAAACTTAACCAGTAAACTTACCAAACTTAATCATTAATCATTAAATAAGAAATTTACTAACAATTGGGAGTTTTTTCGATATTACTCTACTTAAAATATTTGATATTAAACTTTCATAAACTTAGAACTTGGCGTACTTTTAGGTCTCATTACTTTTCACGGCCGACTTGTACATACAGGTTTTTTGTATACATAAATGTTTTTGGTGTGATTGATTTTTTATCAAAATTATAAAAGCAATTATTTATTATACCTATGTATGTACATATGTAAGATTAACAAGAGAATAATGCATAACTTAAGGTACAAAAATATGATTTCAGATCTGCTGGCCAAGTCGGTTTGATTTCCTGCAATATGCGAAACAGTAAAGAATCCATAATTGGCGACACCATCCACATAAAAAACACTAAAGTCACTCCGCTTGCTAGCTTTAAGGCCCAGAAGCCTATGGTATTCGCTGGAATCTATCCATCTGATCAGTCGAAACACGTTGTTTTAAGAGGAGCCATTGATAAATTGGTTTTAAATGACTCAGCGGTAACTGTTAATATAGATTCAAGTCCAGCGCTGGGCCAAGGATGGAGACTAGGGTTCCTTGGATTACTTCATATGGAAGTTTTTTGCCAAAGATTAGAACAAGAGTATGCCGCTGAACCTGTAATTACAGCTCCATCTGTGACATATCGTCTTCGGCTAAAGAATCCTAAAATGATTAAGCAACTAGGAAAGAAGATATTGGAAGTATCGAACGCCGCATTGTTTCCAGAACCCCCAGATGTTGAGGAATATTATGAGCCGCTTGTTATTGGTAAACTCTTATTCATTGGTCGTGTGCGAATTGGATTAAAATCGTTCCGAAGATTAATTTAATGAGGGTAATATGTACGCGGAAACGTCAAAAAGTAATCTGGGATGAAATTTAAACGAAATTTTTATCCAATTCACTCACGGCCTTAATAGTCCCGTAAGAATAGACGAAAAAATGCCAAAAAAAGGATATAATTAGTTAGAGGCTGAAATTTGGCATGGACGTTGGACTCTTTAAAAACTGAGAGAGTTCCTCATCGATCCGATGACCGGTAGGTGAGTTATAAGGGTTCAAAGGGTCTGAAAATGAGTTTTTTGCAAATATCTCAAAAACGGCATGTGCTAGAGAAAAATTTTGTTCTTCAATCTTGTAGCTGAGGCTATTTCCTATAAACATGTTTTGTTTTGGTTTATTTGTAGCATTAACCGTTAAAAAGTTACAGCAAATGAAAAGTTAAAAATCTCTCAAAAGGCGCAAAATGTCATGAAAATGGGAGTTTTTTTTCAAATATCAAAAACAGTTTGTGTTAGAGGAAAATTATATTTCCCATTCTTTCAGCCCATGTAATTTTCAACAAAAATGGCTTTTCACTTTTTTCGTAACATTTACTGTTAAAAAGTTACAGCAAATCGAATAGTCAAAAAATCTCTAAAAAAAAGGGGAAAAAAGTCATGAAAAACTCCCCTTTTCATCACTTTGGCAAATATCTCAAAAACATTTTGTGTTATAGAAAAATTGTATTCGCCAATTTTTTGTTGAAAATAACATGAGCTATATGATTGGGGAATAACATTTTTCTCTATCACAAACCTTTTTCGAGATACACATTTGCCAAAAACTCCCATTTTCATGACTTTTTGTATAGATTTTTGGACTTTTCGATTTGCTACAAGATTGCTACAAGATTGGGAAATGAAATTTTTCTCTAACACAAACTGATTTTGAGATACATATTTGAAAAATACTCCCATTTTCATGACATTTGGTCCCTTTTGGGAGATTTTTTAACTTTTCATTTGCTGTAACTCTTAAACGGTCAATGCTACGAAAAAACCGAAAAGACAATTTTTATAGGAAATCGCAAGATTGAGGAACAAGATTGAGGAACAAATTTTTTCTGTAGCACAAACCGTTTTTGAGATATTTCCAAAAAAACTCATTTTTAGACCCTTGGACCCCTTATAACTGACCTAACGGTCATTGTAACGATGAGGAACTCTTTCAGTTTTTAAAGAGTCCCATTACCAACGTCCATGCCAAATTTCAGCCTCTAACTAATTTTTTCCTTGTAAAAGTCTATTTTTCCTGGACTATAAGTGCCTTGCTCATAAGCTGCGACCTGCGAATCTGAATAAAATCTTTTAAATCAATTTCTACAGCAAATATAATTTTTTTTTGTTTTAACTTTGTGGTGAAGTGAAAAAATGAGCTAATCAACAAACTTATATAGAAAACACAGCGTAAAATTAGAAATCTTCGGCGAAATGTCAGTTCGGAATCTACAACAGCAGGAAGCATTTCACAAATTGGTTAATAGAAAATTCTCTCCAATTTAATTCTCGCAACCGCTCGCAATTCACAGTTCGCTGGTCGTGTCTCATGTGGAAAGCACTTTAGTGCATTGTCGGTTAGGGAATTCGAAATTGTGGATCCGCAGTACATTTTTCTTTTTCCTTCCCACATTAAAACGCTGAAGAGAAAAGAAAGCACTACACCGAGGATTTCATAATTGACATGATTAATTATTTTTTTTACAGGAACTATAATCTCACCAACAACATTTTTGGGAGATATTATAAGTCTGTGTGTTGATCGGCGAGGTGTTCAAGACAGTTCTATAAATATTGATAATGATCGTATTTTGATGAAATACATCCTGCCACTAAGTGAGATAATTTTTGATTTTAACGATCGGCTTAAATCAATTAGTTCAGGTTATGCGAGTTTTAATTACGAAGATCATGGGTATCACATAACAAATGTTGTCCGATTAGACATTCTTCTTAATGGAAAGAAGGTTGAAGAATTCTCTAGGATAGTGCACTGTTCTAAGGCGACTGTTGTTGGCAAGGACATGGTTCTTCGACTAAAGGAACTTATACCAAGGCAAATGGTTCAGATAGCTATTCAGGCATGTGTAGGAAGTAAAATTCTCGCAAGAGAGACTATTAAAGCTTACCGAAAAGATGTTACAGCGAAATTGGTAAGTCAATATTTTTCAATAACTAATAATTATAATAAGTCTATATTCCTCAGTATGGCGGAGATGTTACAAGGAGAATGAAACTAATAAAGCAACAAACTGAAGGGAAAAAGAAAATGAGAATGTTTGCCAACATAAGGGTCCCGCATGAAACTTTTATCAATGTTTTAAAAAGGTAGCCAAATACGCAAATATAATGATTATTATAAAAAAAACATATTAATATTGCCAAAACAAGAGAAGATAAGCTAAAGACCAAGGTAGAGAGGTATCAGAAGAAGAAGAATGTTCAAGTTCTTAAATCAAAATATAAAAATAGAAAACGTTAATTAACGCAAATTATAAAGAAAACAGCTGAACAAGTGAGTTAAATGTATGTAAAATAAAATCAAATAAAAGATTTAAAATAGAAATGCACGAATATTCAAAAATAAAGACGAGGTAATTATAACTAGGAAACCAAAATCTATCTATGAAAAAATCTTAAGATGATGAAAAGAAATAATTAGCGAGAAAATTAAGGATTTCATTATTAAAATATTAAAGCTAGTTTCTTCTTTTTAACTATAACAAAAAAAAAAAGAAACAATTAAAATAAAGGTATTTGTATTTAAACTTAAATATTAAGTAAAAATTGAGTACCAATATTAAACAAAATAATAGGTTTGTTCGTTGAACTTTACCCAGGGCTGACCCAGGTTTTCTTGACAACCCCAAGAGTTGTCAAAAAAACCTGGGTTTTTCGATTCTCAAAAAACACTTTAGGGCTCTGAATTGTGTTGTTGACATTTTAAGCAAGAAAGAATTTCTGTACTCGAAATACGACTTTAAAACGTTTCCATTTTCTTTTCCAATTTAATTTTATTCAATTAGTGCACTATTTTATCTAAATTCCATTAAACAATCACGAATCTTCAACAAAATAAATACTTTACAATGTATGTCACTTGGCAGTTTATTCGTTACCTCAACTCGCCCCAGCAAAAAACCTAGATCTACTTCAGGGCGAGTTCAGGGCGACCCCAGGTTTCAAAAAACAGAGAATTTGATTGTAAGGGTTAGTTCAGGGTTTTCAAAAAACGCTTTGGGGCGACTTCAGGACTCAACGAACAAACCTAATTACTTATAATATATAAGTATAAGGTGCACCAAAAACCTAGAGCTAGTAGGTTGGGTTAAGACAAGAAAAAAATCGTATGGAAGGGGGGTCTGTTCCCCTTAGGCGGGAGGGGCAATTCTCTAAAAAAAAATGACTTAAAACAGAAAAATTAACGTTTAAACATACAATGCAATGCTATACCTTTTTGGAAAATCTTTAATTTTCATTTTAAATTAAGTTGTGTTAGGGAATAGTTTTTGAAAAATTAATTTTCAAACTCGAAAGGGAATGCCCATTTTACTATAGAGCTTTGGCCAAGAGTGAACACGAATGAGTTTGGTATCAAATGGAAGATGACGTTGAGCTTGTTATGTGGGTGCAATATTTTCAAAATCGTCTATGGGAAAGTCGAAATATTTAAGCTTGAAGTTGCCTATTGCAAAATAAAGGTTTTTGCTTTTTTTCCAAATAATTGTTTATAACGTGGGAAATAAATGAATTACAAAATTATTATTTTGGCATCAAATGAAAGGTATTTTCCTTGTATTTAACATAGTACTACAATTATTTTGCTATCTTTTATACATTTTAACCATATCGCCTGAGCCCTGCGGTTGCCGCCTTGCCGGTCATAATTGCTATTGTGCCTTGGTGAAGTCCTAGTTCTGAATAAATGAATAATGGTGTGCCCTATTATGCACTGCGATCTAAGGATTGTGCCCTAAAGTCCTCTAGTTCTCCAAGTGCTTCGTAAAAATTATGATTTTTTTGAAATACAACCGATTTTAACATATTCCTCCTTTGTATTTAGCGTATCCACAATCTTATGTTTCATCGAGCCCTATAAAATATTTCCTCCATAAATACATGAGAATCCACTCTGCGATTTTCGATCTTTGCAACCTATTAAGTATTGTAATTTTTAGTTTTTAATATAAGTTTTTCTTAATTAGAAATAAAACATCCGCTTAGACAGATGAAAAAAGTTTGAATGAATAATTTATTAATTTTCATTTTGAAACAATATCAAAATCTAACTATAACTAAAAAAAGTATTTAATATTTAGAGTTGATTTCATATTAACAACTTCAAAACTTTCCCTTGTTAATTTTGAAAACAACAGATAAAAACTAAATAATATGTACAATTAAAAAAAAATTATAACAATCCCATCTGAGTGCAAAGAATGGTCAATCGCATCTTTGGTAATGGCTTTGTCATAATATCTGCAATTTGATTTTCTGTTGAAATTTGTTTAATACCCAGTTGTCCTTCGTTAACTTTTTCTCGAACAGAGAAATGTTTTAAGGTTATATGCTTTGTTCTTCGATGGAATTCAAGATTTTGAGCTAACCTTACTGCTGCAGTATTGTCGACTTTTAGAACAGGTACTGTAGTTATATCTACAATTCCTTTAAATAATCGTGATATCCAAATTATTTCTTTGGATGCCTCGTTAGCTGCTACAATTTCAGCTTCTGTTGTTGAAGTGGCAACCATAGTTTGGCGTTGACTTAACCAAGATATGGCACCTCCTCCATAAATGATAACAACTCCTGAAGTTGATCTACCAGTTTTTGAACACCCTCCAAAGTCTGCATCACTGTAGCAACCAAATACTCCCTTCTGAGCATTTGAACGGTATGTAATTCCGGTATCTTTTGTTCCTTTAATATATCGGAAGACTCTTTTGACTCTGCCGACATCTTCTAGAGTTGGATTTTCCAACGATCTTGACAGAAATCCTACACTGTATGCCAGATCTGGTCTAGTTCCAAGCATAAGATACATAAGGGCTCCCACTGCTTGTCTATACGGGAAATTATGTTCCTTTTCGTTTACTTTCCCTGTTGCAGATGTCTCTGAGGTTTTTAGCATCGGTGTCGAAACTGGTTTGCAATCTGTAAAATTAAATCGCTCTAAAATTTTACTCACATGCGCCTTTTGACTAATTCGAATGTCATTATTTTTATGTTCAATTTCAAGTCCTAGGAAGTATTCAGCCTTTTTGGAAACAATCTTGAATTCTTGTCTTAAACTTCTTACTAATTCTTCCAAATCTTCAGGATGCGTTGATGCGACTAATCCATCATCTACATAAAGAACCAGAATGAGTTTCTTTCCATCCTTTTCTCTTGTGTAGAGACATGGGTTTGCTTCGCTCACTTTGAATCCCAATTTAGATACAAATCTTCCAAAACGATTGGTCCAACATCTTGGCGCTTGCTTTAATCCATATAAGCTTCTGTTCAATTTGCACACTTTTCCTGTTCCGTCTATGTAGCCTTCAGGTTGATGCATGTATATAACTTCTTGCAGTTCTCCATACAAAAATGCTGTCGATACATCAAACAGTAGCAGATGCATCTTTTCTGTAGCTGCTATGCTTAATATCGATCTTATTGTTCCTAGCTTTGCTACTGGACTATACGTTTGATTGTAGTCTATACCTTTTTGCTGCTTAAATCCCTTGACAACGAGTCTAGACTTATACCTTTCAATGCTGCCGTCTGGATTTTTCTTTATACGGAAAACCCACTTACATGGTAAAGCTTTCTTTCCTCTTAGTAGTTCAGTTAAGTCCCAAGTATGGTTTTCTTTAAGAGAGTTAATTTCTTTTTCCATAGCGATTCTCCACTGTGCTCTATCTTTACTCTTTAAAGCTTCTTCAAAATCTTCTGGGTTTTCTGTTTGAAACGGATCTTCTATCTGAAAAACATAATCCTCCAGGTGTTTTGGTTTGTTAAGTGTAGTTCGGTCTCTTAGTTGCCTTGTAAGTAACGATGTTTCTTCTGCGTCATTAGTTCGGTTTATTGTTTGATTTGTTAATATCGATGGTTCTTCTTCATCATCTTCTGCGTCGAAATATTCATATTCTTGATCAAAACGCATTTCTTGATCTTGTGTGTCATCGATTTCTCTATCTTCTGAATTGTTATTTATTTCTCTTTCATCTTTTTCAGTTTCATCTTCTTGGTCTTGATCTTCTAATAGCTCTTCTTCTTGATAACTTTTAATTGGAAGTTGAATTGTACTGTAGAAATTTGGGAGTTCTTGGATCTTTCTGCAATCATTTGTTATTTCGGTGAATTGGACGTCTCTTGACAGGATAACTTTATGTTCTTCTTTAATGTAAACTCTGTACCTCTCATCCCCATCATATCCAACAAGAAATCCCTTTGAGCTTTTGCATCCATCTTCTTACGTTTTTGTATTGGTACATGGACATAGCAAATTGAACCTATTACTCGAAGGTGTTCTGACCTAACCAAAGTTCTGTGGGGCTAACATCAGCAACTGAAGATTTACCAGTTCTATTCAAAATGTAAATAGCTGTATTCACAAGTTCACCCCACATCGCTTCTGGAAATTTTGCTTCTTTGTTGGAATACTTCAGAGTTCTCGCCATTTCAACCACTGTTCTATTTTCACGCTCACTTCCTCCGTTCTGCTGAGGTGTGTATGGTGCTGTCACCAAATGTATGGTGCGTGATTCCAAATGAGTTTAATATTTTCCTTACATCTTCATTATCAAACTCTCCACCATTGTCACTTAAAAACTGTCTTACTGAGTGTCCTAAAGTTTTGGCATGAGTAAGCATCTCTTTCAATACGACTTTGACTTCGGATTTTTTGCGTATAAAATATCCATACCGAAACTTTGAAAATGAATCTTTAAAAATAAACAAGATATCGTTTCTTGGAAAAAGATTCTGCAAAAGGACCACATACACCGGCTGATACTAGCTGGCCAGGTTCACATGTCTTTTCTCTTGTACCAAATGGTTGTCGATGAGCTTTGCCGTAAACACAGGGCTCACATACTTCTGTATCCAGTTTAATCTTAATTCCCAGTTCACTTTCTAGCAATCTTCGAACATGGCGTTTGTCCTGGTGACCCCATCTCTCGTGGTATAATTGCAGTAATGGTTTTGGTACAACTGCAACGCTAACATCTTGAATTGGAACTATTGACTTTATGTCTGCTTTGAAAAGTGATCCTCCTATTTGTCGTGTTCCTTGCAGTACTGCTTTCCAATTTACTTTTAACAAGCAGTTAGAAGGCGTGGAAGTAAATATACTATTTGGGTTTCTATCTTGTGCTGCTAGTACTGAAAACAAGTTTCTAAATATTTGAGGAACATACCATACATCATTAATAGCCATCCTCAGATTTTGCTTTCCGACTGTTGAGATGATCTCTATGGTACCTTTTCCAAGTGCAGCTAGGCTTTCTTTTCCAGCGGATTGTATGCTTACACCATTCTTAAATTCTTGAAAATCCACAAACAGGTCTCGACGGTTTGTGACATGTTTGGTGGCACCATTGTCAATCCACTTGTCATCCACTTCTTACTCTGTTTGCTTCATTTGCAATGGACTCCAGGGCTATATTAGTATTAACTTGTCCGTTGTGAAAATTATCTGATGCATTCTTCTTAGGCCTTCCATCAGCAATCCATTTGTAACACGTCTTAATCCAATGTCCCTTTTTCTTTCAATAGTTGCACACGTCATCTTCTTTGGTTGAACGTGTATGCTTTGTATATTTTTCTTTTCTTATATGTGTCTTGACTTTGAGTAATAAAGCTTCTTGACAGTCCACTTCGGTAGCCTTCCATGCTACCGTGAGTTCATCAAAAGTCTTCTCTGAGTCCTTTGTCAACAGCATCCAACTGGATCGAAATGTTTCAAAACAATTAGGAAGAATCTGAAGTGTTTTGCAAACTAACAACAAGTCTGGTAGGGCATTTTTATTTTTGGCTTTAAGCCCGTTGTTGAGTTCGCTCCAGAGACTTCTCAGCTTTGCTAGATGTGTTAAAACGTCTTCACCTTGAATCCAATTAAATGCAAAAAGATCAGTACACTTCTTAAAAAGCTGATCTTTGGATGTTGCTTCAAACTGCTGTTTAAGCGCTTCCCACGTATCTTGAGCGGTTTCGTTATCCATTACCTTTTGATAAACTTCATCAGTCATCGAGCTGGTAAGAATAGTCTTTGCATAACTATTTGCTTTTCGAAATAAAATGCTCTGCAATTTATGCGCCTTAACTACTGCTTCTGGGGCATATAACTCTAAAGGATCAGGTTTCTTAAGTTTTGAATCGATAACGTCCAGAGCTCCCTCATGGTAATCCAAAAGATCACGAATCTTGCGTTTCCAAACTGGCCAATCTCATTCTCCAGACAAAGGCTTGATATGCTTTGCTAGGTCCATTGTCTTGGTTGGTCTTTGAAAAATTCTTTTCTCTTTATTTTAATTTCTAATTTTCTTCTTATAAGAAAAACAGTATTCTTTAAATTATTAATTTAAAATCGTGGCTGGTCCCATAACCTATTGTAATTTTTAGTTTTTAATATAAGTTTTTCTTAATTAGAAATAAAACATCCGCTTAGACTGATGAGAAAAGTTTGAATGAATAATTTATTAATTTTTATTTTGACACAATATCAAAATCTAACTATAACTCAAACAAGTATTTAATATTTAGAGTTGATTTCATACCACCGCGAAAGCCTAAAAAGCTATACATATTAGATTTGGCTGGCATTGCACCAATCAATCATGAAACTTACTGCAACCGGGTCAATTCTACAACAATTCACAAAGCATTTACAAAGTGGATTAAATACGTTCAGAAAACGGAATGAACCGAAATGCAGAACATCAATTTTTATTTTCGAACTTTCAATTCACAGTTAGCTTTTTTAACGAATTGTGGAACACCGAAATTCACTTCCGTCATTTGAAATCACAATAAGTGGAATGCAGAACATGGGCTAAAATTAAAGTAGATTTCTGGTTTTCCAAAAAGGTATTGCATGGCATTGTAAGTTTTACCGTTGTCTTTAAATAATTTTGTTTCTGATTTAAGTCAATTTTTTAGAAAATTGCCCCTTCCACATAAAGGGGGGAAATAGACCCCTCCCATACGATTTTTTTCTTGTCTTAACCCAACCTACTCGCTCTAGCTTTTTGGGGCACCTTATATCGAACACGCGGTATATGTAAATAAATATATGTACAGGGTGGGGCAAAAGGTATGAACCGGTTTTGACCGGCTAGCGCTCGGCCTGTGGTTGTCGTGGGAAAAGGGGAGGGGTCTCGTTGTGGCAGTGAGAGAGTCTAGTTTTCATCGTGGGTTTGCTGTTAGGACTTTTTTTGAAAATGGCCGTTCTGTTATCGCCACGCAGAGAGCCTTCCGACAGCACTTTAATATCCCTGTTGGGGGAAACGTCCCTGGTGGTAATGCAATCAGACGTTGGGCTAGGACATTGGAAAACACTGGTTCAATAGCAACTCCTTCGGCAATTGGAAGACCCAGAACTGTACAAAAACTCCTGAAAATGTCATCTTGGCAAGAAATGCTATCGAACAGTCTCCCAGGCGGCTATGTGACAATGTTGGAAGAGTTTTTTGAACCCGAGCTGGAAGAATTGAGTGAAGCCAATTTTTCTTGTCTTAACCCAACCTACTCGCTCTAGCCTTTAGGTGCACCCTATACCAAACATCCTGTATATTTATTTACTGGTGAGCGCGCAGGCCACTCCACGTCACCCCTTGTAATGAAGCAAAAGGATGAGGACATATGAGTAGGAATGAGGAATGGGAATAGGAAAGGAAATTGGAATCGGACGGGATCCGGAAATAGGTAAAAATTGGACTGGAAGAGGATAGGACGGGTTTGAATGACTAGCGGAAGCGGCAGTGGCATGCTGGCCGCGCACGGCTTAGCTCACCGGATGTAGGGGGGATCTTGCCCTTCCGCTCGCCCTCACCTCATTACAAAAGTAAATTTCATGCCATTTCAACAAAAGTCTCTTACTCTCTTACCGACACCTTATGTAGCTACACACTTGGGTTCTGCTGATGTTGATGCAGGATGGCCTACCCTCACCACTCCTTTGGAATCTGGTTGGCTATTTCTCCCTCAGAATCCCCTTTCATAATTTTCACCGCAGTGCTGTCACACCTCGCCGTTCATGCTTCGCCTGTCCTCAGCACCTCCCAGAAAATTCAAAACTTAAACGTTCATATTTTCAGAACTTAACAGTTCCGAATAGAAAGATCATTGGTTGGCGTGGCTCACAAGGGTAAATTTATTTAAGCTTCAATTAAACCATAAATAAAAAAAAAACTTTAAAATCCTCAAAAATATGCATTTGGTTTTCCATTTAACAGAATAAAATAATAAAGCTATGGATCCTTACAAAGCAATATGATATTATTCTAGGCATATAGTTGTAGCAACGAACAAAAAAAAACTATGAAGACGATCGAAGTTAAAATTATTAAATAAAAAAAATGATGGAGCCAAAAAGGTAAAAAAAAACAGGTAAATATAAAAGTATTAAAAATAATATAAAACAATAAGACAAATTGAAAAAAAAGAATAATTGTACTTTTTGTAAGAAGAGGAATTCGAACACGCAAACGACACGGGGTTTATATCGCCGTGCACATTTTTGTCTCTTTTGGCGCGGTACGTCTTCAGATCGTGCGAATCGAAGGGATACCCGGCACTAGTCCACCAGCTCGACATTAAAATGTTGAGTCAAGCCCGGCCTCACCCGACACTGACTACCCAAAAGAAATATTTTGTCGCGGGACCTACCTATAGAGCGCTCTGTAGGAGATTGCACTTTGGTGCCAGTTATCGATAAGAAAACAGTCGGAGGAAACCAGCTTCGACCTGTCGACCTTGTGCTTCGGCGAAACCCTCACTCCTTTGCTCTTCAAAAACCTTGCACAACAATAAAAAGGTAAAACAAGAAATATAAAAATTTAAATATCCTAACTGCCAACGCTCAAAAATTATTTGTTTCTAAAAATAGGCAATCCTTCGAGTGGGTAAGGTTTTCTGCTACGGTTGTTGTTTGCGATTCGGTGGGTCGAATGTTTCGAATTTATTTTGTTCGAAATTTAAATAATTGATGTTCGAAGTTTCGTTTTACGGATTGTGTCTGGGGATTTTTCTCGTCGATAATATGTGGTTTTTTGTTGTTGTAGGGTGTTATTGGTATGTGTTATCTTTTGGTTTGATTTAAAGATTTAAAAAAAGTTTAAAATGTGGGTACTTATCAGCACGGTTCTCTGGCTATACGTTTGTGGCTGTATCATAAATTCCCAATTCCAATGCTAAGCTTTTCAGCAACGGTCCGTATCAGGCGGGATGGTACTGCTCGGCCACAAAAAAAATATGGCGGCACCGACTATAACCTTGCCGACCGTTTCCACTAAACCTTAAACCGTTAAGGTTTAATCGTTTAGTTTTTTTTTTCTTAACAAAAAAAATATTTTTAATTTCTTTTTACCACGTAAACCTATCTTGCACTACACTGTCATTCGGACCATACCCCACGACGTAAAACTTCGTACTGTCTACCTTTATTCCCCTATTCTTATCGACACCGCAAATTATCTACCACTTAACCAAAAACCACTGTATCTTTGCTGCGTTAGGTACATGGGATCCCAACATTAAGGAATTGGAGGAGCCCTCTCTCCACTTAACCTCCCTTTCATTCCTAGCAAAAATTTATGAAAACCCACCATAGTGTATTCACTCCCCAATTGGTTATCCTATATCCAAACCCTATTTCGACTTTACGTTGAATCGATCCTGAATGATTTCATTCGAATCGACTATCAGCTGTCAGTTTCCTCCAAAACAAAAAAAAGAATTTGGGATAAGTGTTGTGCTCCGTAAGTATTATTCAATAAAAATGTATAAAAAGATAGAAATCTTTATTTCCTTTTTATAGTTACTGACTCGGAAGGCTGATCCAGTGCCAGGACGGTGCCATAAAAACTAAGAATTCCCACCTTCAGGCTCCCACAGCAGCCAGATCCGTGTTCGACCGACTCCACAGGGCAAACAAAATAACCCACCCAGGATGTTGCACTTTCAGGAAACCACCCCGTATTCTTTAATTAACCATTGAGTAACACAATAAGGAAAAGAAAGATCGCAAGTATTACAACGTCGGTACGTTCTTCCAGATGAACCGCATAATATAGTCCACCCTTCTGAGACTGCACAGGGTGGAAAGTCTAGTTGCCTTGTTAAGTCGTTGTCTATCCTATTGACTTACCGTCCAGAAAACTCCAAAAGAAGATTCTTAGAGTTTTGTACTTGATTCTTATAGTTGCACTATAAATTTCATTCGTAATAATGATAGGTTTCTCTATTTGCTGAACTCTAATGAAATGTTGATGAGAGATTTTGGATACAATAACCCGTTTCCGAAAAAGATGACTCTAACAAAAAAAGGAACATAAAACCGATGATGATGATCAGCCAAAGGATAGTAACCCAAGACCAGTCTTCTGGAGTGTAAATCCGATAGGAAAAGGTGTGTTTCCACACCGCATTTTTCTAACTTTCTCTTATTTTCACCACTCACTGTGGATATCTTTTGAAAAAAAGACTTGGCAGATAAAATAAAGAAGGAAGGAGAACGAAACAAAGTATATTCTTTAAGTTTTCTTATAAAAGCGGCCGTAACACCCTCAAAGAGACGAGGGGCTGGGGGAACACTTGCCTCAATCTCGCCATTGAAATCCTAGCAGTGGGATGTCGCCTCGTGCTGTTGGAACCAGATATCTTCCAGATTAGGGATTAGGGAGAGCTGAAATCCTAGCAGTGTGGGATGTTGCCCGTCCTGTTGGAACCAGATATCTCCCAGATTAGGGATTACGGAGATATCTGGTTCCAACAGGACGGGGCAACATCCCACACTGCTAGTATTTCAATGGCGAGATTGAGGCAAGTGTTCCCCCAACGCCTCGTCTCTTTGAGGGCCTGCGCGCTCACCCTTCGTCCACATACCCTGGAAGAACTTAAGGACAGAATCAGAGAGAAAGTTGCGGCAATATACCCATCAAAATGTGCAGAAAAGCGGTTGAAAACTTCAGAATTCGCCTTCAAGAGTGCATCGCGGCTGACGGCCGCCACCCACGTGATATCATCTTTAAAACTTATGTGGTTTTTTATTCAACCAAAAAAAGTTGACTTATGGGGTTAAGTTGATCTTTTTCAGATTTCGCCTTCGATTCAACCAAAAAAGATCACTTTTGGGGGTGTCTATATTTTTTTCGGTTGATCTTTTAAATCTCGATTTTATGGAAGATCTACACAGATTCTCACACGTACTTGCACACACACCAAATAAATGACCTAACTAAACGTCAGTTTAAATAGGTAGTTGATTTTGCATAGCAAGAATTTCTTTGTGGTCCGTGTTAATAATAAAATAAAATCATAATACAAAATAAAATAAAATAGACTCGATTAATTAGTGCAATTAGTGAAGTTTTTTTTTTTATCTTTATTACGGAAAAACGTGTGTTGACTACCTTCCAATATCCACACAAAGAACTCACACAGATAGAAAAGAACAAAAACAATCCAGATTCGTTCGGTTCACAACGATTGGTCTGTGTTTTGACCGCCAAATCTGAAATAGTTGAATCGAAAACCACATTAATGTGAATTACTAGATTCTGTACTGAATTAAACAATATAAACATAATTTCTGTAAGTTGAATTGTTTTTCTTTTACATCCCTTTAAAACCGATTCATACCTTTTGACCCACCCTGTATATGTAAATGAATATACAGGGTGTTAGGTATAAGGTGCACCTAAAGGCTAGAGCGAGTAGGTTGGGTTAAGACAAGAAAAAATCGTATGGGAGGGGGGGTCAGTTTTGTCAAAGTTCATATAAAACGGAGCTGTGTCAATCGTTCATTTTCAAAGATCGAATCAATCAATGATTGATTGCTTCAAAGATTCGGTCTTTTCAATCAATCATTATTTCAATCATTATGGTCAAAAATTAAATCGTTCACTATGTCAATCAGATTGATTCGGTCTTCGTGACTGTGATACGTTATAAAAATGAGTTTTTTGCAAATACCTCAGAAACGGTTTGTGCTAAACAAAAATTTCATTCCACAATCTTATAGCTGAAGCAAACATGGTATACAGTTTTTTTTTTCGTACCATTAACCGTTAAAAAGCTACAGCAAATCGAAAAGTCAAAAAAATCCCTTAAAAGGGGCCAAAGGTCACGAAAATGTGCTGTAACTTTTTAACAGTTAATGCTACGAAAAAAATTATATACCATTTTTGTGGGATATTGCTCCAGCTACAAAATTGTGCCGAAAAATTTTTCTCTATCACAAACCGTTTCTGAGATAATCGCAAAAAACTAATTTTGATGACCTTTGACCCCTTATAATTGACCTAATGGTCATCAGATCGTTGAGGAACTCTCTCAGTTCCTAAAGAGCCCCATTACAAACGTCCATGCAAATTTCAGCCTCTATAAAACTGTTCCCTTTCTTTGGCATTTTTTCGTCTATTCTTACTAGACTGGAGATTGAAAATTTCAATTGATCCCAGTCTCAATCATTTCGATGATTCTCGATTTTTGATGTCAATCTCAATCGATCCCAATCTCAATCATTTCGATGATTCTCGAATTTCCATCCCAATATCAATCTCAATCATTTCAATACTCTCGATATTCGACATCAAAAAAATTCAAGCACAGTAAGAATAGGTTAGGTTAGGTTAGGTTAGGAGGGGCGTGCCCAACTCAGAGGCTGTTGCGTACACGGGGGCCTATTGGTCCATTGTGATCCCCTATAACAGAGATTAATTCTAAGCTAGTGGTTGACATAGACTGGTTCATTTACGAACCAGCCCGTGCTTTCTATATATTTCCTCATGTTTGCCATTGAGATCTGCGCTAAATCGTCCAGTTCTCCACCAAACCTGTTTCCAAGGTAACGAAGGCGGTTTGTTTGGAGGTTTGGGCAATCGCAGAGCAGGTGTTTAATGGTTTCTATTTCTTCAACATCCTGACAGCTCCTACAGAAATCGGGTGCGTGTACACCCAATCTAGTGGCCATTATGCCAATGGCACAATGTCCCGTCAGTACACCTATCAGGGTTCTGATATTCTTTTTACTCAGCGATAAAATATACTGAGTTTCCTTTTCATTAATTCTAGGCCATAAACTTCTAGAGATGGCGCAATCGTTCCTGGATATCCAGGAGTTATTGATTTGCTCTTTCGTTATTAGGTCTATCTTCCTTTTGATTACGCTAATAGGGACGTTTAGTCCTATGTCTAATTGGCTCCTACTGTCTGTATATGATATTGACCCCTTCCTTGCCAGTGCATCTGCTATGTCATTCCTTCATATATTGCTATGTCCAGGAAACCAGCAGAGTTTGACTTGGTTTGTGTAACATATATTGTTCAGTATGCCTCGACATTTTGCTACTACCTTGGATCTTATAGTCTCACTGGCTAATGCTTTGATAGCAGCTTGGCTATCCACGAAAAAAGTTATCTCTGACGAGCTCAGTTTTTTCTCGTGAACAATTTCTGCTGCTTTTTCAATAGCATAAATCTCAGCTTGACAGACACTACACTCATCTGGGAGTTTGTAAGATTCTCTAATATTAAGAGCTTCACAAAACATCCCTGCTCCTGTTCCTTCTTCCATTTTTGACCCATCAGTGTAGAAGGGGATACCCCGTTCACTGAGTAGTGAGTTGGGCTCCCATCCATGTCTTTCGGGTATTATAACCGAGAAGTTTTTTCTAAAATCTATTACGGATAGGAAGTAGTAAGTGGTCACATCAAGTCCGGCATATCTTTGCCAGGTAGACCCATGACCAAAGGTGCTGTGCTTCCAAGAGCCCATTTCCTTAAGTCGAAATGCACTTTTGGCTGCTGTACACCTTAAATATAATACGCTCAACAGGAAGGTCTCCCATAAGTTGCTTTGTTGTGGCCAAACGTTCGCCCTTAAAAGTTCAATTTCTTTACGAAACAATGACATTTGAGCACACTTGATTAATTTAGTTTTTACAAAGTTAAGTTCTTTAAATGATAAGGGGTTTAAGTTACGATCAACTTGTTCGAGTGGGTAATTATTTATGAAACGAATTGCATATGCCACAACGCGCACCAAATGAGTCCAATTAGATGCTTTTTGTATTAATGTTTCTAAAAGGTTACATAATGAAGTGTTAGATATGAATACCTCTGCTGCGGACACTTTTCTCTCTTCTAGGGTTTCCAAGTTGATGTTTGCTTGCATGTTGTCTGACACGGGCCACTGGTCAGCTTCTTTGATCAACCAGAGGGGTCCTTTCCACCACAGACTCGCTGATAGGAGGGATGATGGCGATATGTCTCTCGTCGCCAGGTCTGCCGGATTGGACGCAGTTTGTACATGGTTCCATAACTTGAAGTGAATGGAGGTCAAGATCTCTGAAGTTCGATTAGCTATAAAAACCGACCACTTCTTTGGAGGCGCTGCTAGTCAATGTAGTACAATAGAAGAGTCTGTCCAGACGAAAATCTTAATGTCTGGTTCCAGCAAAGATAGCTTTATTTTTTTTATTAGACGAGTGAGCAGTACAGCTCCACATAACTCGAGCCGAGGGAGAGATAAAACCTTAATGGGAGCAACCTTTTATTTGGCAGCAACTAGTTCTACAGAAATTATACCTTCTTCGGCAATATACAGCAGCAGTATATGCGTCTAATGATGCATCGCAAAAACCGTATAGTTCCCAATTTGATTTCTTTTTTAGCATGAGTCTTGGAATGGACAGTGATTCCAGAGTAGGAAGTTCATCTCTTACAGGAGTCCACTGAAGAGCTAGGTCTTCTGGTACGTTATCGTCCCAATCAATCGCGATGCTTCCGAAAGTATGCGACGTTTCGTACACGCAGTACTTTCGCTTAGTTTTACGTTGTAAGAAAAACAGTCTCTTTATGGGCACCACTGTAACCCAAGAATTTTGACCGAGCAGGAATTCTCAAAATCCACTGGCGAAATTTCGCGGGGTGAATCTCTGGTAACTTCATGAGAAGAGACTGACAAACCTGATCCTAACAAATCTACCAATTCTGACTGAAGAGACTGAAGAGACCGTGAGTAGGCGATAGTGTCTCAATGGCTCATCTGGATTCTCCCTCCAAACAATACGTTGAAAATCAGTGTGATTTTTGGCAATCCAAATTTGCCTATACATCTTCTCTATGTCCCCAGATATAACATAATTATAAATGACGTCGATATCGAAGGCAAATCGAGAAAATGTCACGCTGTAGAGTGCGTCCAACGAGAAGCGAATCATTTAGAGAAATGCAGTTATTTGATCTAGCTGATGCGTCGAAGATGACTCTGATTTTCGTCGTTGTGCTATCACCTTTAAAAATAGCATGATGGGGAAGATAACAACAATTTGTCGTTGTTGTTACTTCACTTTGTGGAATTTCTTCCATATGTCCAAGGGCAAGATACTCATTAATGAAAGAAGAATACTGTGACTTTATATCTTTGTTGAACTTGAGCCTTCTTTCAATTGAGTAAAATCGACTAATCGCGGTGCCAAGAGGGATGCAAAAATTCAAGGGTTTTTGAAGTCTTAAATGGTAGAACGACTTCATACCTGCCATCCGCCCGCCGAGTCTGATTTTTAATGAAGATTTCTTCAGCCAATTTCTCTTCCAACGACTAAGGAATCTCGCTAGAGATTTCCTCGAGTTTTCAAAATTTTTCCATGTCGAATTTCTGAGTATAATCTAAGCTGGTGCAAAATGAACTTAACTTGGTATCGTCAAACAGTTGTATAGTCCCTCCAGCTATGACGCAAGCAAATATTGTTGGTATAGAAACCAGATTTGAATTCGGAACTTGCTTCGATGCTCCCTTAATCAAACTAAAGAACAAGACCTCTTAGGTGGGCCTTCTGTATGCAAGACCCACTATAAAAATGAATTTTCAGGTGCGTCTTGCATACAGAAGGCCCCATTTAAGAAGCCTTGAACCGTCATATTCATGTCTATCATGGTATTCAGCTCTTTTAGTAAATATAACTTTTTAAGTGCTATATCCTTTATCTGGGCTTTCAGAAAAAAATGCATTTTCAATGCAGCATTATTTGCAAACGCCCCAACTACGGCTTGCGAGACTTGCATATTTGCAAATAAAAACTACGGACCTATCTTATTGCATCATTGAATTTTTGCTATACTTCACACCCAAAAATTGCTATGGGCTCTCGTCTATTATAAACGATACTTGGGATCCCGAATCGAGTAGAAGATGAACGTCCTGATATCTTTCAGTTTTATCTTAAATTCGAGCAACCACAGTAGGTAAAATAGATCTGACACGATGTGAATGCTCAACCGAATGATTGGCAATGACAGGTTGTTCATAAATTTTATTCGATAGAGTAGAGTTTTGACTTGAAGAATCAATGGGCAATTTAGCTGAAGATGACGAAGGTTGACCTTCAGACGAATGCACTAAAACATGGTGCCTAGAATTGTACAAACTGCAACGAGAATTCGAACGACATCTGGATGAGTGACCCTGTCTTAAGCAATTAAAACAAAGAGATAAGTTTTTGGTTAATTCACGACGTTCCGCTACCGCGAGAGCTTTAAACTCCGAACATTGCGGAAGCATGTGATCCTTTTTGCATTTAAGGCAAACAGTACGACTCTCAAGGATGTGCGAATGCACTGCCTTAGAGGATTTTACAACACGACCTTGGTTTACACAAGCGATTGGTTGGCAAGATTCTAAACACCGACAACGAACTTGCAGAAAATCCAAAAAATCGTCTATTGTGTGAGCGTCTCTTGAACCTGTTTCGGCAGCCCATGCCTTTTTAGTTTCATAGTCCAGTTTTTCGTACAAAATGTGAACGAGCCAAGGATCCCTACTGTTGCAATCAAGTGCATTCAACCCTTTAACTACTTCCTCCGCTCCGTCGGCGATCTTGTTTAAAACACTAATGTTTCCGTTAGCACAGTTTGGAAGCGACAGAAATGAATCTATAAACGATTTAATAATTAAATGCCTTTGGTCATATCGTTTTTCCAATCTATTCCACGTTTCGATATAATTTGCTTCAGAGCATTTGACATGACTGATCAGGTTCGCGGCACTTCCGCGAAGGAACGATTTCAAAAAATGAAGCTTTTGAACCGGTGATATTGAGTTATTAGAATCAACGGTTCCTAAAAACATGTCGCGAAAGGTTGGTCAATCCTTGTAATCACCAGAAAAGGGTTCAATTGAAATTTAAGGCAACTGAATCGAGTTATATGAAGGCCGAATAGGAACTACTGTCCGTCCATCAGGGGTATCCAGGGGTGCTAGAAAAACCCTGAGCAGGCGGGGGGGGGGGGGGTCACCTTGTTTTCGGTAGGTTCCTTCTTAAGTTTAAATAAAGCGTCTGCAATTGTCGCGTGAGTGCAAAAGTATTTTTCTTCATATTCTGTATACTCGGGTTCCCGATCATTTTGTAAGCTAACAAATTCTTGCCACGCTTCTTCGAGTTTGTTAAGACGAAATTCTAGAGTATAAAGGGAAGTTGTGGTATCGATACTCTCTACAAACGATGACGCGAGCGTAATACACCTTTTTGCCTGACCACGTTTGGCTATAATTGTATTCATTTTTTTCTTGATAAGTCACGAGCAAAAAAAATACTATGTCGGTTTGAATAAATAAACTGTTTAATAATTGTTCCGTTTGACCGTTATGTATGTACACCGCAAAAGTTTATAACGACAACCGTACATAAGCTAAACAGTACTTCGTTTATGTATATGCATGTACCTGCTGCCAAATCACGTGGTCAGAGGCAACTGTTCTTACATAAAAAAGCAACTGTTTTCTAATATTAAATCTAGCCAAATCTATCGCGTTCACAATTTATGATGAGATTCGATTTCTGCCTCGTGGGTATAATGCACAGTTAATAATTTCTCTTGTGTTACAGGTACGTACATACTTACAAAAAATTTTAATTGTATCACCTATACGTTTTTTTTATTGATTGTCCAATTATTCTTTTAACACAACTCCTGAAACCATCCATAAAAAGTTAAAGTTATGTGTATGCTGATTCACGTATCCGACCATAGAGTACCTATATTATCTAGAGAACCGACTCGTACCCCTCTTGCCTGAAACACCCGCAAAATTTATTTGAGGTGAGTAAGAGAAAACTCTCTTATTTTACTCTTTTTTTCCTATCTGTGAATCTGTGTGAAAGGTGGAATATAAATACAAAATGGCCGCATTTGCTCAGTTTTTTTTGTATAGATTTGTCAAAAGTGACAGTTCTCATTTGACAATTCAAAGTTTTTAATTGCCTGAAATAAAAGTAATCTTGATATAAAAATCAAAATTAATTGTATTCTTTTAAAGTTATTAACATATTTATATTCTTTTCTATTTCAGCTATTCGCTTCTTGACTTTTAATCAAAAATCTGCCGAGAATTTCCCGACGAATATCGAGAGCTTCTCTAAACACTATGGCGAGACAACTTTTGGGAACTTTGGAAACAAGGTGCCACACTCCTTGTAACCAATACAAAACCTACACAACCTACGAATCTCATTCATCTACCCGGAACACCAGGCTCCCAAATTACCCAATATGCTGGTGTCTCTCAAGGAAGAAATATAATTTCTATGAGTGGTCAACAACAGCCAGTACGTCTGATAAGTACTCTCAGGCATCTTCTGGCACAGTTTTCACTTCAACCACACCCGCTAACAAACCCGTTGTCAGTCCTGCACCTACCAAACTCATCTCAACCAACCAAATCACTGGTTGAGTGCCAAATTCCTCAGAAAAACAGCCGGAGGTATTCGAATGATCAATGCCCAGAAATTCAATATAGCCAACCTTCAGGGCAAGCCTGTTATCATTGCCAGCAAAACAAGCGGCAACAAATCTAAATCAGAAGCAATTGGGTCATCAGCAAACAACAGGCGCTGGCACCAGTGTTGTGATCGGTGGTCGATCCTAAAAGTTAAATAAACAAAAACTTTATCAATTACTATTCGGAAACTAGTAGGCCTCAGGCCTTTGAAGAATTTCGGCAAATATCCCAAAAATTCCGAGAACGAATCTATAAAGCTCAATCTTATTTATGAGCATTGTCAAGCTGCGCTTAGGGATAAGTTTGACCTAATTTTCCCTGAACTCTCATCACTTTACCTACACGCTCACCCACCCATAATACGTTAATTATTTACATATAATTAATTTAAAAATAAAAATATACGAAAACAGTACTGTGAATTTACTTCTACATTTTTTTAAATTATCTCTTGAAGAGTTACAAATTTAAAATAAAGAACACTAAAAGCTTGGTTTTCGGTTAGTTCGCTTTTAAAACAAATATAAAAACACTTAAGTTTGTACAAAATTGTATATTATCATTGTATAATCAATTAAAAAAAGTGACAGTACATCAAAGGTTGGCAACTTCTTGGCAAATTTTATTTTCAAATGTTTTATTACATTCTGAATCGAGAAAGAACGTTATTTTAGAAAAAAATATGTTTTCGAATAAAAAAGATTTGTATATAAATTTTGAATATCCGTTTTCCATAAGCCCTTTGGTGATTAGTAATAATTTCTGAAAAAAGTATAGAAGTTGCAGTCTGCAGAGGAAGCTAAGTTTTTTTAGGTTTAAAAAAATAATATGGGAAGACGATTATTACATATTTTTTCTGTTATTATTAGTTTTGTGGTTATGTATCATCTGTTGCTACTTAACTAAAACCCTTCTACCAAACAAAATTTATTCTGGTTTAAAACTGTACTGCTCGATTTTCTTTTCCGACCGAGATTCTGTTGTTGTTGTTGTTGTTGTTGTTGAAAAGGTTTTTCGTTCCATGATACCTTATTTTATTGATGACAAACTTTGTGATCCTTCATCGAACTTTCAGTGAACTTTCCACGATCGGAATTTAAAGTGATATGAAAAAAAGCGCCTCCTAAAGGTTTTACATCGCTGTTTTCTTCATATTTTCGTGTCTCATATCTTAAAAATATATTTGATTAGTTTTAGAAAAAGGAATAGAAAAAAAGTATATTTAACTCACCTTGAAGTGTAACCTTCATACTTTTGACCAGGATTGTTAGCTCCAATTATCTGGACAACACCACCTTGTCTGAATGTTTTATCATGCAGATCCTTGACACATGCGTCTTCTATATTACCTGCGGTCTTCTTGGGCGAAGGTCATGGTGACATAGTCATTGAGGTAGGCATTTTTTAACACCGATGAAGAGGCTAGAGTTTCAAAAGTTTGACTATTGATGTCGGATGACTTGATGACTTGATGGTGAAGCAATTCTGCCAGTTTGCAAGACATGCTTAAGATGAAAATACAATAGAAAGATCATTTCACTGTCACAGGGCTGAAAAAATGCACTCTTGATGTCACCTCGCACCGAGACAACGAAGAACATTTGTATGCGCCTCTAAGCTGGTAACTATATTTTGACGAATGTATACAAATTCTTGAGCTGGGAGTTACATTTGTTCTGAGACGTGACAAGGCTGTCTTGCTTCGCAAGATCTTCCTTCTCACGTTCCTCAGCTTCACGTTTCTGGACTTCTTTGTTGTGGCGGAACGCAATTAAGGTTCGATGAAGGAGCTGAGAGTTTACCTGGTTCTTTTGTATTGGCACTGTTATAGGTCCTGCAAACAGAAACAAAATATATTTTTCCATTGTATACCTCTATTTCGTTAGTAAATAACTTACACTTCTTTGATGAAAGTGGCTTCATTTCACCTTCAGTACGTCCTACGGTTGCTCTGGGATGAAAAAAGTTTATACGTATGCCAAATGTTGGGATAATAACACTGTCGCATTTTTTGTCCACATAGTTTCAGTTCCTTGACTTCAGGCTCTCGTGGAATTTGTAAAAATCAGTATTCTTTCTCGAGTTAAACACAAATACTTGCCATTTATTAACTTTTTACAATGCAACTTTAGAAAATAGTTAAAGTTAAAATTTAAAAACACCGAAGACCGAACCGAAACTTTTAAAACTCAAAAATTGCAACAACAACAAATGTCAAAAAATCGACCACTTTAGCTCAAACTAGTTCACGTCGTGTCCGTCGTGTGGTAGAAGTTAAGGTGCGTGTTACACGATTTACTAAGGTCATATTCTACTTTTTAGTTGGTCTTTTTGTTTTTTTAGCCTAAATATTCATAAATATTATTGAATTCATGTGTCAAAAGAAATAAATGGCGATATTTTATACAATTTATATTGATAAAGGGTTAATAAAAGGAAATTTTACAAAAAACCAAATTAATTTTTCAATTTTTGAATTTAACGGATCTCTTTTTTAAATACCTATCCAACCTAATTGAGCACTTCACCTTTTTTGAGCGCAGACCTTTGGACTGAAGCCGTGTGGGATCGATTCCCATTTAAAATGCCCGGAACAACTAACACATTCATATTCTATCGGACATTTTCCTTTCAGTATAGCTTGTAGGGTGGAAGAGAACGACCACCTTAAGTCGGTTCTCTAGATAATATAGGTACTCTATGTATCCGACGACGAAGAACCAATATGATTAGGAGATGGAGAAGGATTGTGTGTATTGTCTTGTGTTTTAATTAGTAAAAATATCGTTTTGGTTTATAATGTTTAATTTAATTTTAATTCAGGTACTAGTAAGTGCATTTATGTAAATTAAGTTAAATGTGTGATTCTTCAAAATGTAAGTATGTAAATTTAATGTGTAACTGTGTGATTGTATAAAGTCTGAATACCGAATGATTTCAAGTGGTTAATGTTATACTAATTGAGTGCATGTACATTGAGTGGAAAACTGAGTTAAATGTTTAACTGTTAAATTGCAAATTTATAACTGATTTTTTTTTGTACTATATATATAAGGTGTTGTTCGTTGCATTTAGTTCTTCAGATTTTGTTAGTTTCGGAACATAAATCATTTAAAAACAATGGAAACACCTACGATGTCGTGTTATACTTTTTTTAATGCCAACAATCCAATATTAAATTTTGTTTTTAATTCAAACTGTTTCAGTTAATAGGGTAGACTGGGTACGGTTGAAACAATTTATCTTGGATCGTCCAGGGAATTGCTATTTATAAGAATAGCCATGAAAGAGTTATGTGAAATGAAAGATCGTGATCCAAACTATGAATTGGAAGTGTTTTTTTCGGGAAACTTGTGTTATTTTAAGTGTTTCATCAATTTTCTTTAAAAAACTCAATTTGTTTCAACCGTCCCCATACCAGGGGCGGTGGAATTAGTGATTGGGACACAACACATAATCTTAGATTATATTACATATTTGATTCATTCATTTTGAAAATAATAATTACTTAAATGTTTTACATTAATAAAAAAAAAGATTTTCTAAAAACGAACAAATAAACAAATAATATTAAATAAAATTCAAAAAACTTCCTTCATTAAAAAAAAAAATTAAAGAAACATATTACTTCAGTTTTGATTAGTCAATACAAAAAATTTTAGTTTTCGGAATACTCCGAGTCCGTTCGAAAAACGAAAATTTAAAAAATTCAATTTCCGTGTTCTGCTAACTTCATCGACCATTTTGGCCACTTTTGCCTATAGGTTTCATGTTTCGATCCGAATTGAACATAGGCAAAAGTGGCCAAAATTGTGGATGAAGTTAGCAGAGCACGGAAATTAACTTTTTTGAATTTTCTTTTTTTGAAATCAGGATTTCACAATTTTGTTAAGATAAGGCAGCATTTTGGCCAACGAAAATTCAAGGAAGTGTCCAAAATGGTCGATGAAGTTAGCAAAACACGGAAATTGAGTTTTTTAAATTTTCGTTTTTTGAAATCAGGATTTCAAAATTTTGTTGAGGTGATGCAGAATTTAATTCGTATTCAATGAGCACTTAATTCTAGAAAGAAATTTTGGCAAAAAATATTCAAGAAAGTGGCCAAAATGGTCGATGAAGTTAGCAGAACACGGAAATTGAGTTTTTTAAATTTTGAGTTTTTTGAAATCAGTACTTCAAAATTTTGTTAAGATAATGCAGTATTTAATTCGTATTCAATGAGCACTTAATTCTGGAAAGAAATTTTGGCAAAAAAAAATCCAAGAAAGTAGCCAAAATGGTCGATGAAGTTAGCAGAACACGGAAATTGACTATTTTAAATTTTCGTGAAGTTAAACTTCTTTTGTAGTAGCCGTGGCGTGATGGTTAGTGCGATGGACTGTCATGCCGGAGGTCTAAGGTTCGATCCCCAGCCTCGCCACCTATTTATTTAAAAAAAGAAAAAACGGCTACTGCCTCTTGCGAGGAATTGACAAATCCTTCAAGAGTATCTCCTGTCACAGAAAAGTGCCGCTCGTTAGCCGTTCGGATTCGGCAATAAACTGTAGGTCCCCTCCATTCCTGCAGACACGCACACAGGAATGGTTGAGAGTTGTAAGTCACTAGGCCCTAGTTCTTCATGAGCTGTTGTGCCATCAAATTTATTTATTTTTTTTAAACTTCTTTTGAAGCTAGCAGAACACTAGATTTTTTGAAAACCGTAAGAGCATTAAATAGTTTTCTTTGGCATTAGCATCTAATTATGCAATCATGTTCTGCTGACTTTGTTCTGCTAACTTTAAGAACATTGTTAAGAAATGATCTTGACCCCGATCCGTAGATAATAAAACACGGGTTTTTTTTAATTTGCTTAGCTTTTTTGTGTTTGAACTTTGTCATAAGCCGCTTTGTATGCTGACAAGTCCCCATTTCCTCTCGATGTCGTTCTCACACGTACACGGGGCAACTAAATAATATGAAAACTAAGTAAAAACATTGTTTCAAAAAAATAGTTCCAACTGTCCCCAACCCCTTTTTCAACAAAAAAAAATCGTAAAGTAATATAAATAACACTGACACACCCGTACTAGTCAGTATAATGTATTCTAAACTCTTTACTGCGCACAAAAAACAAACGCTCAATAATCTCACATTAATATTACTCAAACTAAAGAAAATTAACACAACAAAAAAACTTACTTTTGATTGTTTAAAACAATAGAGGCTCTCCCAACCCAAACCAACGCGAATATTCGCGTGTGTTTTGTTTGACAACCACGTGTTGTTGTTTTCATTCGTCGCGCCGAATATTCGCGTTGGTTTTGAAGAGCCTTAATAGCCCATGAAAATTAGACAAAAAAATGGCGAAACTACGAAAAAATTCCGACAAAGCTGAATTTTGGTTGAGATGTTTATTTTTGTACCTTAAGCATTTTTCAAAAAGTACCCTAAATTTGGACCTTTTCCCCTCAATCTGGGGACACTGCTTGTTTCTGCGTTTTCCTCTCTCAATACACATAGACAATTACCCCTAACACACGCCACGAACTACTTCACCGAAGCATATTGTCGGTAAGGTTTTTGGTCGTGTGAAATGAAAATTGTGTCGACACAGCAGTGCGATCTCTGGCAGTCGAAGTAGTATGCCGATTAGCCGATATGGCGTGTGAAAAGGAGCGAACAAGTTCGTCGACACAGTTTTTTTATGTTGTTATTCGGTTTTTGTTGTCAAATAGTGTTTTTGGTCCCGTTAATCTTAGATTCACTGAATATTTTTTTGATAATTTCATTAAAAGTATTTTAAATGATCAAGAAAAATGTATTTGAACTCATAACGAAATAATTATTTTATTGGAAATAATTAAAGACAGCTGATTTTGGCATATACTTCTACATCGACGTATTGGCGTGTAAATGCCCATACAAAAACGAAATACTTTGTCGATGTGGTTGTTCGATGTGGCGTGTGTTAGGGGTAAATGGCGCGAATGGTTTGTGGGATATTTGTGTTGTTTCAACCGTTCTGTGTTTCAACCGTACCCAGTCTCCCCTATTTTTAAAAAATTAATTTTCAAACTCAAATTTTTGTGTTAAAACAATTTTGTTTTCAAAATTTTCCATTACTAATTAGTATTTTTGTTTTTAAAATTCAATGCTGTCCGTGAAGTTAGCACGTTATTTGAAATTTGATCATAAATCTCTTTTCCGCAGCATGAAATAATAGGCTTTACACACCAAACCCAATTTTTGCAACACCACAAGTTTTCGAAAACAACAAAATTTATATAAAACCACTCCAGAACCAGTTGCAATTCAGAGTTGAACTAAACAAACATACCTTTTGAAACATTCAGTCCCAAATCATACGTCAAAACAAAAGCTGACTGGATGCTGTAAAGAGAAATTAAATCCACTAAATTTGAACACATTAGACGCGCGTCTTTATTGCTACGGAGCCAGTTCGCTTTCGAATTAAATTAAATATCCAGGATTTTCACATTCAATTTGCGGCGTTAGGACATGAATAAATGAGGTAAAACGCGTGAGGAATAGACAGATTCGAAAGAAGTGGTATTTTTCCATCCGATTTTTCCATTTTTGAGCTTTTTTTGTTATTTACTGCAATAATTGGGGGTATTCACGATCCGGTGCAACTGGTCTAGTATCGTTGTAAAAGTGCAAAAGCGTAACATTTTCTTACACTCCAACAACAAAATATACTGAATACAATCTTACAACACTCTTGCACTTTAAGTATACCTCAACCCTATTGCAACATAAAAATACAACGGTGTAAAATTTGCGAAAGTGTATTTAATAGAAAGCCAAATGTCATTGTTGCTGTCAGCTGTTGTTCGTGTGTGTATTTTCTGCAGTGTTACAACGGAATAGACAAAGTGCGTTCACGATCTACTAAAAATAAATACAATTTTGTAATTTTACTAGACTTGTTGCACCGGATCGAATACCCCTATTGTTTTATTCAGAAGCGTTTTTATAAATAAGATGTGATTGAGTGAAAAAATATTAATAGGTACAGAAATCTTAAAGGCTTTCCACACTATCCCACTGAGTATTAACACATGTCTAAAAAATGGGAAGTAAATCCTGTATAATAGTGTAGAAACAAAATATGAAATTTCATCCCATCGACTTGACAGCCCATCTCACACAATTTGACATGTGTTAATACATGAAAATTTTTAGGATTGGTTCTAAAACCATCACACATTCTATCACACTTGGTGCATTGATTTGGTTGGATGCAAGTGTGGAAGCAAAATATGAAAATAGTTTCCTTCACACAAATTTTGCAGTCGTAAGTAATTCTATCCCACTTTTTTTTGACATGTATTAATACTCGATGGGATAGTGTGGAAGGGCTATTAGTATACAATTCCAAAAGAAAATAGTAACACGCCGACTCCACAGGACATACAGATGCCCAAAAGATCCAAACCACAATCCAATCAACAATCAGCTTGTTTTTTCGCACTGGGCACTTTATGTCATGTAGTTAGTTATGTTGATAAATTCCACTAATAATTCAGAGCAAGAGAATCACAAAAAAATTCCTTTCAGTACTACTTCTACCTCTCTCACACACATGGAACGTCAAATCTCATGGCCAAGCTTTGAACAGAGCTCATGTCTTGTTCAAAAATTAGTTTTCGTCGACATGTTCATGACATGGACATGGATTTTCGTGCCTCCATTTTTTTGTAGACATGTTCATAATCCTGCCATCGTTCATGGCCTGTGGAGGCGGCATGTAAGGTATGATATGGCAAACATGTCAAGATGTCAATGTTTAGTGCGACACTGAAAGAGAATTTTGAAGTCCTGTAAGTTTAGAATCAGAATGCATGAATCCTGCTGACTATAATGAAACAAGCGGTTTTAGTTCTTTTTAACACTTTAAAATTGTCAGTTGTATATCTTGTTTTTTGCTTTTAATTAATTATATTTAGTAATATAATATTTATTGTTATGTATTGTTGGAATTAACTAAATATTCTTTAGAAGTTGAATTCCTTCCAATTTGATAAGTTGTTTTCTTTTTTTTCTTTTTATATAAAAGATCTAGCGTCGCAGATGTGCGCTGCTTTTTTATTCCGTTCATTTCAACCAAACTTAAAAGAGTTAGTATAGTTTGTTTATATTCTTACTTTTGCACCGCGCCTTTTCAAAGCATCGGCGCCATCGCACCTGTACGTCGCGTGGTCGCGTCCATTGTGTTTGCCTGAAACCAATAGAAGCTGACTTAAAAACAATTGAAATGTCAAACGAAAACAGGTAAATGTACAGTGTGAACGATTTTCGAGTTTTGGTAAAATTTTTGGCGAAAACCCCGTTTTGGGCTCGGTGTGAAAAGGCTATAAGAATGTTTTGTGTTGTTTTGCTTTGCTTATACATATATGTAGCGTTAGAGGAAGCTGATTGTAAATGTTGCTCTGTAACAGACTGAATTACACCAACATACACCAATATATTCTAGCATCAACATTAATATCATTTATTTAAAGTTTAATTTAACTTCTCGAAATATTTTGATTTATTGACTATTTAAAATAAAATCTATTACATTAGTACATTTCATATAATGTATGTATAAATATTGTTTTGAGTCACTATCACTAAACGAAGTAATCTAATCAAATTCAAAATTATGGAAAAATAATACAACAAAAAATAAACTATTTTTTTTTTTTTTCAAAATTTATTTAGTTATAGTTTTGTTTTTAGTATTCGATACTCCCATCAATTTTTAGTCAAATATTAAAACCAGATGCCTAAATACCCGTCAGTCAATCAACATTAACATCATTTATTTAAAGTTTAATTTAACTTCTCGAAATATTTTGATTTATTGACTATTTGAAATAAAATCTAGTACATTAGTACATTTCATATAATGTATGTATAAATATTGTTTTGAGTCACTGTCACTAAACGAAGTAATTTAATCACTGATCTCTAAATCTAATACATTCAATTTTTATTGCAGTCTACTTTCGTTCTCTCTGATTAAATTTCTAACTGGTAAAATATTATTCCAGGGTTTCCGCCGTAAATTTTTAAAAGGTGAAAAATTTATTTTCAAATTCAAAATTATGGAAAAATAATAAAACAAAAAATAAACTAATTTTTTTTTTTCAAAATTTATTTAGTTATAGTTTTGTTTTTAGTATTCGATACTCCCATCAATTTTTAGTAATGAAACCAGTATAAAAATATAATTAATTTGATGGCACAATTTGTAAAGAACTAGGGTCTGTGTCCGTATCTGCATTTCCAATTTAATTAAATTAATTTGCAACTTACTAGACCTATTTGTCTTTCTTGCCTTCAGGACTATTCATATTATCCAAAATAAAACATAAACAGAAAAAAAAAGCGGATGACATTGACGTAACGTAACCCTGAAATTGAGTCAAAAGCATATTAAAACACTTATGTAAACGACCTTGAAAGTACATACATATATACATACATACTTTTAGGTACTATCCATAAAGCTCTTATATTTTGTCTGTATTGTTTTAATTTCAGACTGGGCTGCGTATGTAGTTTTTGAGTATCTACTAATTTATTTACATGTAAATAGGTATGTACATAAGTATAATATAGTGTAAGTAGTTTCTATGGCTGCGGTTTGTTTGATGGTAGTGCTGCTGTTACCACTGCTGTTCACTTCACAAGCACAAGTCACATTATAATCAGATCTAAACACATTCCTATACCAGTTGCATAAAAAAGGTGTAGAGATAGTAGATATCATTATTATATTGAGTAGGTTAGGTACCTTTGGTTGTATTAGTTGTATATTATGCTTTGTTGACAACGTGAAAGCTTAAGTAAGCACAAAAAAAAATAAACTTTACCATAAGCAAAAGTGAAACTTCTGCCAACTTATTTGCACGTAAGTTTTTTTTTTGACAGAAAAGCTGTTAAAGTTTTCTTCAAAGAGTGTTGCCAAGTGACTCTTAGTCCTTAGGTAGGTACCTACCTACCTTTCCATGAAAAAGTGCAAAATGTAAAATAGGTAGGTACAAAGATACTTAAAACTGTTCCAACTATACTAGCCTGGGTAAAAGTGAACTGAACCCAAATTTGTATGTATGTATATACCATATATTAGGGTGGTGCTTATTTTGACAATGTTCGAATTGCCTACTCAATTATGTGCAAAATTTCATTGAAATCGGTTAACGTTAAAACGCGCCACCGAGCACTTGAAATTTTCCATAAATTCCGCAAAATTGTAATTGTTGATGAATAAAAATGAAACTTGCCAAACATCTTAAAACCTTGGCCATCCTTATATGTAAACATATGTATATTTATATTTATATAAACAACTTTTTTTTATATTATTAAAGAAAGTCGGATTTCTAGCTCTAAGGCTTGGTTCACATTATAGTGCCGATACCGATACAGTCTCGAAACGTTCTCGCTCCGATCGAATCCCTTTCTGTTCACATTGCCGCTTCAATATCGATACCGATTCAAAATTATTTATAATCATTTGTTCTCCTTTCTATTAATTTAAGATATGTAGATACTTATATCTTATCTAACTATAGGTACCCATTGGCGTAGTTATATATTTTCCCTAGGGGGGGCAACCAGCCAGCAGCGGACCAAAAGTTCGAAATCGTGGCTGTACCTACAGCAGGGTAAGGGGTGTTTTTGCAAACGTTACCAAATTTTTGTTGGGCTTTCAACATTAGCTTCTGTTTGCTTGTGTGTACTTTATATAGGTAAGTACCACGTTTATGCGGTGTTGAAGCCAACTTGTTTGTACGTAATTTACTATCGAACTTAAGGCAAAAAATTGAATATTCACCCAATTTTTGCCATTAATTGTTGGAATATTTTAGATCTATTTCTCTATAGATCTTAAAAAAAACACACAAAAATATTGATTGCATAAAAAAGCAAATACCTTCAACGAAACAAAAAGGGGAGAGGTGAAGTTCAAATTTGTGAAAATGCACAATCAAGGAGGTTTTCAACCCTCGATATCAGTTGTAGTTAAGCAGATATTTTATTTAATATGCTGATGAGAGACAATTTAATAAACTTTACTTTTCCTATAATTTTTCGAAATAGTCCACTAACTTCCTTAAATATTCAGTTTTAGTTTAAATCTGATCCAAACATTATATAGCATATTATTCAATAAAATTGTATTCTTTTTATAATTCATTTGTTTAAATTTAGCTAACATAGAAACAATCTTCGTTTGGGGTTAATGTGCGCAATCATTTTGAGGGCAAGTCTGCGCATGGAAATCGTATGAAACTTCTTATATTTCTGCTTAATTTCAATTTTAAAGAAAAATCCCCATGCGAACTTGTGTGGAAATTCATACATTGACAGTAGATTTAAAATGTTTGTTCCATTTATCAAAGTAGTTAGGTTTCTTTGAAATATTTTTTTTTGGTTAATGCGAAATAATATTTATTTATGGGTTGTAAAAATAGTTACATATAAAAACTGGGCTTTAAACTTAAAAACGTTGATCTAAAACCCTGTGCGGCCTTAAGCCATAGACTGCTTACACTCATCCAATAAATTTTTCGATATTGATTATTTTTTTAATCGTTTATACATATAAGTAAACAAAACATGTAGATATCTTTACAATCCAATTAAAATCTCTTCAATTAAATTTTGAATCCAGTTTCAAAGTCAAAAGTGCGCCAACTTATCCCAAACTAGATACTCTACGAGCGTTCTGTATGCAATATTTGGTTACTGTTTGTCTTTACTCTTCATGAACTTCTCCTAGATGTCAGGGCGAAAAGATAAATTTTATGCCCGATGTTCGTTGAATTCCCGAAATTACCAATTTTAGTCTAATTTAATTTTTTTTATTTAAATGAACTTTGACATTTGTAACATTGGTAGTTTGGGTAAGCAAATAAACAAATATGTATTTAAAATTTTAGTAGATTTTTCTAAGGTGGACAATTAGTTTAATGTAGATACTTTTTTATATCAAGGAAAAATTCCCTCACTACACAAGTTAAGATCTGTCGATTTTTCCAGGGCGGGCAAGAATTTTTCTAAGGGGGGGGGGGGGGGGAATTGCCCCCTTGCCCCCTCTAACTACGCGCATGACTATACCTACATTAATTGTATATTTTTTACTTTTTTTTCCATAGAAACTATATCAATATCCGATAAAAATGAATCAAACCGTTTGTTTTTTGTGTAAGAATATTTTATGGGAGTAAGAACGTATCGAGACTGTATCGGTATCGGGGCTATAATGTGAATCAAGCTTAAAACTAAAAGAGATGAAAAGATGCGGTTTTTAGCATTTAATAGATTTTTTTTTTTAATTATAGAATGACACATTAACCCTTAACTGCAGTCGTGAAAATTATGTACATACACTTCTTACAGTCGTGGATCCAACGGACCCAGCAATTTCTTAATAATAATTTAAAAAAAAAGTATTAGTTTTCTTTAATTTTTTTTTATTAAACATCAAACATGACTTATAACATATATATTTTTAAAATAAATAAGCGTTAGGAACTTTCGTTTTATTTCAAATATGTAATTTAAAATATGTAATTTAAATAAATCAAACAAAACTGTAAAACCAAAAACTTAAAATATTTTTCGAGAAAAATTCTGACATACATAGGTCAAAGTAAGCCCATTTAAATGCATTAAAAACAGACTTGTTTTAAACAAGTCAAGCAAATGGGCTATTATTGCGCACAAATCTCGAATTTGGGCCAATTTCGCCCCCGTCGCTGGACAATTCAGCGTTCAGCCACTGTTATAAAATGTTTTCTTGACTTTCAGCAATAATATTTTGATTTGCCATTACAAATACCTGAAATACAACAGTAAACCTGAATTAATATCACGAACAAATAAATTACGTATGTATAGTCGTGGGTATACGTATTAAAGTGGTTTTAAATTCGAACGTGGGCCACGACTGCAGTTAAGGGTTAAATGAAAAAATTCTTAAAACAATATTTTTTGAGATAAAAAATGTTTAAGTCAAAAATGGAAAAATCGATGTTTCACAAAATAATTCTAATTAATCGTAAGAAAAAAAAAAACATGTATGAAGAATTTTTTGTGGTTGTAGGGAATTTATGAAATTTCATTTTTTAGCTCAATTTTTGATATTTTTAATTTTTTTAAGCAATATAAGTATTTAGGGACTTGAAACTTAAAGATGTTGTAGTGTTTATGAATATCAATATTTTTGGTAAATTTCAGATTTTTAGAACCCCATTATGCTGAGATATTTGAGTTTAAAAATATTAACAAATCAGTTTTTCGTGGTATTTTATGATTATCAAATCGATCAAGAAATTAATTAAATTGCCTGCTTGCTCCATTTCCAACCATCATCCAAAATTTGATTTTTTTGAAAATTTTGATATACATTATTATTTTAACTTTTAAGAAGCTTTAGTATAAAAAATTTAATTTAAATCGATAACACATAATGAGATAGTCCAAAATAAACAAAAGGGTTCTATAAGAGGTACTGCTAATAATGGCTGACTGTAAATTTTGTTTTTGGCAAATCGTAGACCATATTCATATTATTATTATAATCAAAATCATAGGAGTCATTTTCGAGAAAATTTATATTTCCTGTAACGGCTTTTTACCATTTATATTGAAGGTACTGTTAATTTTGACTATAAGAAAAATTTTTGTTCAAAATATTTTAGATTATGTTAAAAAAAACGCTCGTTACCAAGTTTCATAAAAATCAACAAAGTCGTTTTCAAAATATTTGGTTTTTAAAAAAAAATTTTGAAACTTTTTTTAAAAATCAAAAAAATTGTTTTTGAAAATTTTGGTATACCTACAATACTATTTAAATTTTTCAGGAGATTCTCCATAAAAAAAAATTATCAAAATCAGTTGATTCCTTTTCTAGAAAAACGAAAATAACAAAAATGGTTCTATGGGAGGTATCATTTAAAACCATTTTTTGGAAATTTAATTTTTACAAAAAGGTAGCATATACCTAATAAAATTTATTGATTTTTTTTAGAAAAATCTGTCGAGCCATTTTTGAGAAAAATAAGATTTTTCAAAAATGCTAAAAAAAATTATATGGCGGGTATCGTAATTTTTAGTCCTAAAAATAAAAGGAAAAAAAAGTGTCGGAGTAATGTTCCGAAAACACAGACAGACAGACGGACAGAATTGCGAGACCCACTTTTTTCGTCTTCCCTATCATCTTTATGTCAAGTTTGATTATTATCTCGAATTCAATTTTTTTTACGAATCCAAAACTTGCTATATAGTACTTATATATCGCAAGTAAAAATTATATGGCAGGTACCGTTATGTTTTGGTCCTAAAAAGAAAATGAAAAAAAAAAAAAAAACGTGTCGGGGAAACGTTCCAAAAACACTTTATACCAAGTTTAATTAAAATCGGCCCATGGGTTTAGGCTGTAGGCGAGTCCACAGACAGACATACAGATGGACGGAATTGCGAGACCCACTTTTTTCGTCTTTCCTATCATCGTAATGTCAAGTTTGGTCAAATTCTCAATTTTTTTACGAATCCAAAACTTGCCTATAGTACCTATAATAATCGCAAGTAAAAATGTGAAAACAAATCGAGTTGTTTTTTTTACCTTCTTTATAAAAATTGCTTTTTTCGGCACTTAGATTGCCCGACTAATCCGTTCATATCTTTTTATTCAGTTTACTGATTTAAATTAAATAACTTTTGTTCTCTTAAGGATAAACAAGCGCTTTTTTGAATGCATATATAAAAAATACCCATACATGACGCAATATTAACATAAAGTGTTCTCAAAAAGTGGAAAATTTTAACTATTTTTAATTCAGTTTTTTGAGCGTTTTGACCACGCCCATACTGTTTATTTTTTCCAAATTTTATTTTTAAGATATCAGTAAATAATTTCGACACATAAAACAAACACGTGCGTTTTTCACAAGTTCCATAAGATCAAATTTTATGCAAATGAAATTTCATAATATAACATAATAGATGGATAGGTAGTGTTTATTCTTTGATTCAGGTTATTAAGTACAGTTCATTATATTATAAACTATTGAATAATAAATAATGACATGAATGTCGTCTGCCAGAGTGGCACTTTTATACTTTTATACTAGTTTAGTCAAAACAAATAGTTTAGTTAAAACAGAATTATTATTAGTTTAAAATAGCTAAAGCGTATTTAAATTGAGTTTGTAAGTGTTACTGCTATTATAACGTAAAATGATAATCGAAATTGGTTAAAAGTTTTCTCTAGTGATTTTTGATGTGTATATCAGCGCTTCCTTACAATACTCATATAAGATGATCCAATTAAGACCATTCAAATAGCTGTAGACTTCTACACCTTGCAAAGTATTTTTACCAAAGTATACCCTTTTTATCTCTTTCAATACTGGACAAACCCCTCTCCTCTTACTTTGAAAACTGTACTTATTAATTTTCTGCCATAAATACTATTAAAATAGTTCTTTTCGTTCAGATTCAGGCTACACTTCGAATACAATCGTCTTTCAGTAGATGAACGCATATCTTTAGCGATAACTTCGTACAATGATTTTTTCCAATCGGCTACATTAAGATCTTCAAAATTCAAAACGATACCACAATCTGCTGCTAGAAGTTTCCAATCCTTTACGAAAAGAGTGTTTTGCCTCACTGCAAATAGCAAAATCTTTTTCGGGAGTCTGTTGTCATCCATGTGTTGCACTCTTATAAAATAATCCGCATTAAACTTCAGTGTTGAAATAAACATTGTGGGGAGCCAGGTTTCCAAAGAATACATGTATTTAGGCGTGTTGATGGGTAAAAAGAATATTTTTCTCAAAAAGAAGCGAAGCAGGAACTCCACTTGCTCGTATTTCTTCACTCCCCATACCTGCGCCGCATAAAACAATTGATTTGGCTGTAGCATTAAATACTCTTTGCTTCGTATTGAGTGAGATAATGTTATTGTTAAATATTCTTTTCCAATTTGTACAAATCGCAGATTTTGCTTTGTTTAGTTTATTTGACAGATGTTTCTCCAGCTTCAGATTGAATGTGAATTCAACTCCTAGATAAGTATAGGATTTAACTACCTCTAAAACTCTTCCATTGTATCTCCAGTTTTCATCTCTAGCTGTTCTTCCTGAGCCATTCTTAAAAATGAAGTTTTCATTGATATCCCATACAATCTTCAACCACTGATCTCTATAATATACTGGATAGCGCATCCATACAAAAAAGTTGAAGCAAATTGAAGAATTGTTATACTGGCCACTCGTACACCAACTGTCAAAATAGATATAAAAAAATATACCAAATATAACAATTTTGTGTTTTCAAGATGAGATGAGGGTCTTTCTTCGGTTTCTTGAATGGACAGTGCCACAAATGTGGTTGATACCATTTTGGAATGTGCTTTCGATGTCTTTAAAAGGAGCATAAAAAGTTTTGATTCCAAAGCTCTATAAAAAAAATTCAACCTCGGAGTACACTTTCAGGCAGGTCATTTGATGAGAAACTCAAAAAACTGAAAAAGGTTTAAGGGTTTCTTTATTGAATGGAGAGTGCCACAAATGTGGTTGATAACATTTTGGAATCTGCTTTCGATGTCTTTAAAAGGAGCATAAAAAGTTTTGATTCCAAAGCTCTATAAAAAAAATTCAACCTCGGAGTACACTTTCAGGCAGGTCATTTGATGAGAAACTCAAAAAACTGAAAAAGGTTTTAGGGTTTCTTTATTGAATGGAGAGTGTCACAAATGTGGTTGATACCATTTTGGAATCTGCTTTCTATCTTTTTAAAAGGAGCATAAAAAGTTTTAATTCCAAAGCTCTATAAAAAAAATTCAACCTCGGAGTACACTTGTAGGTAGGTTTTTATTGAATTATAGAGAAAGCAACAAAACGTAGGGCCATTTGCTGAAACGAAACTTAAATATTTATGTTTAACTTAAACGCTTATGTTCTACTTTTTCCTCAGCCTAAACTGTCACATAACAGCTTATGTTGAACTTAAATATTTAAGTTTCGATTCAACAAATGGGCCTTAATAAGATAAATATTTCTCTAACTCCTAAAGGTTATTTAAATTTTATATATTTTATTATCAGCGTCCTTAAGTACTGGCAGAGGTACATGATCATGGGCGGCAGCGTTTGGATCGGATTTCGATTTTTTTTCAAAAAAAGCGGGTCTTTCTTCGGTTTCTTTTTCTTTGGTCTATCTGGAGCATCATGGCGTTTTCATCCTCTTCTTCAGTGGGTGGATCTGTTGTCGTCATGGTAAGGCTCTGTAAATCTACCTCTTTTTAGAGACCAAAAAACAAGCGTACTTTATTGTCCTGGCGAAGAGCCTCGCCTATTATTGCACCCGCTGTGCCATCGCACTGAGCCTAGCTGCGTGCTGTTCCTTCGTAAGTATCAATTAGGAGATAATTAGTCACAATCTGAGAGAGCATTTCCAGCTTCTTATCCTGGATGTGTCTCTTAAACAGTGAGTGGGAATCCCTTGACATTCTAATGATGAATTTGTCTTGTTCCATGGCTGCAATAAGATCGTTCTTTTCCATTTGAGGTTTCGTATAAGCAGAATGTTCTGCAATGCAAATCTACTTGTTAATAAACATCCAGACCAGGCCCAAATTTTTCGACGAACTTGCGGCTTGCGATGTGCCTGGATCTCGTTTCCACTTTTGACAAGTTTAAAATATATTTTTGTACCAACATCGGATACAAAACAAAAAAAAAAAACAAACGAAAAGACTGCCTATTTTATTTTGTTGGTTTCACAAATTAAAAAACCCCAAACTACTTTGTTTTTGTTCTTGACGTCATCTCATCTTGAAAACACAAAATTGTTATATTTGTTATATTTTTTGTATCTATTTTGACAGTTGGTGTACGAGTGGCCAGTATAACAATTCTTCAATTTCCTTCAACTTTTTTGTATGGATGCGCTATCCAGTATATTATAGAGATCAGTGATAGCATCAGGTTCTCGGCAAGTCGTCTGTCATGTCGACGCGTTTGTAAAGCTTGTAAACGTATACGTAAGCGTCTCTAACGCGAACGCGCCATTGGAAATCAGCCTTTAGAGTAATTCATTTCGTAACGTAAGACTTCGTCTCGAAGTAAAGTATACAACTTGATTTTTCTCTTGGTTCAATTCTACCCATATGCGCAGGTCAAATAATGATTTTCTTCACAGGATAACTTGTCGGTGATACAAATTTTATCACGTGAAGAGATTATGACTTTTGGTTTTACTTTTTCAGGCATCACAGTCGAATTTCGTGTGAAGCTGTGAAAAAATGTATAACTTCACAGCTTTACAGAACGAGAATTGACCCCCAGGTGCTTCATTCATTTTAGACTTAACGATGACATCTTTGACTTCTGGCATCAAAAAAGGTATGTCCAGGGACTCGTCCAGAATAAGATGCGCAGCATATTGAATCAAAGGCGCTTCTGAGTATAGTTTTTTAAAGATTAGGAGTTATGTGACCTTAAGCTTCAGAAATTTAAAAGATTGACCTCTAGCTTTCATTCACTCTATATCAAACCATGTTTGCTTACAGATTTGTCTATTTCTTAGCGGTCGGCTTTGTGTGGCAGTAACTTTATTGTAAAAATGAAAAATATTAAAAGAGAATATAAAGAAAACTTAAACAATTAAAATGGAAAATTTTGAAATATATACCAGTAAATAATGGATAACCTTGCAACCAGACACACCAGACCTTTCAGAAAATAGCAAACAAAAAAATATTTACCATGTGGTCTCCATGGTATAACAGTTTTTTCAAAAAAAAAATTAAGAAATTACGTCTCTCCTCGAATACCTTAACACTAGGGCCACCAATGAATGATTTTTGTTGTTTTTGTATTTTTATAATTTTCTTGAATAACTATTCTAATAAATATATACTAAAATTTTTTTTATTTATAATTTTTTAAAAATAGTTTTTCAATACAAAAATTACAAAATATTAATTTTTACAAAAGTTTGACCATCTGTAAAAAAATAAAATTGTATGAGAACATCTGTGGCTTACGTTAAAAAGTTGCCTGTTTAATGTACTTTTCAAAACAGTTCCACAAATGGTTCAGCCTACATAAATAACTATAGCCCAGGAAACAAAAACATTGCTCTATACAAACTTCTAAATGTTGGTAATATGTTTCATACTTACACACGTTATAGCTAATACTATCACACAACTTTTCAGAAATATCCCCAACTGTGGGTGTTGAGGAAAAAAAATAACGGGATTTTAGTGGGAATATTTCTTTATTTGTCGAGAAAATTTTATTTTATTAAAATGGCTATATCTTATGGAATTTAATTTGTGCAGAAAAAAGTTTTATACACCAAATGATTGAGAATTGTTTATTCTTATATAATAAAATATAAAAAATTATATATTTATAGCAGAAGATTCTTAAAAATTCACAAAAAGTCAAATATTTGAAGAATAATCATAATGGATGTTAGTTCAGTTAGGTTTTATCGTAATCTGTTTAAATAAAAAATAAATAAGCATATGTTTACTCTGAAGTTACAAATTCTACAGAAAACCTCATTTTTAGAATTACACATACAAAAGTATTTACCTATGTGGAAGAAGATTTCGAATATATAGGTACCCTTTTTTGATAAAAATCGTAATTATGTGAGTTGAGGCTATTTTATTTGATTATTTATTATTTTATGAAAATTACCATATAGATAGAATAAAGTAGGCCTATACATGAGGAACCGATGGTAGTTGCTACAGAAGATTCGGAAATTCTGGTTTTGCTTGTTTTTCTATGCTCCGCAGAACATCAGAACTTTTGCTTTTCTGTCTGTACTGCATTATATGACTTACTTCCTGTTGTCCATGCTTTTACTTGGTGCAATACCACCTCATCTTTTTAAAGGAAGGTACCGTGGTTACATCAGAGCGATTGCTAACCTGCACTTACAATCTAAATTTGATATAGTCTATATTCCTCCAAGAAAAGTTGCTAAAGATAAAGATCAGCATTCATATCACGTTTACCATCAAGTTTAAGCCTGGCTGGGAACTTCTTTGGAACCAACAAATCGGGGAAATTATTAAATAATATTAAATTAACTTATTTATTACTTAAATTAATGTAAGAACTTATATATAAGCTCTAAGCAAATAAAATGCTGACAAAATTATATGTTTAAAATCAAACATACATACGTTTTTTATGGTTTCATTTGAATGAAATTAATTTTTTTTATAGAAAGGATCGCAGGATAAACTTGTAAAATATCTCAGATGACGAAAAATAAGATCGTTAACACAAAAAAAAAGTATTCTAGTTTTATTAAGTGCATTTAACCATTTAACATTAATAGCACAAATTGTATACACTTGTTAAATATTTCCCTTTTTTAACTTTTAATTAAAATTTGTCAAACTTAACACTACTATATACGAACAAATGTTATATAATCTTAAATTGTATTTTATTTTGCAACATTTGAGATACTTTGGAGGTTTATGAAATGTACCAATATTATTTTTTTTGTTGGACATTCAAAATTTTTTTCACGATCTCTTAAGAATTAAATCAAAATTTTTCCACAAAGGTGCGCAGGATAATTTTTGAAATTATCCCATATGATGGAAAATTAGATTATGAATAAATTGATTTACCACTTGGCTATATACATATATTATTATATTTTTTTCTTTTTTTTTTGTACAAAAACCATTTTTTTATGGTTGTTTCTTGAATAAAAAAAATGTCTGAACGGTGAGCAGAAGAAACTCATATTTTATTTTGAATAATGCAGGATTTAATTATAAATCAAAAATTCTAAATTTTGTTTGTATTAAGTTCCGTAACTTTTAAATCTTAATGGTGAAATTTATAAAAAAACAACGAAACGAGATTCACTTTTTCAACGTTTACTGTAAATATAAAGGCTTAGAAGACATTTTATTAAATAAAATAAATAAAGTCTTATGCTCAATTAAATTTCACATTATTTGATGTACTTTTCATTTTTTTTTTTGATGTGCCATCATATTTTTTTTTTAGTAAAAACTGCAAAATTTCAGTTTTTATTTTCACTTCTTCAACGCTTACTAATAATTTTAACAATTTCAGTGCATAAAATACAAAAAACCTTGTAAGCAATATTATGCCTTAGTAAATTTTGTATCAGTTGAGATATTTTGTAAGTTCTTAACATATACCGTTATACATATATATATATATATATTTTTAATTTTTGAACTTAATTTGTTTAAATTAAATTTTTTTTAAATTAAAATTGTCCCAAAACTGTCAGCAATAAAAATATCTCAAACGATGCAGAATTAAATACGGAAAAGGCTTGTGTGTTTTGTTTTTGTAATATTTACCTAATTATTCCATTGTAAAAGTAAATATTGTAAAAAAAATTTTATTTTACACTTTTGCAAACATTTGAATACAAATAGACCAAGTTAACGGTAATAAATTTAACTCTACGTCGTTTAAGATATTTTTCAGTTTTCTGAAATGCACCGTTAAATTTTTTTTCCATATACGTTAATTTTTTTTTTTACGATTTTGCTTTAAATAAAATATTTTTTTTACAGAAAGGTAAAGGAAAGAAGCTTGAAAAATATACCAAATGACGCAGAATTTGATAGTGAATAAGGTTGTATTTTTTGTTTTTACTAATAATAGTTAACTATTGTATTTTTACGGAAAAAACCGCAAAAAATTGTTTAAAAAATAACATTTTCAAGTTTCAGTACAAAGTTTTCCAATTTAAGGGTACTATAGACAAAAAAAGTGCAAAATCTTGTATAAAATTAAATTTTCAATTATTTGAGATGCTTCGAAACTTTTTTAAATTTACCGTAATATTTTTTTTATTTTTTTTTTGTTTAACCTAATTTTATTTTTTCAAACACTGATTGCAGGAATTCCTCAACAGTTAGAAGCGGGGATAATTCCTTAAATACTCCTTTAAACTAGCTCTACAACCTTACCAAATTTCAGACCTGTTACCAAAATTTAGAAGTTTTGCACAAAAAATAAAGGAGTTTTGCCCCATTTTCTGAAATTTAAATAAAGTTACAGTGAATAGTTAATTATTAGACTAATAGTCTGGGGAATAGTGGCCCGAACCCAAATTTTCGGTATATATACAACACTTTTTGATGTGCTGATTCCGAAAATGCCGGGTATGTAAACCTTTGGGAACCTTGAGCGTTTTGAGATATGACGTCATCAAAAAAGGACGTCTGAGAAAAAGGCGACAACTGGTTTAAATTAATAAAAAGTCGGATACACATTATTTTTGACACTACAAAACGCAGATCTTATGAGTTCTCAAATAAAAAAATTTTTACAATTTTTTGGTGGCAAGGATAATGCGTTGGGGAAGGGGTTGCGGGGCAATTAATAAAACACTCAACTTCGTTGAACTAGGTCGAGTGGGGTATAGTTTCCATGTATTTTTTACCTCCTGTCCTGATAGGTAATTCAGTGTTAATTATTCAACTATGGCCTTAAAAAAACACGATGTGTAATTTTTATTATTTGAAACATAAATTAATTCTTATTGTGAATCAACCATTTCAAACTTTACACTATACCTTGCCAACGCGAAAACGAAATATCTGGCACTTAAAACTGTGGCAGTGAATTATCCAGCACTTAAATGGCAGCACTCAAATATCCAGCGTTCAATCGGCCGGCCGGCGGCGTGGTGAAGTGTCCGTCTATCAATTTGCGGTTGCCAAAGGTACCGTGCCTGATTTTTTCTTGTCTTAACCCAACCTATACACTCTAGCTTTTTGTCACATTTTATGCAAATCAACCTGTAGTATGCCTCAATTCTATACATTTTCGGTGGATAATATTTATAACTTTTAATAGGTACCTACTTTTGGTCTGTGAAGTACTTTCGAACCTACAAACCACAACTTCAGCAACACTTTACAAGAGCTTTTTGCATCCAAAACAAAACTTCCCTGTTTGCCTAAAAATGGTCTACGTAGCTTATTCGCATTCAACAGTGAGTGTTGTTAATGTTAATAAGACGTGTTAGTGACAGTTTTTGAGTTTATCTCCATTAAACCTGAAGGAAATATTTGAAAATTTATCCTGATTAAATGAATAATTAAAGTGACGATCAAATGAGTATTATTGTTCCGTTTTGTATTCAACCCGAGAGATTATGTAGTTTTCTAATAAAGTAAGTTCTAAATATTGCAAAGTATTTCATTCAAAAAATGTACGCATTACATCCCAATCAGTGTTGTATCATTATTTGTATAAAATAAAAGTAATAATAATGGAGTGCAAGAATTGTTATTATCTACGAATTGTTTTGTTCCATAAATAATGTTTTTTTTAGTATTTATTTTCGACAAAAAAAAGTCTGTGTACCTAAACTTTATTTAATTCTTCTTTGGTAAAGAATGTTTTCGTATTGAGTATTTAAAGTTGTGTTAGCATTTAAATGTGTGTACATTTTTAACGAGTGTATGTAATGTGTAGGAACGAGTTTCTGTACAACCATACGAAAAGTTTAAATATAATTATATTATAGCATTGATGAATAATGGTTGGTTGCATTTTGTGTTAGTGAGGTAGAGGCAGAGCTTTGCACACAAGTTAACGATGTGTCGGTTTAGTGGTTATTCAAAAGTTATCTAGCAGAACTTGAATTTAGTTTTGTGTGTCAGTGGGCTGAAGCTTTTTTGTGCACTGTACACTGGTGACTGATGATCTGATCTGGTCGTGGGATAAGTGTGGGGACTAAGTCTATGGTTTAGGCAGGGTACTACCGTTAAAGCTAGATTTATTTCCGTGTTTCTCCAAAATCAAACCACATTTTTTCTTATTAATTAAGTTTTTGAGTTTTGAAACGGAAGAAAAAATATTATACTATAATATTATAATACTATTTTTATTTAATTAGAAATGTTTAAAACAAAATGAATATAGGTAGACTTTTCAAGATTGTGAAACGCATTGATGGCAAAGAGGGTAAAGCGTGCCAGGGTACAGAAAATTTCGTACGACAGCTTTTTTGTTAGGAATAACCTGAAAAAAATGCATACATCAATAAAAGCTGAAATAATCATACAAAAATGTCGATGTGATTGCGCTTGAAAATCTATCGCTTTAGTTGCGTTAAAGAGTCACAGATAGTTCCTGCGCGATTCCCAATTCCCAAAAGAATTCCTTCTGTAAGTTTATAAACAAAAGGCTTCTATCAAAATTCGAATATAAACAAGTAATAAAAAGAAATTTTTAATTGAGAAAAATAATACATTTAGGGTTTATTTTTCAATGGGCAGTTAAGCAGTCAGTTAGTACCTACTTAATCTTCAGATAGAGCAAACACTAGTTTTTCATTGACTTTTGCGTTTTGTTGATTTGCGGGCGTATTTTGCATTTCTCGCTAAAAATGGATATAATCAAATTTATAGAAAATTAAATTTTCTATCTTTTTCATTTAGACAATTTTGTTGTACAAAAATTATTTATTGCTAATAATAAGAGAAAAATGTGAAAAATTAGGAGATTGGCCCAGTTTTTTGACAATTTGGACCATTTTTATTGAAAATAAGCGACACATTTATGTATATCGCAAAGTTGTAGAGGACTAAATTTCCTTTCGTACGACGAATAGGTCACGGCCGGGAGCATAGAGTACCTACTTATATTATCTATAGAACCGACTCGTACCCCTCTTCCCTAAAACACCCGCAAAATTTATTTGAGATGAGTAAGAGAAAATTCTCTTATTTTACTCTTTTTTAATGTGAATCGTGGATTCAGACACAAAATGGCCGCATTAGCTCAGTTATTATTTTTATAAAGTCGCATTTTCAACATAAATATTACTAGATTTTAATGCTAAAAGCAAGACAACACTAAACAAATATGTTTCGGTTCTTTAAAGTAATTTTATTAAATTTTGTTTTTAAATTTCAATTTTTGAATTTAACATATTCTTATTTTAAATATCGGAGCGCAGGAACCCATCATAATTGAAAAAAAAGGTGTCTACTATTTGTTAGAGCAATGGCGGCTGGGCTCCCACCAGCGTTGCCAGACTTTTGACAAGTCGATTCCCTTTTTTTTTCATCCAAAATTTTTTTTTTTTCCCTTTTCTGATTTTAGTTTTTCCCGTTTTTTTTCCTTTTTTCCGCGAAAAAAAAAAAACAATTTTTTAAAACAAAATAAAAATATTTTTGAATGCTAGGTTTATCACATCCATATTAATTTATTTTATAAGACTAACTTCAATATATTTGTATCACAAATTTATGTTCATTTAATCTAGGACTATTTCATCTTTGTACACACTACTTGCATGTAGACGCAAACATTTTTTATCTATTTCTAGTTCCACACAATTGCGATCTTTCATTAACAATTTAGTATGGAGAATTCCGCAAAGTGTCCTGTCTTCTAACTTATTTCGTAACTTAGTTTTATTCAGCGCTTGCTCCACTGTGTGGAGGACAAAAAATATATGAAACCAATTTTTCCATATTTTGGAATCTACCCTCATCAAACTTCATTAGTAAAATATCCTTCCAAAATTCTTGAATGTTATCGGTCGGTGTAGCTGATATGTCAAAGTTTCTTAGTGACCTAAGTATATTCCATATCTAGATCACTAATGTCAGATTGAGTAAATAAATGAGGAAAATGTCTACAAAGCGGAATTAGCGAAGAAATACTCTTATTTTTTAAAGTTACTGGATTAATAAATTCGAGGAGCTTAAAAACTTGGCCGTCATCAGAAAAATTGAATTGCTTTAAAATTTCTTCACAAGCTGTTTATAAAAAATTCCTGCAGTTTTTTTAAACAAATTTGTTTCAAACTCACTGATTTCAGATCGTTTTGGTATTAAAACGTGAAAGTTTTTGGGCTGACTTTTTTCCCGTTTTCTGGGTTGGTTTTCCCTTTTTCCCTTTAAGGTCGAAAAATCCCGAAAAACGGGAAAAATCCCTCAATCTGGCATCCCTGGCTCCCACTCCCATTTAAAATACACGTGACTACTCAACGAATAGTCGACAAAATGGTCCCATTCTCTCACTACAGCTTGTAGGGTGAAAGAGAACGAACCCGGTTCTCTAGATAATATAGGTACCTACTCTATGGCCGGGAGCAAGCTAAACTCGTTTCCTCACAACCGTAGACGTAGTTTTCGGTGCGCTTTTTTAACGTGGTTTCCCAGTGGGCCTAATACACAGACAACTATTTTTATTTTTACTCTACTGCGATCTCAATCTCTTTGAAAGATCGCCAAGATTTTCAGGTATACTAAAATACTTTCAAAGATAAAAGGTCGAATCAGCAGACCGCTGAGAACTCCAAGAAACAACAGAAACATCACTCAATCAGCTTAGATACGAATCTTTCCTGAAATCTGCCGCTAAAAACAAAAATAATATGTCAAAATTAACACCATCAGAATCATCGGCATGTCAGCATTCATTTCGGGTGTTTTATCAAGTACAAAAGTGGCTGTGAGTAGAGCTGGCACCAACAGAATGGGGTGAAAAAAAAACTCCACGGTGCCTTGAACCTATCGACAATGACGCTTCACCTGCACCAGAGTCACTTTTACGAACAATTTCTTGCAAATGCAAAACAGGCATTGGAATAGCTTGCGGCTGACGAAAAGCTTGACTTAAATGCGCGCTTATTATATATAGTGTTAATTCACTATAACCAACACAACCAAATCGACGCGGAAAATGACGATGAAGTTGATGACGATTTTTATGCGCAGATTGAGAAAAGTTCCACCGAAAAAACCGAAAATGAAGACCAAACTATCGAAACGCAATCTTCAGGCAAACCACGTTAAAAAACGCGCCGAAAACTCTACTTCTTCTGTGGTGGGGAAACGAGTTTAGCTTGCTCCCGTGATCTAATCGTCGTACGAAAGACTTTTGTATACAAAAATTGTAGGAAATTTAGTCTTCTACAAGTTTACGATATAAATGTGTCGCTTATCTATACATACAGTATCGCCCCTGTTCGACACTTTTAATTTCGCAAAAAATTTTATTTGAAAATATTGAAGGAAAAAAACATTTTTTTTTAAAGATGTAGTGTTCGACAGTACAAAAACAAAAATGACCCACAGTGTGTAAATGCGTGCCTCACAATTGGGTTGCATTGTTGGAGCACTGTACCCATTCCAAATGTTATTGAAATGCCGCATGTTGGGGTGTCAATATTTTGAATGTTCAATGGCAATTTGAGTGCCGAGTGCGCTGTTGGTATTCAGATGTTCCAACTTTTATAAAATTCTGTTACGGAACTTCGAAAACGAAAATCTTTTATAAATCAACAGCCGTTCTGTCAAATCAGTAAATGGATGCAAAAAAGGAAAATAAATTTACCAATTTAATAATTTCAGGTATTAAATACATATAAAGTATTCTTTTAACAATTTATTAGTAACGAATTTCTGAATTTAGACAAAAGATCGAAAAAATTAACAACAATGGCCGACGAAGTTGAAGTCCAAGAGAAAACCATCGCTGAGGATTTAGGTTTGACCAAATATAAATTGGCTGGCGAAATTGTTAATGAAACTTAAAAGCAGTCATTGATCTATGTTTTGCTGATGCCTTCATGAGTTTACAAAAAGCAAAAAGACATAAAAAAAGGAATTGCATTTCCAACCTGTGTATCAGTTAGCATATTGTGTGTGTAACTTTTTGCCAACAGAATGATCCTGACTGCATTTTAAAGGAAGGAGATGTTGTGAAAATAAATTTGGGTGCACATATTGATGGATTTATTGCAGTAGCTGCACATAAAATGTGTGTTGGAGCATCAAGTGACAACAAAGCAGCAGGCAAAAAAAAAGCCTTTGTGCGTTAAATTTTATTTGGAATTCCCACCTTCGGGACGTTTTGCCGTAATATTAGGCAAACCTGTTGCCGTAGGTGTTATTAGTCTGTGAAGATCTAAGGATGCGAATGGCGGATAGGTGACCAAGTTGCAGGGAACACTAAGGGGCAAGTAATAGCTGCAACCAATATACCAACTCAACCAGTAGCAAAAATATGAGCGACGCTAGTAGCAGCAACAACAGCAGCTCAAAAACGACAACATTAACAACAACAACACCAAAACAAGATAGAAAATAACACTATTTAAAACTATTTTGTGTTTCTTTATTTATATAGTAAATATAAAGTAAAAGTATAAAGTAAAAAATCAAATGCAAACTCGCTATTTTTTTTATTTTGATTTCATTTCACCAGTCTCAAGTCCAATGAGAAAGCTAATCACTAAGATTATTTCCAATACAAAGGCACACGGCACAGCTAAAAATGAAAGACTGAACTTAACAAAAAAATTGCCTGTGAGTTCAAGTAAAATTAGCAGGAGAAAACGAAAATTTTTTCATTTTCAATTCACTCCATTTGCAAATCTTTTATGATAAAAGTCCAAAAAATTTGTCTTTATAGAAGATTTCATAACAGATTTTGGCTTGCTGAATATCAAAAATGGAATTAGTAAAAGATTTTGTGACAGTTCAAATTGTTGACAGTTCATAAAAGATTTTTTAGCAGATTTTATAACAGATTTTGGCATGCCGAATACCAAAATTATAATTCATAAAAGATTTTATGAAGGCTTAAACTTTTGTATGGAAATTCATAACAGAATAGCAGAATGTAACAACCAATTAGGTGATATTATTCCCAATTTGGACAATTCTTCATAAGATATTGTCAAACATTTGTCTTCAATCAAAATCAATGATTTATAATACATTTCGGATGAGAATTGCTTTTGTTCTGCGTTGTCGATGCAGAATATCATCAGTCATACAATCCTTAAATTTTACCCATAACACCTTTGGATTGGGTGGAAAATATGTAGACAGTTGCAAATAACGTTCGTATTTGATTAGGATGGGCAGGAATTGAAGCATCAGCAAGTGAGCTATCCCAATGTGTATTAGTTAGTCTCACACCAAGCAATTATAAACTGTTCTTAAATTCTGAAAAGATGTTGGTCCATAAACGTTAATCAATAACAAACGCAAATAATAACACTCTGCTTGGTTTGTAAATAAATTTACAAAAAACCGCTCCTACGATTTTAATTTTTTTCTGCAAAACTAAGATTAGTTAAAGAAATAAGATAGTGTACTTGTTTTAGCTATCAAAACAATTTAAAAAGACTTTTTTAATAAATCTATTTCGAATTATGTTGATTTTTAATAATTTTTCAATTAAACTTAAGGCTCCCATAAAAAAATTATTTACTTTTAATACGCTCAATTTTTGAAATTCGAAGAAACTTTTACTACAAGAGCAAGTTTGTGCGATCCAGTCGTGCGTTTTATTTTTGTGTTGAATTGAACTGCTGTGCTGTTGAGATCGTGATTCCATCATGTTTCACTGCGCATTCTTGTTTTAAGCTGAAGTACTCCTTGTGAAGGAATTTCCGTCCAAACAGTTTTTTCGTTTCCACACTCCATGTTAATTGAAGAATGCTCAACATTTTTGTACAGCCATCTATTTTCTGAACTTAGCTTAGTCTAAAAATTACTTGCCTGCATTTTATCTTCGTGTTTGTCACTTTGTTGATCGTTTCACTGATGTTATTTCAAACGATCGATCTGCAGCAGGATTCCAGGGCCAGTTTCCATATGTTGACAGTGTTTTGTCTTCTTCGAAAGGAAACTTTATAAATAATTCATCCAGACTTCTTGAAGTATCTACATCGAAACCATGCACGCAAACATCAAGGGGCTTTTCTGCTATTTCTTCAATTTTCCAGAATTTTTCATTTTCTGCTGTCACGGCTGTGACGATGTTCTTATTGCTTGATGACGTTTCATATCGATGGTTTGAATAATCTAAAACATTTTCAAGCTTTTGTATTTCTCTTTTTTGTATAATATTTTGTTCGTAGTGTCTTAGACCGTCTTGGTCTAATTTTCTCACGATTTTATGTGCTATTATGGGGTCGGCATCATCAAGTTTTATGTCGAGTGCCTTTAGCGCTTGAATACATTAATTTGATGTATCCAGTAATTGTTTGATGCCTACTGCAGACTTACTATTGGCTTTTGGTTCATCCAGCAATTTGTCTACTTGTGTGGAAAACAAGTCAACGATTCTGGTACCTTTGTTTTAAAATGTCCCAAGCAGCTTTGTAGTTTGCATCTGTTGCTTTAAGATGTTGAATGAGTCTTTCAGCATCGCCTTTTACGAGTGATTTCAGCCGAAACATTATTTCAGCATCAGATTATTGCCCATTTTTATGGACTCTCTTCTTAAAGAGGTCATAAAATGAAGACCAATCTTCTATGTCACCAAAAAATGTTGGAATTTTGATGTCCTCTAGTTTGGCAGATGGTCTATGTTGTGATTGAGACTCTAGTGACTCTATTTGTCTAGATATTTTTCTAAGCACAACATAGTAATCTCGTGTTATTTCCTGTCGAGCGACATCTGCTTCCTGATCTTCCAGTAAAATTTCAAGTGAAATCTGGTTAAAAGCTGCCATTGTCACTATTTATTATTTCCTGTCGAGCGACATCTGCTTCTTGATCTTCCAGTAAAATTTCAAGTGAAATCTGGTTAAAAGCTGCCATTACGCCTATAACTTTTTTATTAAAGTCTTATTTCACAATAACCGTTGGCATTGCCCCGGTTATGCGTTTTTTTGTATTGTAAGTTATATTTAACTTTTACCGTTGTTAAAGCCTCAGTTATGCTTTTTATCACTGTTTAGGCCGTGATTTACGCCTAATTAAAACATATTTTTGTTTTAAATTATTCTACGATTAACTTTTTTATATCGTATAAATAATTATGTATTAACCGGGTGTATGCCCAATTAAATACTCTGTATATTTTCCTTAAAGTCTCTTACCTCTGGTGGGGCAAAACTTAAATAATAATAATCAGGATCCAAGGACCAAAAATGTACAAAATATGTGCACAAGATGAGTATTTTTAAGTTACTAAATTTTATTTTCACAAAACTGAACTATTTATACAAATTTACAAATTTCTTATCACTAAGGGCGATTTTGTTCACTATTGTTTAAATTGCCGGAAAATCCCAAGCGGTCAACTTTGGAGTTGGTCTAAGCTCGAGATTTGATCGGCAAGTTGAAAATTTATTTTGTTCACTACCTTAACTCCCCATTCAGAATTTGAAATTCAAAAGTTTGCCAACTTTCCCTAGGATATTTATGACATATTATAAAATAATTTGTCAGTTTCAACTTTTGATTTTGAAATTACAATTACGTGTTATTTTTCTTTTACCGGTATTGAAAAACTGTTATCTTTAAAAAAAAATTAATAACAAAAATGGGAAAAAGCTACGGAATCAAAAAAAAAAACAGCTAAAATAGTGTACACACCCGAAGAGGAAGGTTGGTTGGCAAAAAATGCATTAAGTTACAGTTTTATTACTGAAAAAAAAAGATAGACAGTATGCGTACAATCTATCGCACCAATTCTTCGAGAGAATTTCGCTATCGCAAAAAAAAATCTCTTGCTGCTTGTAGCTGCTCATTTTGAGTTTTCGGCATACAAACAAATCGCGGAACAAGATTGGTAAGGGCTCTAGACACACGTTTTAACACGCAGTGCACACTTGTAATGCTTACACCAGTAAAATCTGCAATTGCCAATTGAATTGATCCAAGCGCATAATACCGTAACACGATTAATAATTGGTTGATTGGGCGTAAATCACGCGAAAGAAGTAAAACACAAGAATCTATGAATTACATCCTTTTATTTTAATCATCGCAAAGTATCTTTTCTCAACACACAGCAATGAATCCTTTATCAGTTCGAACATCAACATTGTCGTGCGCTTTGATAGACGAAAACGATATATGAACTAGTAATCATCCCATTTGTTAAATTCAACACGTTGAACCATCTTTTATTGTCGTCTTTCAAGATACAAGTTGTCTTCATCTTCGCTGCTCGAAGATGTTGGACGATCTTTCCAGACATAATTGTGACGGAACATTTTTATTTACGTTCACTTTTATATTTTTATTTGTTTGCGACAGCCGATGTCAAGAGAAGACAGGCAATAACTAGAGTGAATAAACAAAAATCAAACAAATTCTTAAGCTTGTTTCTTTAATGCCTAGAATTTCGAGGAGTTGAGAAATTCTTAAGCTGATCAACTCATAAGTTGAAAATCGAAAGTTAAAAATGTCAAATTTGTGTGAATAAAAACAAATTCACAAGTTGAAAACAAAAATCCACAAGTTATGTTCAACTTGGAGTGAACAAAATCGCCCTAAATATATTCTAAATTATACATAAAAATGAATAGTAAAGACTATTTCTAACCGTCATAAGAAGATAAAGCAAACACAAAAATGCAATTGATATGTAACACACATGGAATTATACTCTTACTCATCCCTTATAAGGTGAAGAGCAGAGTGTCGATATCTTATCTATAGTTGCATTTTTGTGTTATATTATGAATTTGAACCGGCAAATAACAAAACATTTACTATATTCAAATAATGTTTGAACAAAACACGCCCGCAAATCGACAAAAAGCAAAAGTCACACGCCGGGCACACGCCATATCAAATTTTGGTGTAAAACTGTAATTTCATATTCTACTCCATCATTGGAGCCTAACTGTGTCAAAAAATTTTGTATTTCATTTTTTTATCTTTATATAGTGAAAATTTGTCTAGGATGATCGGGCTTTTAAAACTAGGCTTCCTAAACATTTCCGCCCACCTCGTCCAGATTCAGTGACGAAATATTTGAATGGCCTTGCCGCTCACCATATCTGTCAGATTTTTTCATATTTTGGCAGGGCAACCAGTTTGGAAAGACATCTTTTATAATTATGTTCTGAGTACGGACTGTTGCTACTCTGACCAAATCGCCATTTCCAGGATGTAGTTCCAGAACTCTACTCAATAACCATTGAGTAGGTAGATCTCGTTTATCTTGGATTAGCACTATATCACCAATTTTGAGGTTTTTGACTTACGCCATTTATTTCCTACCTGAAGTTCTTGTAGGTATTCAAAGCTCCGGCGCTTCCAAAAATCTTGTTGCATTTGTTGTCTTTGTTTCCATTTGTTTTCTAAAAGCGGTTAGTCGTCCGCTTTTACTATCTAATAAGTTTGGCTCAGGTGGTGCTGTTAGTGGCTTACGGACAGCTTCGAATTGCATCAACAAAGTGTAAAATTCTTTAAAAGTCAGGAGAGCTTCACCTATTATCTTTTTTAGATGATTTTTACTCTGGAAAACTGAAGCAGGCGAAAAGGGCTAATGCCTTATATTATGTCCTCTGCCTTTGGAAGTACCTATGAATTTTGAAGGCACCTCCGTACTCTAGACCACAATGTTGAAACGATGTGGAGACGTGAGGCTAAAAAGCTTCTTTTGTGCTTTTTTATTGCCCATATTGCATCAATTATCTAATAACGGCGTCGAATATAGTTCAATGAAGCTTGTGTACCACAATGCATGGTCCAAGTATGGGCTTTTTCGAGAATCATTAAAAATAAAGGATTATCTTTTGGTAGAATAATTGGGAAATGAGATGCAGTGCACAGTAATTTTTTTTCTATGGTGCAACTTTGTCTTTGTCATGATAATTGAGACTTTGATTACCTCACCTGGTAGTGCCATATAAATAATACAAGCTCCCTTCAAATCAATATTTCCTCCGGTATTCCTCAAGGAAGCCCTCTTAATACTTATAAATGACATTCTTATTTATATCCGATGTTCTATTTAGTAAACTTTTGTTTGCTGATGACTTTCCGATTGTATTATCCTTTACGAAGACCTTTTCCGTCTCGGTGCATAATGTACCAAAAAAAATTCTTTTTCTTAATGTTTCAAAATGGTTACTACCGTAAACATTCTCCTGTGTTTTGAACTTGTAAAATTAGTGATACTGGTACTAAAGATTTAGGTGTTACATTTAATCAAAAATTAAAATTTGACCTACATAATATTGACTATATTGTAGCTAAAGCTAACTTCATGCATTCCATATACACTGAGATCCCTGTTTATTTCCTTATACGTTCCATTTTGGAATACTGTTCGATAGTTTGGAGCTCTTTTTATAAAACTTTAGCTGAAAAAATTAAAAAATTTCAAAAACGCTCTAGGGCAATCGTAATAATTCATCTTTTACATTTGAATATTCGAAGGCGTTCATATGATTCACGTTGTCAACTTACGTATTTGCTTACTTAAACTCGAAGATAGTTGTAAATATTTTGCGGTTATGTCAATTCGGCTATATGTCAATTGCCCCTCTTTGTTGTCTTTGGTTGAGATTTATGCCCCTTCGAGGTGTCTGCGATTCAGGTGTCTATTCCAAGAACCTTTACAAAGATCGAATTATGGGCTATGACCTTAATGAGCCTTTGTCAAGATGTTAAAGAGGAGCTAACGCTATTTGTAATGATATTGATTTTTGTAACTCTAAAATTACAGATACATATATTTAAGCAGTAATTACTAATTATTATAGTTAAGCTGAATGGTCCTCAAAAATTGTATCTAATAATCTTTAGGAAATACATGAAAAATGTATCCACTCTTCGATGAAATAAACAAACTAAACTTATTTAACTATCAAATATGCGACAGCGTTATATATATATATGCAGAACTAGAGGTTCTCAATAAAATGCAGCTCATCATGAAATTTTGTCCAATATTGCTGATACGGCTCTGGTATAGAATCGTCACAATTTAAACCACATAACCAAAGTTTTTGCAGCTACCTATTATGATTGGTGCAAGAAGACATGTCGGGTCATATATCCGAGCAACAACATGGAGTTGTTGCCGTTTGGCGTTTAGTTTGGTTCAACAAGTGATGACTCTTTAAGTTTGTAGGTCATTACATTAGTTTTCCGTAACAATAAAGGGATCGATATCATATTCTTTCACATTGATACCTGGAAGAAGTTGGGATGATTTCGGATTCCACTTAAAGTTTTGTCTTTGAATCTCGAGTACGTCTCGAGTGTAAGCAATCATCCATGTAGAAACATTCTCGAGGATGAGTGGTCCTTCCGGACAAGATTTTTCTTCTTGTTTTGCCAAAGAATAAAACACTTCTATTGTTAAATATGGTGAACAGTTCAAACCATAAGTAACTGTAAGAAGACGATAAATATCCATTGCGCACCGGTTTCATTTATCCAAAATATGCGCTGCAGACCAATATCAGCAAGGCCAATTAATATTTCGTCTGTCTGCGTTTTAATTGAGATTATATATTTTAGCATCAATTAAAATACAATAAATACATGTTTTGTATTATTTGATTTGGCAATTAACATTTGCCAAAAAAATTGTTCAACTTGAAATTCTGTCAATTTTTATTCAGTTTAATTTATTAAGTTAAAATTAGTATAAAATCATTGAGTGAAATTAAATTTTATTACCTACCAACATTTCTACGTGCTCCCGTAAAGTTTTCTGTTTATCTCTGCCTGGTGAGTGGAACATTTTTGTTACAATGTTTACATTGAGTAACCTGTGCCTGAAGTTTAAACTACAAACTCATCTACTTACAACCCGTAAAAAAAGAATCTTTCGGCTTTATTTTACAGCTAGGTGTTTACAATTTACATCATCAGGACCGTGAGCGATTTATAGGAAAACGAAAACAAAAGTTTTTTTTATACATACGTCCACAGGTAAGTTGATTTTAGTAGTGTTCTGCCAAGCTTTATTTTGGTGCTACTCAATCAACTTCTTGGTCTGGTTTTTCTTTACATGATTCAAATATTCTAATACATACAGATATTAAGCTGCTTGTCATCGTTATCAACATCATCGTTTACCTACATTAAAAACAGATCACAATAGAAAAAGTGAAAAAGTCACTGATTAGTTATTCATCCTATTAAGTTCGTGATTAATACCCAAATGTCTTTAAAAAACTGTGCCAAGTAACGCTAGTAATTAGCTGTGTAAATAATAAAACTACTTTACTTCTGATGTTGCCGCTGTTGATGATTGTTCCTGATCCTGATGCTCCAATTGTTCCTGATGCTGCTAAAACTAATTAATTTATTCTTCGGTTTTAGACTGTACCCATTCTTTGATTGCGCTCACTGAAACATGGCATCGTATTACCTTTTTAACATTTTACTAAAGTTAAAATCGCCAAATGCCTATTTTATCTTTTTAGTATTATGTATACTAAATCCAAGTGTCACTTTGGCACCTACAATTGAAAAAATAGGTTGAACCGTCACTGTTTTAGGTTTGTTCAGCTAAAAAATAGGTGTAGTATGAAACTAGTTAGAAAATGTTTAAAACTAACAATATTTTAGTAAAGAGTTTTAAAGTTAGAAAATTGTTAAGTAGTATCATGCTAATACCTTAACATCAGGCTGTTTAAAATTTTGTGCCAATACTTTTAGTTTTGTTGATTGAGAGAATCTGCATCGTTATTCTGTTGAGGTCTTCTTTCGTCTTTTCTTTTGGTTTCGTCTTCATTAATCATTGTTGCGGCGGCTATTGGATTTAGAATTGCATCATTATGAATCAGTAAGCTTTCCGAATCGGCTCTTTCTTTGATAAATCAGTGTTGCCGATTCAATACAAAAAATATCATGATTTGTATCATGTTATTACAAAAAAAATCATGAGATTGATTATTTTTCCGCTAACACAAATTAGAAAAAAACCAAAAACACTCACAGGGTTTCATATTTTTTTGACATTAAAACTACTTAAGTAACATATTTATTTATTAAGCCTAGCAAGCAGATCACACTAAAATTTATCTTCCATACAAAGATAAATTTTAGCGAGAATATTTAGCTAGACGGTACGCAGTTCACGCGCTAAATTCTAAAAGTGTCCTTTAAATTTAGCGTGCGAAATAATGCTCAACGCATTCTTTCACAGATAAATTTTGACATTTGTACTTTTAGCAAACGATTGTAGAGATAAGAATCGTAGACGTTAAATTTGGTTTAGCTTCAACTGCGTACCTGGCTTTAATAAAAAAAACTTTCTTCTCAATGAAGTCAAAAAATCTGTCTATGTTAGGGATATTTTGTTTTTGAAGAGTTGCGATTTAAACTTTTCACAGCCATCATGCTTGTGATAATATGATCCATCTTTTAAACATTTATCTAGTTAAAAAAAATTGTGACTTTTATTTTCACTTATAAGTATGCACATAAAATTTCAACTAAAGCCTTACATATGTATACATTTTTTTTCTAATTTTGATAAGAATCTTCTTAAGTTCTTTAATTAAATATAATAATAAAATATATTTATTTACCTCAGATACCTTCGAGTTAAAAGAACATTAATAATTCAGGTCTACAGGTTTTCAACTAATTCATGATATCATGAGGCAAGGGTCAAAAATCATAAAAACCATGATAAATCATGAGATTCGGCAATACTGGACTAAACCAGAGTGGGTATAAACGGCGAAGACTGATCCAAATCCAATGGCGCAAAATTATAAACGATGCTTAGGTATTAGCATGATACTACGATATTGTTGGTGTCCCAAATGTTGACAATAAAAATGCTCTGAACTCAGCTGTGAAAATTCTTTCTGAAGGTCTGGGTGAAAGTGTCTGAGGATGATATTAAATCGTGCTATGTTAAAGGGATTCCTATACCCCCTTTCACATGAAGATACTAGTTGCTGGAGATTTTGTTGACGTTTTTTTTTACATCTCCTTAACAATCTCTTGTTCCTTTCACACGCAAGCAATAAAAACCCGGAGATTTTCATATTTTCCTCTTAAACTACTTTCGTTGAACGCACACAAAACGTAGTGTGAAGAGAAACGTAAAAAAAAATCTCCTGGATTTGTTGACCGGGGGGATTTCGTTTACCCCTCTTTCTTCCAGTCCTTCTCGCCAATGAACTAATTGTTGCCGACAACTCAGTCTCCTCGTGTGAAAGGGGACTATGACGTCGCCTGAGATAAACAAAAACAAACTATCTGCAGCATCTTCGTCAGGAGAAACACAAACAACAAGCACTGTGACTTTGAAATTCGAAAAAAATGAAAAGTAAGCAGAACGTCATCAATGCAAAGAAAAAAAATAAAGCTGTCATGTGATCTTTTTGGTCCAAATTGTGGCAATAAGCCAATGTCCAATATATATTATATTATATCAAAGTTAAATGGGGCCCTTTTAAAAAAAGCTAAGAAAGTTAAAATAGAAAAAAAAATTCAATTTGTCTGGGTTAACAAGGGGGTTGTTTTGATGAAAAAAAAGACGAAGAGAATTGTATTCGTATTTCTTGTTTTGAAGATCTACATATGTATGTAGATAGACTAACTTAAGTTTATTATCATCTGTATTCTGTATACTATTTTATTATCAACGTTCCAAGTAAAAGTTTAACTGATTAATCTTTGAATTTTGCAAATAATCCCTTTTGTATTCATTATGATAAAGAAGCATTTAAAATTGTATTTAATGATGATGCACTTAACTATAATTTCACTATGATTCACCAAAATATTCGTAGCATAAGAAAAAATTTTAAATTATAATCTTTTTTGAAAAAAGCCCAATTTAATTTTTTTCACTGAAATCCAGATCTATGATGAGGAACAGTCATTTTTTAACATTCCTGGGCACAAATTATATTCTAGATGTAATAACTCATATGCAGCGGGAGGTACAGCGGTTTTTATAAGTAATGAACTGTATGAACATTGTGCTATTTTTAGCCCTATGCTGTTAAGTGCTCAAAAATTGGTTTTTTAAGACTACATGAACATAGTAGAGATGCTTTCGTGGAAGATTTATCTTCTTAATTGAAGAATGAACATTGTAATAATTTTAGGTGATATAAATATTGATATCCTTACCCAGTCTTCTGTTGTTGAAAACTATGTAACTATAATGTCTGCTAATGGTCTAGTGTCGTGCATCAATGTACCTACAAGAATAACTGATGAATCTAAAGCTGGCCATTCACGATCGAGCCAAATGGCTGGTGCCAATTTTTTTTATTGAGAATAAAATAGCTAACAGTTTTTAATAAACTCACGCCTATTACAAACCTTTACCGCCACTCGATACATCCAGATTTAAATTTAAATCCAGATGAATTTACATTGAATTTGTATGATTTACATCCAGATTTAAGTTTTAATCTAGATGTATTGAGTGAATAATATGGCCGTTAACAAGCTATATTTTAAGTAAATTCAGTTTTATTAAAGAGATTACATATAAATTAAAAAAAAAAATTAAAAGAAAAAAAAAAATGAATTGTACGTAATTATACCTAAAATTAAAGTATTAAGAATACTAAAAAGATAGTAAATAAATGTAAAAGCCAAAACCAAAAGCAAGTCCAAAGTGACACAATATTTATAACTTTTAATTAATAAATTGTTTAAAAAAAAATACTCCTAGCTTTACTTCAACTGCCTCTGAAAACTCATTATTAACTTTAGTTTTTTGTGATCTTCCCGTTAGATATGATCGAAACCAGTCCGGCGCGTGTGACGTGACACAGCACATCACGAATTATTGTAAACAATGTAAATCAATTGAACAGCGCATATTTATGAAGCGACGCGCCATGATCATTCTGACGCTCGTTCTATAAAACACGACACAGTGATTGAAACACAGTTTTCCTTGCGACTTGCACTGTGACTTTGATGTGTCAACTCGAGTTAATAAACCGAGTTACAGGTAAACCGAGTTACATATGCAAACCGAATTGGCGAAACGGGTAGAACGAAAGAACTTGTTCTTATACTAACCAAACCGATTCATCTATATAAATTCGTATTCGTCGTTCGGTTTGTTGTGTACTGAAAAATTGACAACCTTTTTTATAGGTTTTCAATATACATATGTATTGTAGGTATGTACATGCATTTTTGAAATATGTACTTTAATTTTGAAGGTAAGGATACATAAAAAATGTGTTTTTATTCAAATAATGTTGTTATGAACTCAAATAATTTTGTTATGAACCGAGTTGGCTAACTCGGTTTGCAACTCGGTTTGCTTTAATTCCAACTCGGGTTAACTCGGTTTGAGAATTTAATTTTCCATTTACCTACATATGTTCTTGTTGGCACATTGATTTCAATGTAAATAATGTTTTCAATAAAATATTGACACGAGTCGTGAATCAATATGCGGGGAACGACATGACACGTTTTAATTAATCAGGTCACGCCACACGCGCCGATCGCGTCTCAATATGCGCCTAGCCTAAATGTAATAAGCAACCGAATAATGAACGAATTAAAAAAGAATATTCAAAAATTTGCAAGGAAGTTGTAGTCGAGGTTCCTCTTTGTAAAGAAAGGTTTTACTCGGAAAAATTTCAAAGAGCTAAAGGTGATCTTAAAAAAGAGGTGCAATTGTAAATGAAATATTTTCAAGAAAAGTGGCTTTTGATTCCCCATCTAGCAAACGCTATTCGGATAAAGTAATCGATTTTGGACCCGAACTTGCTAATGCTTTCAATACATTTTTTACAAGTGTAGCTACTGACACCTAAAAAAACACAGGTTTTAATTCAATAAATGAAAATTATTGTTCAGAACATTCCTTTTTAAAGGAAAATGGTATTCAGAATAGTTTTTACTTCGAACCTATCTCGTTTTTCGAACTGTACAAATGTATTAATTCTCTTTATAAATCTTATTCACTTACTCAGAGCAGTTTTTCCAATAACTGTCTAAAAAACATTGCTCTTAATATTCTGGATGTCTTAGCTTATATTTTTAATAAATGTGTTTATTAGGTGTTCCGCAGGGCTCAGTTTTAGGTCCTATTTTATTTCTGATCTTTATCAACTCAATTTTCAGTCTTCAATTGAAAGGTACTAAAACTGGTTTTCTGATGACATAGCTTGTTTGTATACCAGTAGTTCAATGCTTGACTTAGGAGCAGAGCAGACATCAACTATGAACTAGAAATCCTTAGACACTGGTTTGGAATGCATAAGCTTGTCATAAGTGACAAAACTAAATTACTGTTTTTTAATGAATCTTTCCCTTATCTTCATTCGCCAGAACTTTTTTTTCAATGTACAGACTGCAAACGGTGGAGTGTCAATGCTAATACGTGCAACGCAAACAGCAGTGGTATAACTTTTAATGTCAGCCTAGACTGTTTAACGGCTTTTAGTTTGCGCAGTACTAAAAGTTATTAGGCTTCTATTCTTCCTTATACCTCAGTTTATAGTGACCAGAAATTTTTGAAACCAATGCGGGGCATTTTGTTTAAAACAATTTTTAATAAAAGAGGAGAAATATATTATTTTTTTTTTTGTTTAACAACAAAAAATAAAAAATATTTATTGAAGGTTTGAATTAAAGAACAACAACTTGAGTGAGCTACCACCAAGTTTTATAGGCTGGAGTTATAGCTATTTCACGGTCGCCAGGCCGATCATCAGACTCCTTTAGTGGTGCTTAGTCTATTTATGTTCAATTTTATTCCAAAAACCATTTGCCCCACTCAGGCTCGAACCTAGACCAAGCGTCTCCGGGCCAAGTGCACTACGCACTGCGCTACCGAAGGTCACGTGATCATGTAGATCGAGTTAAGGTTTTATTGTTTGACGAATGCATTTGAATCAACTAGCATTTTTACTAACCGCACACAAGCTTGTTGTTGTTCATTCGGGTTCTTTCTTTTTTCTCCATACTCTTTTTCATAAGTCAACAATTCGTTGAACATATAAGGAGGGAGATTGTATGAAAGATTTGACACTGGTCAAGAATTAAATTAGAATTAATTGAAAGAGTTTTTTTGTGATAAAACACGCGCAGTGTAGGCTGCAAAGCTTTCGCACCATCATATCGTCGTCGTTCTATGAAAACTCCCTAAGTCCATTTTTTTAAATTTTGTAACATTGACATTTGTTATGGAATTTTACTAACAATAACTTGAAAATGTTTGAGTTTGATAAATTTTATATTTAGAATAAATGTAGCAAAAGAGTTGGGTACTTTTTACAAAAGTTAAATTTTGGTATTTAATTAACTATGCCGTGTTTATGAAAGGTTCTTCAGTTTCTTAAGAAATGGACTTAGGGAGTTTTCAAAGAACGACAACGATATTAATATTGAAGGTTTGAATTAAAGAACAACAACTTGAGTGAGCTACCACCATCATCATGATCGGCCTGGCGACCGTGAAATAGCTATAACTCCAGCCTATAAAACTTGGTGGTAGCTCACTCAAGTTGTTGTTCTTTAATTCAAACCTTCAATATTAATATGATGGTGCGAAAGCTTTGCAGCCTACACTGCGCGTGTGTTATCACACAAAAACTCTTTCTAAAAAATATTTAATTTATTTGCTTTTATTGAGTATAAAGGCTTCGGAGTCTCTTTAAGTTTTGATCAATATCTTTCTTATTAACTGTGTTTCAGTCTTTTATGGGACTTGTTATTTAGACCACAAGAAATAAACAAGTTTTATGCGGAATACATAACACAAACCTTTAAACTGACAGTAGACAATTATAGGGTTTTCCATCAATGGTAAAAAAAATCAATTCTTTTTATCCAGATCTGTCAAAAACTGATTTTGACATTTTTCGTCAAACAAAATGATTTTTTTTTTCGAAAAATAAATCAATTTAGCAGATGTGGATTTTGTGGCAGATCTCTTTTTACTAACTAACACCAGTTTATACACCAGTGCAATTGACAGCTATTTGTTTGACCACTGGCAGCTCCACAGATGCGAATATATATTATGGCAAAAAATCAACCTGAAATCGTAATCTATTCCCCACGAATTTCGGACAGAAATCATAGGAAAACCCCAATAATTTTGACTTACAAATCAGGAACGCCAAAATAAAATGACATTTGGCGTTCTTAATGGAGTTTTCCTTTGGTAAAATCAAATTTTTTTGCCCATTGAAAGGCGAAACTTGTCAAAATTGGTGTTTTCACAAATCTGGATCAAAAAATAATTTTATTTTTTTTACCATTGCAAAACTCCATTAAAAAAGGTCTATTCTGCTTGGGCATTATTTGTGAAATACTTGTTGTGACTGAAAAGTTGTTTTGGCAATTTAACTTGTCATATTTTGCATTTTTTTTTTGGCGGTGCTTTGCAGGACAAATCTGTAAATACGGGACATTTTACTGGACAATCGATGATGCGGGATAGCCATGTGAAATTCGGGACGATCCCGTAAAACGCGGGACGTCTGGTCACTGTACCTCAGTTGTTCCTAAAATTTTTAATAAGTTACCCATTAAACTTCGTAGGTAGTACCAGTTCACCTTCCGCTTTTAAAAGGAAAATTAAATTGTGGTTGTTCAATTTTGACCTCTGCGAAATCAATAATATTATTAATATAATAGTTTAATCATATTTCGCTATTAACTTGTGTATCTAAACTCATTTATTTTTGATTGTAAATTAAAAGCCACCCCCACCCCTCAACATTATTTTGCGCTTTTTTTAATCTTATATTTACTCAATATATCCGTCACTAGTTTTAAACTAAAGGATTTATCTATAAGTTCCTAGATTCATTAACTTATTACTTATCATACATATGTAATTAAAATTATTGTTATTTGTACTATCAATAGGAATTTAACAAATACACAAAAAAAAAACCCCGAAGTCATTACTCGGAATAGCTAATCGAAGGCTTTTGCAGATTTTGGAGTGAAAAAGGAGTACCCTTTTACTCCGAAATCCAAACGACATTAATGTATTTGGAAAATCAGTGACATATAGATAGAAAGATAGATTTTTATTTCGTTAAGTTTTACAATGGTTTGTTACCGCACATTTTACATTTAAGAGATTTGATAGAATATAATATCTTTCAGCTAAGATATTTTTTAGGGTTCCTTTAAGATAATTTTTTTTTTTAATTATACATCATATTTGGAGGAAACACGATAAAACCTCCATTAGAAAGAAAATCAATGGATTTTTAAATATGTATAACCTCGCATCAACATCACATGTATACGTAGCAATTCGCATTAGCAAACACAAGATAATTTAAAAATCCAACGAAAATTAGCGTTGTGGTCAACTGAGTATATACCTAGTGAGTCAGTTCAGTACTTAGTTACATTTCTTCGTGTTATTTGTAACTTCTGTTAGAGGATGTTTTTTTTATCCAATGGTTTAATTGTTGATGTCTCTGTCTGTCTTGGCTCTTGAAACAATATTGGAAAACGTTTATATATTTACACGATTATTTACATCATCTTAGGAATAATTAGAAATCATGCCACTTTATTTCATTTTATTTTTTTTATTTCCAGGTACTGACACTTTATAAAACTTGTAAAATTTCAAGGGTGTATTATATTCTCATATATTTTTTTGAGAATGCTCTAAACAAACTCAATAAACAATGCAAATACACTCGATATATTTCAATATTCAATATGATAAGCAATACTAGTTGTTCACATCAAGATGGTCTTCTTCTTGACGAATATCAGCGAATTTTCGAAGTGAATATCACCAAACCTAGTAATGTTAATAATAATAATAATGAGATATCCAAAAATAAAATCACGAACTTGACACAAATATCTGCAGATCAACGGCAAATGACAAACCCTTTCACATTCTGTTCAAAAGGTGATATAGATAACAGCAAACAATGTAATGAATCTGTTGCCGTAATACATAATCCTAATAATGATTTTGCCAAAAATTTAAGTTCGCAATCAAGTAAATGTTTTGATTATAACCCATGTACCTACTTCAACACAATGCAGGAAAACCAGTTGACCACGAATTTTTTTAATAAAATCCGAAACGAAAGTGCCTTAGATGATTTTTCCAAAAGTGGTTGTGGCATCATGAGCCTCATCCATGGGACAGATAGTAAAACTAGTGGTTGTATAACCAGAAACAGTAAAAGTGTTCGACAAGAGATGCCAATGTGCCGAACTGAGGACCAAGAACATGCCTTTCGTCAAATAGAAGATGTTCACAACTACTCAAAACTGAATCGTTATGGTTATAGCAATAACGAGAAAGGCCGAGGTATAAATATACCTACATGTAGTAGTAATAGTAGCAATCAAGACGAAGAAGACTATGAGGAGGAGGAAGAAGAAGAGAAGGAGGATGATGAGTTCGACATTGTGGATTACGAGCAGCTTTCGAAAAATGGAACTGAAAGTGGAACTGCAGAGCTCAGTGAAAATGGTATCAAAAGAGTGGTTCCTGTCAAAACAATTAAAAAGCACCATGAAAAACAAGATTTAATATGTCCAGATGTGTTAAAAACTGAAAATGGAGGAAATACAACTCTACCGGATCATCATGCTAGAAGACCAATGAATGCGTTTTTAATATTCTGTAAAAGGCATCGGGGGATTGTTAAGGATAAATACAAGAATTATGAAAACAGGTAACACTGATACAATTTGTTTTTGATAAAACAATTAATATTTTAGATTCTTAGATCAATTACTAAAATACTTGGAGAATGGTGGGCTTCATTGGATGTAAACGACAAAAAGTGCTATGTGAATCTAGCTAAACAGGTAAGAGATAAAACCATCGAATGTGTGCATTGGCGTTTATTGTTTTCGAAGTTTTCTTTGCCGTTGATAGTAAGATTTCATGGCCTACTTAAGGGAATATAAATTCAAGTATGGACATGCTGCGAGTACGAGCAATAAAGTTGGACTTTTTTTAAATACCTATAGAAAAAAATTCTATCAATTTTGATGTCTCTTATTTAACGCAAAGCTGTAGCACTTTTTTCCATGGCCTTTCGCGACCACAGCATTGCATTCCCAGATGCAACCCATGGGATCTTAAATAATGTGCCTTTGCAACTAGGTGCGGCTCGGCATATAGTGCGGATCATTTAGATTTTTGCACGTAACTTGTGAAAAAAAAGGTACGGGTTATGGATTTATATGTTATTATTTAATATAATATTTATTTGAAAAACATAAGTATTGTAAAAACACTAGTTTTTAAAATGTCGTAACGTTTTATCAAAGGATCTATGTAAAACTTTTAACTTTTAACTATCAACTGTGAATTATTTTCTTCCGTCTTCCCAGTTCTATTGAAGTTTTGCTGACAGTCCTTTTTGTCGATGAGGATTGTAAACCCACACCAGGTCTTCTTCTTGAAATCCTGTTGTTTTTGCTCGCGCGTCAACGTGTTTTCATGCGGTCATGTTTTTATAAATGCTGATACATAATTGCAATGAGCCTCTCTTTGAGGTTATTCAAATATTCTTCTGTTTGCGGCTCAATTACGGTATCCGAATTTCACTTCAGTAGGCAATCGTATTGCCATTTCAACAAGATTTCCATTGGTTTATAGATTGTCGAGCTATGTACTGCACTCCGATATGCCATTAAGAATAATAGAATATGTCTATACCAATTTCGTTGGTAGTCGCCGACAAACTTAGATATATGTAATCCCAGCAGATTGGTTTTGAGTTCTTGAGATGTGACGAGCCCAATTCCATTTTAATTGTTTTGTTCTTTTAACTGCGTCTATTATATCAGTCTATTTTCTTATTTCTTCATTTGAAATTTTTTGAACTAATCGTATGCCAGGCAATTTCCGTTCTATTTTGGTTTGACAAATTCTTAGTTTATCCAGCAAGTTTGCAGTAAGTCCCAATGCTTGTAGTCAATATATTTGGGTAGGTAGTATCGTTGAGTCGAGTATAGAGACTTACGATTATAGCCCTTCCACACTATCTCATCGAGTATTAATACATGTAAAAAAAAGGGATTATTACTTACGACTGCCAAATTTGTGTGAAGAAAACGATTTTCATATTTTGCTTCCACACTTGCATCCAAACAAATCAATTCACCAACCTCAAACCCCCAAGTGGGATAGAATGTGTGACGGTTTTAGAACCAATCCTAAAAATTTTCATGTATTAACACATGTCAAATTGTGTGAGATGGGCTGTCAAGTCGTGTGGGATGAAATTTCATATTTTGTTTCCACACTTTTATACAGGATTTACTTCACACTTTTTTGACAGGTGTGGTGCCGTGACTTAAGGCCAAGTGACATAAGGCCCAATTTGGGTGTTTGGCCTTATGTCACTTTTCAATAGCGACTTAAGGCCAAATTTTAAGAGTTGGCCTTATGTCACTTTTGAAAAGTGACGTAAGGCTAATTGGGCCGGTAAATCCTACCTCACTGTTTATACATAGGATACATTTAAAGTTTCTTTAAATTCAGATTCTTAAAATACAAAAAAACTTTGCATACACCCAACCTCGTACCTACCCCAATTCCTATAGTGGGCCAAGCAGGGGGGTTGCAGGGGGGCAACATGCCCCCCCATACATACCTCACCTTTTATACGCCGTAAGGCTGAGTGCTCTAGAATTTACCGGTAAATTCTAGAATTTCATTATTTCGGCTTTTTACAGTAATATATACATATACGTGGCGACATGCCGAATTTATTCAATATAGTTTCCTTTTGAAAGATGTCCGAAATTTTTTTTACTGTAAGGGGGGCTTTTGGGAATGTTATACAATTATATTTGGCCTTATGTCTCAAAGAAAATTGGCCTTATGTCACTTTACAAAAGCGACATAAGGCCAAATATGTAAATTTGGTCTTATGTCGCTTTTGTAAAGTGACATAAGGCCAAACACCCAAATTTGGCCTTATGTCACTTGGCCTTAAGTCACGGCACCGACAGGTGTTAATAGTCAGTGGGATAGTGTTGAAAGCCTGTTACGAGTGTGCTTGCTAATGTCGTTTTCGATTGGATTTTCAGAGTGTTTCACTCCTTTTTGATTCCAATGGAATAGGACAAACTCGCTTCCGTAATATATGCATCTTTGTAGTAGTAAAAACTAAAATGAATTCTTCAATAATTTCAATTCCAGAACATCCCAACAAGAAGCATTCACTATTTTTACAATTAATCCAATGAACGACTTTAAAAGTATGAGTGCACTCCTAACACTCCCTTATGAAATCCGGAGTGAAAAAAACTCCTAAATCATCACTCCGAACAGCAAATGGAAGGCTTTTGGATTGTTGGGAGTGTGAATGGAGTGAAAAAAGTGTGCTAGGAGTGACTAAAGGAAACGACATTAGAATCTTAGATAACTTTCCAGAATTTGTTTTATGTCCCAATATTGTTTGTAGCTATTTGAAATCCTTCCGTTTATATCTTTCTCTTCTTGGTTTTTGAATGTTTTAATTTGTCCTAAATAAATTATATTCGTTTACATATTCGATTTCTTCATTACCAAGGAGTTCTTCGCGTGCTTTGTCAAAACTTTTATTTTTACCATGTTTATTGATTTCAATGGCAATTTCATAAATTATTGTTTGAATTTTTTACGGCTATATTATTGACATTCTTCAAAGCTAGTTTTACTAAAAAAACTAGTTCTATAAGGGTTTCGAGTTTTAAGTTTCTCAAAAACTATGTATGAATATTTTGATTTACATGTCAAAGTAATAAAAATTAGTAAAAAACTTAAAGCTCGAAACCGCTATAGATCTAGTTTTTCGGTAAAACTAGCTTTGAAGAAATTCAAGAATATACCTGGGTTGGGTCAGCCCAGTGTAGCTATTTGATCGCAAATTTTTACACCAGATGCAATACCTTGGTAATATATTGTCTTTGATCAGTGTGGTTTTAGGCCCGGCAAATCAACCGTCGATAAATGTTCACACTCCGACAGATTTTGGAAAAAACCCAGGAGTTTCAAATCGATACACACCACCTCTTTATCGATTTTAAAGTCGCATATGATAGCGTAGACAGAGACGAGCTATTCAGAGCCATGGCGCATCTCGGCATCCCTGCCAAACTCGTCCGCTTGTGCAGGATGACGATGGAGAAATCTCGCTGCTCCGTCAAAGTCGGCAAGAACACCACCGAACCCTTTGATGTCGAGAAAGGTTTGAGGCAAGGCGACGCGTTATCATGCAACCTGTTTAACATCGTTCTTGAAGCAATTGTACGCAACTCGCAAGTCAACAACAGAGGTACAATTTTTCAAAAGTCTGTTCAACCTTGCTTATGCAGATGATATTGACATCATTGGGAGAACGAAGCGAGCTGTTACCGGCGCGTTTGCAAGTATTGAATCGGAGGCGGCGAAAATGGGTTTGGCTGTTAATGAGGACAAGACGAAGTATATGCTATCATCGAGAAAGGAATCTCAACATCGTCGGCTCGGGCAAAACGTCACGATGGATAGATACAACTTCGAAGTCGCCAAGGACTTTGTCTACCTGGGCTCCACTGTAACATCGCAAAATGACATCAGCGCAGAGATCAAACGAAGAATTACTCTTGCCAATCGCTGTTTCTTCGGGCTAAGAAGGCATCTAAGTAATAAAGCCCTCTCTCAGAGAACCAAGGAGACCTTATATAAGACCCTAATTATCCCGGTCCTGCTATATGGGGCAGAGGCATGGACCCTGTCAAAAACGGATGAGAATCAGCTTGGGTGCTTTGAAAGGAAGATTCTTCGGGTGATTTTCGGTCCAGTCTGTATCGATGGAGTATGGAGGAGAAGATTTAATAACGAGCTTTACGGGCTTTACAGCGACTTCGACCTGGTCAAGAAGCTGAAAATTCAGCGGCTAAGATGGCTGGGACACGTGGAGCGTATGGACACCAACGCACCAGCCCGACGAGTCTTCGAATCTACCCCTGACGGTCTGCGCAGCAGAGGAAGACCCCACCTTAGGTGGCGCACACAAGTGGAGAACGACCTCAACCAACTTGGAGTGCGTAACTGGAGGCAGCTAGCTAGGGACCGAGCTGGCTGGAGGGGCTTGTTGGTTGAGGCCGTAGTCCATCCTGGGCTGTGAGCGCCATCTAAAGTAAGTAAGTAAGATCATACTTAGACTAGGGCTGGCAACGAGACGAGACCAGGCGAGACTTTTGTTAGTCTCGTCTCGGTCTCGTCAAAATCGAAAAATTTCAGTCTCGTCTCGGTCTCGGTCATGGTCTCGCCTAACCAAGTCTCGTCTCTATCTCGGTCTCGCCTTTTTCTCGTGAAAATTTTAATGTGCCAGTCTCGTCTCGTCTCGGTCTCGGTCTCGGTCTCGCTCTCGGTCTCGGTCTCGGTCTCGGTCTCGGTCTCGGTCTAGGTTTAGGTCTCGGTCTCGGTCTAGGTCTCGGTCTCGGGCTTGGTCTCATCCTTAGCCTTGGTTTCTTTCGTGTTGAACTATTGACCTTTTCGATTGGCTATCCGGAAGAACTGCCCGATTCGGAATGCCAATAAACAAACAAACATGCCCAATTCGACTCTGAAGTTTTCTTATCATTCCTTGCGTTCGGGTGATAGTCAGATAGGCTATCTACTTATCCCAAAAATGTTCACATAGCTTGAGTTGTTGTTGCGTCAGCTGACATCAGAAGTCTTTTAACAAGGGATTACAACAAGACAAACCTATCCGGATAGCTTTGGATAGTTAGGCTAACGCGCCCATTGTATTTATGAAACAACATAGGCAGCCGCCAAAAAAATTTAAATGGCGGAGACCAACATGGAGAAATTAATATTAAACTCGTATCTTCAATATTTTCGATTTTTACTTTTTTGGCACATTAAATGTCACCCAAAAAATTTAAATCAACTTTTTCTGGAGCAAAAAATAAAATCGGAAAACCTTTTTCCGGCGGGGAAAACAAAGTCTGAAAAATGAGCTATTCCAACGACATGCATACGTATTTTTCTCTGGACTTTCGCAGTGCACCTGAGTATAAAACTATATACATACATATGTGGTTCCATATTTTAACGTACTTGCATAGTTACATAAAAAGATATTTCTTCTAGCGAAAACCGAAACTGACGAGACCACCGAGACCAGCGAGACTCTCGGCGAATTTCGGTACCAAAAATACGGTCTCGTCTCGGGTGCTTTTAAGGTAGTCTCGTCTCGAAACCGAGACCGCGACCGAGACTAGTCTCAGTCTCGTTGCCAGCCCTAACTTAGACATGATGGAATTCTAAATTGTGTTTGAGTATCAAGTTCCTTTAGTCAAGTCAACGAAGACTCAAAATCATAAAATAAATGAAATAAATCGTGTAGTCTGGATTATTTTTTTAAGTGGTAGGGGTGACCGTTAAATGTAATTGAAACGATAAATTAATTACGTTTTTGTGTAATGATTACTGAAAAAAGTAAGCATTACCGCTTTTTTGATGACTAATTTAGTTTTCAATTCCATTATTGTAATTGAATTACAAGTAATTGACACTTTTCAATTACATGTAATTGGTAATTGAATTTCTTCAATTACATTCAAAACTAATTGAAAATTTTCTTAGAAATTTCAATTACAAGTAATTGTAATTGAATTTATTTTTTATCATTACTTCCTAACTCTGGCTTTTTGAAAATGCAAAAACCTTGGTTATTATTCCACTGCAAAATCAAGTAATTTTACTTTCAAGTTTTTGAAAAAAATTTACTTAAAATCAAAAAAAAAAAAAGTTAATTTATAATAATTTTTTTTTAAATTTTTTTTCATATAGTACTAGATTTTCTTTTAGTATTTGATACTGTTTTTAATTCTTATGTGAACCATAGAGTACCTATATTATCTAGAGAACCGACTCGTACCCCTCTTGCCTGAAACACCCGCAAATTTTATTTGAGTCGAGTAAGAGAAAACTCTCTTATTTTACACTTCAAATACACGGGACCACTAATACATGCTCAAAATATAGGGCAAACTGTATACATATTGTGGTTGGAGTTCCATTTAAAATGCACGGGACAACTAGCCCATACAAAATCTAATGGGCAAATCCTATCAATACAGCTTGTAGGGTGGACGAGAACAACCACCTTAAGTCGGTTCTCTAGATAATATAGGTACTCTATGATGTGAACCCCCAGGTACAACATACTAAAAGTCCCAAGCCTAGGCCCGCAAGCTTTAGCCAGGAGAGGGGGGGTAAAGGTTCCCTTTTGTACTATTTCGTAAATATTTCGAAAACCAAGCGTTTAAGAAAAGTGTACAACACAAAATGAAAATAAATTTAATTTGCTACAGAAAAGGATTATTCATATTTTCGCTGGAAGTGATACTAATGGAGATTTGGGGCTTAGAAATTCAACGAGTCTATACAAAATCGGAAACTACTCTCTACAGATTTAATTTTTATTAATCAACTTACCCAACAAAACGAACAATAGAAAAGTAAATATACTTTTATGCAGGGTTATTCAAAATAAGGCGAAGGGGGGTAACAATTTCCTTTTTATTTTTTGTTGATTTTCGAAATATTTACGAAATAGTACAAAAGAGGACCCTTACCCCCCCTCTCCTGGCTAAAGCTCGCGAGCCTGGCCTGGGGACTTTTATTATGTTGTACCTGGGGGTCATCCCTACTACTTAAAAAAATAATCCACACTACATGATTTTTTTAACTTATTTTATATTCGTTACAACATTGACCGTTTCAATATACTAATTACTCTACAGAAATAATTTTCTAAAAAAGTAGTAGTTTTCATAGTTTTCAATTTTCTCTAAAACTAAAAGACTTACAGCCATCTAGTTTTTAGCGTTCACCTAAGGATTAAAAACAAAAATCTAGTACTTAAAAACAAAAAATTTTGAAAAAAAAATATTAGAAATTAACTTTTTTTTTTTTTTTAATTTTTGATTTAAAGTCAATTTTTTTCAAAAACTTGTAACTAAAATTACTTGCTTTAGCAGTGAAATAATAAAATAGGTTTTTGCATTTTCAAAAAGCTATAGTAGATGTTTCCGTTGTTTCTAAATGATTATTTATGCACTTTGATCAAATTTTTTCAGAAAATGGTCCCTCCCGTATAAGTGGGGGCAACTAGACCCCCCTCCTTAGCAAGTTTTTTTTTTTAATATATATCATTAAACTATTTCATAAAATATTGGTCAATAACTTGGAAATACATTGCATACTTCTTACCTTTGAAGATACAGTGTTTTTCATATCACAAAAAACACTGTATCAAATAAATTAAATAAGGATATTTTAACTCGCGCCACCTTCTTTAACCCCATACCTTCTTTCTCATCAAGTCAATGGAATTATCATGAATCGATACGTATTTACCTTTTCTATAATTTCAGGGTTAATTCATCAAAAAAGATTAAATTTTTAACGTATTAACATGGTTTTTCAGATTTTCTGACATTTGCACCCCCCATATCTCTCTTAGTATTGCTCCTAGCAAAAATATGAAAAAACCTATTTTGAAGAAAATTTAATTTAATTTCATATTGTAGTGTAAACTTTTCCGCTAATACTCTTGGTTTTCATAATATTTACGAAATAGTACAAAAGGGGGCCTTTACCCCCCTCCTGTCTAAAGCTCGCGGGCCTGGGCTGGGGACTTTTAGTATGTTGTACCTGGGGGTCACCACTACCACTTAAAAAAATAATCCAGACTACACGATTTATTTCATTATGTGGTGTTTTTTTTTCTCGTTTTGTCGTTTTTTCCTTGTTTTTTTTTTTTTTTTTTGTTTGGTTTTGATTTTTGCTATGTAGGTATGTATACATACATGGCTATTTTTGTGTCCCTGGTTGTGATTCAGTCTTATTCAGAAAATAATGTAAGGTAAGGAATTCTTCTTGTAGTAGCCGTGGCGTGATGGTTAGTGCGATGGACTGTCATGCCAGAGGTCGAAGGTTCGATCCCCAGCCTCGCCATCTATTTATTTAAAAGAAAAACGGCTACTGCCTCTTGCTAGGAATTGACAAATCCTTCAAGAGTATCTCCTGTCACAGAAAAGTGCCGCTCGTTAGCCGTTCGGATTCGGCAATAAACTGTAGGTCCCCTCCATTCCTGCAGACACGCACACAGGAATGGTTGAGAGTTGTAAGTCACTAGGCCCTAGTTCTTCATGAGCTGTTGGTGCCATCAAATTTATTTTTTTTTTTTTAAGGAATTCTTCTTGGTCAAGGTTGTTTACTTTTATTCTGGGTTGTGGGTTAAAAATATGTAAAAACGTAGAAAGGTGGTTGTGAAAGATGGGGCATGAGGATATAATAAACTCGCTTTGTTATCTTATACACCAAAAGTGATGAAATATTTTAGATTTTTTTATAATAATGATCGTGTTCTAAAATATTGTAAGGTTAATGCTGAATAGAGAAAACTTGACCAAAATCTAACGAAATAATAGCGGTAATTTTCATAAAAATAAGTAGGTAGGTAGGTAATTTAAAAAGGGATTTTTTAAGTTCTCAACCCGATGGATTTCATTTTCAATTGAGTAGGTTAATGTTTTTTTTTTTTTTTTTTTTGCAGCATCAAATGACAAGGCAAGATCTTTGAGATTGCGTTAAGACAAGAAAAAAATCGTATGGAATCAAGCAGACGTGAAATTAAATACGTAATAAAATACGAAATGCGGGGGCTTCCGTAACTTTTTGTAAAATTGTCGACAAAAACTTGTCTGTTGATTTTAGTCACATGATATATACATTTTAAAGCTGCATTATTTTAAGATCTACTTTCATAAAATACCAGTGGTACACATGCAAAAGGTTTTTAGCAATTTGTTTGAAAAAAAGATTTTCGGTTCCATTTCTGATTTTTATAATTGTTATTATTTATTCTAAAATTAGGTAGGTATTATTTTTTAAAAAACGTTATATTTTTAATATTTATAAAAAAAATGTCCATGATAATATATCAAAAAACTTTGAAAATCATAACAAATAAAATAAATGAAAACTTAATTCAACCCCTTAAAGTACAATTACTTGGTTGTAAGTTTTTTAAACATATAAACGTTTAATTTGTTTTGCTTCTAGATTTCTTTCTAAGGCTATTGTTTCTCTATTTATTCCTCATTTTGCTCAACTCTCCCTCTATAAAGTGGTTAAAGTCTCCTGTTCTTACGTTTTCAAAAGAAATACATTTTACATTCTGTTAGTTAAATTGTAACATAGTAGCATGGTGTTAAGAAAAACCATTGTATATAAAATGTATAGTAATATCACGGACACGAAAGATTAGGGCGGCACCTAGCGAGGTGAACGAACGCTTTCTCTTTTCTTCTATTGGAGAGTTTTGCAGAGTTCTGTTTTTTGGAATAAAAGAACGAGAACACTGTGTACTAAATTCGCGACAGTCCGAGAGAGAAAAAAAGAACGATTTTTGTATAGAATATAATAATAAGGAGGAAAGTGTGTAAAAATGTTTTGTATTATTTTTCAGCATGACGTTTTAAGGAATAGAAAAAAAAAGGAATGTATAGAATATGAATCTGTTACCATGGTTGCCACTGACAAAAAATGTTTTAAACAATTTCTATAATATTTGTTGTTGATGTATTTTCGGTAAATTAGAATAAAAATATTTTGTGTATATATTTAGATGCATAAATGTATATATTATAATATGTACATATGTTTTCATGTATGTATATAATAAAATAATTTCATTAATAGGTATTAACATTTTGTAGTCGCCGTGGCGTGATGGTTAGTGCGATTGACTGTCATGCCGGAGGTCTAAGGTTCGATCCCCAGCCTCGCCACCTATTTATTTAAAAGAAAAATCCTCTCGCGAGGAATTGACAAATCCTCCAAGAGTATCTCCTGTCACAGAAAAGTGCCGCTCGTTAGCCGTTCGGATTCGGCAATAAACTGTAGGTCCCCTCCATTCCTGCAGACACGCACACAGGAATGGTTGAGAGTTGTAAGTCACTAGGCCCTAGTTCTTCATGAGCTGTTGTGCCATCAAATTTATTTTTTTTATAGGTATTAAAATTATTTCATTATTAATATGCATTGTGAGATATCATAATTGTTCCAGCGGAAAAAAATAATCAGTTAATAATTTAAGCCGAATTTTACCCCAAACAAAAGACCAAAAACCAATTTCGAGTTATTTAGGCCGTGTGCGAATTGGAGTGAGATTTTGATTAAATTTTTCCGACAACGAAGTTTGATGTTTTCACGTACAAATTCACCTCATTAGTGTCAAAAACTAATCTTTGGATACAATTTTTCGCACACGCACGGCTTAAATTAAAATAATATGTTTTCGCAATCAAATATATGTGCAAATATACACAAAATTTATTGTTGCAGATTTGGTAATCTGGCAACCATGGTTGAAATTATTTACCTGTTGCGAGATTTATAAGTATATTTTTTTTGTGGTGGTATATTTTTCTTCTCTGTTATTAGCATAGAGTACCTATATTATCTAGAGAACCGACTCGTACCCCTCTTGCCTGAAACACCCGCAAATTTTATTTGAATTGAGTAAGAGAAAACTCTCTTAGTTTACACTTCAAATGCACGGGACCACTAATACATGCTCAAAATATAGGGCAAACTGTATTCATATTGTGGTTGGGGTCCCATTTAAAATGCACGGGACAACTAGCCCATACAAAATCTAATGGGCAAATCCTCTCAGTACAGCTTGTAGGGTGAAAGAGAACAACCACCTAAAGTCGGTTCTCTAGATAATATAGGTACTCTATGGTTATTAGGCTGAGTAGGTGGGTGTAAGAATAGAGATGAATGATGTATGAAAACATTTTTCTATTATTATAAAAGAAAGTGTTGATTGATTTACTGATCGACTTATTCATATTTTTTATCATTATTGTACAGGTCAGTGTGTAAATGACATATATATATATCATTATCATTACTATTATATAAAGACGAAACAAATAAGTATTTTGTTTGTCCGCGTTTTTCTCAGAAAGTATTCAACCGATTTACTTAAAACAAATTTTATAATTTTCTTTATTCTTTGAAGCATGTAAATAGATATTTTTTATTTGTTAAATATATTTGTTGAAATAGATTATTAATTTTTAAAAAAATTTCGTATACTTTTTTGTCAAAGTTGACCAACATATTCAATTATGCTTTTAAACCTGCTTGATATTTTACAAAAACGGAATTTTTTGTATAAAGTCAATAGTTTTATTCAAATTTTAAGCCCTAAATCATTTCTTAACTGTACTTCTAAGCTGAAAAATAAATTTATTTACTAATTATAAATTTATCAACATTTTGTATTTTTGCATCTATGAATTCGATTCAATCGCAATGACTGGGTTGCTGCTTTGTTCCATTTCATTATCGTTCCGTGTTTTGGGCATTTTCTTTTTTGTATTTGCTTCTGAATCTCTGTCCACTCAATTGTTTGCTCATCCACTCATTTACATTTTTATTCCTCTTTTCATTCCGCTCAATTGTCGACTTTTTGTAACGACGACGGCCAATGCGTAGTGTGTTTGTTTTTTCCTTCTTCTTAAGCGAACTAAATTGTTACATACATACCTACATATTTTAAGTATGGGCACCACTGCCGTGCGCAGTGTGTTTATTGTTTGTGTTTGCTTCTTCTGCAGTGAACCGATGTTACATAAATGTACATATTTTGAGAGGAAAATGGACAGGGCATTCAGTAGAAAGCTGCATGAAAAAAAAGGTTTACTGAAAGCTACTAAAGATTATGAAAATGAAACATTACTGATTTCAACTGAGTGGAGTAAGGAATAAAATACAGTGCAAGCTCCCTTAGCCGGACAGTGACGGTCGCAACACTGTTGTCCGTCTAAGAGAGTTTCCATCCAAGTGAAAAAATAAAAAATAGTTATAAAAGGAAATGTATAGTTGGAATTATGAAACCGTTTCAGTGAGAGAAAATAAAATTATTTATTTGGTTACGGAAAGCACACGGAAGTATGTATATAAAATTTTTGTTAATAATATAGTAGAAATTGCGGTTAGTCTCATTGAGCATTTGATATACTTTTACCTACTCATATTAATAAGTATATTTAAAGCTTGCGAAGCAACGCGAGCACGGGTCGGCTAGTATATATATATAGAAAATTTTGTTTAGGACCCTTATTATGTAGAGCTCCACTAAGAAGGGATTCTTTGATATTCATAATTTTAATAGGGTAAATTGGACCAAATGTAGGGTAAAGTCGGATTTCCAATTTCTGAGTGGGATTTTTTAGAATTTTTATTTCTAAAACATTCAATTGACTTTTAATAAATTAGAATGGAAGTTATAATTAAAAATTAAAAAAACATATCTTTTTAACGGGTTAACCGAAAAAGTTGAAATTTATAAGTATTATAGAGTTTATTCATTTCGACATATGTGGGAAATTTTAAAAGTACCGGTAAGTTGAGACATTTGATTTTGAATTATATTTTTATATATAAGCAGTAGGGGGTTTAAATTTGTACACATAATAGAATTCATTAATTGTAACTTAATAACGCATCACTGCGTACATCGATTAATTTCATTATTTCTCAATTCACATGTCGACAGAACAACAATCATTTTGATTTTTGATACCTCATTTGCATCTGTACGCCCTCTAAAGCATCACAATCTTAATTGAAAACCGATCAAAAAACCAATAAAATTGCACTAAAATTGCCTGTTTCATTCATTGTCAACACCAGTGGGAGATAACTGATATTTTATGAAAATCACAAAAATTAATTGTAATTAATCGATCACAAAATTGATAAATTCTATATTGACTGTCCGATCGATTAGATTAAAGTCTTAAAAGAATAACAATATGTCAAGATTTAATTGTGTATAAAATTTATTTCGGGGAGCGGAACCATTCTGTACGAAAGAATTTAAGAATTTTATTGTTTACATTTAACTTAACTTGTTAGAGATTCAATTTAATTTAAATCGGCTTACCAGAATGAGAAAGCAAAAAATCAAAAAAAAAAGACTGTCCTAATGAGGCATAGAAAACTACTTTTAATAATGCTAAGTATTAATAAATTAATAATTAACATTAATTAATAATTTAAAAAAAAAATTGACCTAAAATAGAAAAAAAATTTTCTCGTTTGTAAAAACAAACTAAAAATTTCATCAAAATCGTTAAAACCATTTCCGAGAAACCAAAAATTAATGACAGTGGGCGGATATTACTAATTTTTTTTTAAATTTATTAATAGCTCAAAAGAAAAAAAACTCTGAAAATTTCAATCAAATCGAATAATTCGTTTCCGAAAAATACCAAAAATAATAAAAAAATGGGCGTGGAACCACTTCCACGCCCATTTTTTTTTATTATTTTTGGTGGATTTTGCCATAAAAAATTTCAAATTTTTTTCTCGATCATAAGACCAAACTCTGAAAATTTCATCAAAATCGTTAGAGCCGTTTACAAGCAACCCCAACAATAATTAAAGTGGGCGGGTAAAAAGATATTTTTTTTTAAATTTTGTTCCTGCTCAAAAGAAAAAACTTTGAAAATTTCAATCAAATCGATTGATTCGTTTCCAAAAAAGACCAATAAATAATAAAAGTGGGCGTGGAAGTAGGCGGATTTGAACATACTAAATTTGAAATTTTTTTCTATCTCATAAGAACGAACTCTGAAAATTTCATCAAAATCGTTAGAGCCGTCTCCGAAAAACCAATTAATAAATATACAAGAATTGCTTATTTAAACTTTGGTCAAAGGTTGAAAGAGAGTCGCTCACAGGTTGTGATAGTGATTTTTGAATCACAGGTCGTGAATTTTTGCTCTTCTCTACTGTTTATACATAAGAATACATTCAATATTTCTTTAAATCCAGATTCTTTAAATGCAAAAGAAACTGCATACACCCAACCTCGCACCTACCTAACATCCTTTAGTGGGCCAATCAGGGGGTCGCAGGGGGACAGTATGCCCTCCCATACATACCTTACTGTTCATACTCCGTAATGCTGGGTGCTCTAGGATTTACCGGTAAATTCTAAAATTTCATTATTTCGGCTTTTTACAGTAACATATAGATACACATTGAATAATTAAATTAGAACACTAATAACTATATTGAAAAATTTTTGTGGACAGAGTATAGGTAGAGTAGAGGCTTAAGGTTAGTTACATTCTAGGAATTTTTGGGTTTTTTTCTAATTAAGAAGTCGATGGATATATACAAATTAACAACCTGATTTTAAAAAAATAATAATTTTTTATATTTTTTTTTTATTTCTAGAACAAAGATGCATTTTTTTCTGCCAATCCGAACTTTAAATGGTACAAACTGCCAGCACCATCTCTGCGTACATCAAATACAAGGCCATCCAACATTGAGCGTGGAGAATACCAGTGTGAGCTTGGTGACTTATCCGTACAGAAAAGTTTAAATCATCACACCGTTTCAAATTATGATATGTTCAGCAGCATGGGAGAAAAAAAAGGCTCATACTTTAAGCTGGCAGATGAAAAACAAATGGGTGGACTTAATAATTTAATGAGTCCAAATACAACGTCGCCATCCAAAAATGAGACCTTACAAATAGCTTTAAGTGAGGCGACTAGCTTCTTCAATTCCAGTTGTAATCGAAAATTCAACTCCCCTGAGAAGGCTTCCTTAAACCTTCAACGCTCAAACAGTGATAACAATATTTGCTCAAGTAGCGAAGATGAGTTTGCTCCAAAGATATCTTCCCGTTCATGTAAAGGTAAAAAGTATCAAGAGCTTATTAATTCTGGGCAAATAAGTGCTGTTACATCAAAAAAAATAATGTCTCCCACGGCAACAAAAAATTTAAATAATAGTGAGAAAAGTGAATATTTTATCATGCACATTGACAAGTGTAGCAAAGTCAAAACCTCACTTAAAAATCAGTCACTTCTACCAAAGAAGGATGCACAATCGAAGACAGATAATGGAAAGTGGGTTATGACGCACTTTCAAGATCCTTGTGGTTTTAATAAGCAACAATTTGGGTTTGTATCATTTGATCTTGAAGATAAAATCAAACGACTACCAGCGCAGTGTCTGGAAACTTATCTCCAGCGCAAAAACACGAAACGTAAAAAGAAAATAAATTCTAAAAAACTTTCTTCCCCACAGCAATACAAGTTTCAAGAACGTGTTTTAAAGCAAACAACACAATCTTCATTATATCAACCAAAAACAGCCCTTGAAGCGAAGGAGCAGATAATCGGAAGTCAGAAAAGGAAAGCTCGAAAGGAGAGCATCACTCGCAGGGATATCACTACTTCTAAACAGAACGATGTTCATGTTTTGCATGGTAGTTCTTATGTTACCTCAGCCTTCGTTATGGGACAGGAAAACCCGACAAACCAATTTTTGTCTGCAATAAATCAGAATGCTACCTCAGATCTACTTATTTTGGCCGAAGTGGCTGCAAATCGCACAGAAACTGGCCAAGAGTAAAGCGAAGTATCGGAGTAATATGATATTTTCGAACTTAGGAACGATTTTATTCCAAGGGTGATAATAATTTGGAATTGTATATCTAGTAATGCAGGTCTCATAAAAGTATTTACTTTCCCATTGTGAAGAATTGGTGCTATTTATAAAATAAACTGAATGTACATTGTACAATTTTTAAATCTGAACTGAAGATATAAACTTAAGAATACAAAAACTGTAGTAAAGTTTTAAATTTTAATAAATTTGAAATATTTGTATGTTGTTTTAAGATATTGGATGCTTGCTGTAAATCGACTAATGGAAAAGGTGGATTTTCGTATATACAATTTCTATAGGAATCTCATGGAACAGACATTTAAGCTACTGTGCTCCCTCAACTGGTGGCGTTGTAGTCGCCGCAAGTTGAAGGTGGAGACTACAGATTCGTTGCAGGAAAAAAATTAAGAAGAATTATTTAGTATTAGTGACACTTAGAATCATAATGCACCTATAAAGTTAGAATTTAAAACCGAGAAAAAGGGCGGAAACCTATGTTTAACTATTAGAGATAATTAGGTGAAGTAATTTTTTTTAATCTTTTAGTATAAGACCTCGTCAGGAATTTATAAAAAAAGGATTATTTTTTAGGCATCTTTGATCGTGAAAAACAAAAAAATAGGCCTTTTTGAATCCAAATACCAAGATATAGTGCCGTTATGATCCACAAATGCATAGAAATTGAAAATTGCAAAGAAAACCTTGATTCACACTATAGTGCCGATACCGATACAGTCTCGATACGTTCTTACTCCGATAAAATATTCTTACACAAGAAACAATGAGTATATTCACTTCGTATCTTCGATACCGCTCCGATACCGATACACTCTCGCTCCAGTTTCGATTCATAACAAAGAATATACGTCTTTAAAGCTACACAAAATAGCTACACACAAAAATAGCACAAAAAAAGCACAAAATTCTAGTTTTTATTTCATCTGATTATGCTAAGCGGTTTAGAAGTTTTGCTAGCTTAATATTAAGGTAGCATAGATTTACATAAAACAAAAACCATGCTAGCACACAAATCGAGACTTCTACACAAAAATTGCACAAAAAGAGCACAAAATTCTAGTTATGGTTTTAATTGATTATGCTAATGTAATGTGTATATGCTAGCTTTATGGACATGAAAATAACAAACAAAAAACTATTCAAACCATGGGTAAGGGTGGGAACGAGATAGTGAGTAGAGTTTTCACCGTCCACGAATCGAGGTGATATTTTTGTTTATAGTTATAGGTATAATAAAAGTTCATATAAAAAAAACATACTTAAACAGTCGGTAGGGATTTCTCTATAGTGTAGTAAGAACATGAGTGGAGTAGGTATATGAGTAGGTAGGTAAAATATTTGCAGCAGAACAAATTTCTTGTTTGTTTCTACTGAAATTGGTTGGTTTGGCGGTGGGTGGTTGGTGATGGTGAATGGAAACGAACTTATTTAGAGGCATGGGGCTGGCAATTATTCTTCATCGACAAAAAAAAAAACACAACACAAAAAAAAAAAAAAAACAGTTCAAACCATGTGTCTTGTGCCTTGGGTAAAGCCTAGTATGCTGCTGATCATAGAGTACCTATATTATCTAGAGAACCGACTTACGGTGGTTGTTCTCTTCCACCCTACAAGCTCTACTGAAAGGATTTGCCCATTAGATTTTGTATGGGCTAGTTGTCCCGTGCATTTTAAATGGAACTTCAACCACAATATGTATACAGTTTGCCCTATATTTTGAGCATGTATTAGTGGTCCTGTGCATTTGAAGTGTAAAATAAGAGAGTTTTCTCTTACTCAAATAAAATAAAATTTGCGGATGTTTCAGGCAAGAGGGGTACGAGTCGGTTCTCTAGATAATATAGGTACTCTATGCTGCTGATGCGAAACGAAAAATCCCATACAAAAATGACACAACGAAATCATAAACGAAAAATTTCGTTCTGCGGTACGCTGTTCGATGAACGAAATCGATAATAGTAGCAGATTATTTGGAGAGATCTCCCCTCTATTTTCGCACATAATTAATTGCCTGTACCATTAATTGTGTGCGGAAAATTGACATTTGGTCTCTATTCTATTCACGACATTGCGTTTATGTTTGTTTTTTATTTTGCAAATTGTGACACTTTTAAGGGGTGATTTTTCGTTGTGGTTTTCGTAAGCATTTCGTCGTCATGTTGGAGACCAACTAAAAATTTCGTTTCGTATCAGCAGCGTACTAGGCTTAAGGATGGGAACGAGATAGTGAGTAGAGTTGCACTGTTTTCGCCGTCGACGAATCCTGGTGATATTATTGTGTATAGTTATAGGTACCTATCCCAGTAGGAAATTTCTAAAAATTCAGTGCTGAATAAACTGCTTTTTCCTTGAGGAAAAGAAGCTGCACCCGCCACTTTTGTGCTCTTTTCTCTGATGAATTTAACATGGGCATGTCATTGGCGTAGGCACATGCCACTTTCTCGATGAAAATTCAACAACGAAATCACTGGTTCGTTGGAAGTTGCTTTCTCACCAGCTTGGAATATGATGAATATTAAACATAAATGTAACATGCTGATTCATCTGCTTATTTTCATCGATGAATAATGTGATGAAAATTCAATAGTGGAATCATTCGGTAACTGGGAGTTGCTTATTCACGGACTTATTATTGCCAATTACAACCGAATTGGTTTTTCATCACTTTTTTTAAAAGTAGAATGTACTTCCCTTATTAAAATAAAAACTAATTTAATTTATGTGGTACCTACATAATTATTATCTTTTTATTGCATTGTTATTTACATAATATAAGTTAAAATAATCACGAATCACAACAAATTATTAATTATTACAAAATTATTTACTGTAGCTCCTCGGGTAACCTAGGAATAGAAAAAATGTTCAGTTTACAATAATTCATATATAAATGTAACTATAAATAGTTACTAACCTTGGCATTATTTTCCACATAAATGTAACACCCGCTTCCATAGAAAAAGAACAACTAACTTGAAATGAAAATATAAAACAAAAGAAGATTTCCAAAATGTTCAACAAGTCAACAAATAAAGCACGCGCCACAAAAAAATCACAATAGAAGAAAACAAAAATTCAAATGATCACGTGATCACGTCACGATCACGGCATGTTGAATTGAAAGGGTATACATATTTTTGCACTACAGAAATCATCACATTGTTCGTACCAGGAAAAAGAAAGGGCAATTTTCAGATTATCGTTACTTTTTCTCTAGAAGAAGGTTATATAAAGCAGACGACGCGATTAAGAATTAAAACTGTGAGAGAATGAGAACTGACTACGTCGACTTTAATTCAGCATCAATTTCATATTTGTGGCCAAAGTAAGCCAAGGATAGTTTTCAGAACTTTTTTTCTCTCGCAGAGTATCCTTTACAAAGCAGACGAGTGGATTTAGAGAATGAACTGATGAATTTATGCATGACTTTTCGTCAATTGAATCATCGCTTAATTTTTCTTCTTTAGCAACTTTTAATTCCGTATTGAAATCAGTTGGATTTTTTGAAACAAGTAAAAGAAGGGGTTGTTTGAAAATGGTTTCCAAGTGCAAAGCAGATAATGTGATGAAAATCATGAACTGCTGAAACAATGCATTACTTTTTACTGATGTAATCAGTGCACACTGTTTCGGCTATGAAGTGGTACCTGAATTCAATGATGAATTCAGCTTAATTTTTCATTGAAGACGAAATTTCCTGCTGGGAGGCGAGATCGGTTTTGGTGTGTTGGTCCGTTCTGAAGAAAAAATAAAATGCACGACTGGGTCGCACGAACTTGCTCTTGTAGTAAAAGTTTCTTCGAATTTTAAAGATTGTGTGTCATATAAAACAAATAATAATTATATGTATGTATATGTATCCATCCATTTAATAAATTGAAAACGGAAATTTGAGTATGGAAAAAAATCATAAAATACGTTCTTTAAATTGATAAAATAAGCACTTAAAATGTTTTATTCTCAGAATGAAGAACTCCATCTAAATTCTTGAAAATATGTGAATTTTTGTAGACAAAATTTTAAAAATCGTTGGAGCGGTTTACTTAAAAAACAATTTTTTGTATATAAAAATATCTTGAAAAAAAATTTGTTATGTCATTTTTAAGAATTTAATAATATCATCGTTTTCAAAAAAAAATTTTGGAACTTTTTTTTAAAAATCCAAAAAATATTTTTTGGAAAATATTTGTATGCAGGATTATTCACACTTGATAGAACCTCCTAAGTAAATTTTGATTTGAATAACGATTTTTGGTAATTTTTTTCACTGAAATATAGACCATACCATACTCGTTAGAGCCGTTTTTGAGATAAATAACTTTTTTTATAACGATTGTATGGCAAGTACCGTTATTTTTTGAGCTAAAAAAAAAATCGATTTCCCCTCTAGGAAATCACCAAAAAATCTTATGCTCCAATTTTGAAGAACATCGCTTCAGGGGTTTACCCTGTAGGCCGAGGTACAGACAGACAGACATACAGACAAAAATACACACTAGTGCTGTAAACCAGATCCGAATCCTCAAACAATCCGGATACTTATGAATAAGATAATTGAGATTTGATACTATCCGGATAGTGTCGGATATCCGGATAGTTAAATGAGACAGTTGAAATCCGAAACTATCCGGATAGTGCCGGATACCAGTTTGATAAGCTAAGTTTGTAGGAACTGGTTAAACAGGGAAAAACGAAAATCCGTCAAAAAACTTGAAAGTTTGACAAATTACAACAAAAATATTCAGGATTGGAGGTGGTTTCTGTTGTGGTGGTGGGAGTGTGGAAGGGAAGGGGTGGTTGACGTCAGAGATTATAAAACTGAAACATACACAGGCTGATTCATATAAGGTGTGACAAAAAGCTGGAGCGTGTTGTTTGGGTCGAGGCAAACAAAAAATGGTATGGGGGGGGAAGCTTATTTCCCCCGTTTAGTTAGGAGGACAAATTTTTTTAAAGCAAACAAAAAAAAAAATTATTAAAAAACAACGGTTACACCAACATTGCCATGCTATACATTTTTGTAAGGCCAGAAATCTTTTCCTTTATTTTGTTTTTAAATAAATCTGTTTTAGGGAATAGTTTGTGAAATTTTTATTTTCAAACTCAAAATTTTGAAAAAAAAAATGCTAACGAAATTTCAAACATGTATAACCGTTGTTTTTTTTAATATTTTTTGGTGTTCTAAGCCAATTTTTTTAAAAAAAATTTCCCCTCCCACTAAACGGGTTGAAATAGACTCCCCTCCCATAAAATTATGTTCTTATCCTGACCCAACCTATACGCTCTAGCTTTTTGTATATTACAAACACATGTTTTTTAGTTCAAAGGGTAGACAACGCGGTGCATTCAAGAGGATACAAGCGTCCACAAGCTTTTTTCAAAGCGAACCTCTGTCTATCAAGGGGGGAGGAGTGTTCCCACTAAGGCACTTTTCCTTTTTTCAGGCGGCAGCCAAGGAGTGCAGGGTCAGCGGCTCTTTGGTTGTGGTTTTGTGGTAAGGGGAAGACTTAGGCAAGAAGTCTTGGGCTTCAGAAATGTAAGCGAGCGCCTGGTCACAATCCGCATCAAAGCTAAGTTTAAAAACATCACGTTGATCTGTGTCCATGCCCCAACGGAAGAAAAAGATGACTCAACCAAGGAAGAATTCTACGATCTCCTCGAGGATACGTATGATAGGAGCCCCAAGTACGACGTCAAGATTATTCTTGGCGACTTCAACGCCAAGTTCGAAAAGTAGGGCATCTTTGGTACGATAGTCGGAGGACACAGCCTGCACGACAACACTTCCGATAACGGACTCAGGCTCACTGATTTCGCGGTGGGGCGAAATGTCATCATAGCAAGCACTCTATTCCCACACCTCAATATACACAAATGGACCTGGCGGTCTCCGGATCAACGAACCGTCAACCAGATTGATCATGTTGCGATAGACGCCAGACATGCTTCTAGTATCCTGGATGTCCGAACGTTCCGAGGTGCCAACATAGCCAGCACTACTTGGTGGTAGCGCAAGTACGTATGCGGATATCCATGACGCCACAACGACGAGCGGATGCTGTAAAACGATTTAACGTCGCGAAGCTAAAATCTCAAGAGATAGCCAGGACTTTTGCAGACCACGTTTCTCTTAAACTCTCAACAAGCCCGCCACAAGCATCATCTGTAGAGGATCAGTGGAAGCACTGCCAAAATGCCATCAAAAGTGCCGCTACTGATGTGCTGGGTTTCACTAGGCCATCACAACGAAACTCTTGGTTCGATGAAGAATGCAGACTGGCGCATGAATCAAAGAACGAGGCCTACCAAGCAATGCTGCAGACCAGAGCTGCTGCGAGAGCAGCCTGGGTGAGGCAAACTACCTAGGGTTACAAGGCCAGAACGGAAGCCTGCCGAGATGAGAGTGGGAATATGGTGGTAGACATGGTTGACACACAGTCGGTGCTGAGGATCTGGAAACAACACTTTTCTAGACTGCTAAACGGCGAAGATGGCCAAAATTCCGCTGTAAGGCAGAACACTGCTTTCAACCTGGAAGATGATGGTCAAAATTTCCGTCCACCCGACCTAAATAAAGTGCGGTTAGCGATAGCCAAGCTTAAAACGTACAAGACTGCTGGTGCAGATAGGCTGCCAGCCGAGCTATTCAAAGCAGGGGGAGATGACTTGGTAGGGAGTATACACCAGCTTATCTCCAAAATTTTGTCGGAGGAAAGTATGCCCAATGAATGGAACCTCGGTATAGTGTGCCCCATCCACAAGAAAGGAGATGCTCTGACCTGTTCTAACTACAGAGGTATAACTGTCCTCAACGTCGGTCGCATACAAAATCTTGTCATCTGTACTGTGTGATTGCTTAAAACTGTTTGTCAACGATCTGATCGGCCCCTATCAGTGTAGGTTTAGGCCCGGCAAATCAACTGTCGATCAATTTTCACACTCCAACAGATTTTGGAAAAAAAACCCAGGAGTTTCAAATCGATACACACCACCTCTTTATCGATTTTAAAGTCGCATATGATAGCGTAGACAGAGACGAGCTATACAGAGCCATGGCGTATCTCGGCACCCCTGACAAGGTAGGTAGGTAGTAATGGCGGCCAACGAACAAGCTGGCTCGCTCACCCAATTAGCGCAGAAAAGCACCGTTTTGATACCATAAACTCCTTGGAACCTATTTATAGAAGAATTTAGTAGAAGCTGGCGGGAGGCCATCCACAAATGCTCCACACCGGAGACCATTTTCAAAGTGCTATACTAGGCACTCGTTGGCTGGCACCGAAGCTGAAGCTGGCAAAAAAAAAGAACAGCCTTGCGATCTCCGGTTACCCTGCATCCTGTGTCCCCTCAAAACTCGAAATCCGCATACTAGCAGTCTAGCCAGTCAGAAGGGGTCGATGTAAAAGGCATGTCCAAAGGATTATACTCTATACCAGGCTAGAGCAGGGAATTTACAGAGGAAGTGAACTATTGTTTCCTTTTCCTGCTGATCCGCACAACTTCGACAGTGAGTATTGTAAAGTATACCCAGTTTTGCCTGATCCTTGCCTGGCCAGTTCGTCTGTCCGCTCATTACCCTCAATGCCACAATGACCCGGAACCCAGATGATGGTGACACTAAGGTTAACATTTAGACTTGAGAGCTCGTCACGGCATTGCTGGACCAGTTTTGATGATGACGAAGTCGCAGCTATTGTTTGCACAGCCGCCTGACTATCTGTCAGAATGGCAACATTTTGGTTTTGCTTTGGGATTATTTTAAGTATCTTGCATGCCTCCCTTATTGCCAGTATTTCAGCTTGAAACACACTTGCAAAGTTAGAAAGCCGAAAAGATTTAGCGATATTTAAAGACTCGGAGAAGATTCCTGAACCAACACCGCACTCCATCTTTGAACCATCAGTATAAATAGTAGTGTCGAAATCTCTCATCACGACGTCATCTTCCCACTCCTCTCTGGAGGGAAATTTGACTTTAAGATCTCTACTAAGTCTCAGAGTAGGGGTGCAGTAGTCAGTTGGAGTCGAACAAATTTCGGTGGGAATTAACTTTGTGATATTGCTGTGACCGTAGGGTTTGGCAAACCAGCAGTTTGATTCGTTTAGTCTTATTGCGCTGCAAGATACTAGGTATTTAATATGTAAATCAAGTGGTAAAAGGTGTAAAAAAAACGCTTAAAGCATCCGTCGGGCACGTACGTAGCGCCCCTGTTGTGCCAACGCTAGCAGTTCTTTGCACCTTCTTATGTTTGTTTATATTATACGCTTTGCTAAGTGCAGGCCACCACACAATCGAACCATACTTGAGGATGGGTCGTACCACGGCTGTGTACGTCCACAAAATCATCTTCGACTGGATGCCCCACTTTTTACCGAATGTTTTGCTACAGGCGTAGAATGCTACGCACGCTTTCTTGACGCGTTCTTCAATGTTTAACTTCCAGCTCAATTTTGGGTCGATAACTACGCCCAGGTATTTCGCACTGGAAGACAGAGTAACAGTTTGTACATTGAGTTTGGGTAGAGTGAAAGGGGCTATGTTTGTTTTGGTAGTAAAAAGCATCAGTACAGTTTTGCTTTGGTTGACTCCCAGTCCACAGCTCGTAGCCCAGTTGTTAACCTTCCTTAAAGCTTCCTCTGTGAGTTCACTTAATACAGATGTTAACTTTCCTGACACTAATAAAACCAAGTCATCAGTATAGGCAACCGCCTTCACCCCTCCACTCTCTAGCTTGACCAGGATTTTATTCACGACTAAAAGGCCTAGAAGAAGAGAGAGCGTTTATTTACTTATTTGAATGCGTTAAATACTAACGTTACATTTATGCTTAAAATTATATAATTTACAAAATTAAATATTAATATTGCGAAAAAAAGATTGTTTAAATTTATCAGATTTGATATTGTCATTAACAGAGTTTAAGAGGAAGTTATTTTTATTAAAAATATTTATTAACTGATTAAGAGGGCTATAAATATTATAGTTATATCTGCTAAAAATAGTTCGAATTGGTAGTCTACTTCTTGATGTAACCCGGCCTACATTAAAATTAATTCTTCCTAAGATTGAAGAAGATGATATGGATCCACTTATTATCCCAATAATAAAACATAGTTGCAAATACTCTCTGTGAATATATATAATTTTTCTATCTTCTTTACATCCCAAGATAAACAATTATTTCCAAAAAATACCGAAACATTATTTACATAATTGACGTTTTTGCCTATGAGATAATGGTGGCAAAGCTTCACTTTACACTTACACTCATACAAAAAGGCATGAGTTGGGTATCTAGTATATTATTAAAGTCTATGCATAGATACTCTTGCTGTTGCTGCACCGACTTTTTTCTACGTTTCAGTTCCAGTATTTACATCTCACTCCCACTCTTTTGTAAAAACGAGATGTATTTTCGCTTGGTATATGTAGTTATATACTTTTAGTAGTTAGGTATACTTATATGTACTTTTAAAAAAAGTTGGAAAAGACATTCGAATCAGTGATGCCAGATAGTGAATTAATCTTTTTTGAGAGAATTTCGAAACTGATAAGCTTAGAAGGGAAAAAATAAATTAAATTGAAAAGGTATATATAAATACACCAAAACAATGATATTAAAGTCTAATAATTATCCCGGTAAATGATGTTTAAAAACATAACATACTTTTGTGTACCTATGCTATTTGCCAAGGTTGAAGTTTTCTATCGACTTTTGAACTTTTTCGGAGATTTTGCCTATGAGATAATGGTGGCAAAGCTTCACTTTACACTTACACTCATACAAAAAGGCATGAGTTGGGTATCTAGTATATTATTAAAGTCTATGCATAGATACTCTTGCTGTTGCTGTACCGACTTTTTTCTACGTTTCAGTTCCAGTATTTACATCTCACTCCCACTCTTTTGTAAAAACGAGATGTATTTTCGCTTGGTATATGTAGTTATATACTTTTAGTAGTTAGGTATACTTATATGTACTTTTAAAAAAAGTTGGAAAAGACATTCGAATCAGTGATGCCAGATAGTGAATTAATCTTTTTTGAGAGAATTTCGAAACTGATAAGCTTAGAAGGGAAAAAATAAATTAAATTGAAAAGGTATATATAAATACACCAAAACAATGATATTAAAGTCTAATAATTATCCCGGTAAATGATGTTTAAAAACATAACATACTTTTGTGTACCTATGCTATTTGCCAAGGTTGAAGTTTTCTATCGACTTTTGAACTTTTTCGGAGATTTTAAGTAAACAAGAAGCTATACTTGGATTTTAAATAAAAAAAAAGGAATTTTGTTGAAACGGACTAGAATTAAGATAAAATTTTGAAACACAAAAAAATATTTTTGAGCCAAACACTTTAACAAAGTTATGTTAAGTTCGTTATATAAGATTGGGTTGACAGATTATACAGCTTTTTTGTACCCAGTAGGGGTTTTTCACTTTTCCACTTTTTGTCACTTTTTCCAAAAAGTAGTTGAATGTTTAAGCCTTGCCTTAACTTATACTGGTGACTTTTTTCAAAAAATATTTTTTCCCGCTAGCGCAGTTGTTTTGTGAAAAGGAATATATACAAGTTGGAATAATTATGGATTAAAGATAATCAGCTATGAAAAAACTAACCCTTTGTTATCATTTTTCTGAACACACCTAAAAGAGGCTGAACTACATTCAACTTCAAAAAGATAAAACCCGGCGTTGCCCGGGTCTTCTTTAGTAAAACTTTATGACAACCAAAGAGATGAATTAAAATCATCACTCGAAAAATGTTCAGCTTAAAGAACCCTACACGCCATGTTACTTGTCAGGTAACATTGAAGGTTTTTTATCTTCATTTAATCTTCATTTAAAAACTCTAACCTTGAAAATCCGATCATTAGAACTCAAGTTGTAAATTAGACTATTTGGAATAAAAAACACCCCCTAGCCTATACACTTTACGTACGCCCTTAATTGTACAAATTAATCGGACAAAAAAAATTGGTTAATTATTTTTATTAGGGGTGCAAATGCCCACTTACCCCTCTTTGTGCACGCCCATGCCTCTAAATAAGTTCTGTTCCATTTACCATCACCAACCCAACCACCCACCGCCAAACCAACCAATTTCAGTAGATACAAAATTTTTTTTCTGCTGCAAATAACCTACCTACTCACCGACTGGCTCGCTCATTTCTTAATACACAGTGTGTATTACACACATAGGTCACTGGCCTGTTTATGTTTTTTTTTATATGAACTTTTTACCAATAAAAACATCACCACGATTCGTCGACGTATCGCTCGGCATTATGGTTTGAAATGTTTTTTTTTTTCGATAAAATTCGCTGCCAACCTGCATTATTTTTCACCACCAATTCTAATCCTTTTAAATGTGTACCTTAAAAAAATAAAAAAGTTTAACCTAAAAAAAATATGTTTTTTTATGAGCCGATTCTGGGAATCAGTCCAACGATAAAATATTAAAATTTTCTATGAGCCGATTCTGGAAAATCAGCCAAACGGTTGCATTTGTATTGGTAATCACAATATACTTGCTATGCTTGCCTTTTTACCATTTGTGCAATGCAATCGCACCAAGGCAAAGCTTAAGCAAAGCTACAACCAAAAATCGTGATCTGACTGGAAGCAGTCAAATATACCACAAAAGACAATTTCCCACTGCAAAATAACTCTTACTTATAAATAATTGAACTTGAAGTAAATGTGAACTGAAAATATATAAAACAGAATTTTGTAGGAAAATTACCTACATATCTCTAAATAAGTCTTTTCCATTCAACATCACCAACCACCTAACCAAAATTCAATATTATACCAAATTAAACGCTAAAGTTTGTTGCTTCAAGTAGCATGATGGAAAAGTGTTCGCCTGAGACACGAGGGGTTGCCAGTTCAACTCCCGTAGAAAATTCTTTTTTTTACTTTATTTAAAATAAAAAAACTAATTATATAGTTAAAAAAAATAATTTTTATATTTATATATTTATAGTTATATAATCAGGCGAACACTTTTCCAGCATGCTAATTGAAGCAACAAACTTTAGCGTTTAATTTGGTATAATATTAAATGGAATTATGCTGCTTTTTACCAAAATTTTAGTTGTTGATTTATTACATAATTACTGAGAGGTATGCAAATTAAATTTTGGTGTGCAAATTAAAACTCCAAATGTGCAATTTTTTAAGCCCCTGTGCATTTGGAAATTGATCTTGGTTACCGAGATAAAGCCATTTTAAAATTGCATGCAAAGTGAAATTTGTTTATATATTAAAAAAAAAGGGGGGTGTGCAATTTTTTTTATTTGCATAAATGAAATGTGCAATTAGAAATACATCGGATAGCCTTTTTATTTGGTCAAAATCGACATTCCGCTCGCTGGCGTCGCCGTGGTCCCAACCAATTTCAGTACAAACATTGAGAAGCTAAAGAATAAAATCACATTTTCACATTTCACCCAAAACTATGTTTTCTCCACTGAAGACTGAGACCGACATTGGACAACGAACAAATGCCCATTTTTCAAGATTTTTGTGAAATGTTTCGATCGAAACTTTTTAATCAATTGTGAGGGTTGTGTTAAGCATGTAGAATTATGATTCAGATATCAATTTAAACGTTAGCTTTCGAAGGCGCTGACAAAAGTTGTGAGGGCATAAAAAGAAATCCTAAATTTTGTTAATACCTCGAGTTCAGAGTATTGAAAAAATTTAAAGTTTTTAATATATTTATTAATCAATAGTTTTCATCAGGTGTAGAAATTTCAAATTTTTAGAACGACCTATAAAAAAATGTGTGGTTTTCAAAAATCAAAAAAGTGGGTAAAAAAATCCTATTAAAAATTCCTGAAACAAGGATAATTTTTTTTATTACCTTTTTAATAGTATAAACTCTATGTCCCTTACTCAAAACCCCGATTTATGGCGAATTATTTGTCAAACATTTTTTTTTTTTTAAATTCAACTTTTAACGTTTTATAACTCGCTTCGTAGATTTTATTGAATTTTTATTTAAATTAACCACTTTCTTGCATTTAAAAGATTTATAGATTAAAATTAATATAAAGATTGTATCCTCTCCGGTTTAGAAAATAGTTTTTCGACCATTAATCAGAAAAACCCCATTTTATATAAAATTCTCTATTCAATAAAATGTATTATATATTTTTATCATTTACAGTATAAGTAACCTGTGCAATGATGAGTCAGATAAATTAATGAGTGAGTCAGTGACCGGTTCTTTCATATATAATACTTTGGCCCCTTACCCCTCTTTGTGTACGCCCTTGTGTTTCATTGCATTTAATCTTAAATCAAAAACTAACCACGAAAATTCGAACATTTGAACTCAAGTTATAAATTTAGCATCCCTTGTTTGTGTAATTACGGGTGTTTTCATAGACTTCTGACTAACCGATTTCTGCAATCGCAAAAACGAATGAAAAACTACTTTTTTAAATATTTTTTGGTTCATGATTTTAAAGTATTTTAAAAATAGTTATTAAAATCGAAGCAGTAAAATGTTTACCTTTAAGAAATAGATAGGTTTTTGTAAATTTTGAAATCGCAGAAATCGGTTAGTCTGACGTTTATGAAAACACCATACATATCTACTTAACAAAAATTATAATTTTTATTAGTGGTGCAAGTGCCCCTTACCTCTCCTCGCACCCTCTTTTTTTGCATTGAATTTTCTCTTTATTTAAAAACTCTAACCGTAAAAATCCGACCATTTAAAATGAAGTTGTAAATTTAGCCAGTTTGCGTGTTATACGCACCCCCCTGTCACCTTTGCGTACGCTCTTGATTGTGAATTACTCAGCAAAAAAAAAATAGAAAAAATATTTTAGTAGGGGTTCAAATGTCCTCTTACCCCTTCTTACGCACGCATTTGCCTCTAAATAAGTGCGTTTCCATTCACCATCACCAACCACCCACCGCCAAACCAACCAATTTCAGTCTTACCTTAAATCCAACAATTAGAACTCAAGTTGTGAATTAAGCCGATTTGCATGTAATAAAATAAGCACCCCCCATGCTATTTACGTGCGCCCTTGATTGTGTAATAAATTTACTCAGAAAAAAAATTGAAAAATAATTTTTATTAGGGGTGCAAATGCCCAATACCCCTCCTTGTGCACGCCCTTGCCAATAAATAAGTTCGTTTCCATTCACCATCCATCAGCAAACACCCACCCCCACCAAACAATTTCAGTAGGATACAAACATTTTTTTTCTGCTGCAAATATTATACCTACCTACTCATACCCCTATTCAAATTTCTTACTACACTATGGAGAATCCCTACCGTTTATGTTTTTTTTTTTATATGAACTTTTACTATACACAAAAATATCACCACGATTCGTCGACGGCGAAACGCGAAAACTCCTCACTATCTCGGTCCCACATACCAAGGCACATTCATTGCACATAGTTTGAATTGTTTTTTTTTGTCGATGAAGATTTTTACCACCCAACCCATCACTTATCCTCAATCAAAAATTTATTTACCTATCCTAACCCTAAAAATAAAAAAAAACAAAAATATTACCTACCTACCTAAGAACAACTTTTTTTTTTGAGCCGATTCCAGAAAATCAGCCCAAAAGAACCAAAAATATGGATTTGACGAACCGGATAGTTACCGGAACCAGTCAAATCCGCCAACCGCCACAATATGCAATTTTATATGGCAAAACAACTCTTCCTTATAAATAATTCAACTTGAAGTAAATGTGAACTGAAAATCTATAAAACAGAATTTTGCAAGGAAAATACCTACATGCTTTATTTTAGAAAATTTCCATACGATTTTTTTTGTGGTAAGTTTTTAATTTGTTTATTATTCTGTCTTTTCTACTGTATCCTATAGCATACCAGATAAGTGAAATTTGTATTATATCTATTTTTTAAAAGGGTTTTTTTGTTTGTTTGTGAGTTTAGTGGAAACATTAAGCCAAACTGACAAACAAAAAAAGTTACTCTATATAATAGTATAGATTATTATTTATTTTTGTTTATTTAATTGAATTAAGAAAAATTAGTTTAAAAATTACTTAATTTTTATTAAATAATATAATTGCTCTATTTATTCATTATATTAAAGAAAGCAAAATATTTGTTTTTAATGCCTACAAATTTAAATTTGTATTCTATAGTTTCAGCTGTAACAGCACACAGTTCCTTGTTATTTTATAACCTTTCCTTGTCTTTGAAATAAAATACCTTTATGGAATGTTGACTTTAAGCAGTTTTTTTTCAAGAAAAGTACCTACTTAGGTATTTACCTACTCTGAGACATTTATGCTACAAGCGTTTTTTTTTATCGGTATTTTCATTTTCAATGTTTCGGTATAGTTCTTGTTGTTTAGGTTAAGACACCAGAATATTTCTTATGAACAAATCATTGCAACGTTTCATTGATTTTTTAATATTGAAATCTAGTTTTTGTGGACTGTGATATAAATGAAATCCAATTAAAACTTTTTTATTACTTAACATTTATCGTTTTTAATTTTTTTTTTTTAATGATTTTTTTGAACGTGACCACCCCGAGAAGTGAAGCTGTATACGCCCCTGTTGGATTGGTGTTCTCAAAGATTTCGTCCAAAGAATCACAAATATTTTTATTTATTTCATAGTCTGAGCTGGGTGGTAAATAGATACGGTGACCATATTTCTGAGAGCAAAACCCGCGACAAAAGTGAAAAATTAAAATGTGTGAAAAAATAAACATTTTTTTCATTAATTTCATTTAGATATTAAAAGAGGGAAAACATAATAACAGAAAAAAAACAAACGAAAAGAAATTCTTAAAATAATTAATTATATAATGCCTTCACAAACTCAAAACTAGAAATTAAAACTTAACATTTTTAATTTTTTTTTATTAAAATAATAATATCTGTTGACGAAGCAAATGTCTTTGAATAATATTAGTTATGTAAAATTACAAGAAGCATAACATTTCGTAATGTACATCATGCTAAGTTTAGAACGCAAAATGTTTTACTTTTTCTTTAATAATTCATTGCTGAAAAAATTTCTTTTACAATTTTGTCGTTTTCTTTTAAATAATTTTTAAATTCATTAAATCGTAATAAAATTTAACAATTAACATGGCTTTTAGAGTTTTTACATTTAGCTGGGCTTTTTCGCTTGTTCACATATTGTTCATTAAGCCTAGTTTTTAGATCGAAGAGGACAATTGTTTCGAAGTAAAAATGTCTACCCATTTTTCATTTATTTTAATTTTTTTCCGTCCATTGTCTAATTGTAGTTATATTTAAACTTAAAAAATGATTTTAAGCAAACAAACTCATCAAACATTAATTTTTGTCTCGATTCGCTTCTGTAAATTTTGTATTATTTTTAATTTTTCTAGTTTTGCTGTAACCAACTAGTTTACGGAATTCAATCTCAAAAGTTTTTGAGGAGACATATGCACCCTCATACCTAAGTTTATGTGGGTTTATCAAACATTTTCTTTTATAAAATACAAAAATGTTAAATAAAAAAAACAGAAAATGTGCAAATACGGGACAGATAACTAAATACGGGACACTTACACGTCCCGGGTTTCTTAAGAAAGAACCCGCTACAAGGTATAGAAATACGGGACAATCCCTGGAAACCCGGGACGGATGGTCACCGTATATATAGACCACATATAGGCAAGGCCGGAGCAACCATATGTGCAAGATGTGCAAATGCACAGGGCGCAAAGTTCTGGAGGCGCATTACCAGGAGCAAGAAAATGTAATCTGATCTTGCGCAAACAAATATGTACTGCATTTGCATTTTAACCGCAAAACCTGTTCAAATAATCCCAAAATTTCTTGGACAGTAACTAACATCACTTTCAATGTTGCGTTCAAAGAGAATTTAACTCTAAATATCGTAAAATTAAATACCTACTCTTAAAATATTCCACCCTGTTCGTACAAAAGAAAAAAAATTAAAAATCTCAACAGAAAACAGTTCCACGCCACCTTATATGTATCTGCAAGTTTTATTTCATAAACACCGAGTCCCAATGGAACAAGTTAATAACTATTGTAACGACTACTTTTGTTGTATCTGGTTTGGTGCAGACTGTTTTAATTTTGCTGTCGGTTAAGATTAAATAAATATCAGTTTTTAATAGAAGTGACGTGTTTTTTGTTAAAGTACTTATTTATTAGAAATTGTATCTTGTGTTTCTGTTTTTCCAATATGGATACAAAAAAGCCTACCTCTTGGGTAATGTGGAAAAAGCTTATGCATGTGTATCAGTGTATGCATCTGTGTAAAGATAAAAAGGGCGCTATCTACAAATCTTGCACAGGGCGCAAATTTGGCTTGAGCCAGCCCTGCATATAGGTATCCAAAAGGCATCTTTATTTTTATACATAACAGTTCTATTTCAGACTGTAAAAAGTCATAGACTAAGGGAATTTTTAACGGCTATTAATAATCCTTCTCCTACTGTCGTGGATTCATTTACTGAGTGTTGGTCACGGCGAAATACTTGATAATTCATTTTAAAAAGTTCAGTATCAGCTATTGATGAATATAACCAGGTTTCAGTTAAAACAATAACATCGTGAGGTACGTTGTTTATATTTGTATTTGTATAGACCTTATTAGCCTTTGTCCGTAATCCATTAACGTTTTGATAATAAATTAGTAATTGTTGTAGTTGCTGCGGAAGAGTCTCGTGACATCAGTGCAGAGATCAAATGAAGAATTACTCTTGCCAATCGCTGTTTCCTCGGGCTAAGAAGGCATTTGGTTAGTAAAGCCCTCTCTCAAAGAACCAAGGAGACCTTATATGTATAAGACCCTTATCATCCCGGTCCTGCTGTATGGGGCAGAAGCATGGACCCTGACAAAAACGGATGAGAATCTACTTGGGTGCTTTAAGATTCTTCGAGTGGTTTTCGGTCCAGTCTGTATCGGTTGAGTATGGAGGAGAAGATTCAACAACGAAGTTTACAGCGGCTGAGATGGCTGGGACACGTATGGACACCAACGCACCAGCCCGACGAGTCTTCGAATCTACCCCTGACGGTCTGCGCAGCAGAGAAAGACCCCACCTTAGGTGGTGCACACAAAAGGAGAACGACCTCAACCAACTTGGAGTGCGTAACTGGAGGCAGCTAGCTAGGGACCGAGCTGGCTGGAGGGGCTTGTAGGTTGAGGCCGTAGTCCATCTTGGGCTGTGAGCGCCATCTAAAGTATATATTAAAAATATATGGGATATATTTATATACATATTCTTATATGTATATAAAAATGAATGTTTGTGTGTTCGTCTTCTATAGACTAGCAAACCGTCAAACTAATTAAGCTGAAATTTACAAAGTTTGTTCATATTAGTAGGGTTAGGTTCGTGGAGTGGTTTTAGTAAAATCCGTCAACTGCACACCAAGATAATAACAAAATTTGAATTTTAATACTATAATGTGTATACAAAATAATCAAAAAATTAAGAAATAAAAAAAATATACAATTATAAAAAAATAATACAAAAAATTAGGGCTGTCAATCAAAATAAAAATAAAATGCGAATTAATGGGTATCAAAAATCTGTTCTCATAGGACGCATTGCGCTGTAGTTACACAGTACATTCTTATAATGACGACTGGAACTATTTGAGAATGCTGCTAATAAATTTCAAAGGTCCAAAATCATTTCAAAATCTTAGAACGATCGATTGAATAGAATGTCAGACATTCATTTATTTACTCGAAAATTATCAACATTGTAAAATTACTTTTATGGATGCCTGTTGTTATCCGCGACAAATTAGAATAGCTCTGTTCCTTTACTTTGAAACTCTGTTATTTTCTGTGCATTTTAGTGGCATTTTATTTTTTATATACATATATAAACTTTGACAGAAAGTTAGACTGAAATTCACACAAATGCACAGAAAATCACAGAGTTTGAAACTAAAGAAACTAGCTAATATTATTCACTATCATTTTGACCACATGTTCTCCATTAAACCTTAAATATATTTGGAAAAAATTCAAAGAGGAGTTGAGCGAAGATATTTGCAACGACAATATTTATTTTTCGGAAAACATTTTCAATAAAGCTCTTATAGAAATCGAAGACGTATGCTTAACAATCAATAGCAAAAAAAAACTCATTCAACTTGGCATGTCCATCATCAGAACATTTTGAAAAGGACCTTGAGAAAAACAATTAAATTCTGACGACTTGCACGCAAACAAACAACTACCAACTATAGTAGATCAAAAACAGGCCTGACGACATAATAACAAATGCGTTGGCCAACGGTTGAGGTGGTCTGTTTTTCCCTGATGCACCTGATGGTGGCACAGGAAAAACGATTCTCTTCAGTTTGGTACTAGGACAAATTAGCTCTCAAAATGGAATTGCTTTAGCATGCCGCATCAATACCTGATATTGGGACGGACAGCTCATTCGGCGCTCAAGTTGCCATGAAATATGCATTTTGCAGAAGCTTAAACATGCAGTATATTTCGAAAGGGTTATATATGGCGAAAGTGCTGCAAACTTGCAAACTGATTGTATGGGATGAGTGCACAATGGTACATAAATTATTTTAAGCACTTGGAAGAACTCTTCGAGGCTTGCGATCAAATCAAAAATTATTTGGTGAAGCTCGAATTTTATTAGCAGGTGACTTCCGATCGATAGACTCTATCGGTTACACCAACATCAACGCTTGCCTCACAGCATCGCATCTTTGGAGACATGTACAAAAGCTTACATTAAAGACAAGTATTCGGGTACATCTTCAGCACAATGCGTCAGACATATTTTGAATACAATTATTGGACGTTGGTAATGGAAAATGCAAAAGTACCAGCTAATAATGATACAAAAGAGATTTAAACTGAACTTTCGTGTCAATGTTCCATCAGTCGAACAACTATAATATTTCTGTTGTACCACCGCACAGATTGTTACTTAAAATCGGTGAACAATGAATAGTTTCTTTTGCGCAACATTAATCCACCTAGATTATGCAATGGAACCAGCCTCGATGTCAAAAAACTGATGCCAAACGTCATTGAAGCTTCAATTATTCTGAATTCCAAATGATATTCCATTTGATTTCAAAAGACAACAGTTCCATGTTCACAGTGACGTGCCGTGGTGCTTTTAGTAGGCTGTAAAATTATCCATTCGGGGAGAGTACCTACGTTAGCTTTGGCATCAACATTTGAGAACGTTTTTTTGTAGAGTGGTCAAAAACAAGCATTTTTACTATGGGAGGGGGTCTAGCCCCGCTTAGGAGGTATGGCCAATTTTAGAAAAAATGACTTAAAATAAAAAAAAAAAAAATATACCGGTTTTGAAATATTTGAAATTTTTAAGATTTTTTATAAATGAGTTTTCATAATATTGTGACATTAATAAAATGCATAATTTATTGAGGTTTTTTTGATACCCCTTTCATAAGGAAGTGACAATTATTTTTGGGTAAGAATTTTTTTATAAGTCAAGTCAAGCGATTTTTTCAATGAAATTTAAGAAATCGTTGAAAATCGAAATTTCTCGCTACGCTCTTAAAATTACCGACATCAAACCTTAAACTTATTTGTTCAACACAGTTAAATGCACAATATTTTAGTACATATTTTTTGAAAATTTTGGAATTTTTCATTACCGATAAATGTGATATAAAAATAATCAATTATATTTTTTTATATGACCGTTACAAATAAATGTACATCAGGAAATGGGTTGATTTCTTACCTTTCTTTAGATACCTCTATGAAATAAATCCTTTCACTTAATCAAAAGTTATAAACAATCTACTCAGGTTCTATCAACATTTTTGATGATTTTTTAAGTAAAAAAATCATCCCTCACTGCAACCGAGTCGTGGCGACGAACATACATTTTGTTTGTTTGGGCTTTGTTGGTGCGCTTGATGAAGGTGAACACCAATGCATAAAGATTTATAAGGGAAGACGATTTCTTGTGCTTTTTTTTTTATTTTTTTTGTATGTGGATATGAATTAGCTGGGTGCGCTGAAGTAAGAAGAACACCCTACGAGGAAATGTTTGTAATTCGGTACTTCTTTGACTGGTAAGTAGGTTATTTGAATTATAGGTTGTATGTGGATTTGGATTAGCTTGCCGTGCGCTGAAGTTAAAAGAACACCCTACTCAGAAATTTTTTCGTTACTTTGAATGGAAGTGAATTATTTGTTCTGATTTTTGTTTGAGTATTAGTTGAGTTCGTACACAGATCTTAATTATTTATTGACGTATGTTGTGATAGGTTATAGGTTATTAAAGAAAAGAAAGACAAATGCGTATTTTGGAGAACTTTGGCTAAACGTATGGAAATTAAGATGTTGGTAGGGTGTGCGGTGAACACCTGCGCACCTTCGAATAAACGTCACTGCTTATTATGTATTACATTTTTTTTTACATTAGCCTAATATAAATAAAAATAATCTCGAATCACGATACAATTATGACAAAAAAATTTATTGTGGCTCCTCGAGTAACCTAGGAATAGAAAAAATATTTCAGTTTACAATAATTAATAACCATAAAGAGTTGGTACTAACCTTTTGACTATTTTCCTTGCTCATTTTATCTTTATAAAAATTGATATAGCCATATGACACTGACACCCGCTTTAAAAGAAAAAGTTAAACTAACTTGAAATCTTAACAAAAAAAGATATCCAGAATGTTTAACAGGCCATAAATATAGCACGTGCCACAAAAGAAATTTACAATAGAACAAAAAAGTCAGACGATCACGTGATCAAAGCCTGTTGAATTGAAAGGATACATATTTTTGTACTACAGAAATCCTCACATTGTTTGAACCAGGAAAAAAAAGGGAAATTTTAAGATTATCGTTACTTTTTCGCAAGAAGAAGGTTATTTAAAGCGGACGACGCGATTAAGAATTGAAACTGCGAATGAGAACTAACTACTTTTCATTTGAAAACGTCGACTTTAAATCAGCATTTATTTCATATTTGTGAACGAAGTAGGGAGATATTACCTTTAATAATATGTGTACTGCGCTGTGGGACGACCAATGTGTTTGAGAATTTTTTGCTGGAGAGCGCCATTTTTGCTGTTCAAGGTGCTATTGCTGCTTTAATATCTTTAGCGCATAATATGCTAACTAACAGTAAAAAAAATATTCAAAAAGGTTTTAAATAATTTCTATGCATTTAAAAACTTATTTAAAATAAAATACTTAATAGGTACATTTTTTTAAATATTTATAAAACTTTTGATTTATTCTATTAGATTTATGATGATTGTTGACCTTAATCAACCCATGTGCATAATTTTTTTGAATGCTTTACGGAATTCTGGGTTAAAAATGGTGTAAATAACTGGATTGACGAAACTATTCATATAACCGAGCCATGTTGTAAATAAGAAAGCTTGAATTGGCGGTCTGCAATCTTTTTCTAACTTGCCGCACACTGCATCCATAATGTTGCAGGTAAAAAAAGGAACCCAACAAAAAAGAAATACACCTGTAAAGAAAAAAAAAATAGTATTTAGTATTCAGTATTTAAAAAAGTATTGGTTTTACATTTATACGAAATACATTTAAGGCCAATTTGCTGAAACGAAACTTAAATACCTATTTATGTTCAACTTAAAAGGTAGAACTATAATTGTTGGAACGCAGCGTACGCAGTCGTACGAAACCACACGAATACAAGTAATTCAATAGACGCACACATAATTGCGTTTTGTTACGTTTCGTTCATTTTCGTTAATTTTTGCTTTCGGAGGGGAAGAGCGCTTCTCGAGCGCACCTTACGGAAGAAAATTGACAGCTACATATAAATTGTTGTAGTAAACTAGTCTCGAATTTCTCGTGCATTATGGGTTACGTGTGCATTTGACGTTTCGGAAAGAAATTTTTCGTTCGTTTATGACATTAGTTTCCGACAGCGTCCATCTATTATAGTTCGACCTAAACGCTTATGTTTTATTTTTTTCCCCAGCGTAAACTGTCACATAGGCTATAAAGCCCCATTCACACGAGAGAAACCGACGAATGACAAATCAAGGAATAGATGGGATTTTAAAACGTTTAATAACCTAAATTCTTTACAAAATCTAAATAAGATGATAGAAAAGTAAATTAGATTCCTGTTTGCATTCTAAAATTTTCAACTTAATTACTGATACAAAATAAATTTAAGAAAACAAATTTGTTGTAACGAATTGCAATCGTTCGCGACGACCAATTTCTTTTCTCAATTTTATCTTGTTTTTATTGAAATTTTGTGAAGAATTTCGGTTATTAAATGTTTTAAAATCTCATTTATTCATTATTTCATCATTCGTTTGGTCATGTAAATGTGCCTTAAGCTGAACTTAAATATTTAAATTTCGTTTCAGCAAATGAGTCTAAGGCCCATTTCCACATATGGATCATTAATTTATAATGTAGTTTATCATTATCAATCTTTAAGCTGTATCACGGCCCAAAGACCACCATACTGCACTTTCAAAATGCAAAAAAATTAGTGAAATTAGGGTGTTTTATACCACTCCAAATTTTGTTTACCATAATTCCATCGGTCTGGGAGTGATACCGCGGCCCTAACACCTTTTAAAAGCAATTTCAAAATGCAACCAAAAAATCAAAAATTGTTTTATACAACTCCAAATTATTTTCACTAGTACTTGGTAACTGTCCAAACTAAATTCCATAAACCTGAAAGCAATACCGCTACCGCAGCCCTAACACCCCTATAAGGCACTTTTAAAATACAACAGAAAAAGTTTTACCGCTTCAAATTTTGTGAACATTATTATTATCTGTGTGTAGTGCACACAGCATCGAAGACTGAGCAAATCTGATGCGCGGGTTCAAATCAAATACCGCATGATGTGTAGAAAGTTTTTCAAATAAAATTGGATTAAAGCTCAGCACCACTATAAAGGAGACTGATGATAGGGCTTGGCACCCCTTGAAATAGTTATATCTCCAGCCAAACAAAAATAAAACGAATTAAAAATACCAAAAAAATTAATTCGTAAGCAATTGGTGGTAGCGCCTTTAAGTTGTTGTTGTTGTTGACAAATTCAGTTATTGTAATCGGTCCGATTTGTGAAATTGAAAATTTTGACATTTCTCGACGTTTCGAGGTCTCTGGAGTCGGATTACATTTTTTTTTAGAGAGATGTCTGTGTACGTACGTTCGTATGTTCGGAACCTTTTTTTCGCTAACGATATCTCGAGAACGCATAGAGATATCGACTTCAAATACATTTTGTTCGTCATAAAATTACCGAAATAATGATACCTTCTGTCACTCATGCAAATGAAGCATTATAGAATTCAAGAAAGCTGTAACTCAGTGATAACCTGTAATTCTGATGTAGGTACTTTTACTACATGACCCATACCCATTGGTAAAAAATGTTAGTTGCACGCATTTATTCATTATTCCTTATTCAAAAATATAAACATGGGGAGTACATTAAGAATTAAATTCTTTTAATTTGTACCTACACATTATAAAATATTAAAAATTTACTTATCTTGAAACAAAATGGGTAGATATTAACAAAAATTTAAAATTATTGTAAAAGAGTACATTATGCTGATTTCAATTAAATAAGTTATTCATTTGATTATTTTTAACATTAGTGAACAACAATTTTTTCAAGTAAATACTTGAAATAACTAATCGAATTGACAAAGGTAGTGATTACAGTGCGAACAAAAAAAAGTCGTTGACTATTTAAATAGTTAAAACGTGGATGAATTATATTTCGCGTTCGAATACAGTTTGCAAAAGTTATTTTCTCAGATGAATTGGTTGATGACTCTGAATAGGCAATTTCGTGTATTTATATTGTAACGTTTTACTAAGGTTCGATAATAAAACTTATTTATTTTTAATTATCAACCGTCAATTATTTCTTTTAAAAATCAATACTGGATACTTTTAACTTCGAACTTTACACTTCCGCTTTCAAATGAACTACGTTTAGTTTGCCTCTTGCCCCTCTTTGTATACGGTAGACCACATCATTAATTCTCTTCACAACAGTTTTGTTGGAGTTTTGGTGACAGTGCCTTTTTTCAATGGGGATTATAAAACCACACGAGGTCTCTCTCTTGCAATCATGTTATTGTTGCTCGGGCGTCATAACGGTTTTTCATCCGATCACTAGATGTTTTTATGAAAGCCCTGGTTCGTTGATGAATGTCAATGAGCCTTTCTTTGAGGTTATCCACATATTCTTCTGTTCTTTGTGGCGCGTTTTGGCAACTCAACTCATGTCGAAATCCTTTCAACAAAAAAATCGATTTGTTGAGAAGAAAATATCGATTTTCTGGACAAATTCCTCCTAATGAAAGAAAAAAATCGATTTTGCTTAGAAAAAAAAACGAATTGTTTGTTGAAAGGAATTCGACATTACAGTTCTGTAGGTTCATTTTGACTTTCAGAATGACACTTTAATTGTTTTTAATCAGCTGATTCTCTTCAGGTCGTCTGTCATGTCGACGCGTTCGTAAAGCTTGTAAACGTAACGTAAGCATCTATAACGCGAACGCGGGATTGGAAATCAGCCTTTATTCGTTGGACGCCGACTATCTCTTTTTCTTCTTGACGTGTGCAGTGCTTGCAGTCTTGTTTGCAAGGTCGCCGAGATAAAGCGTCTGCGGTTGAATGCATCTTTCCTCTTCAATGTTGAATATAATAGTCATATGTCTGCAGTCTCTCGATTCACCTTGCTACTTGACCATTAGGATTTTTAAAATTCAAAAGCCAATTAAGTGCGCTATGGTCTGTTCGGAGAAGGAACTTCTGTCCATATATAGACTTATGGAAGTACTTTGTTGCCAAGACCACAGCTAGAAACTCCCTTCTGGTCACACAATAACTCCGTTCTAGATTTGAAAGTACCATTTGTAGTAGGCTAAAAATTTTCTTCTCCATCGGGGACTTGTGACAGTACAGCTCCAATTCCAACATTACTTGCATCCGCGTCGGTTATGAAAGGTTTTCCTGGAGTTGGGTAGATCAGCACAAGAGCATTACATAAACGCGGCTTCAGTTCTTGAAAGCTCTTCTCACACTCACCCGACCATTTGAACGGCTTCCCTTTTTCCGTAAGCTGGTGCAAGCTTTTGGCGATTCCAGAAAAATCCTTTACGAAACGCCGGTAATACGTGGCTAGACCAAGAAAGATTCGAAGTTAATGTTTGTCTTTTGGTGTTGGCCAATTTTTCAGGATCAGTCTTCAATCCTTGGGATAAGATGATGTGTCCCAAATATTTAACTTCGGTCTTGAAAAGTGCACATTTGTCCGGATCAAGCTTGAGGTGTGCTTCTCAGAGCCTCTGGAATACAGCTCTTATGCCGAAAACAGATGTGCAGCTTTTTCCAATGCAGCGAAAATAAATTTACACAGGTTCTTATGAGAGCTGTCATATTCCAGGCTCTGCATGCAGCCTTTGCTGCACGATGTCTCTATTTTTAATTTCGCTGCATGGGAAAAAGCTGCACATCTGTCTTGGGCTTTAGGTTGTCACAATGATCGTCAAAGGTTTTTCCATATACGATGACATCGTCCAAATAGACCAGGCAAGATTTCCATGTTAAGCCTTGTAAAACGCCAAAGCGTAACATAGTCCAAATGGCATCGCTTTAAACTGCCAGAGACCGCTTCTTGTAGCGAAAGTTATCTTTTCCTGATCTTATGGGTGGATTTCTACCTTCCAATATACACTGTTTAGGTCTAGTGTAGAGAACCATTGAGCACCTTCCATTGCATCCAAAGAATTTCTGATTCTGCCTTTCGTTGCAACATCGTTCAGCCTTCGGTAGTCCACACAAAATCGAGTGCTTCCGTCCTTCTTTTTGACAAGGACCACCGGTGATGCCCGAGGGCTTTTAGAATTTTCGATCAGCCCATCTTTCTTCATGCTCGATATCATTTCTTTAACTTCGGCTTGTTTGGTTAAGGGGAGACGTCTTGCTAGTTGACGTATCGGCCTTGCGTCTCCTGTATCGATCCGATGCTGCACAAGTTTGTTCGACCATACTGCCCACTAGATGAAGAAAATATGTCAGCATACTCATGAAGAAGGCTACCAGCTATACTGAGTTGATTTAGACTTAAATTGGTTGAGTTAAGAATTTTTGCCTTTAACTTTTCGGAGTTCGCAGGCTTCTGTGTGTCCACTTTTGTGATCTTAAGTATAGCTGACACAGGTTCACATTTCCCAAATATATCTCCTTTTCTCAAATTAACTTCGTACGGTTTGATGTTCAGAATCCGTACAGGCACCATGTTGTTCTTTGGTTCCGCAAGAGTCTTCTTCCCAACGATGATGTTTCTGGAGCATTGATCCACCATAATGTTTCGATGACTACCCTAATCGGCTTTCATTTTAGTCCAAACGAACACTTTAGTAAAAGATGGCAAGCATGTATGTATCTTCTTTGATGACAGTAAGTTCTTAGAGTTGTTGATTTTTCGTCACCATAAACGATAGGAATCTCTAAATTTTGGTAATTAAGAACTTGCTAATCGATATCCAGAATTACCCCATGTTCTTTCATAAAATCGATTCCAATGATGCAATCATCACATATATCTGCTACCAGAAATAGATGTGAGAACTCCAATTCTCCAAACGAATCGGAAGACGATCTTCTCCGTACACTTTTGTTGCCTCTCCTGTAGCAGTTTCCAGACGATAGCTATTGGTGTTATGTAGCCATGTCATCTTGACCAAGTCCCTTCTTACAATGGAGGAAGTGGCACCTGTGCGATTGTAGCCACGTGTTTCTTGCCGTTTAATGTTGCATCCACAGTCAGGCTTTTTTTGTTTCGTTTAGTCTGCGAGACTTGGATAGTGGTTCTGGGGCCATCGATACCAGAAACTAGCTTCTGCCCCTCGAAGTTGGATCTTACTCGTTTCCCGACTGGGAAAGAAGGTCCGCAGGAATGTTAGTGTTATTGCTTCTCTGCTCTCGAGGATTGTTTCTTCTGCAGTTCTTCTTGGTGGTATTCTGCACTGCCGCTGGAGATGCCTGGCCGTGTTACAATTCCAGCATCGGGCAGGTCCATCTGCTGACTTCTTTAGAATGTGATTCTCTGACAAGAACATTTCTCAACATCTATTTCTTTTACAGGATAGACTCCTTGGGAAGCCAGTTCTGCTGTGGGAGCGAATGCCAATGCTTCAGGAAGTGTGCGTTTTCCGGCAGTTCGAATCGCTCGCTGTAGGTTGATTTCAGATACAGCATAGACGAACGCTTCTGTTGCGAATTGGTTAATAATTTCATCTCCTGCAGTTGGATACGCAAGAGAAACCAGCCGTTTAATATCTGCTTGGAGTTGCTGCAGACTTTTTCCTCTTTTCTGGACTCTGGAATTGAGTTGGACGCGAAATGGTTCTTGCATATGGCTATCTCCAAGGCGTTTGTCAATGGACTGAGCAAGGGCTCTGAAGTTACCGTTCATGTCTACTGATATGGTTTGCAATAAATCGGCAGCAGGTCCTCTAAGGGCAAACGTCAGAGCTATAAATTTGTCTTCGTCATCCCAGCCATTTGTTGCTGCGGCTGCCATTTGTTGCCGCTCACAGCCCAGGATGGACTACGGCCTCAACCAACAAGCCCCTCTAGCCAGCTCGGTCCCTAGCTAGCTACCTCCACGGTTGCCACTTGAAAATAAAGTTTGTGTCCAAAATTAAAAATAAAAATGACCAACTGTAGCTAAAAATGACCAAAATAATTTGAGTCCGAAATTTTTGAACCTCTAAACACAGAAAACAATGAATTCATTACATTTATTTTAACATATTCTTCATATTACATAGATGACATATTATTTTTGTATGTATTTAGTCTAGTTTATACATCAATGCGAAGTGAAATTCAAACCGAAATGAAATATGTATCAATAAAGCTCGCGTCGAAAGGTGTACAAAGAAAAATTAATTTAGTTTTATATTTGGTTTAGATAAGTCCGTTGAATTATATTTATTTCGAAAGAAATTTCTTCCCCTTTTCGCTTAAATAATTGCATTTAATTTATTTTATTTTTCACGCCTGGGAAAAAAGAAATTTTTTTTGTATGAAAACTTCGCTTCGCTTCGATCTATAAACGAGGCTTTAATAAAATTCATTCACAAAGTAGGTACCTAATGAACTTAATTAAATTAGACTAACATAAATAAATAATAAATAAATAATTTCTCAGAGCATTTTAAAATGAGATCAAAGTAGAACTTAATAAAAACAAATATATTTTCATAAAATCAATATTAAAAAAAATGACTAAATGGAATAAAAAATGACCATGCGACCAAGTGAAAAAATAATGACCAAATTTGGTCACAAATGACCAAAGTGGCAACCGTGGCTACCTCCAGTTACGCACTCCAAGTTGGTTGAGGTCGTTCTCCACTTGTGTGCGCCACCTAAGGTGGGGTCTTACTCTGCTGCGCAGACCGTCAGGGGTAGATTCGAAGACTCGTCGGTCTCCATACGCTTCACGTGTCCCAGCCATCTCAGCCGCTGTAAAGCCCGTAAAGCTCGTTGTTAAATCTTCTCCTCCATACTCCATCGATACATACTGGACCGAAGATCACCCGATTCTCATCCGTTTTTGACAGGGTCCATGCCTCTGCCCCATATAGCAGGACCGGGATGATTAGGGTCTTATATAAGGTCTCCTTGGTTCTCTGAGAGAGGGCTTTATTACTCAAATCCCTTCTTAGCCCGAAGAAACAGCGATTGGCAAGAGTAATTCTTCGTTTGATCTCTACGCTGATGTCATTTTGCGATGTCATAGTGGAGCCTAGGTAGACAAAGTCCTTGACGACTCCGAAAATGTATCTATCCATCGTGGTGCTTTGCCCAAGCCGACGATGTTGAGATTCTTTTCTCGATGATAGCATATACTTCGTTTTGTCCTTATTAACAGCCAAACTCATTTTCGCCGGTCCGATTCAATACTTGCAAACGCAATAACGCCGGTAACATCTCGTTTCGTTCTCCCAATGATGTCAATATCATCTGCATAGGCAAGTAGTTGAACGGACTTTTCAAAAATTGTACCTCTGTTGTTGACTTGCAAGTTGCGTACAATTGCTTCAAGTGCGATGTTAAAGAGGTTGCATGATAACGCGTCGCCTTGTCTCAAACCTTTCTCGACATCAAAGGGTTCGGTGGTGTTCTTGCCGACTTTGACGGAGCAGCAAGATTTCTCCATCGTCAAGGCTGTTTCACAATGCGACGAGAAAACGAGACGTCAGCGTGACGAGATCTCTTCGCAGTTTCTCTCTCTTAAAAAAGAATTTTAAACAGTGTATTTATACATAATAAAGCATTTCTCGTCGTATTGCCACGTCGAAAAGTTCGAAAAATTGAAAAAAAGACGCAACGTGACGACGAGAAATACATTATTATGTATTATTTCGTTGTTTGAAATTCGTTTTAAAGAGAGAACAACTGCGAAGAGATCTCGTCACGCTGACGTCTCGTTTTCTCGTCGCATTGTGAAACAGCCTTCATCCTGCACAAGCGGACGAGTTTAGCAGGGATGCCAAGATGCGCCGTGGCTCTGTATAGCTCGTTTCTGTCTACGCTATCATATGCGACTTTAAAATCGATAAAGAGGTGGTGTGTATCGATTTGAAACTCCTAGGTTTTTTTCCAAAATCTGTCGGAGTGTGAACATTTAATCGACGCACGGTTGATTTGCCGGGCCTAAAACCACACTGATAGGGGCCGATCAGATCGTTGACAAACGGTTTTAAGCGATCACATAGTACAGATAACAGGCTGCCACAAACTGTTTCTTGTAAATCGACCAAGAAGTTTGTCCATCAAATGTTGGTGGATGCATTTCCTTTCGCTTTCGAAGTTCTCCAGAACTTTCTCGAATCTTCATTTTTCGAACTCTGCCTTCCTCCATTGTAATGCTATGAACTTTATTTCCACTGTCTCGAATTGTTTTTCGACGCCTTTAAAACGTTCGTCAAAAGCAATGAACTTGTTCTCAAATACCGTTAGTTTACCGTCGAGGATGTTTTTCTGTTCCTCTAGGAGGATGCTCTCTCTCAGTTCTTCGAGACTGGTCTCTTGTTCTTTTCGTTGATCTTCGAGAAGATTTTTTTGATCTGTACGTTGCTCTTCGAAATGTTTGAGAAGACTTTGTTCTTTATTTTCGAGAAGATTCTTTTGCTCTTTTTACTCTTCAAACTGGGCGAGCAGCCAAGTCATCATGTTGGTCATAGAGTACCTATATTATCTAGAGAACCGACTCGTACCCCTCTTGCCTGAAACACACGCAAATTTTATTTGAATTCAGTAAGAGAAAACTCTCTTATTTTACACTTCAAATGCACGGGACCACTAAATATAGGGCAAACGGCAAACTGTATAAATATTGTGGTTGGAGTTCCATTTAAAATGCACGGGACAACTAGCCCATACAAAATCTAATGGGCTAATTCTCGCAGTACAGCTTGTAAGGTGGAAGAGAACAACCACCTTAAGTCGGTTCTCTAGATAATATAGTTACTCTATGATGTTGATCATGTCTAAATTTGTAATTAATTGCTCCTCTTCCCTTTCAGTTTGACGCTGATTACACGATTCTTTTTTTCGGTTGTTTCATCTTTCGTTATTTTGACAGATATGGTGAGGGGTGTAGAAATGTAAGGGGAATGAAGTAACGAAAGCAGGAATGAAAATTTCAAGACTTTTTCTGGTTGAACATTTGACGTTCTGGTTTGACAACCGATTAGTGATGAGCGATGATGGCAATCGATTTCAGTATCGATTTCTTGATAAATTACATCGACCATACAAGAAAATAGAAACATGCAAACAAAATAGTTTGTTTAAATCAAATGCAAAGAGAGAAAGTTCACAAAAATATTTGTTGTTTTCTATCAAGTTGTGTGTTCTTTCAATAAGAAAATTGTCATGTGAAAGCATATTGTAATTTAATTAATCTGTTATAATTTATTGAATTTGATGGATTTAAAAAAAAAATGACAAAAGTTCATTAGGTATTTCATGGAAAGGGAATAAGGATAATTTTAATACCCAAAGGAGTTAGCAGAGTTCAACAAAGAGGGTGCGTAACAACTAGTTATAAATTAGGTACAAATTCCAAATTATGTCAATATAAACTTTTTAACCACGACAATAAATGTTCACACCAAAGTTAGTCTAAAATGTTTTTTTAATAAAACGAGTGTGGCTCTTCCCAATTGGTTGAAAAAAACCACAACACAGGTTGGCGAAGTCGACAATTCACATAGGTTTCAATACAAACAATCGATAACAAGCATGAAATTCACGTCTATTTTTCGCGCTTAGATAAGAAGTCGAAAATTCTCTGGGCTTTTGTAAAAGTACTTAGCTGTTATCGCATTAAACACGTTAACTGTTAAGTCGTGTTTTTTTTTATAAAATTTCCTTTGGGGATTGGGGAAAACATACGTGGTGTGCTAAAATCATTTTTCAGTTATGGTGGTATATTTTATGAGTTACTGAAGAAGTAAATGTTTTGATAGCTTTTTGTTGGTGTGATTTACATGTAAGAACTTATTAATATGAAAAATGTCTACATTTGTACAAAGAAGAAGCCTATGCTTTAGTAGCTTTAATTTTTTAACTTTCCAAAATGTTATCAAATCATTTTTGTTTATTAATTAAAATATTGAAGATTTAATGGAAGAAAGTAGTTTATAAATTTTGAAAGACACCAATATTATTTCACGTTTTAAATCAAAAACACGTTTTGAAAATTTTAACATATTTGGTCCTTAAAATAGAAAAGGAAGAAGTATTACCTTTGTTTTCAAGTATCGATTTCGAAAAATACCGATGTTTCGGTTCGATAAATGTGTGTGCCGATTTATCGCTGAGAATCTTTCAATATGGCTCATCCCTAAAATCAAAGCATTATGCGAGGAACTTTTAAACTTTAAATTATAAGTTTTAACATTGCTTTTCATTGCTAAATAGGGTATACATTTGAACAAGAAGTGATGAAACCCCTTTTTTAATTATTATTAATGTTTATTTTCCAATAAATCCACCGCGCAAATTCTGAATGTCAAAATAACGAAACAAGTCTCACGAATGTAAAAAAGAATCGTGTAATCACGAGGATACGTACCTGTCAAAAAGACGAATAACGAAACGAACGAAAAAAAGAATCGTGTAATCAGGCTCTTTCGAAAATAAACATGTCTGGGTTTTGATCGTGCTTTGACGCTGATTACACGATTCTTTTTTTCGGTTGTTTCGTCTTTCGTTATTTTGACAGATATGGTGAGGGGTGTAGAAATGTAAGGGGAATGAAGTAACGAAAGCAGGAATGAAAATTTCAAGACTTTTTCTGGTTGAACATTTGACGTTCTGGTTTGACAACCGATTAGTGATGAACGATGATGACAATCGATGTAACCGGGATTCGTTATTCAAAGTAAAACATCGATACATATTTCAGTATCGATTTTTTGATAGATTACATCGACCATACAAGAAAATAGAAACATGCAAACAAAATAGTTTGTTTAAATCAAATGCAAAGAGAGAAAGTTCACAAAAATATTTGTTGTTTTCTATCAAGTTGTGTGTTCTTTCAATAAGAAAATTGTCATGTGAAAGCATATTGTAATTTTATTAATTTGTTATAATTTATTGAATTTGATGGATTTTAAAAAAATTGGCAAAAGTTCATTAGGTACTATTTCATGGAAAGGGAATAAGGATAATTTCAATACCCAAAGGAATTTGCAAAGAGTTCAGCAAAGAGGGTGCGTAACAAGTAGTTATAAATCAGGTACAAATTCCAAATTATGTCAATATCTACTTTTTAACCACGACAATAATGGTCTTATTAATAAACATTGTCTAACTTTAGACAGCCGTCCAAGTTTTTAAAAAACCTTTCTAATTTTTGCTAGAGTAATCTATATTTTTATCTTGCTTTAGACAACGTAATCTATTGTCTAAACCTAGAGAAATGCAACATTTTTTTTATTAAAAAAGCATATTTCCGACTGTTTCAAAATACTTAGACATAGTTTAAACAGCCAAAAATCTAATTAATAAAGACCTAAATGTTCACACCAAAGTTAGTTTAAAAATGTTTTTTTAATAAAGCGAGTGTGACTCTTTCCAATTGGTTGAAAAAAACCACAACATAGGTTAGCGAAGCTGAAAACTCACATAGGTTTCAATACAAACAATCGATAACAAGTATGAAATTCACGTCTATTCTTCGCGATTAGGTTAGAAGTCGAAAATTCTCTGGGCTTTTCTTAAAGTACTTAGCTGTTATTGCATTAAACACGTTAAAGCCTTAACTACATAAGCCAAAAAGGTGAAAAAGTACAAAAGTGAACATTTTCAAACTCATATTGGGATTGTGTTTCTAACTGGAAAAATTATAAAATTGATGCAGAAAGCTTAAATTTTGGTTTAAAAAGAAACGATTATATTCCTTTTCACAAAACAACTTCGTTAGCGCGAAAAAAATATTTTTACTTTTATAATTTTGCAAAAAGTGACCAATGTAGTTAAGGCTTAACTGATAAGTCGTGTTTTTTTTTATAAAATTCCCTTGGGGATTGAGGAAAACATACGTGGTGTGGTCAAATCATTTTTCAGGTTATGGTTGTATATTTTTTGAGTTACTGAAGAAGTAAATGTTTTGATAGCTTTTTGTTGGTGTGATTTACATGTAAGAACTTAGCTTAATATGAAAAATGTCTACATTTGTACAAAGAAGAATCCTATGCTTTAGTAGCTTTACTTTTTTAACTTTCCAAAATGTTATCAAATCATTTTTTTTATTAATTAAAATATTGAAGATTTAATGGAGGAAAGTAGTGTATAAATTTTGAAAGACACCAATATTATTTTACGTCTCAAATCAAAAACACGTTTTGATGTGAAATTTTAACATATTTGGTCCTTAAAATAGAAAAGGAAGAAGTATTTCCTGTGTTTTCATGAATCGATTTCGAAAAATACCGATGTTTCGGTTCGATAAATGTGTGTGCCGAATTATCGCTTAGAATCTTTCAATATGGCTCATCCCTAAAATCAAAGCATTATGCGAGGAACTTTTAAACTTTAAATTATAAGTTATAACATTGCTTTTCATTGCTAAATAGGGTATACATTTGAACAAGAAGTGATTAAACCCCTTTTTTAATTATTATTAATGTTTATTTTCCAATAAATCCACCGCGGAGATTCTGAATGTCAAAATAACGAAACAAGTCTCACGAATGTAAAAAAGAATCGTGTAATCACGAGGATACGTACCTGTCAAAAAGACGAATAACGAAACGAACGAAAAAAAGAATCGTGTAATCAGGCTCTTTCTTAAAGCTTCCTGCAGACGAATTATGAGGTAATTTTGTGTTCCATCCGTAGGAAGATCTCGTTTGTTGAGTTCTGCTTCTAATTCAACACAATTTAAATCATTCAAAAATGTACCCATTGTGGTTTATTTATTTAAAAACACACGCGCACCTTTTATTTTAAGTTAATTAATTTAAATGCACATATAAAATAAGTTTTATCCCTTATTCTATTAATTTATTTATTTGTCTATAAGTATACAAACACTAGCTGGTTGTCAGCTATTCCACAAAAAATTTGACTGATTGAAAATGTTCAATCAATATTAGTATAATTCTAAAATTGTCAATTTTCAATTAAACTTTTCAGACCGAGAGCTGGACAGAGGCCCGAATACGGTTTTAATTGTTAGAAATTGTGCGTGGATACATGGATGTGAGCGGTTTAAAAAAGTTTTTTTTTGTTTTTTGCATTTTGAAAGTGCTTTTTTGTGTTGTTAGAGGCGGTATATTGCCCTGAATCTTTGTAATCTGGGTCTCAACGCAAAATAAACGACCTCTTCTCAGCTCTGTTACACAAAATATCCGTAAGTTCAAAGCATTATTTTTATGTATGTATGTATATACACTTGTCAAAACAATTAAGGGAACAAAAAAATCACTTTTTTTTAGTGTTTTTCGAAGAGCTGTATCTCTGTGAAAAGTGGTCGTATTGAGATGAAACAAAAAGCATTCTAAAGCTTAATCCTTTTTGTATTGAGAAATTTTCGCAAAGGTTTTTTTAAGGTACCTTTATTTTTTCTTTTTTTTTTAACATTGTCATTTTCTTTGAAAATTTTTTTCAGCCAATTTAATGTTTTGTTTCAATAACTTGTTTATTCAGCTTTAAGGTCATCTTTTTTCGTCATTGTACAATTTTTTTTCAAAAGAATATCTGGCTTTGAATGAAAAAACAGACTTTTGACTTTGACTACCAATATTATCGCAAAGAATGAGGACACCGAAAATGTATGGGTAGTTTTAAAAACTGGAATTAACATTCTAAAAGATTTTTTTTTAATTTTATAACTATTATTTTTTTGGCTCCTCATCGTTACATTCAGAAAAGGTCTAAAAAACGACTTTTTAAAGACTTATTGTAAATCTTTTACTGATTTAAAAATATTGACTGTAGGACTTAATTTGGTAACACATTTTAAAGAACTATAGACCAACAATATTTCTGTAAAATTTCAAATAAATCCATTGAACCGTTTTCATGTACCGAATGATCAAAGTCGTAAAAACCAATTAAGGGAACAAATTGGGTGGTTGTAATTTTTTTTTCTCGAAAAGATGTTTTACTTCCCCTTAAAAACTCATCAGTATTGTAACTAACGCAAAACTGTGAAAAAAGTGGGCAGAAATTGGTGTTTTCGTTTCCATTTTGATGACAATTGCACAATGTTTATGAACCACCCAATTTGTTCCCTTAATTGGTTTTTACGACTTTGATCATTCGGTACATGAAAACGGTTCAATTGATTTATTTGAAATTTTACAAAAATATTGGTGGTCTATAGTTCTTTAAAATGTCTTACCAATTTAAGTCCTACAGTCAATATTTTTAAATCAGTAAGGCTCGTTTGCTGAAACGAAACTTAAATATTTATGTTCAACTTAAATGACGAAAAAAGATGACCTTAAAGCTGAATAAACAAGTTATTGAAACAAAACATTGGCTGAAAAAAAATTTTCAAAGAAAATGACAATGTTCAAAAAAAAAGAAAAAAATTTAAAATTTTTGGGTCGTGCTGCTTCTTATGATTGCGCAATAAAGGTACCTTAAAAAAAACATTTTCGAAAATTTCTCAATACAAAAAGGATTAAGCTTCAGAATACTTTTTGTTTCATCTCAATACGACCACTTTTCACAGAGATACAGCTCTTCGAAAAACACTAAGAAAAAAAGTGATTTTTTTTTGTTCCCTTAATTGTTTTGACAAGTGTATGTTATTGTTGTGTGAGTCGCACTGACAGCAGTTGTAGATATTTTAAATGCCATTTTAATTGTTTAATCGGAACTTCAACCTGCCTGTAAAATATTCAGAACTTAAAGTGCCATTTAGACCAATTCAGATATTGTGAACCGTAAATGCGGTTTTTAAGTGACAAATAAGTTCCATGTAGCTTAATTGGAACTTTAATCAGACATTGTGAAACAGACCCTTAACAATTTCAATACAACTTAAAATTAAATAAAATACTGAATAACTAATAAGATTAATAAGTTATAAAACTAATAGGTAACATCAATTGTTTTAAAGATTATTATTATTATCCACTGATATAATATTCATTATTTTGAATTTAAATATATCTCTAAAACATTCAAGACCAATTACATGGGCATATTTATTAAGAACCTGACAAGCTTTGGTAACTGGTTCATTGCAACCGTAATTAGTTGAGTGCAGAGGGATAAAGAAAAAGTGGTTATCCCTTGGTCTTAAGCTACGAGTAGGAATATACTGTTTAAACTACAACTCTAACGGAGGCCAAACTATGTGACCAGTTATAACATCATGCGCAAGAGATATAAGAAAGTATATCATTCTTAATTCAAGACTTTTTAAGTCAATTAAAACACATCGAGACTTATACGGTGGCAAGGGCAATGTCCAATTTAGATGTCGAAGCAAAAATCTGGTGAATCGTTTTTGAATATTCTTAATTCTATTCGAAGCATTTTTGTAATATGGTGACCAAACAACGTTGCAATATTGCAAAATTGGACGAACAAGGCTAACGAAAAGAGACTTGAGTGTGAAGGGACACTTAAAGTCTTTAGAGTACCTAATCAGAAAACCAAGCATGGAGTTGCCTCTAGAAATAATGTAGTAAACATGCATCTTAAAGTCTAACACTTGGAATCAAATATAACTCCTAGATCTATATGGTTACAAACCCGCTGAATAACACTATTCAAATTTTGTAATCATAGATTATCGGAACCGACGATCTCGAAAATGATAAACTAACGCATTTGCCTATGTTAAGAGATAGTCCATTCGAATGACACCATTCAAATAATCTATTAAAGTCCTCTTGAAGATCCATGCAATCTTCAATGGATTTTAATTTCTATAAATTTTAGCATCATCCGCGAAGATCAGGCAAGATGAATGCAACGAGGCAAGTCATAAATAAAACGCTCCCTTGAGGAACTCCCGAATCATTGAAATTTTTTTTGGATTTCACTGGACCAATTTAAATATATTGAACACGATTACTAAGATAACTCTTCAACCAGTTCAATAACTGACCATGAAATCCTAAAGACTCAAGTTTACTTAGCAGTGTTTTATGGTTATACAGTAAACACCTTTGAAAAGTCTGTATAAATAGTGTCTACCTGTTTACCTTCTTCAACAGTATTAACACAATAGTTTGTAAATAGAGTGAGATTAGTTGCGGTTAATTAACCACTCATAAACCCATGTTGAAAAGGAGAAATATATTCTTTAACAGTTTTATACAATCTTTTCTTTACTAGTGATTCAAAAACTTTTGGAATCATCTGTAATTTTACAATAGGTCTATAGCTTACTACACTATGTTTAGGACCCAATTTATAAATCGGAGTTATGTATGAGCTCTTCCAACTGTCAATAAAGACACTATTTTTTAAGGACAAGACAAGAAAATAGAATATTGCAGGAATTTCATCAGGAGGCAGGCTTAAACTGTTTTCTAAAGTACTTAATTCCGACAATATTTCATCTTCTGAAAGATAAATGTGACATATTCTGACACCAATATAACGTTTTACTATGTTCGATAATAAAACTTATTTATTTTTAATTATACACAATTATTTCCTTTACAAATTAAACACTTTACTTCACTTCAAATTATTTTATTACTGCCTGAACAGAATCGAGATGGAACCGCAGCCGCCGCTGGAATAGCTGTCAAAATATTGAATACACACAAATTCAATGTTGCGAATACAACGGAACGTAGCCGCATACGGAGCTGCAGCCGCCCGGTGTGGCAGCCTAAAGGCAGAAAAATTGCTGTTTTGCACATTACAAAAAATAAAACCACTCAACACAATACATTTGTTTCCCATACCTACCTACATATTATATGTGCGCATGAATTGAAGTTTCTGATCCTTTCCCAGTCCTGTGCAGTTAGCAAAATAATTGTTTAAAATTGAATAAAAAATGAGAGTTCCCGGTAGCCAACCAAAAATTCTAAAGTTCCTCATACTTTTTTTCAATAGTTCTGGCGAATGAAGTGTTAAAATTCGAAAAAAAAAGTTTTTTATGCTAACTTCACGCAGCAAGGACTTTTTTGAGAAAAAGAGTTCTGAGCATGTTTTTCAACTTAAAACCAAGTACACATATATCAAGTAATATCTTCCGAGTTTTCATTTTTGTTCTGCGCATGTCCTGTATTTTGTTTTTGTAAATTGTAGACGAGGCTCACTGCGATTCGGATACACTTGTGTTTTGTTTTTGTCAATTCTGACAGGCAGGTCACTGTAATTTTCGAAGATGCGCAATATATTACCTTCATGTGTACTGTGGACTAATCTGGTTATACTTTTGTATCGCATGCGAAGCATACTAGTGAATAAGTCACCTATACAATAGTTGCCTATGTATTATATTTAACTCACTCTGTATAATTCACTTATATAATAACTAGCTATGTGCTATATTTGTCTCATTCTTATTATTATATGATCAAAGGAATGTAAAAAGTAGTCGTAGAAAAAGAGCCAGGGTGAAAGGTCATCCAGCAATAAATGTGGGGTTTTTTACTTTATCTTCCCCACAGTAAACAATCTATTGTTATTTAATTTATTTCTAAGGATATTATTTTCAGCGAGTAAAGTCGGGTTTCATTCCGTATTATACATTTTGGTCCGAGTCGAGCAGGATATGTGCAAGTGGCGACTGGATATTTAATTGCGCGAGTTAAAATACAGTCCATATGAAATTATTCATAATTAAAATATGAAATGTGCAATCCCGAGCAAGTGAAACAGTTCAATTTATCACACAAAAGTGCGCGAGCATCCCTTTACAAAATCTGTGCAAGTTAAAAAGGAAGTAGGCAAGTTTAAACATAAACATGAAAGTGTGTGAGTGAAAGCTACTTAAATATTTTTAAAATTATCGTGCAAGTAAAAAACCGAATAGGAAATTGAATATTTTCCCCTACCTCAAACTGTGCAAGAGATATGTAGGTATTTGTATTCGGTGATATCGTGCAAAATAAATAGCCAGCTGCAAGTGCATATAAAAATGTATGACACCGCATAGTCACGACGTAGAATTTTAAACTGCCGGTACGCATTAAAATAAATACATGTACAAACAAGCATGTGCATTTAAAATATACATAATAAGTCGCGAGTCTCGATTTTCAAAGAAAACTAGCAAGCTAAACCACGAACAACAATAAATACATACAGAGTGTGTTTCTTTATTCATTCCGGTATGTCCAGAATATTCGGAATACCAGTTTTGCGTTTCTTTATTCCACGGAACATTCCGGATAAACTATTTTGTTGTTTCTTTATTCATTCCGGAACGTTTGGAATGCATTCTTTTTATTCCATGTGAAGTTTGGAATAAAAAGAATAGAAAAAGAATACTGGGCGCGTTCAGTATTATTGACGTTCTTAAACTCAATTATGGCAGATTCACATTGGTGTTAATTACTTAAAAACAGCATAATAACGCGAATAAATAAACCAGAGTATAAATTTTATGCATTTAATGTAAAATTTACTAAACTTTTGACTTTGAGAATACATAAATATCCAAAATATAAACATTTATTTCTTCAATTGTTTTGACATTTCACCGAACAACTGGATTGCCATTCTTTTCGTTCTAGTTTTGTTTCTTTATTCATTCCATTCTGGATATTCTGGATAAACATTTTGTCTATTCCATCCATTCTGTTCCTTATCCGGAATAAATAAAGAAACACACTCACAATGTATATGCGCCGCCGCAGCAACATGCTACCGATGGGAAGTATATTTTCTTTTCTCCAGGTTTCCTTTTTTTTTTTAAGGTACAATTGGTGGTTGAGAAAAAAACTCATCACCAGCATTGCTATACATAAGATATATGCGATACATAAGCGCAGCAAGCCAGTAGCCATAGTAAAAACGAAGCAGAGAAGAAGGAGAATATTATGAACTTCTCATTCTATGTTAACAATTGACGGTGACAGGATTATTTGTTTTATTGTGCCCTTGATTAATAAAATGTTTTAAAATATTGCGGTAAGTTTTCCATTTTTTAATTAATTGAAAGAGGTGCTATTATGGAGAGTGTACAATTAAATTATAACATTCTCTACAATTGAAAGCGAGCAAGCAAAAAAAAAATAAATGTTTTTATTGTATTATGTGAGTGTGCCAATTAGATTTATTATTATTTACTGAAAGAGCAAATTAAATATGATTATAGTCTCGTTTAGGACAAGTGTGTCATGCCAGCAAAATAATTATCCATTACAAGTGTGCTAGTGGAAATGAATTCTATTATTCCTTTTGTGTGCTAGTAAATAATTGCGAGTGAATTGGATCTTTAATTAAAATAATTCAAATGTGCCAGTAATCCAGTTTGCAAGAAGAACATTGGTGATAGTTTTTTTTGTTTTATTGTGCCCTCGATTTTTATTCTGGAGTTGTGCTCGTGCGAACGATCGGTAAAAAGGGGTGTTTTTTTTCTTGTGTTGTCATTCGGTTGTGTGGTATAATTTGGACAGTGTTCAGTTAGCTGAATCTATGATAGGTTTTACGATTTCTTCTCTTAACAAGTGTAGAGTGTGTGTGGTTCGAGTGTTTGAGTATGTGCGTTTGAGTAAGTTTTTTTTTTTGCCAATATGCCAGTAAAAAGTAAAGCTAGATAAATATTCATAAATAAATATGAATAAGCTCGGGATGACTATTGCAGCCAGCATGCAAGTGAGCTAGCCCGAACTTTCTTGGGGAGTAGTAACTTGTTCTTACCAAATCATAACGGTTTTCGAGTAACGGCTGTTTGTTTGAAATTTTCACCAATTCCTGCCTTGAATGAGTTTTTTTGTTCACCCCGTCCATAATTGATTTTTAATTTTTTTTATTTTAACACAAAAAATTTTCAAATAAAAAGGCCTTTTTTGTGCATTAAAATAATTTTAATTTTATACGCCCTTTCAAATACATACAAAGAGTTAGCACCCTTCCTGAAAACAGATTACCGAGAAAACTTTCAGATGTCATCGTAGGAAAACAGATTTACTGGGCAAAAGAGTGGTCAGAACTCTTTAAGGAGGTCAACATTGAGTTTAACTGGAACTGGTCAACAAAGTCTGAGTGGAAAGCATTGCATATAGAAACTTGCACAAAACTTATAGAAAGACATTGGACGGAACATACAAACAGAGCACAGCAATCACGCTTCTACGACGAGTATTGTAACCTGAACTATGCCGAAATGCACCACCTGAGCAACAACAAAACAAATATTTACCACTACCACAATAATAACGAAGATCAACAAGTTCCACCAGCACAGTACAACATCATTCAGTAACAAAAGCCCGAAAATGGAATTTAATTCCGAAACGCGTTTGCTAAATTTATATAATTTTAAAGTTGTGTTAAGTAAAGTTATAATAAATAACATTTTATAATAAATAATTAAAATTTTCTTTTATTTTATTTATTCCGTTTGTAATATATATCACTTTGTTGGGGTGTGCCCTTGTTTTCGGACATACAGAAGACAATTCCTTGGAAGTGAAAGCCTAAACCGTGAACAGGACCATGACATTCTCAACGGCCAAAACTATAATCAACTCTACAATTTCTTAAAAAACGCTCTAAGATATCGAAACCTAATTATAAATGAAATATTATTAAAAGTATAAATCAATCACTTAGTTTTAATGAATTTATTACAGATAACACTTTAACCTGACAGGCAACCTTAAAAGTTATTGTCATTTAAATTAATTTTAACATAATGAAAACCAAGCCTTTGTAAAAACTTTCTGAAAAAAAAATTTTTATCTATCTATCTATCATCAATGTGTCACGAGAAACTGAGGATTTGCCAGACAAAAATAGAACGAAAATTGCTGAACATAAGACAAATACAAAAAATAAGAAACGAAGAAATAAGAAAAGGAACAAGAATAGTCGACGTGAAACAAAGAACAACAACTTTAAAATAAAGCTGGGATGGACACGTACCAAGAATAGAGGAACAAAGGTGGACAAAACTAGTAACCAAATGGATACCCTTAGACGAAAAAAGACCAAAAGGACGACCAAGAAAAGCGACCTCACACAATTTAATCGAAATTGGTATAACGATGCCAAGAGCAGAGATGTATGGGCAGCATTGGGGGAGGCTTATGCCGGACAATAACTCTATCATGACAGAAATTTATTTTAATATAATTTAAACTAAATTTATAATGATTGTAATTTAATTGGTTAATAAAGCTTCAAATAATAATAAATAATAATGTAACACATGAGACATTACGCCAGCTGCGAGCGCAAGGGCTGCCCGTTAATCGATGGGATATGATGATCGTCCATTTGCTTCACGATCGTCTGGATGCTGAAACGGATCGCCAGTGGGAATTACAGCGCCATTCGGAAACCCCTATGGCGAAGGAAATGCTGTGGGGTCATTCCGTAATTTTCAAAACGATAATCATCAAAACGATTATCGATGACGTGATCGTCAATAATTTGCTTCACGTAATTCAAACACTATCTCCTCGTCTATCGTTTTTCCAGAGATTGTCAAACCATCATTGAAATGTCATAATAACAATTTGCGTTATTAGAACGAAGTTCTTTAGTGCACGGTTTGTTTGTAAACCCAAGAAATCGGCAGAAATTTACATTAGATGGTGGCGCAATGGAATATGTACTTGCTTCTTAACCGATACGTTCGGCGTTCGATCCCTGCTGGCGACACGTTTTTTTTTTTTAATTTTTATATAATTTGTATTTTTCTCAAATGTTTGTTGCCATTTTGCAAAATAAGTAAATTATTTCACTCATTTAACTATAGTCGCGTACAAACTTACATACAATCATGAAAACAAATGCGAAACGATACCTATTTAGGTATCGTCCAAAAGCCATCGTTTTGACGATAGCGTTTTGATGATAATCGACTTACGTGAAGCAAATATTTGATCGTCAAAACGTGATCGTCCAGACGATATGCATTTTTAGGGTTACGTGTAGTAGGACTATCGTCGAAACGTTATCGTCGGGTGATAATCGTTTTACGGAATGAGTCCCCTGGACTTCCTGGATCGTAAGGCGGCGGCGATTTCGCCAGCAACAACCAGCGGGGCCAGTCGTGGACGATTAGAAGGCAAGTTAAGATATAATCGTTTCGATAGCGAACGTACAAGCCAACAATTAAATAATGCCAGCCAGTGAGTTATTTATGCAAATAGAAAGTCAGAAAGGCCAGTTTCGCCAGCCAAGCCAATGATCAAAGCCAGCGAGTATGGCGGTAAGGACCATGAGCGTTATCACTGTCAAAAATTTAAGGAGCTTAACTTACGTGCCAGAATTAATTATGTACGTGCCAAGAACCTATGCGCGAACTGCATCACGAAGGCACATAGTGTGGACACCTGTTTCCAGGACCCATGTCCTCGTTGCCCCTACATCCAAATGCATAATAGCATCCTGTGCCCATCATCAGCTACAACTAAGCCAGCAAACGCATTAAAAGTTGCAAGTGTGCCACTGTTAAAGAGGAAGAATGATTGACCCAGCGAGGTGCCAGCAAAGAAGAGCAAGTGAGAACCCATTGTTAAAAAACGTTTTAATAATGATAATAAAAAACATACTAATTTGATGTTGTTACGTCCAAATATATTTTTCCGACCAGATATAAGAGAATGGTTGATGTTTCCTCGGTGAGGTTTGATAATCGAATGTCTTTTATTTTACAAGAATATTAACAAAATGAAGTTAAAACTGTTAAACAGACTTTATGTAATTTTAAACAACAAAAAAATTCAAAATGAAAGAAAGGAATACAAAATATGACTTGCAATATTTCTAATGATATGACAATTATTGACTTTTGACAGATGATGAAGTTTTTGTTTGACAGATTGATGAGTTGTTAGAAAACATCTCGAGCCGCTGTAGAGGTTGAGCCGATTGTTTTCTATTGTCGCAGCGATTAATCGCGTTGGTTTGGAGGAGCCTTAAGAGGCCTCCACCCAAAAGTTCGAACTCAGATTCTAAGATCGGTAACTTCGAAAAAGATGAAAAATAATAAAGCTCATACTCGAACCTCAACACCTTCGAACAAACTCTTTCTCTTTTTTGGGATAGGGAGTTTTTTTGTTTTAAATGTATTTGTGTGTTGAAAAGGGAACATCATTTTTTTTCTTGGGTATGGCTGCGCGCTGTCTGTGGAGTTTTTTCTGTCGTATTTTTTGTCTTCTTATTAGTGTTTATGAATGCATTTGTAGGTATGTAGGAAAGGAATATAATTTTTTCCTTATACATTGTGGTGCGCTGCTGTGAGGTTTTTTGTGTTGTATTTTTTCTTTGGCATTATCTATAACAAACTTACAAATACCTTTTGATAGTATTATTTGTAGGTCATCATTTTATGTGGATGGGGTATTTTTTGCGACATTGAAATTGAATGCTTTCAGATTTTAGGATATTGATATGTTTTTTGGAAGGTGATCATTATAGTTTCAGGGTGTTTATTTTGTAGTGTGGTTTCAAGATTTTTTTTTGTATAATTGCTACCTAGAATCAATTTTACGAGTAAAGTAGGGAACATAAATATGTATCTGTAGCTACAAATAATTATATCTGATTTAAAAGTATATTTATGGTTCCTCTACTTATGAATTATTATACCTAATATGTATGTATTTACTACCTAACTACATAAAGAAAGCACTTATTCTTTAGGAAATAAATAAATACATATATATCCTCATTATAAAAAAGTTAGGAGGGTAAGTAGGTAGGTAGATAGATAGGTACCTACCTACTTAAAAAACGATACCTAATAGGTATCGTAAACGTATTTAGGTTAGTGCGGGGGACTCACCTTAGGTGTGTCAAAAAGCTAGAGCATGTTGGTTGAGTTGAGACAAGAAAAAAATCGTTAGGTCGGGAGTTGGGTCTATTTCCTCCCGTTTGGGCAGGAGGGGCAATTTTCTAAAAACAAAATAGGTATATTGAAATAGAAAAAAGTCATTAAAAAACAACTAAAACACTCACAATACCTATCATATTATACCTACTTTTTTTCAAGCCAGAAATAAATTCTTTTGTTTTATTTTTATAGCCCAGGAATTTCGTGCAAAACTTCTAAGTTTTGGTAATGGGTTTGAAATTTGGTAGGGTTGTAGAACTAGTTTAAAGGAGTATTTAAGGAATTATCCCCGCTTCTAACTGTTGAGGAATTCCTGCAATCAGTGTTTGAAAAAATAAAAATAGGTTAAACAAAAAAAAATAAAAAAAATATTACGGTACATTTAAAAAAGTTCCAAAGCATCTCAAATAATTGGAAATTTAATTTTATACAAGATTTTGAACTTTTTTTTGTCTATAGTACCCTTAAGTTGGAAAGTTTTGTATTGAAAGTTTAAAATTTTATTTTTTAAACATTTTTTTGCGTTTTTTTTTCATAAAAATACAATAGATAACTATTTTTAGTAAAAACAATAAATACAGCCACTATCAATATCAAATTCTGCGTCATTTGGTATATTTTTCAAGCTTCTTCCCCTTACCTTTCTGTAAAAAAAAAATATATTATATTTAAAGCAAAGCCGTAAAAAAAAATTAATGTATATGGAAAAAAAATCTAACGGTGCATTTCAGAAAATTGAAAAATATCTTAAACGGCGTAGTGTTAAATTTATTACAAGTTGGTAGACATTTTTTTTATATAATACCGTTAACTTGGTCTATTTGTATTTAAAAGTTTGCAAAAGTGTAAACTAAAAAATTTTTTACACTATTTACTATTACAGTGGAATAATGAAGTAAATTTTAGAAAAAAAAAAAACACAAACTTTTTCCGTATTTAATTCTGCATCGTTTGAGACATTTTTGTAGTTATTCTTGCTGACAGTTTTGGAACAATTTTTATTTAACCCATAAAGGAATTTAAAAAAAAAATAAGTTCAAAAAATTTAAAAAATATAATGGTATATGTGAAAAACTTACAAAAAATCTCAACTGATACAAAATTTTGTAAGGCATAATAGTGCATACAAGTTTGTTTGTATATTATGCACTGAAATTGTTAAAATTATTAGTATGCGTTGAAGAATCGAAAATAAAAACTGAATTTTTGCAGTTTTTACTAAAAAAATATATGAAATTTCAAAAATTTTTTTGAATTTATTCAAGAAAACAACCATTAAAAAAATGGTTTTTGTAAAAAAAAAAACAAAAAAAATAATGGTTAATGTTTAAAACTTCAAAAACATCTAAAATGATGCAAAAATAAACTAGTTCTAAGGCTGCTTACTGTTTTTTTTTATGTAGACCGTTAAAATTGTTAAATTTCTACCAAAAGTCAAAAAAGTAAACATTTTTACAATTTTTTTAAAGTGTTTATGGCTTAAATGGATTATTTAACAGGTTTTAATTTAGCCAATTTATTCATAATCTAATTTTGATTTAATTCTTAAGGGATCATGAAAAAAAATTTGAATGCCCAACAAAAAAATAATATTGGTACATTTCACAAACTTCCAAATTATCTCAAATGCTGCAAAATAAAATACAATTTAAGATTATATAGCATTTCCTCGTATATAGAAGTGATAAGTTTGACAAATTTTAATTAAAAGTTGAAAAAGGGAAATATTTAACAAGTGTTTACAATTTTTGCTATTAATGTTGAATGGTTAAAGGCACTTAATAAAACAAGAATACATTTTTTTGTGTTTACCATTTTATTTTGCGTCATCTGGGATATTTGACAAGTTTATCCTGCGATCCTTTCTATAAAAAATTTAATTTCATTCAAATGAAACCATAAAAAACGTATGTATGTTTGAGTTAAAACATATAATTTTGTCAGTATTTTATTTGCTTAGAGCTTGTATATAAGTTCTTACATAACTTTAATCAATGAATAAGTTAATAAAATATTATTTAATAATATCCCTAATTTGTTGGTTCCAAAGAATTTCCCAGCCAGGCTTAAACTTGCAGGTTAGCAATCACTCTGTTGTAACCACATTACGTTTCTTTAAAGAGCTGAGATGATATTGCATCAAGTAAAAGCATGGACAATAGGAAGCAGGTCACAACGTTAGCCTCAATTCACATAATTAAGATTTTTATCAAAAAAGGGTACCTATATTCGAAATCTTCTTTTTTCTGCGTAATTCTAAAATTGAGGTTTTCTGTAGAATTTGTTACTTAAAAGAATGCATAGTTTTAATTATTTTGTATTTAAATAGTTTACGATAAAACCTAACTAAACCAACCTCCATTACGATTTGTCTTCAAATATTTGACATTTTCTGAATTTTTAAGAAGCTTCTGCCATAAATATATATTTTTTTATATTATATTATTTAAGAATAAACAATTGTTAATCATTTGGTGTATACAAATATTTTCTACACAAATTAGATTTTAAGATATAGGCATTTTAATAAAATAAAGATTTCCCGAAAAATCAAAAAATATTCGCACTAAAATCCCGTTATTTATTTTTTCCTCAACATCCACAGTTGGAGATATTTCTGAAAAGTTGTTTAATTGTATTAGGTATAATATATGTAAGTATGAAACCTATTACCAACATTTAGAAGTTTGTATGGAGCAATGTTTTTGTTTCCTGGGCTATTAATTCAAATTATTTGAGAGAACTGTTTTTGAAAAATTAATTTTCAAACTCATAACTTTGAACAAATAATGAAAAAAATATTCAAAATATTTTTTTTTCAAAGTTTTACGTTACTAAGTAATAGTTTTTTTTTTTAATATTCTATACTCTTATTAATTCCTAGTAAAATACTGAAAACAAAATGCTCAATTGTATTTTAGCTTTTAAGAAAATTAAAAATAACGGGAGGGAAATTTTCTTTAAAAAAATGACTTAAAAGAGATAAAATTAATAAAAAACAAACTTTCACCGTTATAACGACATGCTATACTCTTTTTTAAAGCCAGAAATCTCTTCTTTTATTTAGTTTTTAAATTAAGTTGTTTTAGTGAACAGTTTTTCAAAAATTAATTTTCAAAGTTAAATTTCTGAAAAAAAAAAAGGGTTGTGTTCAAACTGATTTTGTTCAACATTTTACGTTATTAAGGAATAATTCTGTTTTTTATATTCAATACTCTCATCAATTTTCAGTCAAGCACTAAAAACCAGATTGCAAAACATATTCCAATTTTTGAGAAAATTGAAAATAACAAAGGTAAAGTTTCCCTTAAATTCGACTTATCCATCCATTATTTTGTTCCTCCAAAGCTCATATTTCCAGCATAATAATTAATTACATAGTAAAGTGGATTTCGTTATTTTCAATTTTGTCAAAAACATTTAAAGACCCAGAGACATTTAAAGATCCAGTTTTTGGTGTTTGACTAGAAATCGATAGGAGCATAGAATATTAAAAACAAAAATATTAGTTAACAACGTAAAATTTGAAAAAAAAAAAAAATTAGTTTGAACACAATTGTTTTCATTATTTTTTCAAAAATTTTATTTTGAAAATTAATTTTTAGATTTTTTTAGAAAATTGCTCGCCTAAACAGGGGGAAAGAGACTCCACTCCCATACGATTTTTTTCGTCTCAACTAAACCTTCACGCTCTAGCTTTTTCTCACACCTTATGTGAATCATCCTGTATACAAACATAGTTACAATAAAAAAATAAATACATACTGCCAAAAAAAAAAAAACAATTTTAATAAAAATGGAAAATTTTCTAGAGAAGTAGGTAGGTACCATAAATTGATCTTTTTGAGTTATATTATTTTATTTCGGTTTTTTATATGAAATTTAGTTACGTTCAAATATTTTTTTTTTGGTTCACTCCACTAAAGGTTTATATTTTATATGTTTCTCAATGTTCACTGTACTGTATCTACCTACTAATCTAAGAATCACAAATTATTTTTTTTAAATGAAAAATTCAATGATCATTATAAATTCACTCTTCACAATAATCAGTTTTCACATTTCATATTCTTCTTACAATCATTAGATACTTACTTACATACTGAGCCCTCCTACCACACCACCCTTCGATCGCATTGTGTAAAGCTCTCAAATATGTACATGTACACACAAAATCTATTCTCATTATCCTTTACATTTTACTTACGTGTTGTTATTTCTGAGCTCTGTCCATTATCACATCACTCACACCACCCTCAGCAACATTTGTGTAAAGCGTGCCACTGCCATTACACATATACTTATCCTTATACCTTATAGGACCAAATAACGACAGCAACAAAAAAAAAAAAAACAAAGCACAACAAAAATATTCACGTCGCTCACCCCCTTCTAAGCAATCAATATGTTGGCGGTTCACGCAGTCTCACTCACACATACTCACATTCGTCTGGCTTTTTTTTGCATCTGTGTTGCAACCTTGCAACTCATAAATAATATTCCTTGGTTCTCCTCTCTCTTGACAATTACACGTACATAAATAGATCTTCGAATAAAAACCATCTTATGGCGATTTGAAGAACTAAAATTTCGAAATATTTGAAAATAACGACTTTTTATTAAAAAAAAGACTTTTATAAAACGTATTATTTTTTAATAAAAAGAAGGTTTTTACGTTTGTTTTTTTTATTGAATTATATTATTAGAATATGTACATCATTTTAAAAAAGTTTTGTACTATTCGTATTATATTTAGTTATTCAAAAACACTATTAAAAATTAGAAAATTTACTTGTTTTCAAAAGCTTATAATTCAAAAATTGTGACTAAGTTCAAAAATCAGTCACGAACAAATGGAAGCCCTATTTATTACCTTTAAAAATATATATATATTATACGACTACCCCTCTCCTGTTTTCAGATCGGTCTGAAAGCATTTGGCAGTTTTTCGTAATTTCTCGAAACCTGTCATCGGAATTTTTGAATAAAACAAACAAAAACCAAAATTCAAAACAAAATAGCCCGAACATTTGGAAGCCAAGATATCAGTCTTTCATATGCAGTTTAAATTTTGGCAATACGTGGTTCCAGGGCTAAGATCCGTATGCAACCGTTTTGCCAATTTTCCACTTTTATCGAAAATATGGGTGGAGGCCTCTTAAAGGGATATGGCGATTTTTTAGGGCCAATTTGAGCTTTGCTCCACTCCGGAGCACAACCAAATTTATTATTGCACAACGTAGTGAAATCCTTTCAATTACAACAACGACAATGACCAGGAGAGTCGTTGAAATTGAAAACCAGGGGTGGAATCGGCTAAGGTGATTTGTGATAAGTGATAGTCATTATCAACAAATTCCGTCTGCGTAAGGTGATTGTCACATATGACAATCACATTTTTGTGACTAATTTCTGTGACAGCTATTTTGCTATCACTTTCATGTAAAACTTTATTATTTTCTGCATCTTCAAGCCAAGGATCTTTAAATAAATTTATATTCAATGAAATAACACATTTGTTTTTATTTCTCAAAGGTTTAAGCATTTAACAATTAATATTTTCCAACTATAGAAAACTTTATTTTGACTTTTGTTTTACAAATAAGTATTTGTAAAGCCTTAACTACATAAGCCACTTTTTGCAAAATTACAAAAGTAAAAATATTTTTTTCCAGCTAGCGCAGTTGTTTTGTGAAAAATAATATATACATTTTATTTTTAAACCAAAATTTAAGCTTTCTGCATCATTTTTATAAGTTTTCCTGTGAGAAACATTATCCCAAAATGAGTTTGAAAATTTTAACTTTTGTACTTTTTCACTTTTTTGGCTTATGTAGTTAAGGCTTTATTCTTTCACTCAACAAATAACATTTTAATAAATCATATAAAAAAAAAGATAATATTTTATAAACAAATTCAAAGAATAGAACACAAAAGCCAACAGAAAAAAAAACTTCAGAGAAAACAAAACAAAATTATGACAAACGTGTTTTGTACGATTTCTCTTAAAGTGATACCAAATTTCAACAAATTTTTTGTGATCACTTTACGCAGACGGAAAATCAAATCAAATCACATGTGACTGTCATAAATGTGATGATCACAAATCACTTTACCCGATTCCACCCCAGCCTTTACATTACAGCTAGGTAAGTTCACGAAATGCCAGGTTTCAGCATGGTTCAATGCAGAGGCAAGCATCAAGGAGCAGTTTAGGGATTTACCTAAGGACGCTCTTTCAAAGATTGAAGTAAAAAAAAATAATTTTGATCAAACTATGACTTTATCTAGTAATTTTATAAAAATGGTTTATAAAATCAAAATTATTTGAATGCATAAAAAAAGTCTTATTATTGGTCAATGTTTAAGATTAAAAATTAAAAAAATAAAACATCAATTATGGACGGGGTGAGCAAAACAGAAGTCCAAAGTAAGGGTTCGGGCAAATTTCCAAAAAAAAAGCCGTTACTCGAAAACCTTTATAATTCGGGATAAACAACTTACCAAATTCTGAAAGGTCATGGCCTGGCCTATCACCATATTCTGTTTGGACCATCCTTTACGGGACACCCTGTATAATAACTACCTATGTGCTGTATTTGTCTCACTCTTATTATTATATGATCAAAGGAATGTAAAAATTAGTCGAAGGAAAAGAGCCAGCCAGCAATAAATTTGGGGTTTTTTAATTTACCTATTTTCCTCACAGTACAAAATCTCCTGTATTTTAATTTATTTCGAAGGATATTATTTTCAGCGAGTAAAGTCGGGTCTCATTCCGTATTATACAACTTTCAATCGAAAACGAGCACAAAAAAAATATAAATTTTAATAATATAATCGAAACATTCAGTGCAATAAAAGCTCCAAAGCACCTTTTAATGAAATCTTTGTATGTTTTTCTTCAATTTTTTAAGAGGTGTAAGCTTGCTTTACCGCCCCGGGTGCCACTGGCTCTTAGTGCGCCCTTCCCAGTTGTCAAAATATTTCCTCTCGGAAATTTTTATAGGTGGTTGTTATCTAATTGCTAGTTACTCTAAGGGAAGGTTCTTCATTTATTCCGAAAGTAGTTAAGTACTGATTTCATCGTTACAATACATAATAAAGTATTTCTTGTCGTCATTGTTTGAAATTCGTTTTGAAGAGAGTACAACTGTCTCGTCTCGTTTTCACGTCGCCTGTGAATTCACAGTTCACATATAGAAGGTAAAATCTTCCGAGTTTTAATTTTTGATCAGTTTGGCGCATCTCTCTTTTGAAACATTTGAAAAGAAAATTTACTTGTATTTTGTTTTTGTGGACGAGGGTCACTGCTATTCGGAAATACTTGTGTTTTATTTTTGTAAATTCTGACATGCAAGTCACTGTGATTCTCAAAGACGGCAATATATTACCTTCAATATGTGTACTGTGATATCAAACAGACTTATTAAAAAACATAGCCGTATTACCCATTCCTATGTGGACAATCCTAAATAAGCTTAATTTTAAAAATAATTTGGATAAAATAAACTGATTATAACAGAACGGACTCACCTAAAACAATAGCTAACGTTTTGGTCGCCTTACGCTCTTTTTTCGCTGAAGATTTTTCTCGCTTTTTTTTTGAAGCTTTATGGACCTTGTATATTGTAAACCTATGATTAAAAAAGTTAGTGAAAAATGTTTTTAAAAAAGTACTAAAAGTACTAGGGATTCCCTACCTCGAAGCTTGTGAGTTCTTTTTATTTTTTCGCGATGAGGTTTTCGATGTCGCCGATAAAGTTGAATCGTTGCGTGCTAATGTAATCGCTTCCTGTACACCGTAGCGGACGAAGGACAACGGTTTCATTGCCACACTAAAAGAGAATAAAAAATTCAATAAAAAATATTATATTTTCTGAGGATTATCTTCATCACAAACAAAAATAAAATGTTTAAAAACAGTTCTGTGGTGCAGTCAAATAAAATTGATTAAAGATAAACAATTAAACAGCGTTCTTTGACTTTTTTACTTTACGTTTTTTACATATTTGTTTTACGTTTTTTATATTAGTTTTACCTGCTGTATTTTTACTATACTTTTTAAAAAGCGTAAAAAATGTAAAAAAGCAAAAAAAAAAGTGAAAAATAATCAAAATTTGTAAGCTTCAAAACTGAAGAGTTGGAGCTTTTTTTTCTGTGCGGTATCTAAAAATAATATAGGGTTTTCATTTTCTTTTCGATATGTTTACTTAAACAGATTCTCTAATCTGTTTCCGTCACTATGAAATGCTTTAATTAACTACTATTTGTTCATTCGGAAAACTAAAATAAATATTTATAAAATGAAATGAAAAGATTTTTCCTAATCTGACATTACTCGTTCAACCATGCAAAAATTAAAAAAAAAAATTTCCATAGAGGAAGTAGCTCTAATAATAGGTACCTACTATTTTTGGCACTGACTTTATAAACAATTCAACACATCACTTGAATGACTGCAATTTTTCTTTATTTATTTAGATTTTGACGGATAGTGACAATTCCTATCACTTTCTTTCTTTTTAGTATTTTACTTCTTTTAACTCTTCTTTACCGTTTAAGAGTTTTTTTTACGTTTATTACGTTTTTTAAGTGATTTTTACGTTTTTTATACTTATTTACGTATTTTTTTCCCTACAAAAGGTAAACAATTGTTTCTTACATGGATTTGAACATCACTGAGGATACATTTTCAAGAACTTTTTTAAAACTCTTTTTAAAGTTTGGAATTGAAATGTAATATGTATACAAACATGCATAAGTAGCCTTTCCAAACTTAGCACATCTAGCATTCGCAAATTGAATTAACCATAAAGCAGATATAGGTTTAACATAAACGCAAATAGGTTTAACCTACACATAGTTTGGGGGGTCAAAAGTAGCCCGAGACCAGTCAAAAAAAATGCGCGAATATTTCGCACGAAGTAATTTTTATGGTTCAAAACGTTAACGTGGTGAACCATGTACTATGATGATATTTTTTTGTACTTTAATTTACGGAGAGTCTATCATTGGCCTAGCTGGCTTTTGCTCGTTTCCAAAAAAGTTTTAAGTTTTCAATATTGAGATTTATTTATTCGCAATTTTTTAAATAGGTGCTGTTATACATATTTTGCTAAAATAACTTTTGAACAAAGTTTTCAGTTTTTCTTGGAAGGGGTCTTGCCATAATGCTTCGGAAAATAAGTAAAAATATTTTCGATGACTTATAAAATATATCTTAAATGTTACATTGTTCAATCTCCTAGATCCGTGCACCTGCATAGTCGCTTATTTACTTTTATACCTGTTCTTATATTGTACTCAAGTATGTAATACGTCATCGATCATGCGATGTCACAGTTTTTTTGTTAACTATAACATAAATGTAATCTGTATCAAATGTACAGCAAATGTAAAATATTACCTACATATAAGTTCAGTTGTAATAAAGCGTTGAAAAAACAAAGAACCTATTGGCTTCTAGTCATCTTACAATTATTTTTAGATTTATAAATAAATAAATAAATAAATTTGGTGGCAAAAAGGGCTCATGAAGAACCAGGGCCTAGTGACTTACAACTCTCAACCATTCGAGTGTGTGAAATGTAAATGTCCACCCCCCCCCCCCCCCCCCCCCAAAAAAAAACACAATTCCAAATTTTAAATCGTATTCGGAATCCGAACATAGACAAAATCTCATTGTGATATGATCTCACACAAAAAAAAATAAAATATAAAATCTTAAAAGCATGTAACTCCTTTTACGATATTAAATAAAAATTCTACTATCGCCCCCATTTTTTATAAATCCAAAATTAAAAAACTTGTTCCGGGTTGTTCTATGGCTCTTCTAAATTGTTCCAGGCTTTCGCTTCTTAAAATTGATTTTTGCTATGAAAAATTTCAACAAAATGCTCTACCGGCCTCCCCCCCCTTTTTCCAAAATCTAAAATTTGTTTCAAGTTCAAAATCGCTCAAATCCAATTGTTCCAAAGATTCATGCAAAAATATTGAAAATTAAAGATTTTAAGCCCAAAAAACACTTTAAATGAAAAATTCTTATTATCCTTGCGCTGCCCCCCCTTTTAAGGAATCCAAAATTCAAAAACTTGTTCCAGGTTGTTCTAGGGCTCTTCGAAATTGTTTCAGGCTTTCGCTTCTTAAAATTGATTTTTGCTATGAAAAATTTCAACAAAATGCTCCCCCGCCCCCCCCCCCCTTTTTCCAAAATCGAAAATATAAAACTTGTTCCAAGTTCAAAATTGCCCAAATCCAATTGTTCCAAAGATTCATGCAAAAATATTGAAAATTGAAGATTTTAAGCCCAAAAAACACTTTAAATGAAAAATTCTTATTATCCTTGCGCTGGCCCCCCTTTTTATAAATCCAAAATTCAAAAACTTGTTCCAGGTTTTTCTAGGGCTCTTCTAAATTGTTCCAGGCTTTCGCTTCTTAAAATTGATATTTGCTATGAAAAATTTCAACAAAATGCTTCCCCGCCCCCCCCTTTTCCAAAATCAAAAATCTAAAACTTGTTCCAAGCTCAAAATCGCTCAAATCAAATTGTTCATGCAAAAATATTGAAAATTAAAGATTTTAAGCCCAAAAAACACTTTAAATGAAAAATTCTCATTATCCTTGCGCTGGCCCCCCTTTTTAGAAATCCAAAATTCAAAAACTTATTCCGGGTTGTTCTAGGGCTCTTCTAAATTGTTCCAGGCTTTCGCTTCTTAAAATTGATTTTTGCTATGAAAAATTTCAACAAAATGCTCCCCCACCTAATCACATCTGCCATTTTAGCTCCTCAACTACATATTCACTTCTTTTTCTTTTTTTTTCTTTTTAGTATATTTAGTCAGCCTGTTTTCCAGCGTTCATATAAACATAAAACAATTGGACAAGGTATTTGGCCATCCCATCAAAGGCTATGGAGAAATGTGTTGTCTAGTGCTAATCAGTGTATTGTAAACCCCAAATTCAGTGATTCAGTACTTTCATGATTTACCTACGCCACTGCATTAGAAAATCATTATATACTCAGTCATTATATACTCACAAAAACAATATACATACACCATACAGCTACGAACAACCGTAACAAGAACTGGTGATGCTAAGTGGTTTTACTTTGGTCGATACCGGCACTTTTGAGTCGACAGTTTTACTGTGCGGTCACTTCGACAGGCAGCTTAGCTTTTATTAAAAAGAAATAAAGACAGATAAGTGAATTCATTAAAATTGTAGCACGGGTTTTATTTAAAGATTTTAGACGGCTATTTGTCTTAGGAGGTTGGACATTACTCAAGCACCTTGGTCAACTGGGGGGGTAGGTATTTGGCTCATGCTGACGGTCTAAGCCGACATAAGGCTAACATCTTCAGAAGTGGGATTAGGGAAAAGTGATATATCGCTAGATCCATATCGCAGAAATTGTGAAGGACCCATCAGTGAAACGTCTAGAATGTCAACCAACGACGAGAAAATAGCTGAGCTTCGCCTGCTTTCGCGGGACCAAATTCGCGAGAAGTTAAAGGCACGTGGAATCTCAACTGGGGGAAAGGTAAAAAAACAACTGCTACACGAATTACTTGTACACGAGGGCTTAGCTAAGGAGGGAAGCCTAGATTTAACAAACGTTGAGGAGTCTGAGGATGATGAGGATAGGGATTCGGATGCAGTAGCTAAATTGAGGGAGGAGGTAAGAAAATTATCAGAGTTATTGGGGAAGCTGGTGAAGGAGTCGGGTGATTCGTCTGGTGGAGTTGTTCTAAAGACTAAACCTAAGGAGGTCGCATGTGAAAAGCAAAGGTTAGGGAATAATTTCGCAGTGCGTGACTTAGCCGATATGATACCGCTGTTCAACCCTCGGGACCAAACAGGACTTTCGTCAAAAGCATGGTGTAAAAGAATCAGAGAAGTACAAGCTATTTACTGCTTAGATGAACGTTTGGTAATGATGGCATCAATAACACGACTAGCAGGAGCCGCTAAAATTTGGAGTAACGGGGTCATACATGCAAACCTGGATGAATTTTTGGCAGATCTGCTAGAGAACTTTCCACCAGTAGATGACGTAGCCGAATTGCATGAAAGACTTCGAAACAAAAAGCAAAGGGCACTTGAGGATACCGAGGAATTCGTTTACGAAATGAGATCCATTGCGTCGAGGGGGCAATTAGAGGAAAAGACTTTGGTGCGATATATTGTACAGGGCATCACCGACAATGAATGTCAAGAATCATTCAGGGCAACTAGGCCATCGTCAGTGCAAGAAGTGCTCCAGCGCATCCGCTGGATAACGGGGTTAAGGCCAACCCGAATACCAACAGCAGGGCGACTCCGGAATACACATACACAAGGAATGACTCAAGCTGCTATGCTTGGAAGTCCAACATCAAGCCGGAATATTCAACAAAGAACAAGTGAGGTTAGGTGCTACCGGTGCAGGCAACTCGGTCATATCAGTCCTAACTGCCCCGGAGCGAATAACTCAACTCCGCCAAACCAACCTAGCATTCAAACCAACCAACCAAGAAACCAACCAAATCAGTTGCTACTCACACGGGAGGACAACGAGTACATAAAAGATGTGATGGTCAATGGATATTGTGTGAAAGCTTTTGTTGATTTGGGGAGTGACTGTCTGACTATTTTTCAGTTAGAGGCCGAAAGTGGTGGTTTTAAATACGAACCATATAAAATAAAATTAAACGGGTTCGGCGAAGGGGGTTGCATGACGATAGGCAAATTTCACGCGGAAATCCAAGTCGATACACTGTGCAGTTGGTGTGAAGTGTTGGTTGTGCCCGATCAAAGCCAACCGTACAAAATGATCATCGGAAGAAAATTACTAGACCAGCCGCAAGTAAAGCTGGAGAAGACGTATGGCAAGCTTACAGTAAGCGATTGTACGAATGAAGAGAACGAACTAAAGACACTGATCGTTATGGATAGGCGAATCGAAACCAACCAAAAGCTTATCGACATATCTGAGTTAGAGAAGGGGGAAATGACGCAAATTGAAGAACAAAAATTGGAAAAATTGATAAATAAATATAGGTGTTGTTTTGCTCTTTCAGAAGATGAGCTGGGGGACTGTCAGTGGGGAGAATGCCACATCGAGCTCGATACCAAGAAGCCAGTGTGTGTACAGCCATACCGACTGCCCTTTGCCAAACGAGCTGTAGTGAATGAGAAAGTTGATGAACTACTCAAGCAAGGAGTGATCAGGAAGTCAACATCAGAGTACTGTTCACCGATCGTTCTCACAAAAAAGAAGGATGGCACTGAGCGCTTTTGTATAGACTTCAGGGCTTTGAACAAAGTCACTATAAAACAAAAATTTCCAATGCCCGTGGTAGATGAAGTGCTTGCTTCATTGAGTGGGTATGCATTTTTCACAGTGCTAGACCTGGCCTCAGGGTACCACCAGATAAAAGTTGAAGAAAATTGCAAACGGTACACGGCATTCGCGACGGACAACGGGCTCTACGAGTTTAACCGAATGCCCTTTGGGCTCGTCAATGCTCCAGCACAATTTCAGTGTATAATGAACCAGGTGAAATCTAGATTAAAACCGGGAACAGTTTCCGTATACTTGGATGACGTGATTGTCCCTAGCATCTCAGTTGCAGATGGACTGAAAAAGTTGGAGGAACTACTTAAAGTGCTAAAGGAAGCAGGCCTTACTTTAAAGACAGGTAAATGTGCGTTTTTCAAACCTAACCTTGAATTTTTAGGACACCAAGTAACAAGCGAGGGTATACAACCCGGTGCACTAAAGACTAAAGCTGTTTATGACTTCCCACAGCCAAAAACCAAACATCAAGTACGAATGTTTTTGGGGTTATCTGGGTATTTCCGAAAATTTGTACCCAAATATGCCCACATAGCTGCACCACTAAGTGATTTGCTAAAAGAAGAAAGGACATTCAAATGGACAGGTCAGCAACAAGCCGCATTTGATGATTTGAAAAACGCATTGACAAATCCACCGATATTAACGCTGTACGATCAGGAATGCGCTCACGAGGTCCACACAGACGCATCAACAGTGGGATTAGCAGGGATTCTTATGCAAAGAGGAAAACTGGACGAGAGTTTGAAGCCAGTTGCATATTATAGCCGTAAGCTTACAGATACTGAGTCTAAGTACCACGCATACGAACTGGAGGTCCTAGCAATAGTGGAGAGCTTGGAAAGGTTTCGAATATATCTTCTGGGAAAAACCTTTCGAGTTGTTACTGACTGTGAATCAATCGTTTCAATGCAGAATCAAGCCAAAATTATTCCGCGTGTAGCCAGATGGTGGTTAAAGCTACAGGAATATGACTTTACTACAGTTCATCAGCCAGGGCGAAAGGCAGGCTACGTGGATGCAATAAGTCGTAATCCAGTAGAGGATGCTCACGAAATGGATGAAGCCGCATTGTGTGTGATGAATATTAACATCAGTGATGATGATTGGCTAACTACATTACAGATGCAAGATGCCGAACTCCGAGAAATTGTTAAAAAACTGAGAGAAGAGAAAACATCAGCAGTAGCGAGGCAATTACACAAAGATTATGCACTAAAAGGTCCAAGGCTATTCCGTAAGGTAAACGGAGATGACAAATGGGTGGTGCCGAAGGGAATCCGCTGGAGAATTTTACGGAGGTGCCACGATGAAGCTGGGCACATGGGTGAAGACAAAACACTAGAACGACTTACAAAAACCTATTGGTTCCCCAGAGCTAGAAATTACGTAAAGAGTTACATAAAAGGGTGTATTGAGTGCGCATACGCAAAAAGGAAGGGGGGCCAACAGGAGGGCGAGCTACATTGCATTGAAAGAGTTCCCATTCCCTTCCATACCATAAACGTGGACCACATAGGACCATTTGTGAAGAGTCGGGGGGGTGTCCAATACGTCTTGGTAATTATAGATAATTTTACTAAATACACATTTTTATTCCCAGTCAAGACAGCTAATGCGAATGGGGCTATCCATGCCCTCGAAGAAGTTACGAAATATTTTGGAGCCCCAACTCGCCTTATCTCCGATCGTGGGACCGCATTCACATCAGGTACGTTTGAAAAGTATTGTGAAGCACATGACATCCAACACGTAAAGACAGCGACGCGTACTCCAAGGGCAAACGGCCAAGTCGAACGAGCCAACAGAACTCTTCTTTCAATGCTAAAGTGTGGACATGCAGGCGGCGAAAATTGGGCCACTTCCTTGAGAAAAGCACAATGGAGTCTCAACACCACAAAGAACTCTGTCACGAAAATAACTCCACATGAACTGTTGTTTGCTTATACACCCAAGAGTATGACGAAGGACAAGTTATTAAACGAGCTAGAAGCCCGCCACGTACCTAGCACTGGAGAAGTAATCGACAAGCGTGAAGTAGCTTTGAAAAATATTCAAAAGAGTCAAGCACAGCAGAAGGAGAGGTATGACGAAAAACATCGGACCCCGACCACATATGAGGTAAATGATTTCGTACTAATTGAGAAAGAAGTTGCAGGGACGGGAGAATCCAGAAAACTTGATCCAATATTCAAAGGCCCATACATTGTTATGAAAGTTCTACCTCATGATCGTTACCTGATAGGAGATGTACCCAACATGCAGAGAACACAGAGAAGGTACGAAGGAATAATAAGCAGCGACAAATTGAAGAGATGGTGCACATTGCCAGAAGAGGGATTGGTTGCGGAGGACGACCCAGAGGATGAGGAGGTAGAGCCCCAAGAAGATCGCGAGGACGCGATCTAAACCAGGAAGGCCGAGATGTAAACCCCAAATTCAGTGATTCAGTACTTTCATGATTTACCTACGCCACTGCATTAGAAAATCATTATATACTCAGTCATTATATACTCACAAAAACATTATACATACACCATACAGCTACGAACAACCGTAACAAGAACTGGTGATGCTAAGTGGTTTTACTTTGGTCGATACCGGCACTTTTGAGTCGACAGTTTTACTTTTTTTTCTACAGGTCATTATTGGATGCGCTGATCATGGTTTCACCTTATGACGGGTAACTGGCTGAACAGAATGGTGACGCAGACGGAACCGGAGACGGAGCTGGAACAGCTGTCAAAATATTGAATACACGCAAATTCAATGTTGCGAACACAACGGAACGTAGACGCATACGGAGATGCAGACGCAGACGGAAGAGTTCACCAACTTTTAACTTTTGACGTTTCAATTTGTATGAAGAAAAAAAACAACTTTTTGGGTCGGAAAAAAATAGTATGGTTATTTGTATCGCGAAAAAAATTATTTATTAAAAGGAAAATTAGTGGAAACAAAAAATGTGAATTCTGAGCTTGTACACAATAATATTCTTTTGTTTTTCTTCAAAATACTTTCAAAGCTGTACAGCTCCATTGTGGACATGTAAAAAAATAACGTACGACACTTTTTGACAGCTCTTCCAGTTCCGTCTGCGGCTTCAGTTCCGTCATTCTATTCTGTTCAGCCAGTAAAGTGGATAACCTACCCCAATCAGAGCACACAACAACAACGTCATGAGCATTAGGCACTCGTGAATTGACGGAGGGAACAACATGTAAAGAGTTGTTGGTATATATCCCGTGCGTCGCATTGGTTTGTGAGTTTTTTTTTTGTGTTGTGTTTGTGCTGTCTAACCAACCACCTTTTTTTTATATATATTAAAATTGTTTACTACTATACTGAAGTGTTTGTGTTTGGGGTTTGTAGCGAAGGGTAGAAAGGTTCATTGAACTATGCTTATGACGGATATAGTTCGCTATTGGATATGTACATATATAGATACATAAATGTGTTTACTTTCGGGTTGTATTTCTTTTAGTAGAATAATGGCGATCGCCTACGCAACATAATCGTAAAAATCGTTTTTTGGCTGTAAAATCTTTGAATATGGATGGATGTTTTTTGACGAAATTTTGGAATAATGGGTTTTAATTAGATTAGTATTTAAAGATGTTTTTTATTAAAGGCTTCCTCAAAAGGGGCAGTCAGGGGGGCTTTTTGGGTATTTTTTCTGTTTGGTGTGTTTTTTAAACAAACAATATTTTGAAGCCGTTTAGATAATTGGTAATGAAATCATAATCAAGTTTTGGATTTTTGAAATTTTTAAAGGGGGGTTCAGGAGAGTGAAAAAAGTGCTTTACTAGTTTTTGTTGGGGTCAAACCCTTAGTTATTTATATTTTTGGATAAAATTGGGATATTACACACAAAATAAGTTTTGACTTGGAACAATGTTCAGAACCACTAAAACAACCTGGAACAACTTTCAAAATTTCGATTTTCGAAAAAGGGGGGCTACGTCAAAAATGGTTTTTGGGGTCTAAAACCCCTCCTATTTTTGAATATTTTTCGAAAAAAAATTGGAACAATGCGGAACAAATCCGGAACAACCGGGAACAACTTTCAAAAATAACAAAATCAAAAAAAAAAGAACAACTTAGAACATAATGTTGGGAAATGCCAAGCAATTACGTATTCTTGAAAACGGTTTTGCCCGCCACTGCGAAATTACTATATAAATAACGTCCTTGTTTCCAGAGTAACGACTGTTCGGGATTTGGGTGTTATCTGTGATAGTGAACTCAACTTCCGATCCCATTATGACAACATAGTAACTAGAACCAACTATGTTCTTGGCTTTGTCAAGCGTTGGTCTAAGGAATATTTAGATCCTTACGAAATCTCTTTACACAACCTTTGTTTGAACTTTGCTCGTATACGCTAGCCAGGTATGGTCCCCTTATAACTTCGTGCATATTAGGAGAATCGAAGCTGTTCAGCGTAGATTACTACGTTTCGCCCTTGGATTGACAACTGGCAACTACAATTTACCCTCTTATCATGATCAGCTGCAGCTCATAAACTTGCAATCTCTCGAAAAACGACGTGAAGTGGCTGATATTATTTTTGTTCATCAAATTTTGTCCGGTTTAACTGATTTCTCTGCCCTCCTCGAAGTAATGAGTATTAACATCAACTCACGTTCTCTTAGATCAGTACCCCAATTCCATCTAGCTCCTCACAGAACTAACTATGGTAGAAACGAGCCAGTTACAAGAATGTTGAGAATGCTAATTTTAATGTTTTTGACTGTAATCATAACAAGATCACACAAAAAAACTCCTTTATGGTTCTTCAACTTTCTAACATAAATCTTATAAAATAACGTAATATGCATAAACAGAAAAGCTATAATTCTATTGAGAAACTGAAACGTGAAACTACTCTTTCTAACTTAACAAATGCTTAAGCATGCTAATCAAATAAAAAAAAATTTGATGGCACAACAGCTCATGAAGAACTAGGGCCTAGTTACTTACAACTCTAATCCATTCCTGTGTGCGTGTCTGTAGGAATGGAGGGGACCTACAGTTTATTGCTGAATCCGAACGGCTAACGAGCGGCACTTTTCTGTGACAGGAGATACTCTTGGAGGATTTGTCAATTCCTCGCAAGAGGCAGTAGCGGTTTTTTCTTTTTTAAATAAATAGGTGGCGAGGCTGGGGATCGAACCTTAGACCTCCGGCATGACAGTCCATCGCACTAACCATCATGCCACGGCTACTACAGCATGCTAATCATTTCATTTTTATTTTTTGCTTTTTTGACTTTTCATATTAAAACTATTCTGTATGATCTTTTTTTTTAAATTTGAATCACACTTATATTTTTATTTTTTTGATTTCTTTACATTTTTAACTGCTTGCATTAAGCAGACCCAATTTTTTCAGCTTCCAGATTAGCTCGCGCTGTCCTTAAAGACGGGTTGTTGTGTTAAGTTGGCATCAACTTAGCACAATATACATATACATATGTATACAAAATATTTTTATTTTTCTATTTTTGAACATAATAATTCAAAAATAAGTTCCGATATGACTTATTGCAACCGCAATTGCCGTCGTACTCGGTGTAAATGGACCCCAGCGCGTGCGGGATCTGGGGGGGAAAGAGGGTATTTTCTGGTCTTGTTGCAGAGAAAATGTTATAAATATGTAGGTACAATACATGTAATTTTGGGAAGACATAGTCTCGAAAGGCAAATGTCCGAAGGACAAAGGTTCGAAAACCAAAAGGTTCGAAATTTCAAATTGTTGAAAAAAATTTATCTTAGAATGCTGCGGACGATTTATTTTCGTTTGAATTAGTATAAAATAGAGATGAGCAAATTAAGATAAAAATATTGCGCTAATGGGAACCTAACACAAAATCCCGCCGAAAAAAAGGTAAAAATTTCAAGAAAACTCATTTTAAGGGTTTTTTTTTTAATTCTGCAAAATGCCTTACTTCCTTATTCATAAACAAAAAATTGTTATTTCAGCTCTCGTGTTCAGGGAAACTACACCATGGAATAACAATTTTCCGGACTCAAATGGAGCAGTAAGCAATTGCCTTTATTTTAAGTCCGGAAAATTCTTATTCCATGGTGTAGTTTCCCTGAACACGAGAGCTGAAATAATCAATTTTTGTTTATGAATACGGCAGTTAATGTATAAAAAATTTATTTACGCTTAAATAACATTTTAAGCATTTTTATGAATCCAAGGAAATGGGCTAGGCCACGGAGAAAATGGGCAGACTGTCAACAGTTTTCTTGATCAAAATACCTATTAACCAAAAATTCAATTTCTCAATCAATCTTTTTTAGTCCTTAAAAGAACACATAATACCATACATTACTTCAGCTACTTTTTAAGCTATTATGTACATACAGGTATTTTCCCAAGTATTCGCTTTCATCGGCAACAAAACCTTATCACTTAAAGTAAACTGCACTGTTTTTAGAATAATATTATTTTCTCCGTCAGTTAGTCGACCACTAAAAATACCTTTAAACAAATATTCTAACAAACTACCACTAAAAACAAGATTTTTTAAAAATTCCCCCCCAAAAAAAATTTCCCCTCACCCTAAAAACTTCGTCTTAAAAAAGACACTCCCCCCTCAGAAAAAACCACCCAAAAAAATACCCCCGCTCGACAGTCAAACGGTCGTTCTGACATTTCGTTAGGCAAGATATTAGCTTCTGGCCTTTTTGTACGTTCATAAAACTATGACTTGCATTAAACGGAGAAAAAATAAAATTATGAATAATGTTCTTCAATTTCGTTGAAAATGTATTTGAATATTTTTTTTTTTAGTAAACTTCGTGGTTGCTTTTTGGGTAAATGAATTGTGGTTGCGCGGATGCTGAAAACTTGAAAACGACTGTAACAAATTGGCGCACATTTCGTTTTTCAGTTAAATAAGAATGGATCGCGGCTGCGCGAAAACGTTTCTGATATCATAGCAGCAATACGTGCTCAAAGTGGAAATGCGTAGTCTCTAGCATATACCGAAATTCTTTCTCCAAACAGCTACTGAGAATCGGAATTGAACAAATTCGATCGATCGCGTTTAAAATAAAGAGTAAATCGTCAGTTATCCAATTCCTAAACTCTTTGGACTTGCCTGGCATGCCTCATCATTTGCGTCTTAAAGTTCGAGTTTTAAGATTCATCATTATGCTACAAAATCTTCATGCCCCGAAACAGTGCAATGGAACCCGACTGATTGCGATGGATAGCTAATGAAAAATGTGATAGTGGCAAGGACTTTGAAATGACCGTTCAAGGGAATTCCTAATTCTGCAAATAGCCTTGACTTTAACTGATTTACCGTTCCAATTCAAACGCATTCAGTTCCCAGTGAAAATTGCGTTTGCAATGGCCATAAAAAATAAGTCACAAGGGCAGTCGCTGGAAGTATGCGGCTTAAATATGGAAATGACATGCTTTTCACACGGCCAGCTATAAGTATGTGGCATGTTTCTAAGTCGGGAAACCATCCTCACTCTTCATTTACGCTTCGAGCAGAAAACAAAACATTTTGTGTACCGACATGCAGCTTTAAAATGAATACAATCATTGTTCTATTCTTTTTTAGATACATATCAATGAAACGTAAAGAATTCAATTAAATTAGTATGTAATAAAATGAATGAGTGCTTGAGAGATATGCATTTAGTTGAAATTAACGATGATCCAACTTCTAAATATAATAAGATTGTGTTCGATGCCATAAATTCCTCACCTTTGGTTATAGATCCTAAAGAAAAATATACGATTCGTAACAGCAACCCGTCTGCCCCTATTTTGTATGGATTACCTAAGCTCCATAAAGAAGGAATTCCTATACGCCCTGTGTCTTCTTCATTCAATGCACCTTCACAAAAACTTTGCAGATATATTGCACGAATTTTACCTGATTTTTTGAGCTTTCAACCCAAGTATGCACTTAAGAATTCTCTAGATCTCATTGAAAGGGTAAAAAATCTAATTTTACCTTCTAATGCTAAGCTAGTATCTTTTGATGTAAAAAGCTTGTTTCCATCTGTACCTACTGCACAGCTTAAACTACTGCTAGAACATCGCCTCTCGGAGCATGTTAATGATGAAAAAAGACGTTGCCAATTTAATAAACTTATTTCAATCTGCATTGATCAAAATTACTTTCATTTCAATGGGAAATTTTATAATCAAAAATCTGGACTGGCCATGGGATCCTCGTTTTCACCTTTTGCTGCTGAGTTCTTTATGGATCATCTGGAGCATAAGCTTTTTGCTTCTAAAAGCTCACACTTAAAGAATGTATTTTTCTGGGGTAGATATGTTGACGATATCTTCTGCATATGGACAGGTACTCAAAGGAACCTTTCTTCTTTCCTTGATACTACTTTGAATAAATTGGATTCAAATATAGTTTTCACTCTTGAATACGGCTCTGAGTCTATTAATTTTTTGGATTTAAATTTGTCAATTTCTTCCAAGAAAATAGTTTTTGACATTTATAGAAAGGAAACTTCCACTGATACTGTCATCCCAATTTCATCTGCTCACCCCTGGAGTACAAAGATGTCAGCTTTTCATCATATGATTAATCGCCTTTTCAACGTTCCTCTCAGCCAAATCAATTTTAAAAAAGAGCTAAACACCATAAAATATATAGCCGTCAAGAATGGATACAAAATTGAGACAATTCACCGTCTCATTCAGGACAAATCAAGAGCAGCCGCTCTCCATTCAATATTCCCTATGGTGAATGAAAAGGATACGAAACAATGGCGTAAGATTCCCTACATCCCAGGCATTTCTGAAAAGCTTTCACTCCCATTATCTAAAGCTGACATTAAACCAGCATTCTTCAATAACTTCACCCTTAAAAACGCACTTTGCAACAACAAAATAAAACAAAAAGTGGACATTTCAACAAAAAGCGGAGTTTACAAAGTAACCTGTAAGGAGTGCAATGGAATTTACATTGGGAAAACATCTAGGACGTTATCTAAACGGATCAATGAACATTTAAAAGCTTCTATTCATCAAGACCCTTCTTCTGGACTCTCTCAAATCATTAAAAACACTGGACATAGCTGCTCTATAGATGATGTTACACTTTTACATCACCTACCTGGAGGACGAGTATTAGATAAATACGAAATTTTAGAAATAAATAGACATAAATGTTTAAACATTTTAAATTGCCAAATTGACCTTACAAATAATAGCCCTCTCTTAAACAAGTTAACGTAAAGTATATAGAATGTTATTTTATTAATTTAAATTTTCTCATTTCAATTTATTTTTCTATGTATGTAATGTATTATGTATGTATTCTTATAACCACTATAATATTGTAATAACAAAGAAAATAGAAACCACTGCTCATTTTAATGAAAAAGAAATTGTATGTTACAAGTTAGTGCCCTGATGATGTCCTAAGTAAGACGAAACGCGTTGGCCTCTTAATAAAAATAACAAAGTTTAAATTTGTGGATAAATCAAGTGTTTTATTTATTTATTACATAATGTTGAACAAGATAAATTTCCACCAAGTGCTTAACCCTCGCTCTATAGAGTATATTAAATTAATAAATGATTTAGTTATTATTTTCGCCAAATATTGGACGGGACGAAGCTATTAAAAAAAAAAAATTCACAAAAATTTCAATACAGACCAATAAGTTTTTACTTATCTGGTGCATGGGATCCGCTGATTAAACAAAATAAAGCAAAACAAGAACAAAATTTTTTATAACGAGCCAGATGATGCCGTAAGCTTTGCCCGTTCACAAGGTTTTAAAAGCTTACAAAAACAACAATCGGAACAACAACAATTACCATCTCAAGTACCACAACAGTCAACACATCCGTACAATCTCCGCAGGAGAGAATAAAAAAGATTTTTTTAAATACCACCCACCAGCCATTAGTCAACCCATGCCCGAAAAAAAAATAATTACAATGAATAACAATCGCGAATATAATAGCTTAAAATCTAAAATTTTAAAATTATGTAACAGTTTTTCAAAAAAAAAAAAAAAAACAGTTTTAGAAAAAAAAAATACTTTCAAGCTCAAAATTTGAGAAAAAAAGAAGAAAACTGTGTTTCCAGAAACTAGGATAGACATTAAAGCATCTGGTTTTCAGTGTATGACTAAAAATTGTTAGGAGTATTAATAATATAGAAACAAAAAACTAGGTACCGGCTTAATAATGTAAAACTTTGAAATAATTCAGTTTGAACATAAATGTAAACCCATTTGTCGAAGTTAAACCTTTGTTTTAATTGAACGAAAAACTATGTCATAATATCACATTTTTGTTCTTTAATAATAATTGCTAAAGATAGACTTGAAGGTACATATATGCTTTTACGTACCTGAGTGGAGGCTCACACTTTGGTGAACCATCTAAACCATTACGATTTCCGGTCAAATTAGTGTGCTTTAAACTCCCACTTGCCATGGGACTATCGGGTGGTGAATTTCCAGATAAGCCTGCAAGGACATCGTCAACGTTTGAGGGTGCATAACCAGAATCATGATTACCATTTGGATCCACTATACTTAGTTGCGGGTGTGTTGTGATCTGGGCGACTACGCTGTTTTTATTCAAACGGTGGTAATCGAGTGGATAATAGTTTACGTATTTACCAAGGGGATGTAGTTGAGTCGTTAGAAGGATATATGAAAAGAAAAAAAAGAGTAAGCTCATTAAGAACTACATATTTCAAATTTATTGTAAAATGAATTTAAATTTATTTTTAATTAACAAGACAGGGGAAGGGGACACTGCACTGAGGCTGGGAAGAAGTATTAACAACTTTATACGATACAAATAATAATTGTGAGAAAACGATGTTTAATATTCTTTTACTTACCAGAGCTGTAAAAGACTGCAGTACTTTGGTAATGCAGTTAATAAAGTCGCAGTTAATTAACTTACCTTTTGAATGTAAGTTAATACTGTAAATAAGTACTTTAACTGCGAAACAAGCAGTCGGCAGTCAGTACTAACATTCCGACTGTGCAGTTAAAAAAAAAAGTTAATTAACTGTAAGTTAATCAACTGCAGTACTTTTTAACTGCTTTTAGTCTTTTTAGTCAGTAAAAAGTCTTTGTACTGCAATGATTTAACTTTTAGTCAGCAAGTCTTTTAACTACAGTCAATTAACTGTAAGTCTTTTAAAGTTTTCTATAGTCTTTTAACTAAAAGAAACAGGATGGAATAAAAAGAAAAGAAATTTAAAAGAAAAAAAGTTAAAAAAAAACTTACAGTTAATTGACTGTAGTTAAAAGACTTGGTGACTAAAAGGTTAATCATCGCAGTACAAAGACTTTTTACTGACTAAAAAGACTAAAAGCAGTTAAAAAGTACTGCAGTTAATTAACTAAAAGTTAATTAACTTTTTTTTTTAACTGCACAGTCAGAATATTAGTACTGACTGCTGACTGCTCGATTTTAGTTAAAGTATTTTTGTAAGTTAAAAGACTTATTGAAATTAGTCTTTTTAGTCAATTAACTGCAGTACCGAAAAGACTGCAGTTTTTACAACTCTGTTACTTACTTACTTACTTGTAGTAGCCCGTGGCATAATGGTTAGTACGTTGGACTGTCACGCCAGAGGTCTGAGTTCAATTCCCAGCCGCTGCCACTTAAAAATGTTTTTCAGGGCTACAGCCGCTTGCGAGGAATTGAAAAATCCTCCAAGAGTATTTTCTGTCACAGAAAAGTACCGCTTTACCCTATAGCCGTTCGGATTAGGCAATAAACTGTAGGTCCCCTTCATTCCTGCAGACACGCACACAGGAATGGTTGAGAGTTGTAAGTCACTAGGCTCTAGTTATTATTTTTTTTTTTTAATTTTTACTTAATCACTTTGGTACCCAGACTTGTTATATCCGTGATCTTAGCGCCATCGCTTGAGATCTCTAGAAATGCTTTCTGAAGAGTAAAAATGAGATCGCCTGAACGAAACGCCAATTTTTCGTGGACTAAAAGGCCATTAAAAAAGCTATTTTGAATCCCAAACTCAACAAGTCTTATTAAATAGTGTTAAGTTGTAGAGGTATAGTTCACACTACATACATAATATGTAGATATTCGACACAAAATCTATAAGATGAACTGAGCTTAAAAAAACTTGAGTATTAACAATAGGCCCTCACTAATTAACTGTCCAATAAGTGAGATTACCGGCTCGGAAAGCCAATTTTTCTTACTTACTTACTCTCTGAGTGCTCAGAGATTTTTTAATTGGGACCAAAAATCTCACTGACATTTGTCGAAAATGTTAGCCCTACTCTCTTAATGCTTGTGTCTGCGAACGGCCTATTAAATTTGTAATCCCTTAATGCTTTTGAGTATTCTGTCAATCTTCTGCCGCACATAGGTGTATTTCCATTCAAAAATATTTTTTTTTATTAATATGAAAAATTGGTATGATATGACATATAATATGTCACTTAAAGTTATTTATTATTTGAATCTGACCAAGATTCTTCTTCATCAGTAAGTTCTTCATCCGTTTCCTCATTTTCGATTTCATTATTACATATCTACCTACGATTGCTGAAATTCTTCGCTATGTGTTCGTTTGTTTATTTTAATCATTTTGTTTAATCTGGCTTGTACGTTCTTGCTAAAAAACAGTTATGAAGGATCATGAGGAGAATAGTTTTGAAACTAAGGGACCTATAAGCGCTCGCGAAGCGAACCAAAAAGCTGGCGAATGAATCAAATCCGTACGAATTTATTGAGTAAGAGCATTATATTTTCAGACAAAATATGTATAATAATATGTTTAATCAATCCCCAAAAGTAAAAATTGCCATTATCAATTAAAAACCACTGTTTTTAAATAACGTACCGATACTCGAAATTAACAAGCTGACAGATCGCACTTCCGGGTGTTGATTTTTTTTTTTGATTTCTTATAAACAATTGGTTGATTTATTACCATAATGTTGTTGTGCCACAAAATATTTAACTGCGCTTATTGCAAAACGTATAAAACTTCAGCAAAATACAAAAATTCTGCACACCAAATTATATTTATGAGAATAATTTTTTTCACTTTGACATCTATAGCAAATCACATTGACAATAAATGAATTTTACGATGAATTTTCGGCGAATGAGTTCATTCGCCAACCCTAATATGAAATTGTAAAATGTTCGCCAAAACGTTCGTCTCGAAGCGAACGTGCGATTCGCGAACCTTAATAAGGCCCTAAATTGAATCATCGTCAGAGCTATTTGATCAAAGCAACCTATTGCACGGCATGCATTTAGAAGGAAATTTATTAGAAATGGGGATTAGTTGGTTTGCATCCAAAGCAATTCAAGTTAAAGTTTGAAAACAGCTTTGATTCAGATGCAAACATCTTCCAATGTTCTCATGCGTTTTTTTTTTGCAATTCAAAAAAAAAATCATTTGCTAAAATCCAACGCCATCCTAGCCGCGAGTACGACAATCCAGTAAAAAAAACACACACATTAGTTTTAACAATGCGTCGCCTGAGAATTTGTGGTTTTCGAGTTAGGGACGGATTTAATGGTAATTTGGTATGCTCTTTCTGAATTTGTGATCCGATTTGCGTTATGTACTACCAATGCTGAGATATTAAGCATCGACTTTGTCCCATATCCAGAAAAAATTCTATCACACGGTTTTGGAATACCAAGTACTCGAACCTTTAACTTCGATTTTCTCGAAATAGTGCCAATGGCGAATGGGACAAGACAATTTTCAGGCGACGATATGGCCGATGGCAAAGTTTCTAACGTAGTAACTAATATAAAATTCTACACTGAACTTTTATATTTGTGAAGCTGTTTCAAAAGATTTATAGATCAAAAGAAGTTGATATAGATTAAATTAATTTTTTTTCTCAACTTTTCATGCCAGGATAACAAGATTCCATTGAAGAAATGGCATCAGTTAAGAATAGCCACAGAAACAAATATTCTAAAAGAAAGTTTAAAAAAATTATTAAGTCGTAAATAAAACTTTTAAGCTCGGATCCTCTTACAAAAAATTTAGGACCCTTGCCTATTGATTGAGAAAAGTTTTCTTTGATTTAAAAATGATTGAAACCGATGTAATAAAATAAAATAAGTCTGTAATGTCTTGTAATGTACAATTTGAAAATTGTGTTATTATCAGTTGTGTACTACTTAACAATCAATCCTTGGGTGACGATTAGCAAAGAAAGAGACCTGATCTTTACAAATACTACGTTTTTACCGACCACTAAACCAAGATTTAGGTAGATTTACCATAAATCTCCTCCCAAATCCCGTGATTTACCATACAAATTTTAATCTCTTCAAATAAAGATTTAAAATAAATCTCATTCAAATTTTCATAGTTTTAAAAATCGAACAGACCTATTCCCCTATTCAGCGCAATACGTCCTGATTTCTTTTCTATCGTAGACACAAAGCAAACTTGCCATCTCTCTTCCACTTCATAAGAAAAATGACCCACCATATGCATCTTGAAAGATTCTGTCAAAATTAATCTGCTTTTTAATCTTTTTGCCCGGTGAAAAAACTATATAAGATTTATCAAATCTAAACGAGATTAACGCGGTGAAAACGTAGGGGAAGGTGGCCTAAAATGGCCCACCATTGTAAAATGGCCCCCTCGCTAGAAATTGTAGAATCGAACAGAAGTAGAAGGTTTTGTGAACACAATTCTTCAGTTTATCTGGTAGTCCCAGCAACTTCAAGCTAATGATTTAAATTTGACAGGTCAAACTATATCTAGCCATCTCCAAAAGTAGACTTCATACAATTTTGTGAAAAACTTGTTGACAAAAAACTCTACAAAAAACATTAAATTTTGGAGAAAGCAGTAAATGCACGTAAGTATTAAGTATTTCATTTAAATTTACTAAAATTAGTTGGCTTAGTACTGTTTCTTTTTGTTCGGAATTAAAACATAAATAAGCATTCGGCTAGAATGGCATAGTGTGCCATTTTATACTTACACTTACATTTTCATTTTCTTAATAGTAAAAATGGTTGGAAAATTTTAATGATCTATAGAAAGGCATTTCTGGAATAAGGACGTATTATCAAAAGCCCTATGGTAAACTGGGGCACATTCGGCACCAAAAATTTAAAGCTCTATATTTAATAATCAAAATAAAATATATTTAATAATCAAAATAAAATAAAGGAGTTTTTTATATCTTTTACAAAACATATATATTTTTATAATTTAATAAAAAAGTCATTTTGCCGAATGTGCCCCAACACGGGGTACTTTCGTCAATGGTAGGGGCACTTTCGGCATACAAAATTTTTGGATCTAAACTGCAAAATAAAATTAATTCAAATAAAATTACTATATTTTTATCACAATAATTCACAAAACTTAATATAAAAATCACACATCTATGTCGTTTCTCGTGTAATGGGTAAATACATTAACGTAATATTTATTCCAATGTCGAAATGTCACTGCCGGATTCGTAAGATGAGGTCCCTACTTTCAATTTAATTTCATTCTTCAGTTTTGAGGAAACGTCTTCAATTAACTGCCTGGACAGAATAGAGTGCTAGAACTGGAGCCGCAGACGGAACTGGAAGAGCTATCGAAAGTGTCGTACGTTATTTTTTTTACGTGCCCACGATGCAGCTGTACAGCTTTGAAAGTATTTGGAAGAAAAACAAAAGAATATTCTTGTGTACAAGCTCGGAATTAACATTTATTGTTTCCAATATTTTTTCTTTTAATTAATAATTTTTTTTCTTCATACAAATTGAAACGTAAAACGTGACGCAAGTGAAAAGTTAAAAGTTGGCGAACTCTTTCGTCTGCGGCTGCAGCTCTGTATGCGGCTACGTTACGTTGTGAACATATGTAGAAGGATTAATTTTTTAATTACTTTTTAAACTGAAAAAAAATAAGTAATCTCTCATAGCCATAGAGTCTTCATTCGTCAGACTATTTTCAGAAGCTAGCGTCTCTTCGTCTCTGTACAAATTTAGTCTTCTACAAAAATGCATTATCTGGCTGGTCTGACTGTTTTAGGTTTCATAGCGTCACTTTCATCTGTAAGATGCTGCATTAATAATTTACGTCAACATATTTTACTTTAGGGCTCCATCGGAAGATGACGAATGTGTCCCTTTGCAAAATGATGAATGTGCCCCGATGTCACAAATTTATTTTTAAAATTTGTTTTGAAAAAGGATATGAAACCTGAACCGATTTGTGTTGTTTAATGTAAAGACTAATGGTTAACAAGACTGTTCAAAAAATATCTCTTGTTTAAAAAAAATAAATCCTAAAAATTGATTACCTCAATGAAGTGAAAAATTACAGCCAGGGCCAAAAATATACATAAACACTTCTAACTTTGTTTGCCAAATAACTAGAACTGCCAAACAACAAAGCACCCTGTATTTTTGTAGAAGGTTGCGTTCAGCATTTAAATTATTGGGTTATACATTATCGAAGTTAGTTAAAACGGCAAAGCCGAATGTGCCACAGTTTACCATAAACAGAAATAGGCTGGAAAAAAGTATCCAAAACATTCGAAGTTCAAAAAACTACTCTGAGAAGACCAGCAGCCAACAAGAACAAGATTTTGAATGGCTTACAATAGGGTCCACCTTTTCCAAGCAAATGGAAAAGGAGCTCGTTGACTATATTTTGCTTTTACAATTTTTGGACCCAATTTTGATCGTTGGAATTTAAAGACGTTTTGAAAATTAAATACTTTAAATACTTTTTAAACTCGTAAGGCAAAACAAATGTAAGTGTTATTGATTAAGCTTTGAAAAGAATATAAAATTTAGGTTTGAATGTCACTTTTTCCCGAGTTTTGGGACATTTTCCTTAGGGGGGCCATTTTAGGCCACCTTCCCCTAGTAAAAAGTTTAGCTTAGGTAGCTTAATTCAACAAAGCAAACATGAAACATAAAGCAACATGCAAAGGAGAGAACAGTATAAGAGATTAAACGTTACTGATTACTGTGTAAGATAATGCTAGAACTGAGCGTGAACATTTAATAATAAAGAAAATAATGATAATTTATATTTAATACAAGTTTTTGCAAAAAAGGCAAATAATGTAAATTCTCAATGTTTTGCAAAGCAATAAATTCATTGAATTTATTCTTAAACACCTATTAAAAAAACTACAAAAGAAGCTTTTAAAATGCTGATTTGCGAGTTTATTTACAAAGTTTTGAAGAAACTATGCATAGGTACCTTACTTATACGGGGAGAAAACAAATTGTTAAGTTTCACTTATAATCTGACTTATCGTCGTCTTAATATTGGGTTGCCCTAAACGCCATTTTAATGTTTTTGGGAAATCGCATTTAAAGGTTTGGCAGCCGACTGCATGAAAACAAACCGCTGAGATTTTTTTATTTTTTGACACGATATGTATATGGAAATCATCTTTCAGAAAATGTTAGAAGGTATTCTCAAACTCTTTTAGTTTTTAAAATATTTAAAATTTATTAAAAAATGAGTTTGCCGTATACGCCACTAAAATCAACGTTTGGTTTGTACTCTATACACGTACGTCAAAATTTGGGAACGTCATTCCAATAAAAAAGTGAGTGCCACATGTTGGCGTTTACGTCAAAACAATACGTCAACTTGATGAATGTGATGGATATACGTCAAAACCATTCTGTATATCCTTGCAACGGAAAGAGATAGAGACAAATGGATAAAAGATTTGAAAAGAGCTACCCCGAAAACATAAGACTGCATACCAAACTCAAAAAGTGAATTTTGGCGTTTACGGCAACCCAATATTAGGGCGACGTTATCTCTGTACGACTTACACCATAAGTTATAAAAATAAAATAAAATTTTTTATAGATTAGATAGATTAGAAACTTTGTGTATATATGTATGCTAAAAAGGAGATGATTTTTTTTAAATTCCTATTATGAGTTGGGTAAAATAGGGCTTGATTGATTAAAGTTGGAAAAACTAACATCAAAATGGAGAGTGAAAGCGAGTTGATTTTTTTTCTAATCAATAGGTGTTCGAAATCTAAGAAAGTTATAGACTATAACTATGAAATTCTAAATTCTAGAAAATCTACAAATCAAAAAATAATTCACAAATAATCAGGGTTAGAATATATTGAGATAAATTTTATACTGCCGGAAATATTATAAAAAGAAAAATTACCTATGTTTCAGCAAATTTTGGTCGGATTTTTTTTCGTGTCGTTATTGATTTTCAAAATATTCACATTTTTTTGAGTCAATTTTTTGTAGTAATTAATTTATATCTTTTAAAAAGATGGCTTCATAAAACTCAAAATCATATACAGGTGATAGATGCTACTGTTTTATACATGTCGTGTAAATTTAAAATTTCTAAAACACCGTGAGTGGAGATAACTACATACAACTGTTTCCTGACAAATAACTTAATAACTCTTTTGTGAGTGCATCTACCTATACATTTTTTTAGCAAGTAAAATAAATGACAATTATTTTGATATATAATACGTATCTTTGTATGTTACACAAGCTTCACAAAAAAAAAAAACAAGATAAATTGAAGAAAAGTAGGTAAAGTTGTTCGTCGTCAACAGACAAGCTTCAGTCTTCAGTGGAGAACGATCATGTATGAAAAATAATCTAAAAACAGTCGATATGAGCGTAGTAATATGCATATAACTTAGTTGTTAATTGCTGGATTATCAATATTTTTCATTTATTTTTCAAAATTTTTGTGACATAATTTTTACTAGAAACGTGATAGCGATCTTTTGGAGAACCTATTTCGATTTTCGTTCACGCAAAAGAGAAAAAAAAAACAATTACAACTAGAAGTACCTTGTTCATTCATGACCGTTCTCCAAAGTTTAGTGAATATTATGGTCGCTATAGGGTTCATCATCATCATCTTCACTACCTACCTGTCTCCAAAGAACTATTACATGAACTGAAAATTTCTTCACTTTGGAACATTTGCAAAAAACTCAACATAAAAGACTAGTAGAAATGTGTTTATATGCCTTAAGGCAAATTCTATCTCCACAACATTTTTTGTAAAAAGCTCTTTGTTGCAATGACCGACGACGTCTATGGTAATGGTGTTGTAATAAATGCCTTATGATGGCTTAGCCCAATCATATATTGTAAGATATTTAAGCTTCACACAATAACTTAACACAATAAATAGGGTATTTAAGCCAAGTCTGTATCTAACTGGCTATACAATTCGGTTAATAGATCGATTGCATACGGTTTAGCAGTATGGTTAATTGCCCTGGAAATAGCGACAAAAAACGATAAACTAAGCTATAAGTTCAAAGACCAGCCTGTCTGTGCACAAGCGGAGCACTTCGTTCTTATTCTTCAGCTGCACTGGACATCCTCATTCATCTGATATCCCTGAAAATGATCAGTAAACAAGCATCGGGGTAACTTCCCTACCACGGAAAAAGTGTCGGTTCTAGAGCTGTGTCAATCGTGACTGATTCGGTCTTTGCGACCCGTTCATCAAAATGAACGATTGATTGCAATCACAGAAAACCGACACAATCAATCCCAACGTCGCAATCATTTCAGTTTTTGAATAAAAAACGACCGACAGACGCACGCATGTATCCTTTGTTCATACCCCTCACTCATTCTGAATAACATCACACAAAGAAATAGAAAAAAACATAAAAGAAAAAACAATGAGAGAGTTCCTCGCGCGCCGATTCGATGACCGATGGCAACCAGGGTTGCCACTTTTCGGCAAACTTTCCGCAGTAGATTCACAAAATAAATGCAGTAGATTGAAATTTTTTGCAGTAGATTTGTTTAATTATTATTTTTTTTTCAAAAACAAGGAATATTAAAATTAAAAAAAAAAAAATATTGCAAGTAAGTAAAAAAATAATTGACATATTTTTTATCAAAAATAAAAAGTGTTGTTAAAAATACATATTTTTTTATTTGCATTCACAACCAAAGGATCTGTAAGCCCAAATATTAAAATAATAAAAACTAAATTTATATAATCAGATCACCAATAAGAAACTATAAATTATCAACGGAGGGCCTACCGTTAATACCATAACCAAATAACACCATGAAGAACTTTTTTGAACACATCAAATTTAAATACAACATCGAAACAACACTAATACTGAAACACTATTGTAGACAAAAAAAAAAGAGCCTTGCTAAACAAAATGAGAGATTACAATTCCTTTTATCCTGCAAAGACTATGGAATTTTACCCAAACACATATCCAACACAACATCTAAGATAAATAGTTTATTAACATCAGTAACAGTCCAAACAAAATTAGAAAAAATAAACAATGCATTCCTGTTAATAATTCTCAAACTTGAAATCAAACAAACACATATCAATATTAAAACAATAAATGACAATATTTTCCACGCAGATATCAAAATGAAAGCCACACTAAACGACAATGAATACAATGCATTTGTACAAAAACAAAAACATACATATAACCACATTAAATCACAAATTCAATTAGCACACTCATCCAAACTCAAAAAACTCAAGGACTCACACATAAACAAAATGGGACTAACGTTTAATGAAAGCTGGTTTGTAAACTACACTGACATCACATTTCCAGAAGAAAGTAAATGGCTTCTCTCCCTTGGGAGCAAATTTGTTTTACCAGTGAATTACAATAATTTTTCAGCAATACGTGTCATTGCAGATGTAGAACAATGTATACAAACAATCGAAGAAGAAAAAGAAAAAGACGTTGCCAGATTAAAAATTGCTCACCAAATAACTACATTTCAAAGAAAAATCACACATAGTACCAGAGAAAAGTGTATTTTAAAAGCATTTGATATAACACAAAAATTAGTAAGAAAACACAAAAATCAGATAATAATAACTAATGCTGATAAGGGAAATAAAACCGTAGTTATGTACAAAACAGACTACACAAATAAAATCAATACGATATTAGAAGACAAAACCACATACAAGACAACGAGAATAGACCCAACTCTAAAATTACAAAAAATTAACAACACTTTAGTGAATGACCTCTTTAAACAAAAACTTATAGACACCAAACTAAAAATGCAATTATACTGTTCGGCAGCACTGGCACCTCGCCTATATGGATTACCAAAAATTCATAAGCCTGGTCTTCCACTGCGACCCATTTCTTCTTCAACTAATGTTCCATGCTACCAACTCGCAAAATATATAGGTAAAACTTTAAAAACAGTAATATCAGAAAAGTACAACATCAAAAATTCCCTTGAGCTAAAACAAAAATTATCAAACATAAACTTAGACGAAGAAGACGTTTTAGTATCCTTTGATGTGATATCACTATTCACCAATATTCCCACATATTTAGGAATAAAACATATATTGAAATCCTGGGATAAAATCAAGGAAATAACACCTATACCAAAAACTCAATATCTAAAAATTTTAGAATTTTGTCTAAAAGACAACAATTATTTTAAATTTGACGATAAAATTTATAACCAAACTTTCGGAATGCCAATGGGTAACCCACTTTCACCAACTATAGCTGATTTTGTACTTGATAACTTACTTGAAAGCACAATGGACGATTTAAAAAAACTAAACATCGAAATCAAGTTTATAGTTAAATATGTAGATGACATTTTAGCTATAATAAAAAAAAAACCGGATGCACAAACAATTTTGGAAACATTAAACAACTATCACAAAAAGTTACAGTTCACAATGGAAATGGAAAAATACAACAGTTTACCATATCTGGATTCAAAAATTTATAGACAAGACAAGAAATTACTTTTCGACTGGTACACAAAGAACACATCATCGGGTAGAATGATCAATTATTACTCAAACCAACCAATGAGCCAGAAAATTAATACAGCAAGGAACCTCACAAACAAAGTATTGGAAATCAGTGACGAACAATTTCACTGCAAAAATACGGAAAAAATAAGGAAAATCCTAAAAATGAACAATTTCTTTTTCAGAATCCCCTTCATACCTAACAACTTCACGAGACGATCAAGAGAGATAATATAACATTCGCATACAGAGCAAATTGCACATTACATAAACTATTTACAAATACAAAAACACCAATTGACAAAGTCGAACAACACAACGTCGGGTATGAGATCGGGTGTAAGGGTGATGGGCTAACAAAATGTGAACAGGTGTACATAGGAACAACAAAAAGAGCTTTATCCATTCGAATTGCTGAACACCAAGCCGATATACAAAAGAAAAAGATGACGACTGGATTAGCACAACACATAGACGAAACTAAACACACAGCTGACTTTGACAACATCAAAATTCTTGACAAAGAGGAGAAGGGGAACACAAGGTATACATTGGAAAGTCTCAGAATCCAACAAAAACTGACAAGAGCGATGAATACGAAAGAAGACAAAGACAATATTAACAATAACTACAGTGTGGCAATCAAGAATCTGTGATATAGAATTAAGGTTCTCGTTCGTCAATAGTGCTGTAATAGAGTTTTAATGTTATATTTATTTATTTATTTATTTAATTATTAATTTATTTATTTATTCATTTAAAATTAATGTAAACCTGTAAGTTAACTTTATAAAAGAAAAAATGTGCATCAGAACAAATTTGTAATATTTCCAATTATAGTCAACTCAATAAATCAAAAAAAAAAAAAAAAAACAAACCCTGAAGAAGTTGGAAAAAACCAACGAAACGTCGGGAGAAAGGATGAAATAAGAGTTTTATTTGCATTCACAACCAAAGGATCTGTAAGCCCAAATATTAAAATAATAAAAACTAAAAAAAAAAAAAATACATATTGTTAAATATCAGACTATAAGTTATCTTAAACAAAAAGAAAAGGTGTCGTTTTAATTATGTATAACTATTTTTTAATTTTAAATTCCATGTCGCTACTGTCTTCCATGACTTTGGCCTCTACCAACACTGTGCATCACTACTTAAGAAATCCATAGGTAAACTACAATTGCATTTACTAAGAATTTAAACCACTTTGTGCAGATTTTATTAAAATCTTGCCCATATTATCACGTTTTGCAACATTTAAAAACAAAAATGCAAATAAACAAAAACAAGATTTCCTTCAGCTTTCAATATTCATCAAAACAGAGCCGATATAGTCGAAAGCCGTATTAATAAGTCAAGTAGGATGTGAGTCTCAGTTTTCTAAAGAATTAGAATGATTGCAATGACAAAATTAAAAAATTATTTGTGGGTTATTTGTTTAAGGACAATTTTTTGTAAAACCAAAAATGCAGTAGATTTGATTTAAAGGCAGTAGATTTATTTTGAGAAAAAAATGCAGTAGATCTACTGCAATTGCAGCAAAGTGGCAACCCTGATGTCAACGGTTAATGCTACGAAAAAAATTATATATACCATTTTGTGTGGGAAATCGCCTCAGCTACAAGATTGTGGACTAAAATTTTTCCCTAGCACAAACCGTTTCTGAGATATTTGCAAAAAAAATCATTTTTATGACTTTTGACCCCTTATGTATATGTATTTGTGTTTCTTCTTATTTTATGATTTGTCTTTATATGTCTTTTTTGTATATCATATCATGTATGGGTAAGACATGGACAGGGCAATGTTCAGTGCTTGCCTTGTAAAGTGAATTGATTGAGAATGACTAGAACGAACGAAACGTTTATCGTTCATTTGAACGATTGATATTGGGAGCCATTGGTGGAAGTAACGTATTACAATCACAAAGACCGAATCAATCTGATTGACATAGTGAACGATTCAATCTTTGAACATGATGATTGATTGAAAAGATTGAATCTTTGAAGCAATCAATCATTCATTGATTCGATCTTTAGAAATGAACGATTAACGCAGCTCTAGTCCGTGAGGAACGGACAACAAGCCTTGGATGTGGATGATTTTAATGTTGACGACCCCAGCAAACGAAATTAGGACACTGAATTTCGGATCTGCATGTGAAATGTCCGTACCTTAAACAGGCCACGTGCAGCCGAACAATTAGTAGAGAACCTGGATAGGCTATAAGGGCTGATGTAACAGCCATCCAGGAAGTGCGATGGGATGGAGAGGGCATACGAAGGATGAATTCGTGCGACATCTACTTCGGCGAGTGCTGCAAAGAGCAGGGTCAGCGGCTCTTTGGTTGTGGTTTCGTGGTAAGGAGAAGAGTTAGGCAAGAAGTCTTGGGCTTCAGAAGTGTAAGCGAGCGCCTGGTTACAATACGCATTAAAGATAAATTCAAAAATATCACGTTGATCTGTGCCCACGCCCCAACGGAAGACAAAGAGGACTCACCCAAAAAAGAATTATACGATCTCCTCGAGAATACGTATGTAAGTACGACGTCAAGATTATTCTTGGCGATTTCAACGCAAAAATTGGAAGGGAGGGCATCTTTGGTTCGATAGTCGGATGACTGCACGACAACACTTCCGGTAACAGACTCAGGCTGATTGATTTCGCGGCGGGGAGAAATTTCATTATAGCAAGCACTCTATTCCCACACCTCAATGAACACAAAGGAACCTGGCGGTATCCGGATCAACCAACCGTTAACCAGATTGATCATGATGCGATAGACGTCAGGCATGCTTCCAGAATCCTGGAAGCATGTCTGACGATAGCCAGGACTTTTTCAGACCACGTCTCATTTAAACTCTCAGCAAGCCTCCTACAAGCATCATCTGTAGAGGACCAGTGGAAACACTGCTATTCAAAACAGGGGCAGATGACTTGGTAGGGATTATACCCCAACTTATGTACACTAACCCCATCCACAAAAAAGGAGATGCTCTGACCTGATGTGCCAACTACAGAGATATAAGTCTCCTCAACGTCGCACACTAGGGCAGAATGACCCTATCGGTTGCAATAAATCAGCCAATAGAACTAGTAATCTAAAAATTTCTGGAAATGTTTATAAAACCAATCTATTGATATTTCTAAGCCCAAAAATGACCACCAACACGCCACTATGTCTGTACTTAAAAAAAATTTAAAAATTAATTTACCTACTATTTTTAGTATATTAAAATTTAAAGCTGTAAAATTCGGCCATAAAGACTACTACAACGAATGTGTCAGGGTTCTCAACGGAAAATGGGGTTAGAAGTTGCTAGTACGATATATTTCGCACACTATACTATAGAAATACATATTTGAATATGTCGTGAGTAATGCACACAATATTATACATTTTGTTTTAACTAAACTAAAAGCCCATTTTCGTCATTTAAATAAAGCTCATATTTAAAGATGTTGCAGTTTCTTTTTTATATGCTTAACACGCTTTAATTATTCAATGAACGTTAATTTCTTTATTCTAAAATTTTTTTTTTTGAAATTTCTCTTATTTTTCATTTTAAGATAATATAAATTGTTTGATATTATATATATTTTTGCATTATGATTGCGATGTTCAATAAAATGATTTTAAATATTTTGTTAAAATAAAAATTAAAGTTATAATACTTACTTTATTTATTCTTATAATTTAATTTTTATTATTTAATAATTATTATATAATTTTATTTTGAATTTTACTTTTATATTTATCAATTCTTGTAATCTCTACAGTTGAAGTTTTAAGAAAGCGGCAGACGGCTTATAAGCCATGCTTTTAAAACTTTATAAAAAATTTATGTAGGTATTATTGTTTTAAGCATAAATAAAGATTCATCTAATCTAAAAAATCTAATCTATACATATTTTTGTTCATGCCCTCTGTAAAAAATTACTACACTTCCTTTTTTTTCTGTAAAAACAGAACAACAAAACAAATTTTAATACAAAAATAATTTCGCATAAATTAACATATGACTGATTTTTAATTAATTTAAAACAATATCATATCTTTTTCCTTACCACTGCTTTCTTCCCCAAAATCATTGATTTGTTCAACAGGGGCAGCTTTAAGCAAAGCCAGTGCTTTTTTCTCGTTCCTTTTTTTTCGGGTAGTTTTCTCATGCTTGTGATTATAGGATCAGAACTTAGCAAAAAAGAGTTAAAAATATCTCTGTTAGTATTTTCGAGAATGATGCTCTCTAAAGTTTTTGAAGTCCTTGTTTCTTGATTCCTGACTCCTGAGCTTTTTCAGTAAGTTGACCATTCGGTAACAGAAAATGGGCTATTATTCCCGGTCCATGAATGAAATATTTATAAATGCTTGGTGACATGTCCAAGCAACACAATTGTCTGTAACAGATATTTTGAAAAGTTAATTTCCAAGAGTTTTCAACTCTTCAAACAATCTTGGAGTGGTCAATAGGACCAAAAAAGGCCTAAAGGGGAGCAGCCTATTGTATGAGGCGAAGTGTTTGTAAGTATTTGTAAGAGCTCATTAAGATCATTTTTTTTAATGATCATTAAAGATGCTTTTAAGAAGTTTTGAAGATGTGTGAACTTGGGGGGAGCAAAAAATTAAAGAATTCATTTCTTTCTCTTTTGCACAAATACAAATCTAATATACTTTAAATGAAATAGAATAACTTAAAATAAAAAGTGAAGACATAACAAATTAATGTTTTGCATCCACTGATAGATTTACATTTTGTTTTATAAAGGACTTTAAACAGAATTTATTAGCTTAAAGGTATAGTCAAAAGACACATTTTGTTTTATAAAGGACTTTTAACGGAATTTATTAGCTTAAAGGTATAGTCAAAAGACAAAACAGATAGTTTTCTTGTAAAATTTATAATCTTACACATATCAACATTTAACAACAAATAATAGCGTTTACACCAATTATAGAAAGCGTTAAGATCATTTTTAAGCATTTCACAGACAAAAAGACAAAACAGATAGTTTTCTTGTAAAATTTATAATCTTACACATATCAACATTTAACAACAAATAATAGCGTTTACACCAATTATAGAAAGCGTTAAGATCATTTTTAAGCATTTCACAGATTATTAGTAATTGATTTAAAAATGTTAAAATCGTCAGCATAAATAAGACAATTTAGGTGCTTCAAAACTGATAGTCTGGGAGCCCGCGACAGATTTTGGTGACCAATCGAACCAAAGCTAATTTTTTGTCATATGGTTATTTTGATGTTATAATGAAGCCTAGTGCAAGTCAGCTGGGGTACCGTGGGTGGGTGTGGCTACAGCAGCCCCCCAAACATGTAAAAAAAAAGTTGTTCAATGATTTTACCAAAGCTGAAACTTGGTGATAAGATAGTTGACACATTATAAAATACAAAAAACTTAGTCAGCTGTCTGTATGTGGGTGGAAAGAGCGTCAGATGGCGTGGACAAGCATGCACATATAAATCCATGTCTAACAGCCGCGCGAATTAAAGTAACGATCGTGGCATTGAGTAAAAAAAAAAAACAAATTTCTTTCAAGTGAACAGCTCAGTGCTGCAGTTATTATAATACTCCAAACTTAAACTAATAATAGAGGTTTTAAATACAGTAAGGTCCAGTTGTACAAATATTTGATCCGTGGTTCAGGAATTTTAACTGACCAATTTCGGTGGATTAACTGTGGTTCAACGATGGTTCAGGCATGTAATTGGCTTTTAGTGCATATTAGAACCTTGAACCATCGTTGAACCTCAGTTAACCCGCCGAAATCGGCGAGTTAAAATTCCTGAACCACGGATCAAAATTTAAACCACGATTGTACAACTGGCACTAAGTCTTGTGACTAAGCAATACAGATTGTGGGAAACAAAAATAGTGACAAACAATAATATAATATTTTATATGAGGTGCTGTTAATGACCGAGAATAATTCTATTGACAATGTAATAAAATATGATACCTATACAATATTCTATGGGAAGTTGCTGACCGGGGTTGATGTAACTTCTCCCCCCTTGAGAGAGCTACGCTGCAGTTTGTAAAGTGGATTACGAATGTTCCGTTAAGCCGCTGGTCTTCGGGGCCGCAGGTGGACTTTATTATTGTGTCTGATGGGTTATTCACGAATAGTATGTAGCCTGGTTCCGGCTGGAGGATTTCGTGTTTCTGGTTCTCCGTTGACGTATGAAATTTGTTGGCTTGTTACGAAGTAAGTCTTCTACGCAGCTCGATTCCATTTTGAATTCTGGGGCCGAATTTTTGCAGTAGTACACCCTCTCTGTTTGTTCGCACTTATTGTCAAAATATTGAACTCCATTTTTCTTCAGAGTACAGAAGGTTTTGGTATGGATTAATTGGTTTCTTATAGGGATAGGTATTAAATGAAGGAAGGATTATGTTTCTTTTTCAAAGGATGGAATTTGTATGTTCGAAATTATGTTTGAATGGTTTTAATAGGATTGTAGTTCCAATAACTCATACACATTTTCATTTGACTTTATTTCAACGGATTGGTTTTTTAGCGAATCATAGATAAAATCTAATTCTTTTGTGTCCAATATATACTTAGATATTATATTTAATTTCGCGAATATAATGGATTCTGCGATATATGCTAAATGACTGTCGAGGAGCTCTATACTGAAGTTGATTTGATCCAAATACTGAATGTACCTAATAGAACTTTCTTCCGATCTGATTCTATTGCCTAGGAGCCTTTCGGTTTTATTCAAGTAATTCTGAATGATTTTTGGTTGATAGTTTATATGATTTGTGATATTAATAAATCTCTCTATCATTTCTTTGTTGAGCATAATTTGATTGTTCTCCTGTTCTTCAATGCTGTTTTCTTTTTGAGTTAGTGTTTCGATCTTTTTGTTTAAGTCAATAGCGTCTTCAGCATCCATATTTTCTGTAATGCTCTTTATCACTGTTCCTAGCCCATTTATTAAACCTCTTTTTTGTCTAGAATTCGGGGTTAGTGATTTGAGCCTCTTTTGTAATTGGTCGTATTTCAATTTAATTAATTTTGCCAAGTCATTGAAACCGTCTATCTTGTAGAAAATTTCAAGGGAGTTTCCTATTGCTTTTATATTTTCTTCGTATTTGTCCAGTTGCACTATGTGAATCAGGTTTTTATATGAAGTTATTGTCATTGCGGTTCCTAATATTATTGCAAAAGGTCCGTGGTTGTTCGTTAGGTCATGTATTTCCATCTTCTGTCCTGTAGTCATCGTCATCAGTAGTATCACAGATAATAGAGTTACATAGATATCGCATCCCATACAAACAATTACGTCGTATGAACAATTAGAAGAGTAAAAGTAGACCTTATTAGTCTTGGTCCGTAAGCCTCTTACATTTTGATGAAGTATATCTATTAATTGCGACGACGGCTTATGTGTCTTCTCAGTTTTAATAAAAAAATGGGACGACAAATATAAATTATGAAGATTATTCATATTTTCTTATTTATCTACCAAACAAGTCGAATGCTACTCTATGTTACTTTGAGTTACTATATAGTTACTCTCTGAGTGAAATCTGTATATTTTTTATTTAATAAAGCATATTTCCGTCTAATTCAAGACACTGTCCAACTAGTCAAAAATCTATTAACCATTTTAAAGGCAAGTAGGTACAAAACAAAATAAAACCTATATCATCTGGTGCTAGGCAAGTTACAAACAACAATTTCAATTCATTTGCATTTGACTTCTTTATTATTTTCTTTTTTTCTCTGTGTGTCCTGTATTGATTGTAGTAATGGGGCGAACGCAGGGGGGATTTTGGGGGTCAGTTTTACTTAGTCTTCATACAATATAAAACATAAGTTCAAGAGTCGAATAGGAGCTAAAGTTTTTAAATGTCAATTCAACTGCTGGTTTAATTGAGTTCTACCGCAGTGCGTTTTATCTCCGAAGAAAGTTTGCTTCTGTTCATATTTCTATCATTTTATTAATTAGGATCGATTTTGACATGGATAACATGTCTTTCTCGGACGTTTGGGTGTGATGTAGCGAAATGAGGACCGTCACGAAAACATGTACCCCTCGCGCCCTACTGCTAAGTGACTGTTTGCACTTTAGACATCCTAAATATACCAATCGATAGATAAAGATTGCGCAAAGATTATAGAGGAATTGTTTTATAGCTATCGCCTCATAGTTTCATGTGATGAGTCATCGCGTTTGTGGTAAATTGCAGCAAAATTAGGAGTACTCAAATTAATTTGACTCAATTTCTTCGGATATATAAGTGCCACTGACGTCATTGATAACTCATTCGAAAGGGTTTCAAAATACCCTCTTTCTAGCATATAAACCATAAATATACTCGGAAAAATTTTAAAGATAAAGTCCTTTGAAACTGAGAATTTGCGTCATGCCGCGAAATAAGATCAAATAAATATGTCTAAATCTGACACAAAACTGTATAGCATAACATGAACCTATAGTCCATTATTTGTCATTGATTTAAAGGCTTCAATCATGAAAAACTGACCAGTAGAAGTCAAGTTATGCGTCTCTTAAGCTAACCATATCGGTGTAAAATTTTCTTAAAATGGCCTCATCCCGCGAAAAAAAGAGTTACTAAAGAAGTCCAAATCAACAAGAAAATTGTTTAACATAAAATAAGTAACTAATTCAATATTTATTCTTGATTTTGAGACCTTTTTTGGTTTGGTGTTACTAAAAGAGAGGGATTAAAAAACTTGGTTTATTGTTTCAAACAATACACCGCTTTATACAAATCGGTGCAACCAGCGATGCCAACTGAGGCTTATTCATGCCTTTTAGGCATTCTTTCAACGGCTTGTTTCTTACCAAAATTCATTGAATTCATTTTTGATAAATTAAAACATTTCTACGATTTAAAATATATTTCCGGATTTTGGAGAAAAGCATTTCAATTGAATGATGGATGTAAAATGTTTCTCTTTCTTGTAAAATTACAAATTAGTTAGCCAAAATCAGGTGAGGCTTGATTTATTTTTCACTTGAGGCATTATTTTGCCCAAAGTGGATGGCAACGCTGAGTGAAACCCTTCTCGTATCTGTGGCTTCAAGCGAAAGTGCCTGTTTACATTGTATTTTTGACCAACGGCGCATCCAGTAAGATGGGTAGATTTTGTGTGAGTAAGAAAGAAAAGGGTTAATTCCACCCAAATTACGCCAATGCGCCAGTTTCAATAAATTTTTTTCGGATTGAGCATGAAGAATTTTTTTTTGTGAGTGAGAGATACATGGTTGTTAAGGATGTGAGATAGGGATGGGTAGAATGAAATGAAAGGATTTTTTCTCTATAATGTAAACACGAGGAACATTTTGATGAACGAAAATATGCTTCATCAAAAATACAATGTAAACAGGCACAAAGGTCTCTTGTCTTATTCACAGATTAAAAATGAATCTACGCAACAAGACTGGTGATGAGCGATTAAATTGGTTGATATTAACATATGGGATATTGAGGCGAATTATGCCTTGTTTTAATGGCAAACATGTTCCAAGACGTGGATATACTTTTATAAAATGTCATGTATTGATTGATTACATTATTTCAACATGAATACCTACAATATATTAATAAAATAAGATATTTATGAAAATCTCATATTGTTTTTATTTTTTATTTTAGCTTTCTAGGACTTCGGGAAGTACCTACCCTATAGGTTTTGATGAGTGTAAGGTCGGTGACAAAATCGACGATTTTTAGGTTGAGTAAAATCCAATCGGATTAGTGACACAATTGGCGTTTTTAATGCACGAATAAAATCCAAAGTAAAACCTAGACAAATGAAATTGAATGTTTTATCCTGAAAAATTTGAGCTCTCTTATCAATTTCCAGACCGAAGTGATGAGGGCGACGAAACGTTTCGAGAAATAATAGGTATACATAGGTAGTTCCCTCCCACCGCTAGTTTTTCCCGTCTTGGTGATTGATAAGTGATGGCCTGGGCCCTGGAGTGTCTGACGTGAACCATATTTTTGATCAGAAAAAAAAAAATTTCGACACCCATGGTAAGATACGCAATATATTTCCTTCAATATGAGTACTGTGATACTGATTATATTAAATGAAATGGATTATATTATGGAAATATTTTGATGTTTCTGTACCTAATGTCTAATATCGACAGTTAATTTATAATCACACCTCCATAGTAACACTGTTTCCACTGTGTTAAATCCCGAAAAAAATTTTCGAATTAGAGACTGCTTAAAGCGATCAGGAAAAAAATTCTTTTGGAAAATTTAGTGTTAAATCATACGATCTGAAATATTACTAGGATACGAATCCATGATAAATCACTTGAAATATTTGTTTTATAAATAAAGTTTCTTTTTGATCTAATAAAAAGTGTTTATCAATTTTTCTTATGTAAATTCCGTCGGAAAACGAATGTTTATCAGATTATATTAAATGAAATGGATTATATTATGGAAATATTTTGATGTTTCTGTACCTAATGTCTAATATCGACAGTTAATTTATAATCACACCTCCATAGTAACACTGTTTCCACTGTGTTAAATCCCGAAAAAAATTTTCGAATTAGAGACTGCTTTAAGCGATCAGGAAAAAAATTCTTTTGGAAAATTTAGTGTTAAATCATACGATCTGAAATATTACAAGGATACGAATCCATGATAAATCACTTGAAATATTTGTTTTATAAATAAAGTTTCTTTTTGATCTAATAAAAAGTGTTTATCAATTTTCCTTATGTAAATTCCGTCGGAAAACGAATGTTTATCAGTAAATGCTTTTTTAGAAATTAATTTTCCTCCAAAAAACTTTTTTAGAAATTAATTTTCCTCCAAAAAACTTTCGTTAGTAAAAAAAAAATATTTCAAGTGATTCGTATTTTTTTTTATACAATTCGTGTGATATACATAGGTACGACGTTAAATTATTCAAAAGAAATTTTTTCCTGATGCGTTCTTCTTATCGCTATAATGTGGAATTAGCTATTTGCTTGTAAAGTATAAGTTTTTTTTGCATTCAACATGTAAAACGATTAGCTCCGCTTATTTATTTTTTTCGTCCATTTGTTGGACTTTAAAAAAAAAACTCACCCATAAGGAATGAGTTTTTGAAATGTTTTGTTTTTTTTTTTTTTCATTCACATTATGGACCGCTATGCCCTAATTTAAATATTTCTTGATGATTCTTGCATAGAAGGACTTACTTTCCAGTCTCTTCCACCACTGTTGCAAGCATGAATTCTGTTGATTTGTCATTAACGATAACATGGCAGTCATCGATTTCGGGTGATATGGCGTTTTCGTCCTCTTCTTCGTTCGATCCAGATGCTGTATTCGTTGCAGGCTCATCGGGCATTATGCGGCTCGCACTTTTACTACTATCGAGGGCTGTTTCTGCTAGCCTTCTAGTTTGTGCTATATTCTCTATGACACTGCCACATGTAATCTCCGATAAATGAGGTTTGCGGGCGGCTCTTTGCTTCCGAGCTCTGCTGCGTAGCGCCTAAAAATGCAAATTAGAGTTTAAAACGGATTTTTTTTTTTATTTTATTCGCACACCTTGAATATACTCCAATATAAGAATACCATTATGATACATGGAATTAGAAAACTGCTCAGCGACGAGTACATTATAAAATCCGTGTTATAAAATATACATAAATCAGGATCACGATTTGGAGTATTATTTAATCCTAAAACTATAGGCGATCCGATTGCCGCTGATATCGCCCAAACTAGAAGTATTGTTAAACAGACACGACGACTATTTTTATGCTTAGCGTATTTTATTGGCTGAGTAACTGCAATGTATCTGAAATAAAAAAAAAATTATTTGAGGCTTTAATTCATATATAAAGGTTTATAGACCTTTGGTGTCTAATACACTTAACCGCCATATTATTCATTCGATACATCCAGATTTAAACTTACATCCAAATGAATTTACATAGAATTTGTATGATTTACATCCAGATTTTAGTTTTAATCTAGATGTATTGAGTGAATAACATGGCCGTAAGAAAATATAGCAAGCAAATCAAAATTTCAATTAGAGTAAATAAGATAGTTTCAAAAAGTTGAATTGCTTGCAGAACCAATTAAAAATTTTTGTGCATTGCCTTTTTCGCAGCAGGCTTTTATTTGTGGAAAAAATTACAAAGTAATAGTACCGCTAAATTTGTATAATATTCAACTCCTATAATAATAACACCAAATTTATTTTTAAATCAACCTTGAGTAAAACACCGACCGCACCCTTTTATGGTTGGAAGCTGACTGACTCTCTCAAGCTTGTTTCACAATGTGACGGGGAAACGAGACGTGAACGTGACGAGAACTCGTCGTAGCTGTCAAACCAATTTCAAGCAATGAGAATATACCAGAGTATTTACAATTAAGGCTCTCCCAAACCAAAGCGATTATTCGGTGCGACAAACGAAAACAACAATAACAACACGTGGTTGTCAAACAGAACAACACGTTGTTGTTATTGTTTTCGTTCGTCGCGGCGAATAATCGCGTTGGTTTGGGAGAGCTTTAAAGCGTTTTTCGTCGTCCCGTCACGTCATGAGTTCGAAAAATTGAAAAAAAGACGCGACGAGACGACGATTTTAATTTTGACAATTGAAGGCTGTTTCACAATGCGAAGAGAAAACGAGACGTCAGCGTGACGAGAAGCGCTTTTATCTTCTTCTCGTTATAAAATGGTTCCCCAATTCACAATTTAGCGAGTTCTTCACACCGACAGCGTAGAATTATTAATTTTGTTTGTCAGTGAATTTGGGAAATAAAATACAAAAGGCAAAAAAAGACCAAGTGTGAGCAGAAGAAGACGTCGCAAAATAAAAACATTTACATATTTGTTCTGCCATTTTTGGTATTTTATTTATTTATCTACAGAATTAATAAATATAAATACAAATATAGATACGCCTGGTGTCCTATTTCTCAATTGTCAAAATTAAAATCGTCTCGTCGCGTCTTTTTTTAAATTTTTCGAACTCATGGCGTGACAATACGACGAAAAACGTGGTATAAAGTTGCCCGAGACCAGTCAAGAAAAAAAAAATTGCGTGAAAAGTTCGTACGAACTAATTGTTATGGTTTAAAGCGTTAACGTGGTGAACCATGTACGGTGATGGTATTTTTTGGACTTTAATTTACGAAGAGTCTATCAAAATCATTGGCCTAGCTGGCTTTTGCTCTTTTCCAAAATTTTATCAATAAAATTGATATTTTTTTCAATTTTAATACCAAGCAGCTTTTAAATTCAAATACAACTTCAACTTCGAAATTTCTTCCACAAAAAACACAAAAACGCTACAAGGCGAAGTTGTACGTAAGACTACAGTGAAATTTTTCAATTTTAACGGGAAAGCCATAATTCAGAAGCGGCGCAAGGGGTGTGCCACCGCATACGGCCCCGTACTTTAAGGGAGACCGCGCGCCAATGCAGGCAAAAATTAGAGAAATGATTTTTTTAATGTGTTTTTTTAGAAGATATTAAAAATTGTGTGATCGAGATGAAACAAAAACAAAAAAAGTTTTAAGTTTTAAATTTTAAATTTTGAGATTTTTTTGCAATTTTTTAATTACATATTTTGCTAAAATGACTTTGGAACAAAATTTTCACTTTTTCTTGGAAAAGGTTTAACTATATGCTTCGGAAAATAAATAAAAACAGTAAATGTGGGCCTTTGTCACATTCATTAATTATTTATAAATTTGACATAAAAAAAAACAATTCGTCCTAAAAATGTTCAAAGATAAAACCGCACTTTTTCATTCAAAGTTTTATTGTGTCTTCTTAAATATGGAAGCGGGAAAAGCAAATATTACCAAATTAAAGATGAATGAAGAAGTCAAATGAAAACTTTTTGCTGGGCCCTACTAACAAAATTGAAACTTAAGCATGCTTTTTGCTTCATCTCGTTTAGACCATTTTAACAGAGATCCATGAACATATTATGTAGCCAACTCGTTGGCGAGTACTAAAATATGTGGACCCAGGGTTAAAAAGCGCTTAAAACAGGAAACATTAAAATTTTAAAATCAAATAATGTTAAAAAAGTGTTATAATAATTTTGCTATACAGTGCACATACTATGTACTAAAACTATTGATTTTGGACGAAGTTGTGGATTCCTACATACATAATTTCTTTTCAAATAATGATGCAGCCAAAAACTGAAAAGACCTCATTTCAATAGGGGCCCTGTGGATTTGATCTTGCGCAAGCAACATTTTGTTCTGGCTCGCCGCTTCTGCCATAATTACAATTAGGTAGGTACATACTTTCATTTAAAACTACGAGTACATGCAGAATTTGAGTCACCATTGCTTGCAAAAATTTATTTGGCTTTTCTCATTCAGCTTGTTCAGCTGTATTGTTTTTTTTTTGTTAAACAGTTTCTTATTTGACCATGATTTGTACAACATATCGCCAGATGTTTAACTATTTTGCTGATAGATTATTATTTGACTTCTATTGTTTTGAAATTTTTTGACTTTCATTAAATTACATGCCTTAAATCTTAAAATTACGCGCGAAATTTTAAAAACGTTAACGTATTTTGCTGAACTTCAGAAATGTTAAATGAAATGTTAAATAAACGCCCGCGAAACGGTAATTTGGCAAACATTTCTGGCGAAATATACCATAGTTAGAGATACGAAAAAAATTTGGGAAGTATAAAGTTGTTCTTGGACCGCTACCCGTTTCATATAAACTAAAAAAACGGAGTTCTTCTCTACGGAATATACATAAAAACTGTTCTTTTAGCAAATTTGAAGCAGACAAAATTGTCCTTGAACAAATAACTCACAAATAATTTTTCAATTTTGTCATTAATTGCAATCATTCTAATTCTTCAGAAAATACTTACATCCTACTTAACTTATTAATACCTCGGCTTTCGACTATATTGGCTCTGTTTTGATGAATATTGAAAGCTGAAAAAATCTTGTTTTTTGTTAATTTGCGTTTTTTTTCAATGTTGCAAACTGTGATAATATGGGAAAGTTTGTAATAAAATCTGCACAAAAAGGCTAAAATTCTTATTAAGTAAATGCAATTGTACTTTAAATGCATTTCTGAAGTAGTGATGCACAGTGTTCGTAAAGGCCACAGTCATAAAGGACTTACTAGCGACAGGGAATTTAAAATTACAAAATAGTTATGCCTAATTTATATACGACACATTTTCTTTTGTTTGAGATAACTTATAGCCTGATGTTTAACAATAGGTATGCATTTTTAACAACACTTTTTATTTTTGATGAAAAATATGTTAATTGTTCTTTTAATTACCTGTAAAATTTTTCTTAAATTTTAATCTTGCTTGTAAAAAAATAATAATAATAAAACAAATCTACTGCAAAAAAGTTCAATCTACTGCATTTTTTTTGTGAATCTACTGCGGGAAGTTTGCCGAAAAGTGGCAACCCTGCTGTACACAGCAACACACTGTCGCTCGCGTGTACTACTTCCGAGCGTTCGAGTGCATAAAGGCTTACTCAACTTTTTATAATTCCAATAATCGAAATAGGCAACAGAATTTTTGTAACCATGACAAAATATAAAAATTAATTTCTTTCTCTCCTCATTTTTAGGTCTATAAGTGTTTGTGTTGATTTTTTTTTCTGGGATTCTGGGGGGGGGGGGGGGGGGTCATGACCCCTATGCCCCCACCCCCTCCCTGGATCGGCCACTGTTTGTATTTGTATTTATATTTATTAATTCTGTAGATAAATAAACCAATAACCAATAAATGTTTTTATTTTGCGACTAATTAATTTTGTCTTCATTAATATTCCCACCGCCTTCTTCTGTTCACACTTGGTTTTTTTTTGCCTTTTGCTTTTTTGTAAATAAACACTTTTAACAGTACTAAAAGCATTTTTGTTTTAACATTTTCATTTTCCTTTTTTTCAAATTTTGTATTTTATTTCCCAGATTCACTGACAAACAAAACGAATAATTCTACGCTGTAGGTTTGAAGAAGTCACTGCATTGTGAATTGAGAAAAGATTTTATAACGTTTTCACGTTGCATTGTCCCCTTTCACATAAGGCAACTGAGTTGCCGGCAACAATCAGTTCATAGGAGAGAAGCGCAGAAAGAAAGAGGGGTAAACGAAATCTCCCCGGTCAACAAATTCAGGAAACTTTTTTGACGTTTCTCTTCACACTACGTTTGTGTGCGCTCAACCAAGGTAGTTTAAAAGGAAAATACAGCAAGTCTCCTCCGACTTTGTATCTTCGTGTGAAAGGGGACATTGTAAAATAGCCTTCATACTTTTGCTTCCAACCGCATTTGGAATTTGGTGATGGTAGGGTACTTTCTTTTTTTATGGCAGTCATGACTGAGGGAAGGGATCATTTTATCCCTCGTTCAATGTCATTCAACAAAAGTTCCTTGAACTGCAACTAATAACTTGCTCGATGGCAAACAGAAGAAATATTTTAATTGAAAGAAAAGGGCAAATTACTTAACTCAACATGTGCAAAGCAAAATACAAGCAAAGCAAGTTTAAAAATGTCAAAAGGGTATGTTTGCATTGCATGGATATGTCATTTCAGAACGAATATTTGCTTAAATTTTTGATTTGAATTTCTGTTCAAAAAAATATTTAAAGTTCAGAAAAAGAGAGGATTTTTTAATTTGATCAAAAAATTTCCAGACGATGCTGTCAAAAGTCATTTTAGGATGAGAAACACGTTCATGGTAAGAAAAAGGTAATTCTATATGGGGCTGGCAACAAGACGAGACCAGGCGAGACTTTTATTAGTCTCGTCTCGGTCTCGTCAAAATCGAAAAATTTCAGCCTCGTCTCGGTCTCGGTCTTGGTCTCGCCTAACTAAGTCTCGTCTCGATCTCGGTCTCGCCTTTTTCTCGTGAAAATTTTAATGTGCCAGTCTCGTCTCGGTCTCGGTATTTGTCTCATCCTTAGCCTTGGTTTCATTCGTGTTTTTTGGTAGTAAAAAGATGTAAGATAAGACGCCTGTTTGAATTGAAAAGATAGAGTACGATATATCGGCAGTTTGTTGGTAAGAAAAATGCGGGGAAGTCTTGTGTGAAGCACGAAGAAAATGTATAAAACAGACTCGTGAGTCTGTTTTTTCTTTTGTTGTTGTTTCAAACAGTGAAATTGTAAAATTGTTGTTTTTCTTTCAATATGTTTTGAGGCGAATCAAAGTTTTTAATGTAAATACGATGAAACTTGCCAGTCAGTACTCATGCTTCCCATTATCTAAACAGGGCCAAATGCAAGCAATAGTTAGCAATGGTTTCTAAAATAAAAAACTATACGACTGGGATGCACGCAATTGTTCAAAATATACCTATATCTTTATCAAGTGCATTTAAGAGTTTAATACTACTTTTATATGCAGCATCAAAAAATCGAGTTGGATCAGACGTTGATATTCAACGCAAGTTTTTTTTCACTTGAGTTGAATGCTTCATTTTGAGTTAAGTTGAAATAACATCGATACCGAGACGAGACCGAGACTAGTATTGCCGGAGCAATACATTCAAATTTTTTTTGCATAATTTAAGAGCAAAGGCAATACGCAAAAAAATTTTGTTTTAATATTTTTTAACTTTATTACTTTTTATTATAACTAAGCCTTTTCGTTTCATTATTGAGATATTCATTTAAGGTGTACATACATTTTATAAATGTATCAATCTTTTTGTAATATTGATTGATTGTATTGATTATTTGAACACATATTTAATATATATAATAATATATATTCCATATGACTAGTTTTTTTTTTGTTTTAGTGGATAGAAAAGTATTTCTTACATTACGGTTAACAATAAAACTTTTGGATGATCAAAATATTTATTGCCGTTTTAGATTATTTGTATTTTGATAACATTTCTCTGGTTCCATAGCACTGCTATGCCTTATTTATTCTTCTGCCATTAAAATTGAATTAACTGTGGATGTCAGTAAATAGTTTCTTTTCCTGTCTTTAATTAAAGCTTTGTGAAAAGATGCGCTCGGCCTCGCACTGCTATGTATGCGGAAAGCATTAACTAGAATCTTCAAATGTTTTTAAGTGGGGACTGGGAAAACATTGTTAGCATTTAAAGCGTTGTTTAAATTAAATATGGTGCTCCAAAAATCTTGTCATCAACAAGTTCTTCATCAATTAAATTTGGGAACAGTTGTCTGAGTGGTTTAAGGTTTGGTGATTTATTTTGTGGATCTATAATTCGTATGGCTTCACGTATTCTATAAATTCAGCTGATAATGCCCTACTACTTAGCAAAATTATAGCTTGTGCCTCAAGGTAGATTTCTTTTACATAAGTCTAAAAAGCAATTACATTGCAAAAATCAATCGAGTTTAGAGAAGTGTCATCGGTAAATTCGTTTTTAATAAAGTTCGACAATATAGTTTAAAATACATTTTTACCATTAAAAGCAAGACGTAAATACGTGTTCTTGTGACTAATATCATTGTTGATTTTATATGTTAAGCCTAGTTCATAGATCGAAGTGAAGTGAATGTGAATTATGCTCATACAAAAAAATAGCTTTTTTCTAGGCATGAAAAATACAATAAATTTAAATGCAATTATTCAAGTGAACAGGGGAAGAAATGTGTTTCGACGTAAACCAAATATAAAACAAAATGTATTTTCTTTGTAAACATTTCGACGCGAGATTTATTGATGTTTCATTAATATTGGGATTTCACTTCACATTGATTTATAAGGCTTCAATTTTAAAACATATTGTAAAAAATTAAAATATAATTTAATTTCATTGCTCAGGTTTTTTTTCGATAGATTTATTTGTGAAGATCTATTATTGTAAATAACAAATTACGAAAAGCAACACAAAAAGGCAATACAGATAGCAAAATGCAGTACGAAACAGAGGTGAGCAGTACGGCAGCACGCACCACCCGAAAGCAATACATGTATTGCTTTTGCAGTACTTTCGACAGCACTGATTGAGATATGATCATGGATTATTTTTCTTTCATAGCTTGATGTCTAAAAAAGTATTTCATCTCTGGTGGGATAAAAAGAAACGATTTTTAGGTGTCGTGTAAACTTTACTTCGAAAAGATAAAATTAAGATTTTTTTTTTTATTATTGGGACAAATTTTAGTGCACCTATAATAAAAAAAAATAAATCTATTTCCAAATGCAATGGGGTTAAATATAAAAAGTACCTGTGACTTCGGACTGATTTATAAATAGTTTAGGGATTATTGTTTGTTTCTATGTTTTATGATTTGTAACTAAGCAACATACAGGTTCCGGGGAAGATGTGTTTATATTTATTTCATGGCGTTAGTGTTTATTTGATATATTTTATGACTTGTGGGGTTCTAGGAAAACATTAATAGATCATAGATAGCAGAAAACTTGATGCGTAAAATTCTTTGTTTAAATTTTAAATTTCAATTCAAATTTTTTAAATGTTAAATTGAGAGTGATTTTTTCAATAAAGAAATTGTAAAAAAACTTGTAATCTCAATATAATGGTATTTTTAATTCTATGAATGTTATATTTGAGAGATTACGTTATATTCCTAAAACAACAAACACAAATTCGTCGACCAACCATGTCAATGAGGAATAAATTTACTCGGTTGAGCGGAAAAGTTGCTCTATTGAAGATGGACATCGTCGTTCACTACAATCGTTTGAACAAAGATCCGTTTTGATAATAAATAAAAACGCTTTGAAATAAAATGCAACAAACCAATTCTATAATTCAATGTGTAATTTATTATTAGAATATAAGATTGCTTGGATAATTCAAGATTAAGAAAATGTGACTTATCTTTTCGGAAGTTCAAGGAAGAAGAAAGATTTCATATAAACTTGACAAAAAGGAAATGAGAAAATTGAAAATTTACATATATATAAAATTGACATTTGTTGATTATTATTGTTATGATTGGAATGATATCGTTCAGCAAAAATAGCATAAGGAAAGCGATATTGAAAGCGATATTTCCAACACTCCCTCTCGCTTTCAAGAAAACTGGACATCAGCCATCTATTAATCCAAACTGCTCAACTAGCCTTCGAAATTTTTCTTTTGGTAAAGCTTTGGTGAAAGGGTCAGCCAATTGATCATCAGTCGGGATATACTGCACATCAACCTCCGCCTTTTTCTGCATATCACACGTGTAGAAGTACTGCGTGTCAATGTGTTTTGTTCGTTTTGATGACTCTGGATTCTTGACTAAAGTTATTGCTCTTTGATTGTCACATTTTATAATCGTAGGTTTAGTTTGTTGTTGGTCCAAATCTGAGAGTAATCTTCTTAAATGTACTGCAGCTTTTGTTGTAGAACATAAGGCTACGAACTCGGCTTCTGTTGTTGATGTCGCAATGATGGTCAGTTTCTCGGAACTCCAAGCAATCGAACCTCCATTCAATAGCACGATCCAGCATGTAGTACTTCGCCGCGTCTCAACGTCTCCAGCCCAGTCAGCATCACAGTAGACGATCATTTCATTGCAGCTGGAACTTCTACCAAACGATATTCCTCGTTTCGACGTACCCTTCAAGAATCGTAAGACTCTTTTAATTCCTTGCCAATGGGTTAAGGTAGGACTCTCCATAAATCTGCTTAGAACACCAACTATATACGAGATATCTGGTCTAGTACACACCATCAAGTACATCAGCGAACCAATCGCTTCTCTATAAGGGAAAACTGCAGAGCTCCTTACTTTGTCATCTTTCGTGAATTTTATTCCAGGTTCTGCGGGTATAGAAACAGGTGAACAATTAATATGGTTAAAACGATTTAGAATTTTATTTGTATAAATGCTTTGATAAATTTTGAGAGTTCCATTATCTCTATCTCGTTTTATTTGCATGCCTACAAAAAACTCGGCTTCTCTGAAAGTAATCTCAAATTCTCGATTAAGGTTATATAACAGCATTTTAATGAATGTAATATCGTCTCCACATATAAGCCCATCATCTACATAAAGAGCTAAGTACGTTATAGACTTCATAGACTTACAGGTAAACATGCATGGGTCAGCTCTTGATTGTTCCAGTCCAAATTGCATTAAGAATTCAACAATCCTTTTGTTCCATTGCCTCGATGCTTGCTTAAGTCCATACAAGCTTTTACTTAACAGACAGATCTTATCTCCATCTTCGAAACCATATGGTTGTTCCATATAAATACGTTCTTCTAGGCTGCCATGCAAAAATGCCGTTTTTACATCAAATTGGTAGATTTCATGATTTTGTGCCGCTGCTATTGCCAATAATGCCCTAACAGAATCGTATCTAACGACCGGGGCGAAAGTCTCTTCGAAGTCAATGCCATACTTCTGTGAGCAACCTCTTGCGACCAATCTCGCTTTGTATTTATCTATCGCACCGCTTGCCTTATATTTTATTCTAAACACCCACCTGTTAGTGATAACATGCTCACCTTCCGTTCTTGGCACTAGTACCCAGGTTTTATTAGCTTCCAGCGAATCGATCTCTTCATTAATTGCATCTAACCATTTTTGCAAGTCTTCAGCTTTCATGGCTTCCTCCAGAGTTTTCGGCTCCAACTCACATGCACATACCTCAGCCACAATCACTTCTTCGTCAGACACCTCTTCATAATTTGGCCTTGAACCTTGCCTGATGTTATATGGGCTTCTGGGTGTTGGGAGTCTTGGATTCGTTCTCTTAGGCTTAATGCTTTCAGCGCAAACGTCATCCTGCAAATTACATGATTCGTTTTGACAGTTTGGCTTACCTAAATCATAGTTTTCAACTATTTCGTGGAGGCTCGGTTGTCCTTCATTGAATATCACATCTCTTCGGATTAATATTCTTCTTCCCACAGGATCAAAGATTCGATACGCTTTGCTTTCTTCGTTTGAACCAAACCACTTTTCATACGGAGTTAGGCCATCAGTTGTGAGTGATGCTTTTCGGTTTTTGAGATATACTGCGGTATGCGTAGCCTCTGCCCAAAGATACAGGGAAAGTTGTTTTTGATGTAGCATCGATTTTGCACTCTCGATTATTGTTCTACTCTGCCTCTCGATAAAACCATTCTGCTCAGGAGCTCTTGGAGTCGAAACTTCATGTTTTATCCCTTTCTTAAGAAGAAAATTTCGAACAAGCTCGTTGCAAAATTCCAGGCCACCATCCGATCGCAAACGTCTTATAGAATGTCCATGATGCTTGGGCTTCAGCATCTTTATCATCCCAAACTTGAGTGTTAGTACTTGGTCTTTCTGTTGTTCCTAGAATATAGGGTTTGAGTTTATTTTCTGTCATATAGATTTTCATTTGCCTTCGCCACAATTGGTAATTCTGCCCGTTGAAACGATGAATGTGATAAACTTTTGATTCAGCCATATTAATCCCTGAAATGATCGGCGACGGCAGCGGTGGCTGTTGAACCTCGAAGTTATTTAGTGGATTCTCTTCTAATGTTTGTTCCAATAAAGTTGGATCGTCAATTGCAGAATCGTTCGTGACCGTGGTGTTAGTGGCGTCTACTCCAGTTGCCATTAAGTGTTAATATTTATTGAACAATGGACAGGCAGTTACCTGGGCCCATAACCTTTTGATAATAAATAAAAACGCTTTGAAATAAAATGCAACAAACCAATTCTATAATTCAATGTGTAATTTGTTTTAGAATTTAAGATTGCTTGGATAATTCAAGATTAAGAAAATGTGACTTATCTTTTCGGAAGTTCAAGGAAGAAGAAAGATTTCATATAAACTTGACAAAAAGGAAATGAGAAAATTGAAAATTTACATACATATATATAAAATTGACATTTGTTAATTATTATTGTTATGATTGGAATGATATCGTTCAGCAAAAATAGCATAAGGAAAGCGATATTGAACAATTTCCAACAATTCGCTTTAAATTTACGGGGTGAGAGCCCAGAATTCAGGTGTAACAATCGAATGGTTGCTAGAGGATAATTTGACACGCCACGCCGCTGCACGGTTGTCCAAAAAAGTAAAAGTCGTGGCAAAAATACAAAATCCGATGTTTTATTTTTACTGTTTTGTTTTTTATTTCTAATAGAAATATAAACATAGTACAGAGCTTCAAAAACAGCAAACAAAATAATTTTCTGATAACTAGTTTGATAGAGCTTTTTAAAGTTGGTAAATTTTTTTTTCTAGAGAAAAAAAACGAATTTCTTTATTTTCGAAGACTTTTTTTAAAAATACAAATTCTATATACTACTGAAATAAATCAGCCAAGTAGAAGACTTGGCACTATTTTACTGTATTTGTTGAATTATTGAAATAAATCAGCCAACTTAGCACAATTTTATTGGACTTGTTGAATTATTGATTTTGAATTTCTTTATTTTCTTTTTTGCAATTATGGCATATTTAATGAGAAATCTTTTTTTTTAAATATTACCTTATTGTTTTATTTATAAGTTTATTTAAATTTGAAATTTAAAAAATAAAAAAAATAATTTTTAAAATTTTAATAAATAAAACAAAAAACACAATTTTTTAACAATTTATGGAGTTTGAATAGAGCTACAAAAAAATTGCGATCAGTTGATGCCATAAATTGAATAGGGAATTGTACACCAACTATTTGTTGAGCCAAGTGCAAAACCGTTGCCGCGCAAATGCACGCACTACCGATATATTGTAATTTGTTTTAAAAAAAAAAACATTTTCCCATTTCTATTTTTTTGTTTTAAAAGCAAATTCACTCTTGGAATATTTGAATTACTCCAATTGTCTAAAGAGCTGAGAGTGTACAATTTTTTTCTTGTATCAATTGGAATACGTTTCATTATCTGTAGGAATAAAAATCCGCCCACTTCCACGCCCCCTTTTGATATAAATGCCAAATTTCACAAAAATATAATTAAAATATAGTAAACAAACTATTTGTTGTTTTATTAAACATTTAATTTTTATAATCCGCCCACTCTGACTATGGATAAACTTTATTAATTTTGAAAAGGTTTCGCTGAAGAGCGGAGCGTGTAAATTAAATTTGAATATGAATATTTCAAACAGAGTCCTTTTTGAAAATTTTTGCAATGCTTCGAATTCTCAAGAATTTGTGGAATTGTTTCAAAACCAAAACACAGAAATAAGTGTCAACGAAAATAAAAAGAAACTTCAACAAGTATATTCCTCATTCAAACGAAAATGGATTGCCTGTAGTAAACACAAACAAAGATTTCTCTTTAAACATGCAGAATTTTTGAATGGAACATTTACTATACAAGAGGATGAAATTGAAGATAGTGACGATGACGTGCCAAGTACATCAAGGGGAAGGCCTTCGAAATCCTTGGATGCATGTTCAGAATACACCAAAAGGAGGAAACTATTGGAAACTACGACCAATATTTCGACTGAAAATGTGTCAATAGCTCTTAGTATGAAATATAATAAGGAGCATAATAAGACAAAAGCGGACATCACAAAAGCAGTTTCGAGTGCTAGCCCATTACGAGTCCAGCGGATAAAAGAGAGTATTCCTACACCTCAAAGAGATCCAAATAAATATGATGGTCCGACTGCACTAGCCTTGTTCTTGGATATGTGAATTTCTAAGGAAAAGTACAATTTGATGAGAAAATCATTGAGAAGCCATTACGTTGACGTGTTTCCAAGCTATAATGTCTTAATGGAAGCTAAGATAGACGCCACTCCATCAAAATTGATAGTAACAGAAACTTCTGTTGAAGTGAATCTTCAAGATTTGGTGGACCATACAGCAAAGAGGATAATAAACAGCCTAGACAACCGGGAACTACAAGCACTACCGACAAAACTAAATTTGTTAAGCAAATGGGGATGCGTTGGATCTTCTGGGCAAAATGCATATAAACAAAGAATAGTATCAGAAGATGGCGAAGTAGTATCATGTTTAACAGTAGTAACATGTTTATGGCATCACTAGTTGATTTCTTTCTGACTATGATAGACGGAAAAGTATTGAATGAACTAACTAGCACCAAATCCACATTATCATGTCCTATTTGCAAAAGGACACAAACAAATTTTCGAAAAGATGCAGCCGATTTAGCCGAAGCCGATGAGAGAAATTACGAGTTTGGAATTTCGCGTTTACAGGCTAGAATAAGTTGTATGGAGTTCGTGCAAAAACTTATGGACTTTGTCAATAAGAAGAGACCACCGACAAGAAGGAAGCCAAAAAAAGAAGAAAACTGGAAATACAAAAAGAATTTAGGCATCAACTTGATACGCCAAAACAAGGATTCGGTAATACAAATGATGGAAACACTTCACGAAGATTTTTTGAAAATCCAGAAGTTATATCAGCTATAACCCGTGTAGACGAAGAACTTTTAAAGAAACTGCAAGTGATTTTAAATGCACTATCATCTATGGAATCTATAAATGTTTATAAGTTCAACGAGTATACTAAAAGTACTTCAGATCTTTTAAAATCCAAATATAATCACAAACTCCTGACGCCAACACTTCATAAGATGCTGGACCATGGTGGAGAGCTTATAAGCCATCAAATTTTACCAATAGGGGGACTTTCAGAAGAAGCACAGGAAGCAAGTAATAAAGACTGCAAGCGATATCGATACTCAAATACATGCAAGGTTTCACGGAAACGACAAAATGAAGATTTATTTAATATACTATCCATATCATCAGATCCACTTGTTTCATCTTTAAGACACGTTAGATCCCAGAAAGAGCTGAAAAAAAGCTACTGCCCAGAACTAATAAGTTTGTTAAATTTTAGAAATGATGATGATGGCAGTGAATTTTTTTCTGAAAATTAAAATTTATAATTACCTATTGTTTAAGAAGATGATTAATGTATGTATTTTTTTTTATTTTATAAATATAATATTTTGTATTATACTTGATTTAATTTGTTGGTCTGTTTACTTTTTCCCTTTAGTGTTTCACATAATACATATCACTGAAAAAATGTATAAAATATGATTATAGACCACTAAATTAAAAAAATAAATACAATTTTAATACTTAATACAAATATTTAGGAAATAGGTTTGTTAACTTGGTAATAGTTTTTGTTTTTAACAATTTTTGAAAGTTTTATTTAATTGTTTTGTCTGTTAATTCCTTTTTCTAAGAAAATCTTTCTTTAGTCAATGATTCCGAAACACCCTGTGAAACAATTTTCTTGAAATTCATTGTTTTAACAGTCCTGGAAATTTCCCTCAAATAAAAAAAAATTGTAGCGAAATGGTCACCAAATCGACCATTTTAACTGCTCTTGCACATTTTTTCGGAACTTTAACCTAAAAAATATTACTTTTAAAATATACTTTCGCTGACTCTTCACAAAAAAATACGACGGTCCACAACAGCCTTAGTTAACTTATGACTATATTTTTCCCAATTCTCGCAAAATGTATATTTTGGAAAAACAACCTAAGTCTACTTAAATTTTAGATTTTGCGAATCCAAATACGGCATAACAGCTGAACTTGATATATGATTTTGAAAGTACTTTAGCTTGTTTTGCAAAAAGAACTTATGTTTAGTTAATTTAATCCACAAAGAAAACAGTAACTAGCAGCCTAACTCAAGCTAAGAAAATTAAATATCTCTTCTACTTTTTGAAATAAGAGCTAAAGTTTACTTAAGAAAAAAAGAAAATTACGGATGTAAATAATTAGAAGATATGTAATACATTTCTTTACTTGAGTTAGGCTGTTATTCCAAATTAATTTTTATTTATTTGAAGAAAAATCTAAGAACCTAAAAGGCTTAACTTGAGTTATGAAACGGACGTTGAAAACAAATATATTTTTTACGAGTTAGGTTATTTTGCCTTCTCTTTATTTTAAAAAAGGACTTAGGCCATAAGGTTTTTCGGTAATAACTTCCGTTTGAAAAAAGATACAGACATAAAAAATTGAGTGAAGGCAGATTTTAATATAATGAATACGAGTATTACAAAAACTCACTTTCGTCATAAGTCGAGTTAAGCGGTAATGGTTTGTGGCCACAGCTATAACTATACAGAAAAATATCACCACGATTTGCCGACAGCGAAAACAATGAAACTCTACTCATTATCTCGCTCCCATCATTACCCAAGGCACATGCAACTGGTTTGAATTTTTAATTTTTTTTTTGTATTTTCTCATTCTCCTTCGAAAAAGTTAGCTGTTCTAAAATTTGAATGTAGATTTTAGTATGAAAATTTTTGGATTTTCGATAAAATTTTTATATCGGGTATTGAACGGGCATTTAAAAAATAAAATCCTACAGTTAGAATGAAAGTAATAAGCTAAAAATTTAGTATAAATCGGCACTTTTTCACATTTTACACAAAACGATGTATTATCCACTGAAGACCGACTGTGAACAACGAACAATCATGCTTAATTTCCAAGATTTTTGTGTAATTTTTTAGTCGAAACTTTTTAATATATTGTGAGTGTGTTGCACTTTATTTAAAAACTCTCACCCTAAAAATCCGAACATTTGAACTTAAAAAGTTATAAATTCAATCGATTTGCATAAGCTACCTTGCGTAAACGCCATTGATTGTGTACTCAATCAAAAAAAGTTAGAAAAAAATTTTTTTGTTGGTAGTGCAAATACCCCCTTACCTTTCCTTTTAACTATGTACCTGCCTGCCTAACCCTGTTTTTTTTTTTACAGCGAACCATTTTCATTTTCATAAAGTATTAAAATAAAAGTACAAATTATCTAAAAAATTTTTTTTTGAGCCGATTCTGGAAATCAAACCCCTCCTTGCGCACGTTCTTGTCTTGCATTACATTTGATCTCCATTTAAAAACTCTAGCCTCGAAAATCCGATCATTAGAACTCAAGTTGTAAATTAAGCTGATTTGAACGTAAAAAGCACCCCCATCACCTTTGCGTACCTACGCCCTTGACTGTGTAGTCACTGAATAAAAAGAATTAAAAAAAAAATATTAGGGTCTCAATACAAACCTTACCCCTCCTTGTCTTATATTGCATTGCATTTAATCTTCTGTTATGAAGTCTTACCATAAAATCCAACGATTAGAACTCAAGTTGTAAAATAAGCCGATTTGCGTGTAATAAGCACCCCCCTATCCAATTTACGTACGCCTTTGATTGTGTAATTATACAAATAAAAAAAAGAAATTGAAAAATAATTTTTATTAGGGGTGCAAATGCCCCCTTACCCCTCCTGCCCTTGCCTCTAAATAAGTTTGTTTCCATTCACCATTCACCATCACCAACCACACACCGCCAAACCAACCAATTTTAGTAGATAGCTGCAAACATTTTTTTCTGCTGCAATTATTATACCTACCCACTTAAATACCTACTCCACTCATGTTCTTACTACACTACAGAGAAATCCCTACCGACTGTTGATGTTTTTTTTATATGAACTTTTACAGTACCTATAAATACACAAAAATATCACCACGATTTGCCGACGGCGAAAACATAAAACTCTTACTCACTATCTCGTTCCCACCCCTACCCAAGGCACATGCACATGGCTTGAATTGTTTGTTTTGTTTTTGTTATTTTTTGTCGATAAGAATTCGCTACCTGCATACTGCATACCCGCATACATTTTTTTTACCAACCTCACTTATCATCATCAAAATATTTTTACCGTTTTAACTACCTAAATAAAGTATTAAAAAATAAAAATATTACCTAAAAAAATTTATTTTTCTGAGCCGATTCTGGAAATCAGCCCAATCCGTTACATACATTTGTCTTTTGTACCGAAAAATGCAATCGGCATCAAAGGCAAAGCAACAACCAAAAATATTGATTTAAACCAGTCAAATCTGCCACAAAAGGCAATTTTCCATGCTAAAACAACTCTTCCTTATAAATAACTGAACTTTAAGTAAATGTGAACTGAACAAAAAAAAGAGAATTTTGCAAGAAAAATACCTACACTAATTGCCTAATTTTAGAAAATTTCCATACAATTTTTTTTGTGGTAAGTTTGTAAATTTGTTTATTATTCTGTATTTAATAAATATTTTTTTTTTTCAGCTTGATCATAAAAATACCAGCTAAGTGGAGCTTTAATTATATCTGTTTTATAAAAGGGTACTTTTGTTTGTTTGTGAGTTTTGCTGGAATATACAGCCAAAATGAAAATCAAAAAAAGTTACTAACGGCCAATTTCTTGACAAAGTTCTAACCCATAAAACTCGGTTTATCGAACATTTAGAACTTGATTGAGTTCTAACTCATTTCTTCACCGAGTTTTAACGTGTTAAAACTTCGTTTTAGATCTCAGTTTGAGATAGAACTTCGATAAATTTGGACCCTTAAATTCGGGGGTCTAGAGACTTAGAACTCGGTTTAGCAACATTTTTATTTCTTCAAAAAACTTATTTAGTTAGAAATTTTGATGCGATTTAAAAAAGGAATGCAATTCAAATCAATTTGGGATAAATTTTATTTTCACTGCAAGCCTTTTCGCGAATCCATACAATAGCTTAGCTATAGCTTGCTGCACAACAACACAAATTTATGAGTACAAGCTTGTAATCCCAGTATATTTACTTGGTATGAAAGGAAACAGAAATGCATTAATATTCCGTTATTGGTTAAGACAAAAAGTGCATCTAAAGAATTAATTTCCTCAACATAAAATACCTAATGACAATAATTTGCATCTTGACACTGCAGAGTGCGAATATGAATCTGAAAGACGTTTTAAGTGAAGCTAAACCCCGGACAGGAGCCACGAAAAACACGTTTTTTGTGGAGTTTCTGGACTGACCTTTTTTTGCATTTATGTATATTTTCTTAAAGTTATTCTTTAATTTAAAAAAAATATTAAATTTTATTGAATGCAATTTCGTTGCATATGCTGGTGTTATTTTTTTTTTTAATTCTAGTCGTATAAAAATCTTTTATTGTGTGTATTTTGATTTTCGAACTCGCACCTGATTTTTGCTTCATGAAAGAAAAACCAAAAAGCATGAAGTGTTGCATGTTCAAAGCTCATCTTAAGTAAGTGCCATTTTTCTAAACAATTTGTCAGGTAACCATAATCAATGATTCGGGGGCAACCAACTCACAAACTTCTTTTTTATTGAAAAAAAATACTTTGGATGCACTTTGATGCACATGCGCAAACTTAACATCTTTTTGGTTTAATTCCATGTCAAAAGTCTGCTCCGAGCTATCGGACTAAGAATATTTACACTCTTGCAAACACCAAGTACTCAAAATTTAATACACGAGAAATCACCAACATAATACATATTATGTAGAATTGAAAATAAAATAAAAATATGTAACACCAATACAAACAAAATTTGGACACAAAAAATGAGAATGTGTTCTTAATTAATGAATAAAATAAAAGAAATACATATGTATATTTCAAAAAAAAAGCTTCCAGCAAAATGAAACTGACAACTATTTAAATATTTATTGATAGAAATGATACTGGGTGCTACGAAAGTAATAAAATGTACACTAAAACTTTGTTTCCTTAAATCGAGATCTAACGCCCAATTTCTTCACATAGGTACTAAGCTAGCTTAGAACCCGGTCTAGCTGGAGCAGGTACTAGCTCTGGTACTGAGTCCTAACGAAAATTTAGTACCTGAGCATTTCTTCACATCCCTAGTACCTAATCTAAGTTCACACAGCGGTACTAGGAACTTAATACGTCTAAAACTGGTCTAATACTGATTTTGACAACATTTTGGCATTTTGAAAATTATTTTGATATTTATTTAACATTTACGTCAGTTTTTGTGAAGTTTTTAATTAATTTCGACAGAATTTACCTGTCTTTGATTTATTTATTATGTTTTCTGTTTGTTTAGAAGATGAAATATAATAAATATAATATTTTCGTGCGTTGCATTGAATTTCTTCTTATTCAAAATATGTGAATATCTATTTTGTGTTTGTGGTAATGATTTCGCTGAATTTGTATGACTTTTTGTAGTATTTTGAATTAAATTTTGCGTGTTCGCGTTTGACCACGGACCTACTAGTGAGATAACCAAATTCGCCGGCTTCAAATGTGTGCGCCTAATTCAAATATTGGTGAAATATTTCACCGAGCATCGATTCCGGTCCATTTTTTAACAACGTTTAGTCCGCCAATGATATTTTCCGGTTACGTCAAAGATTAAGAATCGGTAAAATGCATTAAAGCTCGCTTTTATCCAAAGTTGAACATTTAAAAACCAATAAAATTAAAAAAAAAAAAAACGCTCTTATGTTACATTTATTAAAAAAAAAAGAAATGGTCAAGAATTTATCAAAACTGAGCAATATCTCTCGGACGAACAAATTGTCACCACCAAAAACTAAATCCATTTTCTACACAAGAACATCACCGATTACTTACACAAAATTGAAAGAAAGAAAAAAATAGAATTAACAATGTTAACAAAAAAAAAACCCACTTATTCGGCCCTATCGAGGTAACCGTTGGAGCGGAATTTTCTACGATTTCCTACGAATCGGAGAGATTTTGGTTCTAGGTAGTTCTCCGATCAGCAAAATGTCTCCGATTCGTAGGAAATCGGAGGGAGTTCCGCTCCGACGGTTACCTCGATAGGGCCGATTACCTATTTCTTCAGAAAAAACTGGCAAGAAATGGTCAAACTAAATGAAATTAATTGCTCTGATTTGAGTCTCTGCTAGACTGTCGATTTTGAGGTCCTAGCTTAAACCAAGTCCTAACTAGTACTCGGTACCAATGTGACAGGACTAGGGCTTAGTACTTATGTGAAGAAATCATTTGGTACCGATTTGAGTACTAACAACTGGTATAATAACCAGGTCCTAGCTGATTTTGAGGAGCTAGCTAGTACCGAGTCCTAACTAGTACTCGGTACCAAATTGACAGGACTAAGCCTTAGTACTTGTGTGAAGAAATGAGTTGATACCTATTTGAGTACTAATTTTAGGGCTAGTACCGGTACTAGCGTTAGGACTCTGTGAAGAAATTGGCTGTAAAGTACTTAAAACTCGAAAGTCATATTAGACCGAGTTCTAAGGAAATGATTAGAAGTGAAGAAATGATCAAGTTCTAAATGTTCCTAAAACTAAGTTCCAAAGATAAACCGAGAGTTACTGGATCGAGTTTTAAATCGATTTTAGAACTTTGTGAAGAAATTAGCCGAGATATCAAAAATTTAGAACTACCCGACGACGTTTTTTAGGGTAAAATGTCTCTATTGATTGGACTATTTGTATTTTCCAGTTCAAATGAGATTGATAGGATGTAGCTGTGTAGCATTATATTTTGTTTACTTTTTCAAAAACAAATGTTGGACTTTACCTGTCTATCGAGATTGCAACTAGATTAAAAATCGATGATGTGGAGCATATCACATCCATTGCTATATAGAAATCACAAACGACATTTGGCAGCGCCCAGCTACCATTTACCTGAAATTAAAAAAAGAATGTTTTTGTGTTGTAGTTTTTTATACAATTGCACTTACACAGTCATATTTATTAGATTTTTGACTATTTTAGACAGTGTCTAAGTATTTCGAAATATTTGGAAATTATGCTTTATTTAATACAAAAATATTACATTGTCAAAGCCTTTAATTTTTTTGTGATGAAACAACCAAGGTTTTCTTGCATAAATCAACAAATCAAAAGTTGTTGGTTGAGTATTTAAAACATAATTATTCAATCCCGTTTGTAGCTCATTTACATTTTTGTTTTTTTTGGTGCGATATTTATGAAGTTGAATACGATCATTAAAACAAATCATTGAATTTCAAAAGAATTGTAAGACTTAAAATTAAATTAATATACAGGGTGTCCAGTAAATAATGGATAATCTTGTAACCAGAAATAGCAAGCCTTAATACCTATCAGAAACTAGCATAAGACAAATATTAACTATGTGGTCTCCATGGTATAACATTTTTTCAACAAAATTAAAAAAATACGTCTCTCCTCGAATACCTTAACATTAGGATCACCAATGAATGATTTTTGGTGTTTTTTTATAATTTTTTTTGAATAACTATTCTAATAGACAGATACTAAAATTTATTACTTGTTGTTGCATTTTTTTTATTATAATTTTTTAAAATTAATTTTTCAATACAGAAACTACAAAATATTTATTTTTAAAAAAGTTTGACCATCTGTTAAAAAATTAAAATATATGAGAACATTTGTGGCCAATTACTTTAAAAAGTTGCCTGTTTAATGTACTTTTTAAAACAGTACAACAAATCGTTCAGCCTACAAAAATAACTAATAAAATTTGCTGTTAATCAACTAAAGGAGTTTTTTTTTCCATTTTCTGAAATTTAAACTAAGTTACAGTGAATATTTCAAGTAAGAATATTTTTTTTCTACAAATGAGGCGATGAAATACCAATTTGTTATTAAAAAACTACTTTTTTCTTCTTTATTTAGAATGGCGTCAACATCAAGGGCAAATAAAAAACCGAAAAGAGAGTGCAAATTCACTGCGGAAATACAGAAAGAATACTCTTTCTTAAAGTTGACGAACAGGGATCCTTTTGTTAGATGCAATATTTGTAGCAGCGAAAAAACCCGAATTATTAAATCCGACAAACATAAACTAGAAGTCGAAGGATCGATAGGAACGACAAAGCTCGATACTTTTTTTCGGAACGCCCAATTCGGTGAAAGCGAAAAAAATTTGGCAACTTCTGAAGCCGTCATGGCTTTTCACACCATTTGCCACAATCAGAGCTTCAGGTCGATGGATTGCACTTCCAAAATCCTGCAAAAACTTTTCAATTCAAAATTTGCCTGTGCCCGAACCAAATGCGAGGCTATCGGAACTAATGTGTTGTCCCCATTCGCCACAAAAGAGCAACAAGACGAATTAAACAACGTCAGTTTTGTTTCAATATTTTCCGATGCATAAAAAAAGGACCAAGCTTTTTCCCACATTGGTACGATATTTTTGTCGAAAAGAGGGTCTCAAACTACGGCTTTTGGATTTGGTCTCATTACCTGGTGAAACTTCAGAAATAATAAGTGAGTCCATTTTGCAAATATTAAGAAAGGCAGAGTTGTTGGATAAGGCGCCAGAATTTTATGCAGATAGCAAACACTAACTTTGGCGGCATATCACGAAGAGGAAGTAACAATGTTTTTAGTAGACTAAATAAAGAATAAAAACTATCCATAATTGGTGTAGGTTGCTCGGCACATTTATTTAAAATGCGATTCAAACCGCTGCTGATTTGCTTCCCATTGATATAGACAGGGTCGGACTGGTCATATAGTCAAGGTGGTATTTGCCATCCGGGCCCCAGGGCAGTAAAAAAATCATGTATGGAGAGAAATGAAATATAGATATTTATAAATTTATTAAATTTTAAATACAAAACTGTTAATAGGCTCTAAAGAAAAAAAAAATGATATACAGATACAAAATAATACCCAATGAGCCCGCACTAGACAGGGCCTTTTCGTTTAAGAAGGTGCCAAGCGCAGTCTAGACGAGGCCCTTCCAGCCTATATAAAATAAACAATGTTGATATATGCTGCAAAAAAAATCTGCAGGGGCCCGTGGAGGCTAGATGGGGCCCGCGCAAGCAAAACGGGGCGCGTCCATGTAAGATGTGAACCTGGGCAGTATTGACGGGGGCCCTCACACCCTAAATATACATGCATACAAATAGTATTTAAAGGGGCCTGTGGAAACTGGAGACTATGGACTAGGGCCCTCACAGCCTGAATAAGGATATATGCATTCAAGAGTCTATGGGGCCTACGCCGGCTAGATAGGGCCCGTGTAAAAGCTAGACGGGGGCCCTTTTTTTTTTTTTTTTAAACAACACAAACATATAGTTGCCAGTAAGACAGGGTCTTATAAATTAGGCAATGTTAGAAGGAATAGAAGGATAGGACAGATTTTTGTTGGCGCAGTGGACTGAGAAATAAGGTTTTTGATTGTCTCATTAAATCCCAGGGGTGGCGTTCAGTTGAGGGAATATAGAAAAGAATGCTGCCTAGACTGGGGCTCGAACCCACACATCCAGGTTAGCAGCCAAGCACTACTTCCACTGCGCCAGGGCCACCTCCACCAGGCCCTCAATGGCTGAATAGAGATACCTTAATCCATTATAAGCAGTATCTGGCTCGGTGGGGCCCGTAAAAGTTAGACGGGGGCCCGTGCAGTCATGACGGGGGCCCTCAATGCGTGAATAAAGATATATGCATTCAAAAAAGTATCTAAAGGGACCCGTGGATTCTTCAGTGGGGCCTGTGAGGGCTAGACGGGGGGCCCGGTGCAGTCAAGACGGGGGCCCTCAATGTCTGAATAAACATAAATGGATTAAAAACAGTATCTCAAGGGCCCGGTTGAGTCTATACAGCCAACGCTGACTCAGTGGGGCGTGTGAAGGCTAGTGCGGACCCGTGCAGTGAAGATGGGGGCCCTCAAAGCCTGAATAAAGATAAATGCATTAAAAACAGTATCTTAAGGGGCTCGTGGAGTCCATGGGGTCCACGCTGACTCAGTGGGGCGTGAAGGTTAAACGGGGGCCCGAGCAGTCAAGACGGGGGCTCTCAATGCCTGAATAAAGATAAATGCATTAAAAACAGTATCTGGCTCTGTGGGGCCCGTGAATGCTAGTTATAGCAGTGAAGACGGGGGCCCTCAAAGCCTGAATAAAGGTAAATGCATGAAAAACAGTATCTGGCTCGGTGGGGCCCTTGGAGTCTATGGGGTCCGCGTTGGCTCAGTGACGCCCGTAAAGGCAGAGGTTCACGCAGGCTAGGCATATTCAAACTTAAATACCTATCTAAGTTTGGTATTGACAACAGTGTTTGAGATTTGAGAAAATGCGAGCATATATTTTTTTTTTTTTTTTTTTTTTGTATTTATTAGATTTTTGTCTACTTAGGCCGAGTTGGAATTGGCTTAAATTTTCAATTAAATTTGATTTCACATTAAATTGATGTTTCGACGCATAGATTCACTTCAGTTGTGTCAACATTTAACGTGCGATCAAATTTATACGAAAATTTAAGCCAATTTGAACACCGCCAAAGATGACTTTTTGTTGAAATATTTATTGGTTGGCGTTGTGGGTTTGGTCAAGTGAAAAAAGGGTTATTTATAAAATACTCTCCTATGTTTTTTTTAAATAACCCTTTTTTTCACTTGACCATATTTGTTAAAATTATACCTAGTTCTGGCCATAAACTTTCTACTTATGCTGATTTGCACAATAATAGAATGTAAGGTCTTAAAAAACCTTGAAGGTAACATACATAATACAGTCGAACTTCGATAACTCGAATCTCGAACTGCTATTCCAAAAAAAAAAAAAAATAGATCGACCTATCAAGACTTCGAGGTATTAAAATTGCTGATCAAAATTAAAACAATTAAACAGTTTGATATATCTGAAATATATTACGCACACACATTTTGTGTTTTAATTGATTTTAATACGTTTTACATACGTTTTTAAACCATACACAGAATAATTGCATATTTTTAGTGATTTGGGTATGAGAGTAGTTTTTATAAAACATGTATAATAAAAAAATCGAATTTCCTACACATAAAAGTACTTTTTTTTTTCCTTTTCGAATGAAAGGAAAAATGTTCAAAAAAATTACATTATTTTTTGAAATTCGGAGAGAAATTTGAACTCCGAACGCTTTTGACACATAATTTTGCTCGGGTTATCAAAGTTCGAACTATAAAGGTTTAACTGGTATACCAACTGATTAACTCTAAAGGTAGTACTATAAAAGTAGGAAGCTTTTGTCAAAAACTAACGAAAACTAGCTTTCCGAAGCATCAAATTGCACAAGTCACCCTCAACACACTGAATGAAAAGAACCATCTATCTTTTTTGTCTTACAATTTTCATCAAATGCCAGTTTAGTTTTCCTGAAGTGCGCTCGGGAGCGTTGTTCCCCTCCGAAAGTGAAAAGTGCAATTATGGGCGGGTCATTATCGTGCTTGTTTACATCCGACCACTTAAGTGCCCTTCAAAACAAAAATGGGATGTTCGTACAAATTCGTACGACTTCATACAACGTTTTTCAAATTCCTTCTAGATAACTCCACAAAGTTTCTACAAAACAGGAGAATAAAATTTTCCCTCAATTGAAAATATTAAAAACTTTATGCTACTTTCAGTTGGAAATTTTTTTAAAAAACTGTCAAAATGCAAAAGTGAAAGATTTTTGTTTTTTGTTATGATGGTCAGTCGTTTAGCGGATAGAAAATGGTAATGCAAAATATATTTCACACTAAGGGAATAGGCGATTTAAATCGATGTTGTCTACATTGTTTTTGATTTATTTATAAGTTTGAGGTTTAATGCACAAACCACAAAGTGATACACACTGAAAAAAGCGCTCTTGTTATCTCTTTAGAAATTTTGTCGTTCTCGAAGTGTATTTTCCCCTTTTTAAAAATATTGGAAAGTTTTTCAACTTAGTGCAACAAAAATTACCAAAAAAACCTACTAGTTTAGTTTGTATACTACACTAAAAATATTAAAATGAAATTGTATTCCATTCAACAGGAAAAAAAACCAACTTCTGAATTTCGAAAAGAAACTACCTCTAAAAATTGTTTTTCCACATCAATTTTTGAACACATCTTTAAGTCTCATCTATAAACTAGGGTAGGGACTAGGCAATTGATACAAGCTTCTGTCACATTTTTAAGGTTTATTTTTTAATCTGTTTCGCATGTTTAAAATATATACCTATACATGTAAAACTGTCACATACAAGGGCGACAGAAAATTTCATTTGCTAAATTTATTTTTAATGCTAATAATTGTTTGATTATGATAGAATGCTAAAAACAAGATGGTTATATTTTAAAGTTCTTAAAATAATCGCAATTTTAATCCAATTTGCATAGATACTGCCTGACTTATTTCTTTGAATTTCAAATTTGTATTTACAATTATCTTTTTTTTGGTTGAGGCTTATAATAAATACGATGTGAATCAAAATAAAATCAGCTTGAGTTTTAATACTATGATCAAATAACAATAGTGTACGATAATTAGTTTATGAACACTCTGCACCATAAAAAGAAGCCTGATGATCGAGCGTGGAAACTCGTGAAATACATAAAGCTTCAGCCTTTGAAATAAATAGCATGGTGGTAGTACTCTCACTCAGGTTGTTGTTGAACTACTTTTGAAACATTTTGAATACAATTCAAAAGTAATAAATCTCCCTTGAAGAAGGCAACAACACCAGCCAAAACGTGCGTCGGGAAAAAGCTTATGTTAATTTAATTGTTTCATTGCCACATCCATTGTGGCCAAATAAGTCAATTATATTTACATTAAAATTTATTTATTGCAAACATTACATTTATGATCCTGTAAACATTACAACTGATCAACAAGCTTGCGTTATTGATTTTTCCTTTGAAAATGGATATAATCAAATTTGTAATTTAAAAATAATTTTTCTAACGTTCTTGACCTAGTGTTTACAAATATTTGTGATAATTTTATTTTAGAAGAAACTTCATCTATTTTATCTAAAAAAACAAGTATTTTCCACAAAACCTTTAAAATAAGTTATTTCTATGCAGACAAAACACGGTCCTTGGTAAGGAATTGCAATCTTGTCTATGATTTTAAAAACGCTAACTATGATCAAATTAATATGAACATAGAAAATATAAATTGGTTTTCTTTTCTTGCTGACGGTGACATTAATGATAGAGCCTGTAGATTTAAAAAATTTTTGAGCTCCATTTGTGATCTGTTTGTTCCCAGAAAGGTAAAAACCTCAACTAGCACACTTCCATTGTATGACAAATTATTGATAAATTTAAAAAACAAAAAAAAACAAAGCACATCGAAAATGGAATTCTTCAGGTAGCTTATGCGATTTTGAAGCATATATTGGATTTCTGCGATTATGATAGAATTTGCTATGAAAGATATGTTTATAAAACAGGTTCAATCATAAAATCAAATCCCCGTCATTTTTATAAATTTATAAATTACAAAAGAAATGTTTGTAATTTTCCTACGAAAATGTGTTTTGAAGATAAGTGTGGCTCTGACACAAATGAAATAGTTTGCATCTTTTTTTGAGTCGGTTTATACTAAACCAATAAGTTTCAACAAAGATGAATTCAGTCACATAATAAACCTTCGTGAAATGTCTATTAGCCTTGATGAATTGGTCCTTGCATTCAAAAATTTAGATGTTAATAAATGTGCTGGACCTGATGATATAACCCCACATTTTTTTAAAGAAAACTGCCGATACATTAGCTCTTCCTCTACTGGAACTTTTTAACTATTCGTTATCTTCTGGTGTTTTTCCTTAAATATAGCGGGAATCATGCTTGACTCCTATTTTCAAAAGTGGCGATAGATCTGACTTAAAAAATTACAGGGGAATTGTAATATTATCAGCTATTCCAAAGGTTTTTGAAAAGCTTGTCTCCGACAGATTACATGTGGGCTTGAGATCGGTGATAAGTGAGCATCAACATGGATTTTTCAAAGGTAGGTCCACTGCAACCAATCTGCCTAAACTTCATTCATTTTAAACGAAATGGAAAATAAAAACCAAGTTGATGCCATATACACCGATTTCAGCTAAGTTTTTGATAGAGTTGATATTGACCTGCTAACTATTAAATTACAGAAAATTAAAGTACGAGGGAATTTATTAAAATGGATTTCTTCATATCTGTCTGGAAGAAAACAGTTTTTCAAAGTTTTGTGAAATATCTTCTCGTGAGATAAATGTCACGTCAGGTGTTCCCCAAGGCAGTCACCTTGGTCCCCTTTTATTTCTGATATTCATTAATGACTTGACTAAATTGTTCGAATATAGTCGACTTCTGTTGTTTGCCGACGATCTTAAGTTATTCAATGTAGTTAACAATGTGAGTGAAGGGCTCAAAATGCAAAAAGATATTAATACTCTAGTCAAATGGTGCAATATAAATGGTATGTCTTTAAATGTCGCTAAATGTAGTGTCATTTCCTTTTCTAGAAAAAAAGATGTATATCTCATGGATTACAATATTGACAAAAGCAACTTGCAAGGAACTGATGTTTTAAAAGACCTTGACATACTAGTCGAATCTCGCTTAACTTTTAAGCATCAAATTGACAAAGTTTGCTCTAAAAGCAAAAGCTTGTTAGGATTTGTGAAGTGTAGGTCAAAAGATTTTAACGATCCTTACATTACCAAAGCAATTTATTGTTCGTTAGTTCGCCCTATTTTAGAGTACTGCAGTATCGTTTGATCACCTTTATTCGATGTTGATGTTAAGAAACTAGAATCCGTACAAAAACAATTTCTTTTATTTGCATTGAGAGATTTAAGTTGGAATTGTGAGAATTTTCAACTATCACCATACGAAACCCGTGTAAAACTAATAAATTTGCATAGTCTTGCCAACCGTAGGATACTTTCTGAAGCCCTTTTTGTTTCTGATTTATTGAATGGTACTATAGCTTCATCTGCTGCCTGAGGCACACAAAATTTTTAAAAGAAAAGATACACAAAACAAGCTATGCAAATCAAGAACCATTTAACCGTTGTTGTAAGACATTCAACAAATATGCTTATCTTTACAATATCAATATGAGTAAAGAAACTTTCAAACAAAATATACTGTCACAAATGATGGCTGAAGTTTCTTCTTGAATATTTTAATCTTCTTGTTCTACTATTTTTCATTTGTTTAATTTATTATGTTTGATAATTCCTCACAGGAGGCAAAAAAATGTTTCATACAAAATATTTCATAATAAAAAACGTAATTTTTATTTTTTTTTAATTGTTCGTAATTATTTAATAGAATAAAAAGAAATTGTCAAATATAAAAAGACATTGTCTCCTTAGCACAGACCGCGAAGAACTGTCCTCTCTAGCTGACGTCGCCCTCCGGTTCTATGTTCATCTCTTTCTGTGACATTCCGGCCTCCTCTGAAACACTCGTTTCTGAATTGTCCTCTGTGAGCAGGATACAGATTTTTTGTATTGGTCGTTGTCTAGAAAATGTTCGACCTATGATCTTGTCGTAATGTTGAGTTGTCACCACTCGAACCAGTTGGTCCTCGCCTGGGTGTACCGCAGTTATTCGGCCAATACACCAGTGTGTTGGCGGTAGATTTTCGTGCTTGATTTCCACAACATCGCTGATTTTGACATTTTCTTCTGCTTTACGCCACTTACTTCTTTGTTGTAGTGTTGTTAAGTATTCTTGTTGCCAACGTTGCCATATATCCTCAGTCCATCGCCGCACTAAATTCCATTCTTTGATTCGATTCAATGGTAAACGGCTGGAGTTAAAGCTAACTTATCGTCTGGATCGTCATATAAAGCCACCAAAGGCCTAGAGTTCAAACAAGCTTCGATGCGAATGAGTAACGTGTTGAACTGTTCGTAGCTCATAGTTTGATGGCCAACCACTCGTACGATGTGCCTTTTTGCTGACTTGACAGCAGCCTCCCATATACCGCCCTGATTTGGTGCTGCTGGCGGTATAAAATTCCATGTTGTACCACGATGTGCCAGTTGTTGCTTCACGTGCTCGTTCTGCCATGCCTCTAGGTCTTCTTGAAGTCGACGATTTGCACCCTGATGGAAATTTGTGCCGTTGTCTGAATGAAGTTGCTCGCATGGTCTCCGTCTACTTGTGAATCGTGCAAATGCATTCAGAAATGTCTCCGTTGATAAATCTGTAGCCAGTTCAATATGAACTGCTTTCGTGGCTAAACATACGAAAATGACGACGTACGTTTTTGTTGTTGTCCTCGACCGTTTTGCGACTAAGCGAAGCAGAAACGGACCACAATAGTCCACGCCTGAGATAAGAAATGGACGGTGTCGAGTAACACGATGCTTTGGTAGATCGCCCATTCGCTGCTTTGCCACCGTACCTCGTTGTAAGCGACAGGTGACACATTTGTGCATGTATGATTTCACAAGTGCCCGGCCTCCTATGATCCAATGTGTTTGTCGAATGATATGCAGCATTAACTGCGCACCACCATGTAAAGTTTCCCGATGTACCTCTGCAACGATCATGTATGCTAATCTGCCTTCTCTCCATAATATTATTGGAAACTTTTGATTTGCATCCAATGCTGCTCGTTTTATCCGGCCCCCAACTCGCAGAATTTACTCCTCGTCGATAAATGGGTTCAATGAGCTGAGTGTGTTGTTGACCGGTAAGTTTTTCATCTGACTGCATAATTCTATCTCGCTTCTGTACCATTGCCTTTGATCTAAACGTGTCAATACCAGCATTGCCTGATGTAAACGTTCAACACTGCATATCTCGAAACCATATGCTTTCCGCTTCTTGCTACCTGCGTAAAGGGCGTAAAGGATATGAGCCATAATTCGTTTTATTTTCGTGAGAGAGTTCGTGCGATCCTGGAAGTTGTATACTTCACCATCTCATCGACGTGTCATGAGCAAAGCTGTTTGATTAGTACCTGTATATGTCACGACTGCTAACGCTGACCTCTCTTCCACTATTAACTGCTTTAGATCATCCGCTGTCCATAATGGTTCGCCTGCCGTACAATATTGGTTGCCTCTTTGAAGAAAATCGGGACCCTTCCACCACAGCGTATGAGCCTGTAGCTGCGATGACGTTAATCCTCGACTGGCACAATCTGCTGGGTCCTGTGCTGTAGGAATATGATGCCATGCAGATGGTTCACTATTTTGCTGCACATAACTCACACGGTTTGCTACATATGGTTAAAATCTGACTGGAAGTTCTCGTAGCCATGCCAGCACAATTGTCGAGTCGGTCCACAGAAAATATTTCACATTCGTCATTTCTAGCGCCTCTTGTACTTTGTTCATTGTATTGACTAATAGTTGAGATCCACAAAGCTCGAGCCTTGGAATCCAGATCGCCTTGGAATCAAGACTCTGGTCTTGGATGTGAGTAAGCGAACCGTTGCGTTGACTGCCTCATCGCTGGTCCGTACATAGATCACTGGTGCATATGCGTGTATGGAGGCATCGCAGAAGCCATGCAGAGTTGTTTGCTGTCCTGGATGTACTCCGATATGTCGTGGTATTGCCAAATTTACCAACTTGAACAAGCCTTGACGATAAATGAACCACTCCTTGAGTAGCTCTTCTGGCATTTCCTTGTCCCAACCAATGCCTGCCAACCATAGCCTTTGTATAAATATCTTTGCTTTGATAACGACTGGTGCTAATAGTCCCGTCTTAGACTTGACGACCGTCGGATCGTAAAGTTTCGCTATGTCACTGAGCAGATGCGTTTTGTACGTGTCATTGTCTCATCCAAGGTAATTTCGAATGCTCACTATCCCATTGTAAGCCTAAAACAGATGTTTCTTTTGTGTTTATTAGTAAAGGGGGCTTACTTAAATCGCTTTGACAAATTATTGCCTGTAGAACTGCTTTATTGTTAGATCGCCACTTTCTAAGATGCATATGGCCTTGTTGTAAAACAGAATCAACATTTGTCGATTGACGGATGGCGATAGTGCTCCTCGCCTCATTTGCCTCAGCCACAGATTTGATGATGGTATAGTTGTCTTGAGCGCATTGATGCAGTGTGCGCACTGCCAAGTATGGCCCAGAGCATGTTCCATATGTCACCGTTGTCAGCCGATACGTTTTTAGTTGATCGGTAGGGTGCTCTCGCTATAATATGAGCTGCCACTTTTGATGATTTTGATTCACCACTTTTTTGTCTTGTATTACTGGACCGATGTGTTGTGTGTCGTTGAGTGACATAACCGTTGTCTGATTTTGCTGACGCGTTGAACACAACCCGAAATTTAGTTGTGACTGCGTGATGAGGAATGTAGTAGGCTTGAGTACCTTCGCCCACCTCGCCTTCGTATAATGCCATGTGTCCCAATGCCTTGTAGTCGTTCATAAACGTGATGTATTTTGCTAATAGATCAGGATCAGAATGCAGTCGCCTCTCGTTTCGATAAAACTGCTGCATTGCCATTCGACGTGAGTCGCCGAGATTCGGTTCGTCTGTTAAAAAGGGTATGCTGACCACATACCGACCATCTTCCTGTCGCTTTACTATTTCTCTGTATAGGTGCTCGCATTCGTCTACCGTCTGAGTATTGACTTGTGAAAAAAGTGGTTCTTCTAATTGCCAAAAACGTGTAAGAGCCTCCTCTAAGTTTTCGTTGCCTCGTGTGTGCATACTTTTAGCCAAATTACAATATTTTAAATCAACTGGTCCTGATACTACCCAACAAAGATGTATATTCTGCGCATGGGGTTGATTTGCTTCGGCACTTATGAGTCCGTCCTGGATGATCAGCCCCAGACATCAGATCCAATCAAAAGATCAATTTCGCCTGGATTGCCGAAATTTGGGTCTGCCAGAGGTAAGCCTTGTAAATGTTGCCATTTATCCATTCCTATACGATGAGTAGGCAAATCTGCTGTAATTCTAGCTAACACAAAAGCATTGACTCGAATGGAAAAATCTGCTTCGTATTGTGATTTTAGGTGCAATGTTGCTACACCTCGTGTTGTTGGTCCCTGTACATCACCAGCACCTGCGATAACCATGTCTCATTTTTACCTTTTGATTCGTAGTCGCTGCATGTTCGTTCCGTAATGAAAGTGATTTGCGAGCCTGTGTCGCAGAGTGCACGTGCCGTAATAGGATTGCCTTGAATATCGAGTAAAATTACTGTTGCGGTTGCCAATAACGTAGTGTGACCATTGTACACAAACGATGTAACAGCTGGAGCCTTATCCAGTCATGCTGAAGCCTGTGGTTGCGAAGGTGCCAACGAAGCAACAGTCGCCGGTGACGGAGTGGACGATGACTGATTTGACGTCATGGTGCGACATAAAATTGTATGATGCATCCCTTGACATTGTCCACATCGACGTTTTGATAGGCACGCTCGTGTTGCATGACCTGGAGTGAGACAATTAAAACAAAGATTAGAATCTTTAACCTTACCAAATCGATCTGCTGGTGACAGTGCTTGCAGAGCCGGACAGCGTCCAATTTAATGATCACCATTGCAGTAGTAACAATGACCACGATCCGCAGGCGGTAAATTTGATCGTGTCAGCCTCTGAGTTCCACCTGTACCCGAACTCATGTGTGCCTTTGGAGTTGATGATGATCGCTTGTTGATTAAGTTTCCTGCAGTACTCGTTCGTTCAGCCATAGCGTTTCCCATGTGGTCAAGACCTCGGGCTCTGCCTTCGACGAAATTCAGTAAATCTACTAATTTGGGAAGTTCGGTGCCTTTTTGTTGCATTTCCCAATGAATAATCGTTGTCTTCGGGAGTTTTGAAACTACAATGTGGACTTAAATATCGTCCCACTTGTCCACTGGCCGTTTCATTGCAGCTAACGACCTGGTTGTCTCATTCGTAAGGTCGACTACTCGACGCAAGCCCGTATTGGTTTCCTTCTCCTATTTAGAAAAATATTTAAATGAGCCGATACAATAAGTCGATCGTTGTCAAATCTTGCCTTCAATGTTTGCCATGCCGATTCATAATTGTTATCGGTCGGAAGAAAGCCAGCTACTACCTGAGCAGCAGAGCCTTTCAGTGCTTTCATCAGCCTGGTGTATTTAGCTGCAGTTGAGAGATGCTCCTGGGAATGTACCTACCATTGCCTCATACATATTACGGAATGCGATCCACTTATTGAATTCTCCATAGAATTCTGGAATGGTTATTTTCTCCAGTCTAATATCATTCAGGTCACCTCGTTGAACATGTGCCGAGATTTAAGCGGCCCATACACACAACACTTGTGTCGACACTGGTGTCGGTGTACTCAAATGTGGTGTGTGTATGGGCAAGTGTATACACTGATTTCGGTGTCGAACACGGTGTCAAGAAAATCAAAATCTTTTGATTTCTTGTGTCGGTGTTGCTAAATGTGTTGCGTGTATGGCGGAAGGCCACACTGGTGTCATGACACCGGTGCAGACACTTGTGTTGTGTGTATGGGCCGCTTTAGCTAATGGCGAGTGAGTGAGATGACTCACTTTTCACTGAAAATCGATTTAGCTAGTAAAAGTGAGTGAGTAGGCGAGTGAAATGAAACGTCAGTTTACTCGCCGGATGTTTCAGCGGTGACTTGGTGTATGTGTTGGTAAATTTCCACTTTTGCATAAGTATGTGTTCTTTTTCAAAGGAATTTCAACATACCTATTCACGTATGTGAAACGAACTAGCAAAACAACAATGTATGTAGGTAAAAATGAGTATGCGCACATAAAAGATTTGTTTTTTTTTTATACAAACATACATTTATGTAAAAATGATATTTGATGAACATTATTAATTTGTTATTTACATTTTATTTGTAGGTATAAATTTTTTTAACACAAGTGAAAAATATAATTCAGCACCGCAAGGACGACTTCGTGAGGACTAACTACAAAACTTTGGAAGAATGTTTAGGAGTGGGTAGGGCACACTAACTTCACAATAAAGTCACACATTAATTAAATTTTATTTTCTTAAGTTTTTCGATAAAGTTTAATTAAAATAAAAATACAAAATTGAAAAATTAAACCTCAAACAAACAAAACCAAAGACAACGAATTAAAAGATAGCCTTTGTTTATGACATTTCATGTGTTCGAAATTTGATTCGAAATTACTCATTTCACTTTAATAGCTAAATCACTTTTGCGAATGAAGTGAGATGAGTCGGCGAGTAAGGCGAGTCATCTCACCTCACTCGCTGAAATAGCTAAATCTCGGCAATGGTGTGAGCGCACCGTACTCAAACCAGAACCTTGCTGCTCCTGCACGTCCAAATCTATTGCAGTTGTAAGCATAGCCTTCACCTTCGTATACTTATCCTCCACCGCCTCGAACAGTATCGAATGCGCTTCCAACTCGTTACCCTTTGAGTTTGCAACCAGAACAAAATGGGCATCCATGAATCGTGTATAATGGCCTTCTAAATTGTCCACGGTAACACACTTCATAGATAAGTCTAGCTCCCCCAATTTACCAGCCTCCAATTTTGTCGCCAAGTTTGTGATAGCAGCAGCACTTGGTCGCACGTTCAATTCTGCCATAGTTTTTTTTTTTTTTTTTTTTTAAGTTCTCTTTTTTTTTACTATGTATATTCTTTCTATTATTCAAATCGATGTGCAAACGAAATTCAGAAAAAATAAAAAAACAATCGTCCCGTTTTCAATGAGCGCTTTAAACAATTTCCCGTTGACTTCTTTCTTCGTTCGTTCTATACTCTACCAAAAAAATATAATACCGGTTTGCCACCAAACGAAATTAGCAAGAACACACAAAAAAAAAACATGCACCGTTTTGCTTATTGAATTATAAAGATTATGTACTTTGCTTGTTGCTTGTGCACGTAGGCACCTATACATTATCTGCCGTATTCATAAACAAAAATTGGTTATTTCAGCTCTCGTGTTCAGGGAAACTACACCATGGAATAAGAATTTTCCGGACTTTAAATAAAGGCAATTGCTTACTGCTCCATTTGAGTCCGGAAAATTGTTATTCCATGGTGTAGTTTCCCTGAACACGAGAGCTGAAATAACAATTTTTTGTTTATGAATAAGGCAGTATATGTGTATCTCGTATGCGCACAACCGTTCGATTCGTTTTCACAATATTAAAGTGCCTTTTATGTTTTGTATCAGAGTAAGCAAGTTACGTTTTTTATTCAACCACTGATGATAATTCCTCACAGGAGGCACCAAAATGTTTGATAATTCTTCACAGGAGGCACCAAAATGTTTCATAATAAAAACGTAATTTTTATTTTTTTTTAATTGTTCGTAGTTATTTAATAGAATAAAAAAAAGAAATTGTCAAATATAAAAAGACATTGTCTCCTCAGCACAGACGACGAAGAACTGTCCTCTCTAGCTGACGTCGCCCTCCGGTACTATGTTCATCTCTTTCTGTGACAATTATTATTGTTATCAATCAAATTAAATGTAAATTTATTTATTTTTTATTTTAATATAAATATTTTGTAAATCCATTTTCTTAATGTTGTCTGATATTTGACAAGAAAAATAAAACTAAAAACTAAAAAACATTAAGAAAAAAGTCCAAGTGTCCGGCGGGCCCCTGAAATTTTTTTCCCACCCGGATTCTTTAGGCCTAGTCTCACATTATTTTGAAAATATACTCTCATTTTTATATTTATACGGATGAAGTAGAAAAATTGAAAGAATTTTGCTGTGATGCGCAGGTCGAATATAAAAGATTTTTTATTTATTTTTTTTAAGAAATGACTTTATAAAATGAAATTTTTGTGATACATACTTAATCTTATTTTTTAATTTATTCTTATGTTATAGACTTATTCAAATGTTCCTATACATTAATATTAAATAAACCAAAAATGAAGTATATGTTTATTTTAAGTTTTTAATAAAAAAAAAAACAATATTATTAAAAAAAATGTGTTTTTTTTTATGTGAACAAGGTTCAACCTCGAGCACGTTGTACAGTCGAGCTCGTGGTTCAGGTGAGAGTTAACTGAACTCGATTTAAAGTCTATATACTAAAAAAATTTAGTATATAATATAGCTAACGTCAATGTCAAATGTCAGTCGATTGCTCGATTGTTAATTTATCGCACGCACATCATGAGTTATTTCACAAGGTTTGCGCTTTTTATACGTATAAAAATAATTATAATTTAACTTAAATAATTTTTTTAAGGTACAACGAATTTGAAAATTATGATTAATAAGATGAAGATTTCTCGGAACTGGCTATTATGATAGCTTTGTTGAAGAATTCAGAAGACGTTCAATATATCACTTATAAAACACTTTAGTATAATTTACTATAAACTATTCATAGAGAAAATATCAAGTTGTATTTTATAATATTTTCATTCCTACAATATTTTTCATCTAATAAACATCTTAATTTATAGAGCTTATTTTATTTTCTGTTTGTACCTGCGGTACAGCTATAAGGAATTTAACATTATTTAACAAGCTTTTCCACGGAGGCGTAAGGTGCTTAGAAAACGGCCGGATCCTTTAAGCACTTGGAATAATGATGAATTTTTCGATCATTTTCGCATGTCCAAGGAAACAGTCAAGTTTATACTGGATTTAATTATTGATAAAATATCTTCGCAGACAAATATGTGAGTCAATATTGTACTCTCTCACCTAATTAACCTTTTTCTTTCAGGAATAGCTATAGCAAAGTTTCCACAGTGTATTGGTGCTATTGATTGTACACATGTAAAAATAAGATCTCTAAGAGGAACTCAAGCTAAAATTTATAGAAATAGGAAAGGATATTTTTCATTTAATGTTCAGACCATTTGCGATGCTGATTTGAGAATTCAAAATAATATAGTTTGCAGATGGCCATCAGGAAGTACCCACGACTATACAATATGGGATAATTCCAGTATACTTGAGAAATTTGAAAGGAATGAAATGGGAGATGGAGTTTTGGTAGGAGATAGTGGCTACGCATCGAAGAAATACCTTCTGACTCCTTTCCACAATCCAACAACTGAAGGTCAGAACAGATATAATGAGTCTCAAATACGAAAGCGGAATCCTGTAGAGCGCAGTTACAGAGTATGGAAGCGTCGCTTTCCAATATTAGCTGTTGGTATAAACTTAAATGTCATATCAGTAGAAAGTGTAGTTGTGGCTACAGCTGTGCTACACAACATTGCTTGCCATTTTGGAAACGGTGTACCCCGTGTTACAGTTAGTCAAGGACATCTTATTACATGGGTCAGTTTAGACAAAGGAGTTTTAGAAAATAACTTTGAGCGTGTAACAGAACATACATTGAAAAGAGCTCAGTATGTACATATCTTACTTTGAAAGTTTGTAATAGTATAACATATACATTTTAATTATTTAACTTCATTTCAAACTTCAAATTTATCATACACACTTTTTTGTCATAATTATATTGTTTCTTACCGGTGGTACAAACTCTTTGTTAAATTTTAATAAATATAAATTGTATTTAATTACTAAAAACGTATCGTATTTGAATAAAGCATTGCCTAGAACAAATATTTTCTGTTTTCTTTTATGCATCAATTAATTAAAAGGCATTTCGATCTAAAAGATACATGTGAACGATTCTGCAAGAAAGCCAGTCTCTGACCACCATTTGGCATATACCATTGGAAGATTTTGATCCTACAAACGAAGAAAATAAATGATTACATAATGTATGTAGGTATTTTTGATTTTCCAATTTTTTTTAATTTGCATATATATATAAACTTATATTTTAAGTATCTATGGAATCGACTAATAAAAAACAATTCGAACATGCATAAGGCTGACAACAAAGAGTCTTCGACTTACATTTTGATAATCAAAAGATCCTTACTAAAATTTTTGGTGTATCATTATTTATTTATATTTGAAAAGAAAAAGGTTGTTGTTGTTCACAAATTCAACAAAAAGGCTGAAAAAAAAACGTCTTGGACCTAAATTTTGATAATCAGGAGATTTTTACTAAATTTTTCGTATATAGTCCATTTGGTTGTACCTCAAAGGAAAGAAGTTGATTTTCTGCAAACTTAAGAGCTGTCAGCTATAACCTGTATCCGTTTCATTGAAATTGATCAAAGAACAACGACGATGATATTTTTGTGAACCACCCTGACCTGAAAATATTTTTTTTTATAACTCTGTTATTACCTGTTTCAGTTATATTGAAATCGCTCAATGAACAACCAATAGATAAAATTTCCGAATTCGACCCTCATACTGGTGCACATCCCCCATGCTATCCAATCTCTCTATATTACTAATGGACAGATCAAAAATAACGGCGCCCGTTTTTGTATTCGCTACTCCACTCGCGTTCAAATTTAGGTGCCAGTTATAGCTATCACTGAAATTTATCATTGAATTTAAAATCCATTTTCAATTTAAAATTCAGGGCACTTAAAAAGCAAAATCAGTAATTATTTTGATCAATATGAAGCTTAATTAATATTTATTGACAAAAAAAATTCGTTTGGGTCCAACCTTCCACATAAATTGAAAAATAAATCATTAAAATTTTTTTCACAAAAAAAATCGTTTTTGTAACACTCATATTTTTTTTTAAATTATTAGGGGGGTTCACATTCAACGACATGTTGATCAACATGTAATCTAGTCGGCAAATTTTTGTAATGTGAACAGCAGTCGAGTAGTAGCCGTGGCGTGATGGTTAGTGCGATGGACTGTCATGCCGGAGGTCTAAGGTTCGATCCCCAGCCTCGCCACCTATTTATTTCAAAGAAAAAACGGCTACTGCCTCTTGCGAGGAATTGACAAATCCTCCAAGAGTATCTCCTGTCACAGAAAAGTGCCGCTCGTTAGCCGTTCGGATTCGGCAATAAACTGTAGGTCCCCTCCATTCCTGCAGACACGCACACAGGAATGGTTGAGAGTTGTAAGTCACTAGGCCCTAGTTCTTCATGAACTGTTGTGCCATCAAATTTTTTTTTTTTAGAACAGCAGTCGAACGACCGTCGATTGACTTGTTGTGTAGTTCAAATTTTTTAATATTTTGCTCGGTCGGTCGACCGTTGTAGTGAATGTGAACACTAATTGAACGACCGATGATTTTAATTTTGTAGCTTTTTTCTATTTTGTATGTAAGATTTAATTAGCACGCGTTGAAATCGAAGTAAAACAATAAATAGAAACGCAAAAAAATCAAAAAATAGTGCGGTAATATTGGTGTAAAAAATTAAATACGTGTTATGTTTGCTTGTTGAAATTTTGTTTTCAAATGAAGTCGGCGAAACGGTCGTATAATGTGAACGCTAGCAAAACGACTCGGGTCGGTCGACACGTCGTTGAATGTGAACCCCCCTATTTAAATACAAAATGTAGGTCTCGTTTTAAGCAAAGTATACTATACTATATCAAGATAATATATCTCATATCAGTGATTTTTGTGCTAATATATATAAAACTGTAACTTTCTCCGCTTTACGGTAAGTTTACAATTTCATTTTTTCACCAAAAATCCAAATCTATAAAAGCCATCATCCCCCAAAATTTCCGGTATCTTAAAACACCTCTTAAAAAGATAAAAATCAATAATCTCAAAAAATTCAAATAACCCTTACCTGCCCCTAACGGCATGCATATAATTTTTGATTACTGCACATCTGTGTCACACAACGTTTCTAACGATATATCACTCATGCATTTCTATTGAGTATTAACGGAGAAAAGTGTACCGTAAGTTTTTCCTAAGCGTATAAATATATAGATATTTTTGTAAAGCTCAAGCTGTTGTTGTATTAAAGGCTGATGCATCGACAAACATCAACGCATGTCCTGCATTTCCATAGTCGCAAGATGGCGTCCTTAAATTAAGCATAATTGCGTTCGGAACTTTGCTGTCATTCGTTAACGAATTTGTTTGTCTTCTTTCCACCAACATTATCGCTTCCATCCAGATTTCGAAACGGATGAGGTTCTTTCTTGTTTTTAGTCGCTTGGCAGCTGTTTGGTTTGGTGGAGCCTTTAGGGAATAGAGACAAGATTTTGTTTTGACGACGACGGCTAGTTCATATATCTGAAATCTGCATTTTCTCGTTAACAAAGACCCTGTTTAAATTGGGAAAATTGAGTCTGGATTGGTGAGTGTCATCGTATTTACAACAGAGTCTTTAACCGTGTTTAGATTGGGTAGCTTGAGTACGTAGTTTGTTTGCACGAAAAAATACATTACCTTTAAATATGACATAGTACTTATTCAAATAAACGCAGATAAAATTTACTTCATTTAAATTCACTTTATTTTATTCATAATAATTGCATTTTTTGCAATTTTTTTTATTGCAAAGTCTTCTTTCAAACATTGAATCCGTAGATTCATTTCTTTTTCCTTGAATGAATTTAGCTTCGCCTCCCATTCCATCTTAGCATTATGCTCCTCAATTTTGTGTTTTTTGTTGAGCTCATGGTCCTCGACAGCAAACTTTTGCAGGAGGTCATTTAAGGCTGCCTTTCCTCTAGCCCAATTGGACATGTTGTTCTGCAACTGCTTCTTCTTTTTTTTGAGTTCAAAATATCTACAATAGGAAAATAGTTTCTAAAAAGACATATGTACATTTTTAGATTGTTATAATTGAGACTCTTGTTTCGGAACGGTCTTTAAGAGGGCTTAAAATTTTTGTCCGCAGGAGCGGGGTTGTTTGTCCTCCCTAACACTTCCGTTTTGCTGCATTTGAAGCGACTGAAGATTTCAATTGAACCTCGTCTGTTAAAAAAAAAAAATTTAGTTTGAATATTGAAAAAAAAAAAAAATAATGTGACATACCGTATGACTCAATGAACTCTTCTAAATACTCCTCTGGAATTATAATATTTTCAGTGTCTGAAAAGAAGAAACTAAAAATTAATTATCGGTTATATTGATGTAAGTAAACTGAATTCACCTTTAACTTGATCCTGATCTGTCGCAGGAATGTTTAGAATAGATGCGACATTCTATAAACCGCTCCGTTGTTTCCCGCATCATCACCGTATAAAGATAAAACCCCTGACATCCTATTTCCTAAAATTTATGCAGATGTTCTCCGCCTTGGAAAACATAACCTGAAGGGGTGGACCTCCCCCAGTTCCTTTTACGGCCAATTTTCCCTGAGAAAATTTTGATTTGCATCTTTTTTTTATATTTTTGTACTTTGTACTCAGAACTGCTCCCGAGCGGAATGTTGAGTTGATCCAGAAGTAGCATTAAATTCGTTTTTTATTGAACTCCACACAGTACCTTTCACCCTGGAATAAAAAAAATAACACACAAGAACTTTCAAACTTGAAAATTTATTATTTTATAATTGTACATACCTGTTGTTCATGTGGTCTGTCTGTTTACACTCGACAACGTCCTTGTAGCGCTCCACCAACAGCAATAAGAGCTCTTCCTTTGTAAAATTTGTTACACGATCACGTCTCGCGCTCGCCATGTTCAAAATTGAATGAAGTGCAAAACAAAATCTGTACGTTGTGTGGTTGCCATTTTGTACACACATACACATACAATGAAGATATACGAAATATACTCATTGGCTGCGTGACGTCACAATCACAAGATTTTGTTTGGAGAAGAAAGAGACAATTTTTTTTATTTTTTGTTTTATGTTTTAAGTTCTTATCACTTACAAATTATTTTTTTAAATGCTGAATTCTAACGATAATCCTCATTTCGCAATCCAAAACGAAAATTTTAATAAAAGATGATTGTGACGACACAAAAATTCAAAGATGGCGGCTCGGGTGTATAAAATAAGCATACCTTGTATCTGTTATCGTGACTGTCGAAAAAATTCAACTTGAAGTGAGATAGCATGTATACAAAGCACATCAAGAATAATAATAGCCAATCATATCCTTGAACTTTGGCTGACTCTCAAGTTAACCCGCTGAAATCGGCGAGTTAAATTTTTCGTGATTCAGCGGTGAGTTAAATCTTAAACCCCGATTGTACAACACTTCATAGCAGTTGAACTGAGTTTAAATCTTGAACCACTGCTGAACCACGACTGTACAACTGGCCCTTAATTCAATGGCTTTTGTGTTTAACAATATTTATAAATGAGATTAACTAGACTGTGTTCGGTCTGGCGTAGACTAGACGCTGGTCCTTTATATCTTTTCGCCTGTGTGATGTCCTATGCGGCGTACGCTGTCTTCTGGGTCGCTGGTTTCGGATGGTATAGCTGGCACTGGCTCTAGTCAATTGCTTTAGCTGGTTTTACTCGGTCTTTACTGGCTATTGATTGTTTTCATAGGCTATCAACGGCTTTTGCCGGCTTATCAACAGCTTGCGCTGGCTTATCAACGGTTTGCACCGGCTATCAACGGCTTTCGCCGGCTATTAACAGCTTTCGCTGGCTTATCAAAGGTTTTCACCGGTTATCAACGGCTTTCGCTGGCTATCAACAGCTTGCGCTGGCTTATCAACGGTTTTCACCGGCTATATATATTGGCTTCACGACTCCCTACCACTGGTGGGGGCAGTCTGTGAACAATTACCTTTTATTATTGTTATTTATTTCGGGAGCCTCTTATATAGGCTGTCTGGGCACGAATATCGGGTCTGGTACTTTTGGTATTTTACTTTCAGCTCCGCGACTCCTTGCCAATGGCGGGGGCAGTCTGGGAACAATTACCTTTTGTTATTATTATTTATTTCGGGAGCCTCTTATTAAGGCAAGTTGTAAAATCTTAACAATGTTCTAGATGCATATTGTTTTTGATATGGCCCAGGGGAGGGTAAAGTTCTGGATATGTTATTTTTGCACGCAGTCTCTTTTTCTATGAAACTAATCATAAGCGAATGGATATGTCCCAGGGGGGCTCATGACCCCACTAGGGAGCACTAGAGTGTAGATTAATATCTATGACCAGGCTCAACCCTTCGAACTTAAACTACAAACTGCAAACAATAGCAAAAATGAATATATAAGACATGCTCTAAACTACAGCAAAATTTACAAACCAGAGGTCATTGACCCACATAAAAAGTTCTTTTTTAAATGCAACAATGTAAATGGTAGTAGACTATTCCGACGGTCTCGGTCAAACTACTTTGAGGTTGCCTCCCTCGATGAATCTATACGTCTGTTCGGCCTCCTACCTATAGACACCTATATTATCTAGAGAACCGACTGGTACCCCTCTTGTCTAAAACACCCGCAAAATTTATTTGAGTTGTGTAAGAGAAAATTCTCTTATTTTACTCTTTTTTTCCTATTCGTAAATCAGTGTGAATCGTGGATTCAAAAACAAAATGGCCGCATTAGCTCAGTTTTTTTTTTATAGAGATGCGTTTTCAACATAAATATACATGAATATTACTAGATTTGAATGCTCCTAAAAGCAAGACAACACTAAACAAATTTGTTTCGGTCCATTAAACTGTTGTTTAAAGTAATTTTATTGAAATTTTTTTTTAAATTTCAATTTTTGAATTTGACGTATTCTTATTTTGAATATCTGAGCGTGGGAACCCATCATAATTGCGCAAAACGTGTATACTATTTGTTACAGCAATGGTGGCTGGGTTCCCATTTAAAATGTACGTGACCACTCAACAAATAGTCGACAAAATGGTCCCATTCTCTCACTACAGCTTGTAGGGTGAAAGAGAACGAACCCCTTAAGTCGATTCTCTAGATAATATAGGTACTCTAAGCTCCTACCCGTGTTTGTTATGCGTAGATACCTAGAAAAAAAAGAGAAGAAAGTTATTGCAAATGAGACGATATGAAAGAGGTGTCACTTGAGAAAGATTCTGCGATTGAATTCGAATCAAAAGATCTGAGAAACAATCTCAGCGACAAGTCACTTACCCTGGAAAGGTTAGGTTGCTCTGTCATTTGACTACAGTGATTGGTGAGGATAATGATCTGCAAGGGCGATAAGATTCTGATTAGAGAAAAACTATAAATATGATGATAAGTTCGAAAGAAAAAAAAAAAAAACTTACCTCCAGATGGGATTTAGGCCCAGAAATTTATATTGTGTTAAACAAAAAAAAAAATAAACTCCAGAGCACAACATTTAACAAATTACGATAAGTAGAATAGTTACGAAGAAGGAGAAACGTCAAAACGTTAAAACTTTAAACATAAGAATGCTTTCAGCACGAGCTTTTCCATGATGACGATTGTTAGAAGTTATAGGAAAGAAAAGGAGCTGAAAGACGGAACGATTAATTTAAATAAAGTCGGCTACAATTCAAATTTTTGATTGTTATTCGTGATATTTTTGTGCAATATTTAAGTTTTAAGTTAGTAGTTATGAGAGAAATAGATTGAATAAATAAATTTCATGCAAAATAAGATATTTAAGGATTTATTTTAGTGAATATTTGTGATTCATGAAATAGTAGTAGATATTACTGAAGATCTTGAAGGGTAACTCTTACATAAGTATACGTGAATAGGAAGATGATAAAAGAAGGAAAGACAATACTAGGAACACTACTAATAGAATTAGTGATTGGGGAAGAGAAAAGCTCCACAGGTATGATCAGTTTAAGAAAGTGGACAATGAGGAAGAACAGAAGTGATGTAAAAGTTCTAGAGGTTCATTGAAACTTTAAGAGAAAACCACGAGGGGTGGACTATGAAAGTAGGTAGGCCTACATATAGGTATCTATCTCACGATAAGAAAATTACCTACTTGCTCGGAGAAAAGATTTTTCTTGTTTTGGATTAAAAGCAGAGGTTTAGGGTTGGAATCACGAAATCCTCTTCTGACATATATATTACATACCTACGTGAGGAAAATATACCTATACAAAGAGATATACTTACGTGCAGATAGAGATTTAAAATCCCCACCAACAGAAGACTGATCTCTAGGTCTCTGCTGTACTTGCTGCTTTTCGTGAAAGGTATTGGAAATTCAAAGGGAGATATTTGAGCCCTACTATCGTCGCAATAAAGATAGTGCAACAGCGTGCTCTACTAGGAAAGGAGGCGCCATTATTAAACCACCATCTCTGAGATCAAGGGCAGTTCAAGGGCAAGCACGATCCAATTGTGCTTAGAAAACATTTCTTTTTTTTTAATTTTAATTTTATTTTGGATTGAATTTCAAAATTTTTGTTTCTTTATTAATTTTCATATTTTTTTGTGAGATTTTTAACTTTTTTTAATAGTTCTTTTGCTTTTGATTTGAAATTTTCTTAACTTAAAATATAAAAGTGTGTAGTGAAATATATAAAAAAAAAGGTGGAAGAAAGTTAAAAAAAAAAAGGTTGAAGTAAGAGAGACGTTTAACTCTGGATTTGAGTACATTAGTATCATATGTACATACATATATAAATCTAGAATACAGTGCGTGACTACAAGATACCCCTACTTACCGTCATCCAGGAACGTGCTGCCGGCATGACTTCGTGGTACGAGGAAGCCGTAAGTCAAACTGTAAGTTTTATTATATGAACGAACATACATATTTTTATATATATACATATAAATTGACATACATATATGGTGAAAGCATAGAAAAGAGCTAAAACGGTTTGAGATAGGGATTTGAAATAAAAAATCTCCTTTCATTTTATATGGACAGATCCATGTGCAAGATTTTGCTTTTAAAATAATAATTTTTGTTTGACTTTATTTGATACCTTTTATATTCTCATTTTTTTTTTTATTTTTAAACTTAACTCTAGATATTTCCTTCCGAATAATAAGATTTTTTTTTAATTTCATTGTAATAAACGGCTGATGGCCAAATTGGTAAAAATAATTGTCTTTACAACTTATGAGTGAAGAGGTTTTTGGTGAGGCCGACGAGATAAGGAAGGTCGAGGTCAGGGTTATTTATGGTTTTGACGTGAGAGGATTATACGGACGTTGTGACTAGGGATGGGACACTAGACCTTTACATACTTGCTTTAGTTCGCGATTGGGAGCTGAATTAGGGGTCACCTTCAAAAACATGGCCTTGGAGGTGACAAAGGTTGTCTCTAGATACAAAGGAGGGCAGGTTCTCTATTGACAATACCATCTGTCAAGGCCAAAGGTGACTTGGCGAAACGCTGTCTGAGCGAGACATCGATTAGTGGAGTGTTGTTTTGTAGAGATTAGTATTAGTTTTTTTTAAGTTTAGATAGATTAGTGTCCTTTTGATAAAATACTCTAATATCAACCATTTTTCTTTGATATAAAGTATATTATATATGTAGTAGCCGTGGCGTGATGGTTAGTGCGATGAACTGTCATGCCGGAGGTCTAAGGTTCGATCCCCAGCCTCGCCACCTATTTATTTAAAAAGAAAAAACGGCTACTGCCTCTTGCGAGGAATTGACAAATCCTCCAAGAGTATCTCCTGTCACAGAAAAGTGCCGCTCGTTAGCCGTTCGGATTCGGCAATAAACTGTAGGTCCCCTCTATTCCTGCAGAAACGCACACAGGAATGGTTGAGAGTTGTAAGTCACTAGGCCCTAGTTCTTCATGAGCTGTTGTGCCATCAAATGTATGTATGTATGTATAAAGTATATTATATCTGCTTAGGTTAAGATTTTTTATATAGAGTCTAGTTAAATCTGAAAGGATATAAGTAGGTAAAGGTTTAGTTCGTTCCGGAACTTCGGTCTTTCGCTTAGACAGTGGCATAGGTAAGGTACCCAGATTTGTACTCATCCTTTTTTTCCTTTTTTATTATCCTTTCCTGATACTTATCCTATCCAGATCCTTATTCCACTTCTTTACCTTTCCTGGCACGAGTAGTTTGTTTGTCGAGTCAGAGATGCATTAAAAGGGAGCAAGAACCACCCCCAAACTTCGAGCTATGCCGAGCTAGAGCAAGCGTGCCATCATCAGAGGAAACCTCCGTGGTCTACCGTAACTCACAACAAGATACAATGAAATTTTGTAAACACTTGTGTCGTTTTCCGTTAGTCACTCCTAGCACTCTTTTTTCACTCCATCCACACTCCCAACACTCCAAAAACCTTCCATTGGCTATTCGGAGTGATGATTTAGGAGTGTTTTTTCACTCCGGTGCCGAGATTTAGCTATTTCAGCGAGTGAAGTGAGATGACTCGCCTTACTCGCCGACTCATCTCGCCTTACTCGCCGACTCATCTCACTTTATTCGCAAAAGTGATTTAGCTATTAAAGTGAAATGAGTAAATTCGAAACAAGTTTCAAACACATGAAATGTCATAAACAAAGGCTATCTTTTAATTCGTTGTCTTTGGTTTTGTTTGTTTGAGGTTTAATTTTTCAATTTTGTATTTTTATTTTAATTAAACTTTATCGAAAAACCTAGGAAAATAAAATTTAATTAATGTGTGACATGACTTTATTGTGAAGTTAGTGTGCCCTACCCACTCCTAAACATTCTTCCAAAGTTTTGTAGTTAGTCCTCACGAAGTTGAGGATGAATCCTTGCGATGCTGAATTATATTTTTCACTTGTATTAAAAACATTTATACCTACAAATAAAATGTAAATAACAAATTAATAATGTTCATCAAATATCATTTTTACATAAATGTATATTTGTATAAAAAAAAACAAATCTTTTATGTGCTGGCATACTCATTTTTACCTACATACATTGTTGTTTTGCTAGTTCGTTTCACATACGTGAATAGGTATGTTGAAATTCCTTTGAAAAAGAACGCATACTTATGCAAAAGTGGAAATTTACCAACACATACACCAAGTCACCGCTGAAACATCCGGCGAGTAAACTGACGTTTCATTTCACTCGCCTACTCACTCACTTTTACTAGCTAAATCGATTTTCAATGAAAAGTGAGTCATCTCACTCACTCGCCATTAGCTAAATCTCGGCACGGATTTCATTAAAGAGTGCTAGGAGTGCACTCTGAAAACACACATATTTTTAAAAGTATGTGTTGGATTAATTGTTAAAATAGTAAATGCTTCTTCTTGAGATGTTCTGGAATTGAAATTATTGAAGAATTCATTTTAGTTTTAACTTCTACATAAGCTGCATTTTATTTTCCCCAAGATCTAATCCGGATCAGATCATGATAATAAAACAAACTGGATCACAAATTTATTTATTTCTCACAGTTGGCTTTATTTGCACAATAAAATTGACAGAAGGAAAATTTTCACAAATATTATTTGAAATAATATTTGGTATTGAATGTTTAAAATGGAACAGTTTTATTTTTTTTTAGTTTAATTTTCATTAAGTTAATAGTTTTTATGTATTTTGTTCCGTGCCTCGCGACGCGTCGTCTCTATTGAATGAAGAAAAACTCATAAAAAAAAATTGGAATGATGGCGGCATTTGTTTGATTTCGAGAATTTTTAATTTTATTGAGTTTTTTCTGTAAATCTCAGCAATGTTACCAACCTATAAAATTAAAATATTGCTAGGGAAGTGTTCAAAAAATGGATTTCGAAATCCAAATCTAGAAGCAGACCTGGATCTTGTGTTGTTTTTGTATTACTTGTATTTATGTTTCGAAATCCAATCAGGATCAGATCTGGGGGAAAATAAAATACAGCTATAGTTACACATATTACGGAAGAGAGTTTTTCATATTCCATTGGAATCAAAAAAGAAGGAAACACACTGAAAATCCAATCGAAAACGACATTAGTTTAGGAAAGATCCACGAAAGACCGAGAACAGAAAGTTGGGGCAGTGTATTTGCTTAAAGGGTTCTTGACTACGTGCGCAGATCCAAGACGGACTTTTTTGTTTAAAAGGCGAGTATCTATTAAAACATGTTAAAAAAAAAAAGTAGGATAGAATTACTTAGTCCCCTTTCACACAGGGCAACTGAGTTGCCGGCAACAATTAGTTCAATGGCGAGAAGGGCAGGAAGAAAGAGGGGGAAATGAAATCTCCCCGGTCAACAAATTCAGGAAACTTTTTTGACGTTTCTCTTCACACTACGTTTGTGTGCGTTCAACTAAGGTAGTTTAAAAGGAAAATACAGCAAGTCTCCTCCAACTTTGTATCTGCGTGTGAAAGGTACAGGAGATTGTTAAGGAGATTTAAAGAAAACGTCAAAAAAATTACCAGCAACTAGTATCTTCGTGTGAAAGGGGACTTACGACTGCCAATTTGTTTAAGGCCAGGCGCGCACATGCAACTAAACAGTTTGGTTTCAATTTTGAGCACAATCGGCTTATATGGCAGTGCGCGCCGGTTTATGTGCGCGGACTCTCATATAATCCTATAGTACTCAAAATTGAAACCAAACTGTTTAGTTGCATGTGCGCGCCTGGCCTAAAGGAAATGTTTGCTTCCACACTTTAGGGTTTTAGAACCAATCCTACAAATGTTCATATATTAACACATGTCAAATTATGTGAAATGCGTTGTCAAGTCGTGTTAGATGAAATTGCATGTTTTTTGTCCACACTATTATACATGGCTTACTTCCCTTTTATTTGACGTGTGTTAATAATCAGTGGTATATAGGGCCATTGACTTATGATACCATGTAAGTTTATTTTATACCAACACCAAAACTAAACACAATATTGTGTTTATTATTTTAGAGAAAGCAAACTTGTCAACGAAATAATATTTCCAAAATAACTTGATTTTAACTTACCAAAACATAAACAGCAAACGGCATAACCACAACAGCTACTAAAAGATCGGCTATTGCCAACGATACTATAAAATAGTTGGTTACTGTTTGGAGCGAACGTTCACGGCATACTGATAAAATAACTAAAACATTTCCAAATAGTGTTAAGAATGGAAATAAAATGAGAATCAGCGCCCAATAATTGTGATAAACTGAAAAAAAAAAAAAAATTAATTTAAGTATTTGTAGATATACATTAAAATATTTTTTTTTAAATTTATAGAAGTTTAAATACATAGTATGTTTTCAAATATACCTTCTACAATAATAAGATCAAAAAGTGGGTACTTAACATACATTTAACAACGGTTATATCAATCGGTTACTTAACCGATGCGATTATTTTTGTCTTAAGTTACAAACTTTATCAAATAAACATGGCCTGTTAACACAACGTGACAAGTTGGCAAGTCTTAATTCATTTGTCCAACTATACTTTATCCGACAAGTCCAGCTAATTCTGTAACACCACGAAATCTATGACAATTTGACAATTGTCAGGAAATTTTAATTCCAAGTAAATACTTAAATTATTATCAAGCGAAATCGAAGAACTCGTAAAGAATTCTGTAACACAAAGTGACAAGTCCACGTCAACCCGACAAGTTCGCAATGATAGTGGGCTATATACATAAACAGTAGTAAATGCTTTTACTGGCAAAGGACCATGGGCAGTTTTGTATGGACTTTGGGCCCACTTTCAAAATTGCTCAACAGTGATGAAACTTATATCAAATTAAAACCTATGGAGAGTGCTTTATTTCATTATATGGTGGCTGAATTGAAAGCGAGTGCGAAAATGGGATTTTAGCGCACTTTATTAAAAATGTAAGTATATAATATAGGTACATATATAAAATGAAAAAAAAAAGATTAAAAAAAAGGCAAATGTTTTGCTTTTTTTGAAAGCCAGGAGTTTGTTCTTTCATTCTTTTTTTAAATCAGCTTATGTATGTATTTCCGTTTATAGTTTTCAAAAAAAAATACTTTCAAACTCAAAAATGTTGAAAAACGAAAAATTGAATACTAATTTTTCCACAATTTTAAAAAAATAAGTTCTAAATTGGCTTCACCGCCAATATTAATTCTTGATTAAACACTGAAAACCAGATGGCTTTATCTCTTGTCGTTTTTAAACACTGAAAACCAGATGGCTTTATCTCTTGTCGTTTTTGAGAAAAATGAAAATTACTTAAACTACTTTTTTCTTCTTTTTGTGTTGGGTTTTTAAGTGGACTTTTCTTGAGGTAAGCTAATAATGAATATACTAAGGCCCAATTCCACAGTCAACACTTATCTAAATATGTGACACTCACGGCTGCCATATTAGGCACTTAAATACCACTTATTCAATCTGTGAATGTGAAACTGAGCCCAAATAAGTACAGTGATCATATGAAAGCTCCTGAAGTGTACTTATTTTATTTTATTCTATGATAGCTAAGTTCAAATCAAGCACAACACTGGTGCATAATGTAAAACAAAGAGACAAAGACAAAAGCGAAGCACAAAAAACGTGTCTTGTTTTCGATAACTGTATTATCTTTTTTTTAAACAGAACGTTGATGTTGCTTTTGTTGATGCTGTTTTTGTTGCTTTTTTTTAATTGGAATAAATAAAAAAGAGTTAATTTTTTTTAAACTTTTTATTTAAATGCTAACAATTTATTTACTTAAAAAAATAGTAATAATTCAATATTTACATGACTTAAGTCCATCGATTATAGCAGGACACAATACCTATAGTGCGGTGGCTTTGGACAGATATTAAAATTAAAGTTTTCACTAAGTAAGTTTTCATAACCTGGCAAGTTTCATTTTTTAAGAGCCCAAGGAGATCTGTAAAATATCATCGTCACTAAGTCAAGGTAAATCTTCTAAATGAGGCAGATTCGGTTCCATTCTTATGAATGCCACCCTTAGCCTGTTTAGGTTTTTCAAGCTTTCACAGATTAAATAAGTGGTATTTAAGTGGACAATATGGGAGGCGTGAGTGCCAATTATTTGGGTAAGTGTCGATTGTGAAACTGGGCCTTAATATATTCAATATTAACTTACCTAAAAAAAAAGTTCACTTAAATACCCAAGAACCAAGTTTAAGTAATTTTCATTTTTCTGGTTTTCAGTGTTCAATCAAGAATTATTAAAGCCAATTAAGAACTTATTATTTAAATTTGTGAAAAAATCAGTATTCAATTTTTCGTTTTTATTTAACAATGTTTTAAATGATTGTAGGTATACCTATGTACAGTGGAAAAGGTGGCTCTCATCTTGTTTAATTATCTCTATATTTTTATGTTCATAGTTATAAGTATTTTAGGGACAAAGTGGACGGCGACGCTGTGTCGCGCTGACCTTTTTCATTTAAATATTAATAGGTTTACAGATTGTGTTTTATGACTCACATCTGTGATGCATTATGTTTCGTGAACAAGGGATGCGTCGCATCGTCGTTATCCACTTTGTAACAATTATTTTAGGATTTCAAGAATTTAGAGATAAGATAGATTAAGAAAATGTAAATGTATTTGTAAGCTAGATATAAGAAGTAGTTTGTAATTTAGAAAAAGTTTTGAATAAATCAGTATACTTTGTACCTTATAATAGTGAAGTGTTGTCAATTTTATAATTCTCTTACAGTACGGTAGCTTGCTGTATTTTCATGGTGACCCCAAGCATTTAAACACGATTTTGTTTTTTTTCGATTTTTTTTGTTTGTCAAAAACAAGCTTTTTTAAATTAAAGTTCGGTTTTCTTGAGTGATACTTTAATACTGAATCTGCATAAAAAAATAAAATGGAAGATTTAGTGAAACAACAATACTCCATTGGCCAGGACATTGTGGACCTATACAATGCCATGGTCTCATCTAAATTTGATGAAAGGAAGGATCTCCTTCTAATTTGGCAACAGAAATTGGAGCAGTTAGAAAACGTGTTCCAAATTAACCTTCAAGAGTATGCTGAAGCTAACAAGAAACACGATTACTGGAAAGCGAACTACGTCGGAAAATTTATTAATCATATTACGTCTGGTAAGTCATTGTTAGAGAAATATTTTAAAGTGATAAGTAATTCGACAGGGGCTTCTCAATCAAGTCAAGCTAAAGCATACAAGAATGAACTTCGCCAATTTGAAGAGGCCTTTGACGAATATAGAGCAGGTGTCGAAACTGCAGAATCTATGAAGAGTGTAAAAGATGGCTGTCAAAAAGCCTGCAAAGAATATTTTCTGCAGTTTGGTGACGATGAACTCACTGCAAAGTTTTACTCACTCAAAGGGAAACTTAAAAAATTGTTTAAAGACACACCAAAGGAGAAGGATTCTTCAGAAAGCCTTCCCTTTCGTATTCCTAGCATCGAACTCCCAGAATTTACAGGTGATTACACCAAATGGAGTACATTCAACGAATTATTCCTTTAACTTATAGATGCCAACAAAATTTCAAAAACACAGAAAATGGTTGTTTTGAAATCTGTCATAAAAGGTGACGCTGCAATTACTATTGCAAGTTTGCCTCCTTCAGAAGCAAACTATGATATAGCGTGGCATCTTCTGAATGAAAAGTACACAAATAAAAGAGCAATAACCACTATTTATTTCAAAAATATCGTTGATGTTCCAAAAGTAAGTTGTATATTGGAAAGTGTGAAAACATTCAAAGATACGATTGAAGAAAGCTTACAGGATTTCAAATTTGTCACCAGAAGAGTTGCTGCAAGCTTTTATTAGTTTTTTGTTGGTAAGGAAAATGGAGGATGACTTAAGGATGAAGTTTGAAACTTCATTGAAAAATTCCAAGGAGCTACCACAAGTGAGCTCCTTACTTTCATTTTTAGAAACTCAGTTCTATGCCTTGGAGGCTTTTCAAAGACCCTTAAGTTATGGTCAAAACTTGAAAAGTCTATTAGAAGGACTTCCGATTCCTCGAATCCGAAATGTATCATGGGATGTAAAACAACACACTTTACACATCAATGTCCTATATTTAAGAATTTGGACATGAATGAAAAATGGAACAAAGTTATTGCTAAAAAATTATGTGTCAAATGCCTTAAGGTTGGGCATTCAAATAAAACGTGTGGTGAAAATAACTGCAAAATTTGCAATCGCAACCACAATACACTGTTACCACAAAGAACTCAATTATAATGAAGCAAAGAGTGTAGTTGTTAATAACACAAATATTGAACAGAGTGAATTTGAGATGAAATGTGTTTTACTTTCAACTGCAGTTTTAGAGGTTTCCGACGGTAAAGGTAACTGGATTAATTGTCGAGCACTCCTTGATAATGGTTCTCAGGTTTGTTTTATAACTAAATCCTTGCAGAAAAAATTAAACATTAAAAGTCTCCCTGCAAATGCTACTATTGGACTATTGCTCAAAAGGTTTCAAACATAGACGAAAGACTAAACGTCTGCATAAAATCTAAACAATCAGATTATAAAACAAATTTTGTTTTTTTGTAGTTCCCAAAATAATATCGGATTTACCCGCTTATAAGGTAGTTGCAAGTAATCTACCCGAATACATAAAACTAGCTGATCCAAATTATTTCATCCCAAGTAGCATTGACATGTTAATCGGCGCTGAATTATTTTATGAGATCTTGCTTTCAGAAAACCTTCGTTTTGATAATAACAAAACTGTATTACATAATACAGCACTTGGTTGGATAGTTAAGCTAAGAGCAGACGGCATATAAAAAGCCGCAAACGTTTGCGACTCTGACGTCACGTAAAAAGTCGTAAATATGTCGAAAATTCTGTTTACATAGCAGTGTCGGCACACTTGCACAAAGGGTGTTCACACGATGTGCAAAAACTGTCCCAAAAGTTGCAAATGCATTTGCGATATAGGTGCTTGCACATCATATGTCCGCAAATATGATCGCAAATGTTTTGGTCTATATGCGGGGTGTTCAGACGGTGTGCTACAAAATCCGCATATGACCCAATTCCAATCATATGCAGGTTTGCGAACACATATTTTCTTTGGTTTGCATATTGCCTTGTGAGTCGCTGTCAGTGGTTTAAAAAATTACCATTGAAGAAACTGATGAAGTGGAGCGCTGCAGTACGTTGGTCTCCAAAAAAATAATCGGGGTAAAGAATTGCCATGACACTGTAGGTGGTTCTGTGCCCTGCCCAGACTTCTTCGTGCGCATCTTTGTTAAAATGGACTTAAAAGAGTCACTCTCAAACAGTCCCACTTGGATTTCGCTTCGTTAATGCTTATTTCAAAGCCGAGGTCATCCACCACCTCACGCCAACCATCAATTTTGAACAGTTTGTAGTCTGGAGCACCAGCATCCCAGAGTCTGGGGCGCTTCTCCACCGCAGCAATTAATCATATCGATTATGGAATCCGTAAAACCTCATCCGCAATGTATTGCTCTCTTTTTTCTTCATTTATTTGCCGTGAAAAAAGACAACAAAATACTGCGAATCACTGCGGATCGACTAATGCGGATTCCATAATCGACATGAATAAAATAATCTGATCGCGCGTCCAGCCTTGATGCACTCTTCTCGTTCCCGATACAAATTTTCTCTTGCGGCTTGGCTTTGGTTGTGAGGGTTCTATATGTACGTGATCAGTGGATGTTGTTCCCTCAGGCTCACTATCACTCATTTTGTGTAAATGTACCATCACGGTGTATTAATTGTTTTCTTTTTTTATTATTTTTATTTTCTTTTTGAAATCAAAACAAAACTATACCTACTATACTGTCTTCCGGCATTTAAAATTTCACATAAATGCTCGCAAATGCGTCAGATATGCAATGTTATTTTTTCAGGCCAACGCAAATGCCTGGGACTATTGCAAATGGTCGCACATTCTCGCAAACTATAAAATAAAATAAATTTGGTGGCACAAACGACTCATGAAGAACCAGGGCCTAGCGACTTACAACTCTCAACCATTCCTGTGTGCGTGTCTGCAGGAATGGAGGGGACCTACAGTTTATTGCCGAATCCGAACGGCTGGTGAGTGGCACTTTTCTATGACAAGAGATACTCTTGGAGGATCTGTCACTTCCTCGCAAGAGGTAGTAGCTCCGAAAAAAACTTAAGGTGGAAGCGGCTGGTATTGAACTCCAGACCTCTGGCATGACAGTCCAACGCACTAACCATTACGCCACGGGCTACTGTCACAAATAATATGCGAGGGTGTTCACACGATATGCAAAAAAGTCGCAAAATAATGTGCGATCTAGGTGTCGCACATGCTCCGTAAATTGTTCGCGAGCATGTGGGGACTGTCCCAAATGGGTGTTCAGACGATGTGCGGCCAAAAGTAGCAAATGATGACGTAAAAATGACGTCACAGTCGCAAACATTTGCGGCTTTTATATGCCGTCTGCTCGTAGCTTTAGTGGTCAAGCACTAATTGAAAACCTTATTTTATGTTGTAAAATAGCTTCCTTTATAGAAGGTAATCTAGATCAGCAATTGAAGAAATCGACGAAGCGAATAAACTTACCAAAGAAGAAATTCAGTGTGAAGAGAATTTCGAAAAAAACGTTTTTAGGAAAAAGGATGGGAAATTTGTTGTTCAGCTTCCATTTAAAGTCGAGAAACCCAATCTGGGAAACTCAGAAATCATTGCCAAACGAAGATTTCTCGCAATTGAACGCAAATTAAAGAAATAACCCTGAGATAAGCGCCCAATACCACACCTTTCTACAAGAGTATTTGGAACTTGGGCATATGGAGTTAGCAAGTAATGTTTCAAGCGAGGGGTACTACCTTCCACATCATTATGTATTAAGACCTGAAAGTACTTCAACCAAATTAAGGGTAGTCTTTGATGCTTCATGTAAAACTAATGCCAATAATTCTTTGAATGACTTAATGCACACTTGGCCTCGACTACAAGATAATTTGTTTGATATATTGTTAAGGTTTAGAAAACATATATATGTTATTTCAGGTGATATTAAAAAAATGTTTAGGCAAATATGGATGCATGAAAACCATCGTAATTACCAAATGATACTTTGGCGCTGGAGCCCATCCCAACCCATGCAGCCATATGGTTTAAAAACCGTAACATACGGAACAAATTGTGCTCCTTACCTAGCCACTAAATGCTTAAAAATGATGGCAGATTCTGTAAGGAATAAAATCCCCAAAGCTGCTGAGATAATATCGTCTGAATTTTATATGGTATTGACCGGTAGCGACTCTTTAGCACGGTTGCCGTTTTGGTAGGATCCTACCAAATTTGGTATAGGTTTTTTTATCTTTGGTAGGTTGGTAGGTTTTAATTTGATTTGGTAGGTTTTTTTAACAAAACGATCTCACAAATGAATTATGGATGTGTGGCTTTCCTTGCATGGTAAGTTAGTGTTGATTGCAGTGTAAAGAAAAAAGACAAAAAATGAGTAAAAAAGAAATATGCATATAACACTGCTATCACTATCGTTGCCGAAGTGGCACATTCGTGTGTTTTGACACGATAATTTTCCCGTGGAACGGTGGCATGAAAAAGTTCAATATGGCACGTTTTTATTTTTAAAGGTTACATAAAATGGGGCAAATTTCTACAAAATTTAATAAAAGTTTGTCCAAATTCTGTAAAAAATTGACAGAAACTCATATATTTTGACAATAAGCAAATAGAGCAAAAGTTTATTTTTTATTTTATGCATACATCCCGTAATACAATTAATTACAGTTTTTTCAACAAAATAGAATAATTTGTATTTTTTTCATGTGGCATGAAAATGGCACGTTTTTTCAGAAAATATGGCACGTTAATTTTTTTTTCGAGCGGCGACGCTGTCTTTCATTATGATTCGTATCGTTTTATATGATTCTGATCAGATCCATATAGACCGAGAGCTGGCGACGGATTTTCTGCGTGAAAGGAAACCAATTGGTATTAATGTTACAACTAGTCCTAGGGAAGGTGATAACGAATACGAAAGTCTGTCTGCACGTAGTGGCCGCGTTTCCGCGAAAAAGTGCATCAAAAGTACAACTTTTCTGAAAATAGAAATAGTGAGGGAAACCACTTAAAATGCATCGCATCCCGACGCCACGGACTCGCTGATTACAAAAATGGTTTCGACAGACGTGTAGGTGGCCGCAAAACCCTCGACAGACGCCGCCGAAAATGCGTTTTTTTGGCGTTTTTTACTTTTTGGGAAACCACTTAAAATTGGTGTCATTCGAAAGCTCTCGACTCCCTGAGTTCGAATATGCAAATGACAGACGTCTAGGTGGCCGCAAAACCCGCGACAGACGTCGCTGAAAATGCGTTTTTTTGGCGATTTTTTACTTTTTGGGAAACCACTTAAAATTGGTGTCATTGGAAAGCTCTCGACTTCCCGAGTGCGAATATGCCCATGACAGACGTGTAGGTGGCCGCAAACTCGCGACAGACACGATTAAAATCGCGGATTTTTTTACGAAATTCTAGATAACTCATGGTACACACCTAAATACATCGCAATCTGAGGCTCTTGACTGCCAAGAGTGTAAATATGTGAAAAAAACCAACTTTCAGCTTTATCCAACAGCTGGAAAGCGCGATAAAAATCGCGGATTTTTTCAGTGTACGACTATTTAATGGGCTTTTGCGGGAAACCACTTAAAATGTATCTTAATTGAAAGGTCCTGACCTCAACAAAATTAAAATTTAAACGACAGACGCGTAAGTGGTGATAAACGGATGGTAGCCGCTAAATAAGTCGCGGCCGTTATTTATTGTTTTTAAATTGGTTTTTAGTGGTTATCTCTTCAAATGTTACTCAAGTTAAAGGATTTAACTCCCTTAAGAAGAAAATGTAGGTGACAGACGTTGTGAGTTATATGGACATGTTGAAAACCGCCATAAAATTCGCGAATGTAATTATTATATTATTGGTTGGATTTTGTTGGTAACCTCCTTAAAAGGATGTCTATTCAAAGTTTTTAACTCCCTGACCAAGAAAATTTTACTGACAGACGTTTTGAGTTACACCAAGCTGCCGAAAACCGCGATAAAAGTCGCGCATGTTATTATTATTTTATCAATTGGATTTTTAGTGGTAATCTATTCATATGTATGCCAATTCAAAGGTTTTACCTCCCTCGCTTGAAAAATTTTACTCACAGACGTTTTGAGTTACACCAAACTATCTAAGTCCGCGAAATACATCGCGTTTGTTATTATTGTATTTTTATAATTCAATTTTGATGGTCACTGATTGAAATGTACCTCAAACAAATGCAATTAGTATTGAATATGTAAAGGAGTGATTATTTAAAATTTGTATGTATGTTTTGTATGTTCATACATAGTTATGCTTCTAATTATCTGGAAAATCAAATATATAAAATAATAAGCTTAATTTTTTTTCATTGGCGATGGCGTTTTTAACAGTTTGGTGTAGTTCAAAACGTCTGTGACTACATTTTATATTTCAGGGAGTAAGTACCTTTTAATTGAGGTACATTTCAATCAGTGACCATCAAAATTGAATTAGAAAAATACAATAATAACAAACGCGATGTATTTCGCGGACTTAGATAGTTTGGTGTAACTCAAAACGTCTGTGAGTAAAATTTTTCAAGCGAGGGAGGTAAAACCTTTGAATTGGCATACATATGAATAGGTTACCACTAAAAATCCAATTGATAAAATAATAATAACATGCGCGACTTTTATCGCGGTTTTCGGCAGCTTGGTGTAACTCAAAACGTCTGTCAGTAAAATTTTCTTGGTCAGGGAGTTAAAAACTTTGAATAGACATCCTTTTAAGGAGGTTACCAACAAAATCCAACCAATAATATAATAATTACATTCGCGAATTTTATGGCGGTTTTCAACATGTCCATATAACTCACAACGTCTGTCACCTACATTTTCTTCTTAAGGGAGTTAAATCCTTTAACTTGAGTAACATTTGAAGAGATAACCACTAAAAACCAATTTAAAAACAATAAATAACGGCCGCGACTTATTTAGCGGCTACCATCCGTTTATCACCACTTACGCGTCTGTCGTTTAAATTTTAATTTTGTTGAGGTCAGGACCTTTCAATTAAGATACATTTTAAGTGGTTTCCCGCAAAAGCCCATTAAATAGTCGTACACTGAAAAAATCCGCGATTTTTATCGCGCTTTCCAGCTGTTGGATAAAGCTGAAAGTTGGTTTTTTTCACATATTTACACTCTTGGCAGTCAAGAGCCTCAGATTGCGATGTATTTAGGTGTGTACCATGAGTTATCTAGAATTTCGTAAAAAAATCCGCGATTTTAATCGTGTCTGTCGCGAGTTTGCGGCCACCTACACGTCTGTCATGGGCATATTCGCACTCGGGAAGTCGAGAGCTTTCCAATGACACCAATTTTAAGTGGTTTCCCAAAAAGTAAAAAATCGCCAAAAAAACGCATTTTCAGCGACGTCTGTCGCGGGTTTTGCGGCCACCTAGACGTCTGTCATTTGCATATTCGAACTCAGGGAGTCGAGAGCTTTCGAATGACACCAATTTTAAGTGGTTTCCCAAAAAGTAAAAAACGCCAAAAAAAACGCATTTTCGGCGGCGTCTGTCGAGGGTTTTGCGGCCACCTACACGTCTGTCGAAACCATTTTTGTAATCAGCGAGTCCGTGGCGTCGGGATGCGATGCATTTTAAGTGGTTTCCCTCACTATTTCTATTTTCAGAAAAGTTGTACTTTTGATGCACTTTTTCGCGGAAACGCGGCCACTACGTGCAGACAGACTTTCGTATTCGTTATCACCTTCCCTAGGACTAGTTGTAACATTAATACCAATTGGTTTCCTTTCACGCAGAAAATCCGTCGCCAGCTCTTAGACTAATAGATAATACAACAACGCTAATATGAACTAGCAAAAGTAAATACACATGTAGGTATAAGTTACTATGCTTTTTCTCAACAACAAAGTTTAAGTTTTGCGTTTATTAAAAAGAACCTCAAAATTTGCTTTGGTAGGTTTTTCTTCGGTTTGGTAGGTTATTTTGAAAAATTTGGTAGGATTTTGTTTTTGGTAGTGGCAACCGTGCTCTTAAGATGAGTTTAAAAAAATTACAGTTACAGGTTTATGGTATTTTGAAAGATCACGGATTTTATCTGAGAAAATGGTGCGCAAATCATTCAGAATTACTGAAAAATTTCCCAGAAGAAGATCTTCAAATTTCAGTTGATCTAAACAGAGATAATTTAAACAACATTAAAGCACTTGGCATGGCTTGAAATCCATTATCAGACGAAATATTTATCAAATCGAACTGGGATACAAATTATAAGATATCAAAGCGAAATATTTTGTCAGATATCGCTAAGCTCTTTGATCGTCTTGGACTGTTGGCTCCTGTGACAGTAATGGCCAAGATCTTATTGCAAGAACTGTGGAAATTAAAAATTGATTGGGATTCATCAGTGCCAGATGAAATATCAAGCTCATGGAATCGATTCAGAGGTGAAATGGTTGAATTAAATAAAATTAAAATTTCTAGACACATGATTTGTGACCACCCAAAAGTAACTGAATTATATGGATTTTGTGATGCTTCAATGAAGGCTTACGGAGCTGCAATATATATAAAATCAATAGACAAAACAGGGAAAGTAGTAGTCAAATTAGTAGCTTCAAAATCTAGAGTTGCTACAGTAAAAGTTCTTATGCTTCCCCGATTGGAACTATGTGCAGCAGTTCTTTTAATTGATTTAATAAAAATGATTGATTGCTTAAAAATAAATTTTAATAATATCGTCGTCGTTCTATGAAAACTCCCTAAGTCCATTTTTTTTAATTTTGTAACATTGACATTTGTTATGGAATTTTACTAACAATAACTTGAAAATTTTTGAGTTTGATAAATTTTATATTTAGTATAAATATAGCAAAAGAGTTGGGTACTTTTTACAAAAGTTAAATTTTGGTATTTAATTAACTATGCCCTGTTTATTAAAGGTTCTTCAGTTTCTAAAGAAATGGACTTAGGGAGTTTTAATAGAACGACAACGATATATTCTATTTTTTCAGATTCAAATATAGTTCTCAGTTGAACCCCGGCTGAAGCTGGACCCCGCTACACTAAAAGTGTTTATTTCAAACCGAGTAAACTATATACAAACTCATTCCAACCTAAAGTCTTGGAAATATGTGCCCACTAGCGTTAATCCTGCAGATATAGTTTCAAGAGGAATTTATCCCTCCGAAATTATAAACAATACCGTATGGTTTGAAGGTCCTGCCTTTATTAAAGAAGACATGATAAAGATAGAAGAGGCCCAAATATATTCGTTACCGGAAACAAATCCGGAGATTAAAAAAACCTAAATTTATTTCTATCCCTTCTATTTTTACTCCAGTTTGCGAGTCTATTAATCATAGGAATAATTTTGAATTCCTTCAAAATGTTGTTGCATATATTTTAAAATATATATGTAAATCTAAAAACTAAACGAGAAGAAAAAACATGGTTATAAAAAGTTGTTTTTATAAAAATAATCCAAATAAGACACTTCCCTGTGGAAATAAAATTGTTAAAATCTAAAGCTGTAATATCTTCAAAGTCTAAACTTAAAACTCTTTTGCCAATTCTTCACCAGAAAGGTGTACTAAGGGTAGGAGGAAGAATTCAAAAGTCAAATCTAGCCTTTGATGCAAAGCATCCAATTTTGCTGCCATACGCAGACGAATGGGTTTTTATTTTAATAGAACACATACATAGAAAACATTTACATGTAGGACCACAAGGGTTATTAGCAATCACAAGGCAACAATTTTGGCTTCTTCGAGGTAAAGAACTCACCCGAAAAATAGTGAGGAAATGCTTTAGATGCTTCAAAGCAAATCCAAGATCAAATTCATCAATTTATGGGGAATCTGCCGAAAGACAGAGTTATTAGAACAAGACCGTTTTTGAATGTTGGCATCGACTTTCTCGGTCCTTTATTTATTCATCATAAAATCCGGGGCAAGAGGGTAGATGAGGCTTATGTCTGCGTCTTTGTGTGTTTTTCAACCAAAGCAGCTCACTTAGAAGTGGTTTCCAATATGACATCAGCATCATTTATTGGTGCACTAAAAGGATTCGTTGGACGGCGAAGTTGCCCATTGTAAATCTACTCTGACAATGGCACAAACTTTGTTGGAGCAACCAATAGTTTAAACGAACTGAACGTTTGATTAAATGATGATAATCCTTTGCTAAAAGAATTTTGCGCGGAAAGGGAAATCGAATGGATTAATATACCGGCCAGATCTCCACATATAGGTGGGTTGTGGGAAGCTTGCGTAAAATCCGTTAAGAAACTCTTTTATCGTATCACTGAAGGTTCTATGACATTTGAAGAGATATGCACCTTGATGACACAAATTGAAGCGGTTTTAAATTCAAGACCCATAACATCACTATCAGATGATCCAAATGACATGCAAGTTCTTACCCCAGTTCATTTTTTAATTGGAGAGCCTTTAACGTATTTTAGAGACTGTGAGAATAATAAAAATTATAAAGGTATACAGGAACACTGGAAGGCGGTGTGTCTCAACACAAAAGAATTTTGGGACCGTTGGTCCAAGGAATATTTATCCGAACTACAAAAAAGATATAAATGGCAAAATCCTTCAAATAGTATTCAAGAACGTGCCTTAGTACTTCTTAAAGAAGACAATGTTCCCCCAATGAGTTGGAGAAGGGACAGGGTAAAAAAGACATCTCTTGGAGAAGATGGTCTTTGTCGTATTGTAGACGTAAGAACAAGCAATGGCGTTTCGAAAAGATCGATTCACAATGTTTGCCCTTTTCCTATTGATGAAGAAATGTACCAAAAAGATATCTTTAAAAATAAAAATAATATCGTAGAAGTAAGTAAAATAAATGTAAATCATTCTAATAATAAAACTTGTAAGAAAATAAAAAATATAAAGCATTCCTATAACAAAAATTGCAAAAGAATAAAAAATAAAAATTGTTTGTTAACTATATTAAGCGTATTACTAGTTTTACCTCAAATTTTAAGTTTTGATCTAAAGGCCTTGACTGATCGATCTGGAATTTTCTTTGTAAACCAAAGAGTTGTCAAGCTACAAAAATCCACATGGTCACTGGTGGCTTTTATCAATCTCACCACATACATCAACCGCTATGATGACGTCAGCAAAACAATCACGCAGATACGATGGATATGTGCAAAAAGGGAACTTAACCAATAAAGTGGATGCCAAAATATTCAGGAGCAATTGAGATCAAAAATGGGCTTCATTACTGACAACAACAAATTCATCATCGGTGATCGTTACAGAAGACAAAAACGAGCACCCTTGAGTTTTATTGGATCAATCCAACATGCGCTTTTTGGAATAATGGATGAAGAACACGCTCAAATGTTAGAAGAAAAGGTAAAAAAGATAAGTTATAATGAGGCATACTACGTGCAGCTACTCAAGAATATGTCGTCTATACAAGATGTCACTTCGAACATTTTAAGGAAGCAAAATGATCATTCAAAGGAACAATTTGTTAAAATACAAGCCAATTTTGATATTGTAATGGAACAACTAAAGCAGGGTGATAACCTCCAACAACTTAATTTCGCAGCTCTGTATGCATTTCTTATTATGGATGAATTTGAACATTTTCAAGAAGAAATAAAACAAGGGATGTTGAAGACATATGGCAATGGTGCTCAGCAACACATCATCACAAGTGATCAACTTCAAGAGCATCTGGACAAAATTAAATTTCAACTCCCACATGAATTAAGACTACCCGGAGAAGGAGTAAACGAGCTTTTCAATGTTCTGGAAACGACCGCACAGAAGACTCGAGAATTTAATTTGTTTGAAATAAGAATTCCCTTAGTGCATCGTGAAGCTTTCACCATATTTGAAGTGCATCCTTACCCGACGTTGCATGGAACACGGTTTGTAAGCATTCAAACAAGCTTCAACCATTTAATTTTTGGCGAATCCAGGAAAAGATACTACAACCTCCGAGACGTTGACTTCCTGAAGTGTAAAGGAATGAGTGTCGGCGATAGAGTTTGGATATGTCCTCAGACTCAACAAATCTTCAATGTTGGAGAGCGAACTCCCTGTGAAGTGGAGCTACTTTTGAAGAAGAAAATACTACCAGGAACCTGTGTAGTCAGAATTCAACGATCGCCATCAACATGGATTCAATTGAACGCTGGAAATACGTGGCTCTATTCAGTACCCGCTGAGGAACCAATAGAAATTGAGTGTCAGAATATCAGAACGACACAGACTATTGAAAATCAAGGAATTGTTCGACTGGATTCTGGTTCAAGGGCGTACAGAGGTGAGTAATGCACAATATTAATTTTAAAAACTATCTTCAATGTTAAAACTTTTCTTAAAACATGTCGTTCGTCATTACAAACAAAACTATTTAATACTTTAATAGATTAAAAAGTGCTTAAAACATACAAAAATGCACTTTGCCATGTCTGACTAAAATTGAAATATTTCAGTAACCAAATCGAATTTTGAACTTTCCAAAATTTCTAAAAATTAATAATGTCTAAATCTAATATGCACACCAAAAATTTTAATTTGCACATCTCTGGTTAGTTTTTAAACCAATGATTAAAAAGTGCTTAAAACATACAAAAATGCACTTTGCCATGTCTGACTAAAATTGAAATATTTGAGTAACTAAATCGAATTTTGAACTTTTTAAAATTTCTAAAAATCAACAATGCCCAAATCTAATTTGCACACCAAAAATTTGAATTTGCACACCTCTGGTTAGTTTTTAAACCAATGATTAAAAAGTGCTTAAAACACACAAAAATGCACTTTGCCATGTCTGACTAAAATTGAAATATTTCAGTAACTAAATCGAATTTTGAACTTTTTAAAATTTCAAAAAATCAACAATGCCCAAATCTAATTTGCACATTAAAAATTTTAATTTGCACACCCATGGTTAATTTTTAAACCAATGATTAAAAAGTGCTTAAAACATACAAAAATGCACTTTGCCATGTCTGACTAAAATTGAAATATTTCAGTAACTGAATCGAATTTTGAACTTTTTAAAATTTTGAAAAATCAACAATACCCAAATCTAATTTGCACACTAAAAATTTTTATTTGCACATGGCACTGTAGGTGTAACCGTTGTTTTTTAAGAATATTTTTTCTGTTTTAAGTCAATTTTTCAGAAACTTGTCCCTCCCGGCTAAACGGGGAAAATAGACCCCCCATCCCTTGAGATTTTTTTCTAACATCGATCCAACCTAAACGCTCTAGCTTTTTGTCACACCTTAGGTGAATCACCCCGTATATATATTTTAGTCAGACATGGCAAGTGCATTTTGGTATGTTTTAATGATTTTTTAATCATTAATTTATTTATTAGCCAGAGGTAGGCAAATTGAAGTTTTTTGATGTGCAAATTTGATTTGGGCATTGTTAATAATTAGAAATTTTCAAAAATTCAACATTCGACTTCGTTAGTGAAATATTTTCATTTTAGTCAGACGCGGCAAAGTGCATTTTTGTATGTTTTTAGTGCTTTTTTATTCATTCATTTATTAAATAACCAGAGATGTGAAAATTAAAATTTTTAGTATGCAAATTAGATTTGGGCATTGTTGATTTTTAGAAATTTTGAGAAGTTCAAAATTCGATTTGGTTACTGAAATATTTCAATTTTAGTCAGACATGGCAAAGTGCATTTTTGTATGTCTTAAGCACTTTTTAATCATTGGTTTAAAAATTAACCAGAGGTGTGCAAATTTAAATTTTTGGTGTGCAAATTAGATTTGGGCATTGTTGATTCTCAGAAATTTTGAAAAGTTCAAAGTTCGATTTGGTTACTGAAATATTTCAATTTTAGTCATGCATGGAAATTACATTTTTGTTTGTTTTTTTAGTCAATTAATTTTTTGGTTTTAATTCGACGAGATGTTTTGTTTTGTTAGTAAAATGTTCAATCTGAATTTAATCAATTTTCTTTTTTTGTTTAATAATAATAAAAAACAAATTATAAGTGAAAAAAAAGAAATAAAAAACTTGTGGAAGTTGAACTTGCGACCCTTCGTGCACCGGCCGGGTGCCTTACCAACACGCTATTGCTAACGACAGATTCCAGTGTTTAATTTGTTATAATACGGATTTTAATTATGCAGCTTATTACCAAAATTTTAATTGTTGATTTATTAATTAATGAGAGGTGTGCAAATTGAATCTCTAAATGTGCAATTTTTTAAGCACCTGTGCATTTCGAAATTCAACTTGGTTACCGAGATATAGCCATTTGAAAATTGCATACAAAGTGAAAATTGTTTATATTTTTTTTAAAAAAAGGGGTGGTGTGCAAGTTTTTTATTTGCATAATTTGAAATGTGCAATTAGAAATACATCGGATAGCGTTTTTATTTTGGTCGAAATCGACAGTTCGCCCGCTGGTGTCGTGGTGGTGACTTCTAATACTAAAAATGGGAGAAAATGGACCCCCCTCACAAACGATTTTTTTCTTTTCTTGACTCAACCTACACGCTCTAGCTCTATGTCACACCTTAGGTGGATCACCTGTAAATAAAATTTTGTCATTAAAAAAAAATTGGTACACCATTTTTTATTATTTATTATAGTTGAATTAAAAATTAAATTAATTATTTTTTTTAATTTTTCGAAAAAAATCATCATTCAAAAAAAAAAATTGTACGAAAATCCAAAATTTCAATATGGGAAATATAATCTTCAGCGTAGCTTGTAAAAACAAAAATTACAAAAAAAGCAACCAATACCTCTAATACATACAAACATTCTTCACATGCCTTTGTAAACTAATTTGAAAACTAAACAGAATATTGAAAATCGTCGTTATGGATACCGATAAATAAAAATCCCTTTTGACTCGGTTGGTCTACAGAAAAATTCTGCATCATCAATTTGTTTCTACAAAACACCACAGGACGAGCAAATAGAGCTTTGAGTATTTGGGTGTCACTTCTATTTGTATTTATTTAATGTTGGTACATAATTTTCTTATGAAAAATAACATCGGGTGTCGAGTTTCAAAGGGAACCAATGGGAAGTTATCAGTGTGGGTCAAACCCAACCTCCTTTTTTATTTTTAATTAGATCACCTTTAAGAAAACTTTCATTTAAATAAATCCATAATGTATTGGATTGTGGTGACCTTTCTTTTTATATAAATTATTGTTTTGACCTAAAGCCCATTAAAAAAAAAAAAAAAAAAAATAATTTATAAATTGATAATGTTTACATATAGCTTATTCATATTCAACAGCACATGACACTTTTAGAAACTAATGTCGTTTTTCATAGTAGAAAAGATTTCATCTTTTTGCGAAAAGATTTGCTCTTTTTCCAGCTTTTCATGTTTTATTCACAAAAAGATGCGTTGTGGATGAGTGCTGAAGACGACGGACGCGATCTGTTTAATTTGGGAGATTTGATCTGCGTTCACCCATACATGTAAATAAGCTCTCGTGTCAAATTAAAATTATCTTTGTTCAGTCAATTGAAAGGTTTACCGAGAATTTTCGGATTCAGCACACTTTTATCATATAGAAATTACCAAAAAGTGTTGTATGTACGTTCATATACATATTATACCGAAAATTGGGGTTCAGGCAAAAAAGGCCATTTATTCTTTAAACTATACTTGCAGTCCATATAAAAATGTGAATAGTTATTACATTAAGGTTGTTACCAAGTTATTTTACTTTAAGTGACCTCACCTTCAGTTGAATCTGTACATGTTCCATTACCCGTGCAATTATATCGATATTCTAATTCCGTGAAGTTTATACCGCTACTCATTGTTGTGCCAGAAACCATGCTTCCATTATAATTATAAAAATACTCGCCAAAATCTTCTAATAATAACATAAACGTACTACCACCGCTGTTTGAACCAAATCCACCAATACTACTGACATTATCATCTGTGCCACTGTCACCAACCGCTTCGCCATCACTACCTGTCCGTTGAAGTGACGACGTCGCATTCTCATTTTCACTCAATACCGACACTGAATCGCCAATACCCGCCACGATTCCATTCGAGGCAATGAATCCCGCTGTATAATCGGCTTCTATACCTACTACTGGTGTTTCCGCACTTTCTATTAAAGCTATATTCTCGCCATAGCTGTTATTATCACCACCAGTATCGACAACTTCCATGTCCTGGTCGTCCAGTATTCGACTGTAAATGATAGATGGACTACTTGTGCTGCTGCTGTTCGTGTTGCTATTGTTCTCGAATAATCCGCCGAAGGTACTCGTCGATGACAACATTGATAGTGATGATGACCATAAAAAGGGTGTTGAGGTAAGATTTGTTGTTGCTGTCGGGTTTGTTTGGTTCCATGGGTTAAAATCGTCAAACAATTGAAAGTAGTCCTGTGAGGTGGCTGTGACATCCCCTATTGTCGTTGCAGTCATTGCAACAGTTGAGTTTCCGTCGTTCATGTATTCGCTGTACATATCGGACGCAATGTTTGATAGGGTTCTTAGATGAATAAAAATTAGCGCTGTTTGGCAAAGTTTAATGAGGGACGGATGAAAAGGTTATTACTGGTCGTTTCTGTTTAATTATTATATTAGTCGTGAAGTTATAAAATTTGGATTCTTCTTTTCACAATTTGATATGACAACTTTATCTTTTTCTCTAGAAGCCTCCTGCAGAATAAAAGCCACAGGATGCACTTTTATGGATATGTCCGAGGCCAAGATAGAATCACACTATCACAGCTAATGCCGGTAGAACTTTCCAAAATTGTTTTCCTACAGCCATGTTTCATTGCTTTTAAGACTTCTTAACTATTTTAATTGTTGTTTTTTTTTTTTTGAGAGATAATACTTTGAGCAGATTTTCAAAGTGTTTAAAATTTATCTATGCCACTCTTGTTTTTGACGATCTTATTGGATTTTGATCAAATTATGTATTAAAGTAATAAACACAACTTATTATTCCTCAGTCGATGTTCATATTGATGCAATGAATGTAACCTCCTGTCACAAACGATAGCATAGCCTCCGTTCCTGAAAAGATAGTAAAAAATAAATCGAATTAAAACTAATTTTACTATTTGTTTAAGCTAAGAAATATATGGCATTGAAGGAGAAAATATGTGAATCTAAAGGACGAAGTGAAAATTGATTTTTCAATTTTATCGTACAGAATGCTTGATTTTTGAATGAATATTAAGAATCTTATTTTGGCCTTATATGTTTTTGCTTCCACGGCCCAAACCAAATCGATGTACGCAGTAGGCAGGAAGATAGAATTATGTTGGCATAGCTGCTGTTCTGTGTAGCTGTAGATATAAAAGAGAAAATAATTGTCTTGTCATAACCAATTTGATTTGACCATTGGGATTCACACAAAAACATTATCCTTTTAAAAAATCAAACAAAATTACTCATAAGACGTGTTTACTGTAGTCTGCGTTCTCTACGATCTTCTTCGAACATTTTGGGTCCTGTTTTAAGAAAACATCTTGTGAAGAGTCTCGTAATGCCCTCTCTTACTTTTAATTGCAATGTATATCCTTCTCTTGACCCCGACTTAAGGTGTTCGTTCTCTTTCACCCTACAAGCTGTAGTGAGAGAATGGTACCATTTTGTCGACTATTCGTTGAGCACGTATTAGTGAAGGCTGTTTCACAATGCGACGAGAAAACGAGACGTCAGCGTGACGAGATCCCTTCACAGTAGTTCTCTCTTTAAAACGAGTTTCGAACAACAAAATAATACATAATAAAGTATTTCTCGTCGTCACGTTGCGTCTGTTTTTCAATTTTTCGAACTTTACGACGTGACGAGACGACGAGAATTACTTTATTATGTGTTATTTCGCTGTTTGAAATTCGTTTTAAAGAGAGAAAAACTGTGAAGAGATCTCGTCACGCTGACGTCTCGCTTTCTCGTCGCATTGTGAAACAGCCTTGATCGCGTGCATTTTAAATGGAACCCCATCCACCACTGCTGTAACAAGTAGTATACACGTTTTTGCTCAATTATGATGGGTTCTTGCGCTGAGATATTTAAAATAAGAATACCTTAAATTCAAAAATTGATATTTAAAAACAAAATTTCTATAAAATTACTTTAAAAAACTGTTTAACCATAAACCATAAATTTGTTTAGTGTTGTCTTGCTTTTAGCATTCAAATCTTGTAGTATTCATGTATATTTATGTTGAAAACGCGACTCTATAAAAAAAATAACTGAGCTAATGGCGCCATTTTGTGTTTGAATCCACGATTCACACTGATTCACGAATAGGAAAAAAAGAGTAAAAGAAGAGAATTTTCTCTTACTCATCTCAAATAAATGTTGCGGGTGTTTTAGGCAAGAGGGGTACGAGTCGGTTCTCTAGATAATATAGGTACTCTATGCTCTTGACTATGAGTGTAAACGAAAGCTTCATGTCGCGTTTAATGATTGCCTACGTTTCATCTATAATATTCCAAGATATGAAAGTGTGTCTAATTTACATTCTTCGCTATTAGGACTTAATTTTGATAAATACCTATAATGTTCCGTAACGTTATTTTGCTTAACTACATAATTCAAAACAGAAGTCTTGCGTATTTAGGTGAAATGCTTCAATTTGCACATTCTCAAAGAGGATTACGATTAATTTTACCGCGCTTTGCGCACACCATTGCCGAAAGATCTTATTTTGTTACTGTTATTAGGTTCTGGAATGGCTTACCATTTGAATTACAAAGAACTACCTCTCCTACCATTTTTAAGAAGAAATTATTTGAATTTTTATCAACTACGAATTAAAAGTGTATTCAATTTAATGCACTAAAGTATTTTGTTTTTCTTTGCCCATTTATTTTATATAAAATGTTTGTTAGAATTTTTCTTATTATTATTATTATTATTATTATTATTATTATATTTTAGGGGATGATTCTTGGCTTGGCGATTAGCAGTTGAATCGAAAAAAATAAATAGCTTAAGGAATTTCCAGGCTGGTTTTAGAAAATGATACTCAACCGTTAGTATATTTTTGTGTCGACGAGTGTTGCAGACTCATTCTTGGTCCAGGAAAAAAAAAACATCTAATATAGTGTTTTTAGTTTAAATTCGTACTTCCACTGAGAATTATATACGAATGTATAATAAACTTAAAACCAAAACTTGCCATATATACATTATATATCGCAAGTAAAAAGTGTATATGAATTTCTGTTTTGACTAGTTTGAAAGTTGTTAAATCGTAATTAAATAACAATAAAGAGAAATTAAAAAATGTGTTTTATTTGAGCATTATTCGGGGTATCTTTCCTCATTGCATTGTTCGATGGTCGTTCGGTGTTCAAAATTCTATCGACGTGCTTATTGTAAAGTTTTCCAGTTTAAAACACAACCTTATAGACCAAGAGCTGACAGCAAATTTTTGGTTTGGAGATAAGTATAACCAAAATTCATAAACGAAAATGTAGAGGAACAAGGTCCTTTATTTTTAACTCAATCTTCTGGCAAGTATCTTTTGTCGCCGAGCGAAGGGAAGGGGCGGTGAAAACATCGTTTTTCCACATTTTGTTTGTAACATACTTAAACTAAACCTAACTACGCTTTGGTTAAGAATTTTGGGGTCCCAGACGTTAAAAGGGGCAAAAAGTCAAATTTTAGTTTGGAAGGTATAATCAGATAAAAAATATTTCATAAAATCAAAAAGAATATCCTAATTACAAATATCAGGGTCCCAGACGTTTTAAGTGTCGCCAGACCCAGCCAGACGATCCCTAAAAGAGTATCAAAACAACTTAATTTTAAATTAAAAAAGAAAATAATCAATTTTATTTTTATTATTCAGCCAGCATTTGATTGGCTGGGAACGCGATTGACTGGAAAAGTTCTCGCTACAATTTGGTTAATGTACAATCCGAATTAACTTGGCCAACGGTCGGCAGGGATGAAAAATCGAACTTCAGCAATGTATCAAAAGTTGAAAGTAAAGTGTATCGAAGTGTACTTTTTTTTATTTTTAGATTATTTTAAGTTTTATTGAAGTAATTTAAAAATAACATGCTTTAATTAAAAAAAAAAAAAACATTTATTCACGTTACTATTTAAGAAAAATAATAAATAAACACAAACTAAACTTTCTTAAGTATAAAGTAGAACTTGAACGATATTATTTCAAGTTTATTATAACGAGGAACATTATAAATAGTATTACAATATAACATCAGTTCATTCCAGAAGCTCTTCTGGTTTCAGAGGATTATTTTGCACGTTATTTTGTTAATTTATTACAGTCTTTCTTTAAACTATGACCAGAATTACTTTTAAGTAAATTCTTCGTTTCTATTAAAGCAGAACAAGTTTTAACTTGCAGGCGATTTCTACATTTTGCTTAAATAATATTAAAAAAAAAATATTCTTTCGACATTTGCTAATGCACACCTAAAACACCTTGTGCAATTCTATATATGTTACTAAACATATATTACTGGCTTACTTCAGCCTAAAATTCCGATATGTTATAATTTTTTAATTTTATTACCTCTCGCAATCAGCCAATGCTATAAATTCATTATTAATTAGTTCTATATTTATTTTTTTCATTTTGAAAATTAATGAATTTATTATAAATGTAACCATGGAAACATATTCGCCACAAACTACTAAATTTGGCAAAAAGTATTTTAATGATTTTAAGAAATCATTATTGAAATCAATCCCTTTTTTTTAAATCCTCTATAAACTATATATAAAATGATTGCACTCGTGTCTTAAAATTTGAAATATCTTTATCATTTATTTCTTATATAAATAAATCAGTAAACAGCCAAATTGAAAATAACAAAAACATAACATCAAAAAACACCAACGGAATCAAAGAAATAACAAATATGTCTTAGGGCTAATCGCTCACTCACGTAAACTTAAAACTGACATTTCACAGTGCAAACAAACGGCCACATTGTATGTATTGAATTGACACAAAATGGGTACGTTCAGTGAAATTGAATCGAAATCGAATGCATTTCTTTTCGTTTGGTTTTATACTACGTTTCCACCGACCACAAAACCGAGATTTAAGTAGATTTACCTAAATCTTCTCAAAATCCCGAAGATTTACCATACAAATTTATTTCCTAAATCTCAAAGATTTGAAACAAATCTTGTTAAATCTTCATAGGTCCAATAGTTACAAAACTCGAACTGACCTATATTTTCTCACACTGAATGCATTCATTGGAAAGGGGATATACATGAATATTTCTGCCTCACTCCAACTCCATTAGAAAAAGTGAAACAACATATGCATACTGTCAAAATAAATCTCCTTTTTAATCTTTTTGTGCGGTGGAAACACCAAATAGATTTATATAATCTAAACTGAGATAAACCTTCGATGGAAACATAGTATTAGGTAGAAAATATGTTTTTGTGATTTTAAAATTTAAAAAAATTAATAAAGTATACCTGTTATATTAAGTAGAAGCGAAAAAGTGTATCGAATTTTATAAAAGTGTATTTGTGTACTTTAGCAAAGTCGAGTGTATCGAAAAAAGTACAATTGGATTGACTTTTTCAACCGTGACGGTCGGTTGCGCAGAGAGAGGATTTAAAAGAACAAAAATGTTTTTTTTTACTGTGAGCGAAGCTATAAACAAAACCAACGTCACCCTCCTTAAGGCTGTTTCACAATGCGACGAGAAAACTAGACGTCAGCGCGACGAGATCTCTTCGCAGTTGTTCTCTCTTAAAAACGAGTTTCAAATAACGAAATAATACATAATAAAGTATTTCTCGTCGTCACGTTGCGTCTTTTTTTCAATTTTTCGAACTTTACGACGTGACGAGACGACGACAAATACTTTATTATGTGTTATTTCGCTGTTTGAAATTCGTTTTAAAGAGAGAAAAACTGTGAAGAGATCTCGTCACGCAGACGTCTCGCTTTCTCGTCGCATTGTGAAACAGCCTTTAGTGTTAGTGCTTGCTTCAGTATGTTCGCATCAGCGATAATGACAACAACGCTAGTGATTTTTGTGTATCTTTCAAAATTAAAGAGATGAGCAGAGAAATTTGAAGAGACCTGCGCAGTGGAATGGCCAACTAATTTGAGTCAAGGCTGTAGGCTGTTTCACAATGCGACGAGAAAACTAGACGTCAGCGCGACGAGATCTCTTCGCAGTTGTTCTCTCTTAAAAACGAGTTTCAAATAACGAAATAATACATAATAAAGTATTTCTCGTCGTCACGTTGCGTCTTTTTTTCAATTTTTCGAACTTTACGACGTGACGAGACGACGACAAATACTTTATTATGTGTTATTTCGCTGTTTGAAATTCGTTTTAAAGAGAGAAAAACTGTGAAGAGATCTCGTCACGCAGACGTCTCGCTTTCTCGTCGCATTGTGAAACAGCCTTTAGTGTTAGTGCTTGCTTCAGTATGTTCGCATCAGCGATAATGATAATGACAACAACGCTAGTGATTTTTGTGTATCTTTCAAAATTAAAGAGATGAGCAGAGAAATTTGAAGAGACCTGCGCAGTGGAATGGCCAACTAATTTGAGTCAAGGCTGTAGGCTGTTTCACAATGCGACGAGAAAACGAGACGTCAGCGTGACGAGATCTCTTCACAGTTGTTCTCTCTTTAAAACGAGTTTCAAACAACGAAATAATACATAAAAAAGTATTTCTCGTCGTCACGTTGCGTCTTTTTTTCAATTTTTCGAACTTTACGACGTGACGAGACGACGAGAAATACTTTATTATGTATTATTTCGTTGTTTTAAATTCGTTTTAAAGAGAGAACAACTGCGAAGAGATCTCGTCACGCTGACGTCTCGTTTTCTCGTCGCATTGTGAAACAGCCTTCAAGCTATACTTACTTACCTTACTTTAGATGGCGCTCACAGCCCAGGATGGACTACGGACTCAACCAAGAAGTCCCTCCAGCCAGCTCCGTCCATAGCTAGCTGCCTCCAGTTACGCACTTTGGGTCGTTCTCCACTTGTGTGTGCCACCTAAGGTGGGGTCTTCCTCTGCTGCGCAGACCGTCAGGGGTAGATTCGAAGATTCGACGGGCTGTTGCGTTGGTGTCCATACGCTCCACGTGTCCCAGCTATCTCAGCCTCTGTGTTTTCAACTTTTTGACGTCGACGTTGCTGTAAAGTCCGTAAAGCTCGTTGTTGAATCCTCTCCAGGGTCCATTTTTCTGCCCCATATAGCAGGGCCGGGATGATTAGGGTCTTATATAAGGTCTCCTTGTTTCTTTAAAAAAGGGCTTTACTCACATGCCTTCTTAGCCCGAAGAAACAGCGAGTTATTCTTCGTTTGATCTATGCTTTTTTTTTTGCGATGTTATAATAGAGCTCAGATAGACAAAGTCCTTAACAACTTCGAAGTTGTACATAGGTATCCATCGTGACGTTTTGCCTGAGTCGACGATATTGAGATTCCTTTGTCGATGATAGCATATTATACTTCGCCTTATCCTCATTAACAGTCAAATCCATTTTAACCGATTCAATACTTGCAAACGCGCCGGTAACAGCTCGCTTCGTTCTTCCAATTATGTCAATATGTTCTTCATCGAGTATCTAGTTTGCATCGTTGCAGTTTAACACCAAACCTCCATAGCTCAAGATTCGTAAGCTAATGGAACAAATCAGGCATGAAAATGCTAGACTTAACAACAACAAAGACCCACCCTCCGACGAGCTACTACGTGCAGATGCAAGCATGCCTAGCGGTTGTGGTCCAGACACCCTTAGTCCTTGCTGCCAGGATGGACTGAGTGTACCTGCACTCTGCATGCATTTCGTCTTTCTAGTGGGTTCACATGGGGTAAGGATTCTTAGGAGATTTTTATTTTTGAGGATAGTCTTTGAGATTATGTATATAATGGGATCTTCCAATTCATTGTTCGGTTTCGGGGTTTGAGCCCTATACAAACTCAAATAGAAGTCTTCTTCCCTTTTCAACATCTTAATTTCGTTACAACTTATTTTATCTGTGCATTTAAATTAACTAACTTAAAATAAAACGTGCGTGTGTTTTGAAATAAATAAACAGACAATGGGTAAAATTTTGAATGATTTAAATTGTGTTGAACTAAAAGCAGAACTCAACAAACGAGGTCTTCCTACCTACTGCTAAACAAAAAATGACCTCATTGTTCATCTGCAGGAACATTTAAAAAAGCACGATCAAAACCCAGACACATTTATTTTCGAAATTGAAATGGAAGAGAAGCAAGTAGGTATAAATTTAGACATGACCAACATGATGGCTCGGCTGCTCGCCCAATTTGAACAACATTTTATTTTCATTTCATTTATTTGTTTCTAAAGCCTAGTTTATAGATCGAAGCGAAGTGAAATTTTCATACAAAAAATTAAGATCTATTCGGGCGTTGAGCTCGAGCTTACGATATTTACGATCTAAAGCGAGTACAAAGCTTGAGGTAACATTTCAGATTGCCTCATAAGAATATATTGTTTCTATTCAATATGTCAAAGTCGGCACGACCGAACGCGTGATTGTGATTTAGCTATTAGCTTTTTTCCCAGGCGAGAAAAATTCAATAAAATTAATTGCAATTATTTAAGCGACAAGGAGGAAGAAATTTGGTTCGAAGTGAATATAATTCAACGGACTTATCTGAACCAACTATAAAACAAAATATATTTTCTTTATGAACCTTTCGAGGCATGATTTATTGATGTTTCATTTCGATTTGGATTTCACTTCGCATTGATGTGTAAACTAAACTTAAGAATCTTTTACAATGGGCTACAAAGCCAACAATAATTGATAGTAAAAGTTAAAAATAGTTTATGTAAATTGCAATTTTAAATTTAAATTTTAATTCAATATACATTTAGTAGATATTTAATAAAATCAAAACGACAAATTAGATATACATAATGTTTTTATCTAATTTATATTAAACTAGCCGTTAATACCCGGCGTCGCCCGGGTCTTCTTCAGTAAAACTTTATGACAACCAAATATCAACCAAAAAGATGATTTAAAATCATCACTCGAAAAATTTTCAGCTTAAAGAGCCCTACACACCATCCATGATGTTACTTGTCAGGTAACATTGACGTTTTTTTTGTCAGGTAACATTGATTAAAATAAGCCTCCACACGTATCAATGAACATTGACAGTGATTTTGCTTAAATTTTGTTTGTGGGTTGTGTGTGCTTGCATTTTTATTAACTTCTGTAAGCATTATTTGGAGCTTTTAATAGGATTGAAGTTTTAAATCTTTATTTCCACAAACATTCAATTTCTTTGTATATGTTTAAGAATTCACCTAAAAAATCCCGGCTTGAAAATCCAACATTAGAACTCAATAGGTAAATTAATCCGGTTTGCATGCATGTTATAAGCGCCCCCTTATCACCCTTGCGTACGCCTTTGACTGTGTAGCTACTCAGCAAAAAAAAATAGAAACATAATTTTCATCAGGGGTTTAAATGCCCCGGTCGTCGATGGACAACGAACAATCACGCCTATTTTTGAAGATTTTTGTGTAATTTTTTGATAGAAACTTTTTAATCTATTGGGAGGGTTGTGTAGTATGTAGAATATTGATTGAAATGTCAATTTAAACATTAGATTTCCAAGGTGCGGGCAGAAGAAAAATGAAATTTATAGATGCATCCAGTATGAAGTTGTGAGGGCATGAAAAAAAAGAATTAATTTTGTAAATATCTCGTTGTAAGCAACACAACTATGAGACAAAGACAATGCATATTACAAGTCAACATCGATTCGTTAATCCTTTTAATTTTTCATTTCATGTGAAAGGACATTAAATTATTCAAAAGAAAGAATAGAGATCTCTACCAAATTATCAGTTTCAAATGACAGCAAAAACTTGGCACAAATTACAGCTGAAATTGGAAAGAAAAAAAAAAGCGGGCTAGTTTTAATTTCAAAAATCTAGCTATTTTGTGCCAAGAATTTCAGTTTGACATTTAAAAATGAACGAGACAGAGATATATTGCTGTTTGTTAAAGAGCTCTATTAGGGGCCAGTTATAGCTATCAATAAAATGCATAATTGAAAATTTTTAATTTAAGATTTAGGGCACTTAAAAAGCTAAATCAGTAATTATTTTGATGCCAGTGTGAAGCTGACGACTCAATTAATATTTATTGCGAAAAAAAAAATTCCGTTTGGGTCTAAACTTTCACATAAACTGACTTTCATTTTTTCAATGCTTGCACTACCTTATCCATGATCATTGAAATAATAAAAGTCATTTCATGAGAATGGTTAGGCCGAAATATATTTTTTTTTGGCCAGATATATGTATTAATTAAGTGATAAGCTTTATTTTTTCATCATAATCACCATAGATTTTGAATCATAAATGTCTTAAAATAAATCATTAAAATTTTCAATGATGAATTTCAATAATAGCTATAACTGGCGCCTTAGTTTTTGTTGTATTCAACATGTAAAATGATTAGCTGGGCTGATCTAGTTTTATTCGTCCATTTCTTTGACTTTGAAAAAACATATCCATTCAATAATTTTTTGAAATGTCCTCTTTTTGTCATTCATATTATGTACACCCTAGTTTAACCTAATTTTATTTTTTCAAACACTTATTGCAGGAATTCCTCAACAGTTAGAAGCGAGGATGATTCCTTAAATACTCCTTTAAACTAGCTCTACAACCCTACAAAATTTCAAACCTATTATCAAAATTTAGAAGTTTTGAACACAATTCCTGGGCTATTACACAAAGGGACCTGGCGGTCTCCGGATCAACGAACCGTCAACCAGATTGATCACGTTGCGATAGACGCCAGTCATGCTTTCAGTATCCTTAATGTCCGAACGTTCCGAGGTGCCAACATAGGCTCGGATCACTGCTACGTATGCGGATATCCATGACGCCACAACGACGAGCGGATGCTGTGAAAAGATTTAACGCCGCGAAGTTAAAATGGCGATTTTCAGACCACAGGGTCAATTTTTTGTTGTGTGAAGCTGTAAAGTGATACATTTTTTCACAGCTTCCCGCACGAAATTCGATTCTGGATGTCTGAAAAAGTAAAACCAAAACTCATAATCTCTTCACGTGATAACATTTTTTTCACAGACAAGTTATTCTGTGAAGCTGCTGTGAAAAAAATTATTATTTGACCTGCGCATATGGGTAGAATTGAACCGAGACAAAAAACAAGTTATATGTATTACTTTCACTACGTTTCTATGTGGTATTTAAGCCCTTTGTATACCTGCATCGAGTTGAAATGAGCTTCAACGAAATTTTTGCTAAAAAACCTGGGTTGAGGAGTTAACTTGAGAAACACCATATGTCATCTCAACACCATTTCAATTCAACTCAATATCGAGCTCTCAAATCCTGAATATAAACGTAGTATTTGAGACGAGAGCACACGAAATGAATAATCAATTACTCTGAGAGAAAAAAATTTATACATGTAGATCTTTTCATTGTGTTAGTATTTTTGATTGATTTTGAAAAAGTACTAATTTGTATGTGTATTAGTTTTCAGTTTCGGTCGAATAAAGAAATTGTAAAAGAAGTTTCTCATTTAGTACATTTTAGAACACAAATTTATATCAATGAGTTCCAGAATCGCATAAAGCATATTTGTGAAATGATAAAATGAAAAATTGCTGTGAAAACAGAAATGATATTTTGTTTATCACTTCACAGCTTCACAGAACGAGAATTGACCCCCACGTCTCTCTTAAACTCTCAGTAAGCCCGCCACAAGCATCATCTGTCGAGAACCAGTGGATACACTGCCAAAATGCCATCAGAAGTGCAGCTACTGATGTGTGGGTCTCACTAGGCCTGGTTCGATGAAAAATGCAGGTAGCACATCCAGCAAAGAATAAGGCTAAGGCCTACCAATTGATGCTGCAGACTAGAACCAAAGCTGCTAGGAGAGCAGCCTGTGAGGAACGCCGACTTCTCAGAAGGAAAAAGAGAGAGCATGCGAAGCGGACGGTCGAGTCTATTGAGGATTGTAGCGGCAGGCGGGATGTGCGAAGGCCAGAACGGAAGCCTGCCGAGACGAGAAAGGATCTGGAAACAACACTTTTCTAGACTGCTAAACGGCGAAGATAGCCAAAATTCCGCTGTTAGACATTCAACCTGGACGATGGTAGTCAAGATTTCCGTCCACCCGACCCAAATGAAGTGCGGTTAGCGATAGCCAAGCTTAAAGCGTACAAAGTTGCTGGTGTGGATGGCCTGTCACCCGAGCTATTCAAAGCAGGGGGAGATGACTTGGTAGGGAGTCTACACCAACTTATCTCCAAAATTTGTTCGATAGAAAGTATGCCCGATGAATGGAACCTCGGACCTACATCAACTTAGCAGGTCACTTTTTCCGTTGCAGATTTAAAACTATATAGTAATTAGTTGCTACTTAATTGCTAATTAGTTACTCAAAAAAAAAAATTAATTGCTCTGTTGGTTTGCGAGAAAATGGGTGTCCTGCTAAGTTGACGTCAACTTATCAAGTCAACTCTTTCAAAAACATAGATAAACGGCCCGAGAGTGGATATATATTGAAAACTACTTAATTGCTAATTAGTTACGCAAAAAAAAAATTAATTGCTGTTTTGGTCATATGTACTGCGTGATCGCTTAAAACCGTTTGTCAGAGATCTGACCGTACCCTATCAGTGTAGTTTTAGGCCCGGTAAATCAACCGTCGATAAAATGTTCACACTCCGACCAATTTTTAAAAAACCCAAATCAATACAAGCGTAGACAGAGACGAGCTATACAGAGTCATGGCGCATCTTGGCATCCCTGCCAAACTCGTCCGCTTGTACAGGATGACAATGGAGAAATCTCGCTCCTCCGTCAAAGTAGGTAGGAACACCAGAACCCACTGATGTCGAGAAAGGTTTGAGGCAAGGCGACGCGTTATCATGTAAGGCCTAGTACGCAGATCAGGAAAAATTTTTCTGTTCATACAAAATTTTTCCCAGGACAAATTTTGTCTTCAGTTTTTTTCCAGGCAGTACGCAGTTCACGCGCAAAATTGTGACATTTGTACCTGCTATAGGGTGAAGTCTCCACTAAATTTTGCCAGGAAAAATATTGTTCGAAGCATTATTTTGCGGAAAAAATTTTGACAGGTCAATAATTGTGCACGATAAACACGATCAAGTATTATTTATTGATAATTTTACAAAAAGAAAAAAAAAAGAAGAAAAACATTACTTTTGCGCGATTTTTCCAACATTTTTGTAGAGATTAGAATTTGTCTTTTCCCGATTTGCGTACTAGGGTTAACCTGTTTAACATCGTTCTTGAAGCAATTGTACGCAACTCGCAAGTCAACAACAGAGGTACAATTTTTCAAAAGTCTTTTCAACTATGTACCTACTTGCTTATACAAAATGTTTTAACGTAACGCTTGGCCAAAAGATCTTACAATAGAATTAAAACCATTTCATAGAATAAAAGGAGATCTTTCTATAGATAGTGGGTGTCTTTACTATCGAGACAGAATTGTTATTCCTGTGTCGTCACATAATGAAATTTTGCGAATAATTCATTCAAACCATGACGGCATTGTCAGAATGAAAATGATAGCGCGTAGTTTTGTATGGTGGCCAAATTTTGACAAAAGTATTGAAGGGTGTATACAAGGGTGTCCAAGTTGTCAAATGACTCAACATGTTTCAAAAGAAGTAGTAACTTCTAAATGGCCTACTAGTCTGTACCCATTCCAAAGAATTCATTTGGATTTCTTCCATTTTGATGGAAAAACGTTTTTAATTTTAGTAGATTCGTATAGCAAATATATAGATGTCCAAGGCTACGTTAAAACTGATGTTATTCAGTTATGTAAAGGTTTAAGGTCAATTTTTAAAACATTTGGATTACCAAGTGAAATCGTTAGTGAAAACGGTCCTCCATTCAATTCCAAAATATTAAATGAATTTTGTACAGAAAATGGAATTAAATTGACTAAAGCACCTGTGTATCATCCACAAAGTAATGGCTAGCAGAGAGAGGGGTTCAGACAATAAAATGTAGTTTAAAAAAAATATATTTGCGATTCTAAACTTAAACATTTGGATATACAAGCCAAGCTCGATGCAATCATCATGGCTTACAATAATACACCTTCTACAACAACTAAGAAAACAGCTTTAATTTTTTCTTATAGTCCCCAAACAAAATTACATTCCTTAAAGAAAAAAGTATCTTTTTGTGTTGATGGAAAAAAAAAAACAAATTTATGGGGAAAAATATAAGAAAAATGTAAATGTAAATAAGTTCAGTAAATTCAAAGAAGGTGACAAAATATTCTATAGAAATCATTTTAAAGAAATTGTAAAATGGAATCCAGCCATAGTTTATAAGATTATAAGTCCATTAACGTATTTAATAAATGTTAACAATAGTATAAAATATGTACATCATAACCAAATTCGATTTTCAAAATTAAATGACAATTTTCATCCAGTATGTAAATCGGATGAATGGAATAATTCAAAAATGTCAAAGCCTGAAGCCTTAAATAACAAACAATTGAATAATGCACCTGAATTAGAAAATCAATTTCCTTTAACAAACAACCCGTTAGCTCTTAGAAGAACTACAAGAACAAGACGCCAACCTAATAGACTAATTTATGAATGAATAATTGTTTTAAAAATGAATTCACAAATAATTGTTTATATATTTTATTAATTAATATTTAAATGATATCATTTTATAAATAAGTATAATAATGACCTAAATATTAAATAAAAGTGGGAAGATGTTATATATTAGAAATCTAGTACAATATTTATACTCGATGTAAGATATGGTTAATTGTATGCTACGATCTATGTAAACCACTATGTATTTATCTTATCTGTCATTATAAAATAAATCACTTCCTGTTGAAATTGTAAAGCAAGCGATCATAGTTCTTTATTCTCCATCCACAGACATCTTTAAAAATATAATACAAATCAAAGTTTTTTTTAAACGTTTTCACATGAAATGACTCTTATGCACTGTTTGCTAATTGACCTTTGTCAAAACTTGTTTGTATTCAGAAAAAATATATTTAGGTGGTACACTCTAATTGAAGGCTGTTTTACAATGCGACGAGGAAACGAGACGGCAGTGTGATGATATCTTTTCGCAGTTGTTCTCTCTTAAAAATCAGTGAAATAATACATAATAAAGTATTTGTCGTCGTTACGTTGCGTCTTTTTTTTAATTTTTCGAATGCTTAATAATTATGTATTATTTTACTGTTTTTTAATACACTATCAGATCTTTGTCGAAGAGAGCTTAAATCAAGCTGCGACTTACGACCAAAGGTTTGTCAACACAATAATTGTGCACACTGGCTCATCACTAAGTGCAGTGAGCAACAAACTACAACAAAACGTTCACTAAGCAAATCATTACATAAAAAAAAAAAAAACAAATAAATTAATACAAACAAAACAGAAATTAATACAATGAAGACAACATATTAAAACTATTACAAACATTTATGTGCGTGGTTGACTGGTCTTCAATATATTTTTTAGTTTTACTTTATTAATATTAAAATCGAAAAGATTTACATGTCCCTCAAGTTAGCAGAGCAAGGTCAGCAGAACAAAGTTTTAATGATGCCATCATTAGGTGCTTAATAGGTGCTAATTAAGTACCCAACAACAAAATTAAAAGCTCCAGTACTTTTGGAAAAAATTAATGTTCTGCTAACTTGATTTCAAGTTAGCAGAGCAATTTTCGAAAACTGGTTAGAACGCATGGAAAAAAAATTGGTTTGCTCTCATAATTAGGTGCTATTTAAGTGCCCTACGAATCAAAAACAAAATTTCAAAAAAATTGTTTTTTACAAAAAAAAAAAATATATTTTAAAAATTTTGAAAAAAAATAATTTTTTTTTTATTTTTGTCTACTTTTTTCGTCATAAATATACTTGAATAATTAAGATTTCATCTAATTAGAGTCAAGTACCCCATTTTCCGAAAGATTTTCCAAGATTTGAAGAAAAAAAAAAAAATAATTCAATTTTCCATACAAAACCCTGCTCGGCTAATTTAAATTCGATTTTTCTCGAACAATTCAAGATTTTTTCACCCAAATCTTTTTGACTAATTAGAAGCTCATCAAATTAAGTACCCCATTTTCCGAAAGATTTTCCAAAATTTGAAGAAAAAAAAAATAATTCAATTTTCCATACAAACCCTGCTCTGCTAACTTAAATTCGATTTTTCTCGAACAATTCAAGATTTGTTCACCCAAATCTTTTTGATTAATTAGAAGCTCATCAAACTCGAATTCAATAATTTTTCCATACAAACCCTGCTCTGCTAACTTAAATTCGAGTTTTCTCGAACAATTCAAGATTTTTTTCACCCAAATCTTTTTGATTAATTAGAAGCTCATTAAACTCGAATTAAGTACCCCATTTTCCGAAAGATTTTCCAAGATTTGAAGAAAAAAAAATTCAATTTTCCATACAAACCCTGCTCTGCTAACTTAAATTCGATTTTTCTCGAACAATTCAAGATTTGTTCACCCAAATCTTTTTGATTAATTAGAAGCTCATCAAACTCGAATTAAGTACCCCATTTTCCGTAAGATTTTCCAAGATTTGAAGAAAAAAAAAATAATTCAATTTTCCATACAAACCCAGTTTTCGAAAATTACTTGAAATCAAGTTAGCAGAACATTAATTTTTTCCAAAAGTACTGGAGCACTTTATTTTGTTGTTGGGTACTTAATTAGCACCTATTAAGCACCTAATGATGGCATCATTAAAACTTTGTTCTGCTGACCTTGCTCTGCTAACTTGAGGGACATAAGATTTACGTTCACATTTAATAGTTTGCACATGCGAGTTTAAGATTCATGCAATCCATAATTAGTGCGATGCTGGGGTAAGTTCATTAAATTCAAACTCCGAAGGTTGTGACCTCCTCCACGATAGTTTAAATTTCAGCAATTTAACAAATCATCAGGTGAGTCAATAACCCCAGTTATCAATTGGTGAATAAATACAATGTCATTATTAAGTCTTCTTTGTGATAAAGTTTGCATTTGGAGAAGCTTAATTCGATGTTCACAAGGGGGAAGGTTATAGGGATCAGACCATTGTAATCCTTTTAAATCGAAACTAATAAAATTATGCTGCACCGCTTCTAACCTATTCTTATGAACTTCGTAAAAAGGAGTCCATATCTGGGAAGCATATTCAAGGTGGGGGCGAACTAAGCAGTTATAAAGTGCGAGGGTAACGTAGGGATCTTGGAATTATTTAGCCCATCGTTTAACAAACCCTTAAATTCTTTTTTAGGAGAGAACATCTGTGAAGAGATCTCGTCACGCAGGACGTCTCGTTTCCTCGTCGCATTATGAAACAGCCTTGACAGCTCCTAATTATCCGTTGCCAACGTAATATCAGGAACTGTTTAAAAAGCGCCCGATATAAACATTATGACACTAAAGTCTATCCAATATTAATTGGCAGTACACGTCTTATGGGAGAGCTTTTTCAAAATCAGTAGCGCGCCATATTTTTGCACCATACTAAATTAAAAGAACTCCTTCATAAAAAATGTTTGCCCGCCCGTAAATTTCCGATTACATCTGGCATAGACCCAACGTCCTCTCGTGCGCACATCTGAGTGCGCACTGCGCACTGAAATGAATTGCTGTGGCCGGCTGCTGCTGCTGCTTTTCAACTTCAACCCCTATTATATTAATGTGCATTCAGGGTTACCCATGTCCATTTGGTAACTTGTTCAGTTTTTTTTCCTTGGATTTCTGTAGAGGTGCTTTTGATTTTAGAGCTTTAAAAAAAGTTCTTAATGATGAGAGTTACCGTAGTGTTTTCATCTTTTGCATTTCTTTTAATGTGTGGAAAATACGTTAAAATGCAGTTACAAAATTTTAAGCTGTTTTCTTTTAAGATGAACACTATTTGCGTAGATTTTCGTAGCGCGCGGTCAGTAAATGTGAAATAAATTATTTTTATGTAAATTGTATGTTTAAAAGGTGTATTCTTTATTCAAAGTTTTGTACAATTTGTGTTCTTTAAATGGGTAGTTTTTTAAGAATCGTTGGTAAATTTTTTTAAAAATGTGTGTGCAATGAATTTTAATTGAAGTTATAGCTATTTACAAAGGTAAAAAAAGAATACAAATTTAACCAAAGTGTACCTATATTTAAAATAAATCTAAGAATATTTCAATTGTCGAATGTTTCTTTTGGGCCTTCGTCAGTACCAGGCTTCTTTACTTTTCTTTAATAATAATTTTATGATTGAAATCAGTATGTGTGTTGTTTTTGAGTATAAAAATAAAATAGCGCGGATGTAGGTGTTGTGCGTCGGCCACCATTTAAAAAAAAGTGTTGTAACCAATATCTTGAAATAGGAAATTTAATTATCTTTCTTTTCTTCACAGTACATTTTTTATAGGACTTATTTTTTCAGAGTCGAGGCACCTTAAAGTTCACTACTGGGGATACCCTTACAAAAACGCACGTATTATCTTACCTCATGGTGGTGTGGAAAAAGATAAATCATTTTTTTTTTTTTTTTTGTTTTTCAAAATCGTAATTGTGCAATTTTACCTACTAGGTGGTAACGCTGGTCAATTTCAAATAAACTTGAAATGATTTATTATGCAAACGACGGCATCGCGATAAGAGCTTTTACATGCGATAGACTTATGCAGTACGCTGCAACCAAACTGAGATGCAAACGTCCTATCTTCCCTGTACTGACAAGAATAATTGGATAAACTATAGCATTTGGTGTGTTATTATTTGTTTTTTGTACCGCTTTTTCATCTATATCTTATTTCCGTGTATTTTTTATATTCATTTTTATATCCGCTATTTAGCAGATATCCGCTATTTAGCAGATATAAGAAAGAAATTTCTTCTATTTATAAATTTTTTTATATATGTATGCATTTTGTTCTATATTATGATTTTATTGATTGGGTGTTCGTGCACGTGCACTGTAATCATTTATATAATAAATCATTTAGTTCTATTTAAATCCAATTAATTCTTGTATGTAAAACATTTTAAACCGGTAAGTAGCCTACTGTCAATCTCTGTGATCAATGTTCATGAAATAAACATCTATTTCACCATTCATAGCCACCTATCACCATAAGCCATCATCAATTTGACACCCTTTGCCAAATTCCAATTAAACGTTATGCTTCTCTTCCTACCCAAAACACTCTTGGTGAATCCAGAACAAACGAGTATCGTTTGGATTGCCTTTACCTACACAAGAAGTGGTAGTTATAACTAGATCAACGTAATGAAATGTAAATATGTAGGTACCTAACCTACCTACATACTACGAAGCTTCAACCATCCCTATTTCGAATTTTGAGTCCCGGTTCAAGCTCAAGTACCACTCTGCGACCTCCGCCTAAATCTACTGAGTCGATTGCCTGTTGAAAATACGACATGGTCTTATTTTATATTTATACATATATTGTATTTTCAATATATGTAACACGGCGCGAGGTGCTGCCGGCGGGCACATGATACTGTTACGTACAAAAGATATAACAACATGGAATGAATGTTCGTTATTCAATTTGTGTTAGAGGATAAATTATTCTCACCAGGATTTTCTGCTCCTCGCTCTCTTACCTCTTACTTCCACCTCACCAACACAACGTACTTTTACATTACTTTTTTATGTTATGCTTCAACTCGGGTAAAGTGGGATATCAAAGTATTTTGTTTTCAGCAATATTTTTGAGATTACCTATTTTTTGAAAACGATGAGCCATTTTTGTCGTTCGTTGCAAGGTTGTTACTAGTTTTCACTTACTTTTGTGCTTAATTTTTCGCAAATATTAATTTTATATTTGAAAAATTTTCGGAATGTTTCAAAACTGACCCCTTAAAAAAGGAGGCAGTTTCTGAAAAATTGATAATCTTTTATTAAATCTTATATTTCATGTTGTTTAAGTGAATGTTTTTGAGAAATTAAATTTAAAAGTCAAAATTTAAAAAAAAAAATTATGAATAATATTTTTGCGTCATAAACCTAACAAAACAAACAACCATTATAATAAGTTTGGCGCAAAATTTTAGACGAGTTAGTATGATGTTAAAGCATTTTTAGTATGCTGCTAGGGTAAAAAGAGGATTTTTCAAATTTTAAACGAGTTAGAATCATATTATCTTTTAAACATTTTACCAAAGATAAAATATCCAAATAGCTGTTTTATCTTTTTAGTATCATACTAACTCCTAATGTCACTTTGACAAATACAAATGTGAAAATGGCATGAAGTGTTACTGTTTTAGTCGTGTTAAGCTGGATTTAATTAAGGAAATAGGTTGAGCATGATACTAGTTAAAAAATTGTTTAAAATTAAGAAACTGATATTGAGGTAAACATGATACTATTTAACAATTTTCTAACTTTAAAGGTAAAATGTTCTTAGTTTTAAATATTTTTTAACTAGTATCATACTAATCCAGTTTCCTCAATAAAATCCAGCTGAACACACCTAAAAAAGTGACATATCCCGCCATTTTCACATTTGTAATAATTGTCAAAGTGACATTTGAAGTTAGTATGATATTTTAACTTTAGTAAAATTGTAACTCGTTTAAAATGCTTTATTTATCTTAGCACTACTAAAAATGTTTTAAAATCATACTAAATCGTCTAAAATTTTTGTCCCTTTATGTTTATTTCTTAAGAACTAAAAAAGAAAGGGGGGATAGAACTTTCCCACCATAAATTTTACTTCTTAGAATGATCCCAGGAATCATCCCTCAAAGCATAGTCCACGATTTAAGGGACACCTTGTATGAATAAACAAAAGTATTTTTTTCCTAAAAAAAATGTCAACGTTTTTCGAAAATAATAATTCCAAATATGAAAAAAAATATAAAAACAACGATTAAAATTTTCTCTCGAAAATTTTTTTTTTTTTAAATTCTCTCTGCGAAAAAAACAAGTAAGCCAAATATTCCTCAAACACGGGACCTACAAAAATATTCTTAGAGATGCCTGTGTGCGAAAAAATGTTGTTTTAACTGCAGTGTCAATCTGAAATGACATATATTGTAGATGGCGCCAAATTAAGAGGAACGTATCTAGTTAATTTCAACAACCAAACAACAATAGATGGCAACGTGTATGAAAATCCATCCCAAAAAGTGCAAGCATTCTTGAAGACCTATAAAATAGACCAATATACAACCAAGGAATATTTTGAGTCTCCAGATGAAAAGCAAAGATTTGACAACATCAATCTAATAAAGACAATTGCAGATCATGCTAACAACAGCCCGTTGATTACATCTTTCCCACTTGTGGCAATTATCATTTCAATAACTCTGTGTGTGATTTACATTTCCAAGATACGAAGACGAACAAGAATCTTAGTTGAAGATGAAGAAATGAGATTCCAAAGGTTACTCAAACGAATTGACGAACTCACAAAAGATACGGGACGTTCTTTTTAAAGAAAGAAGGGAGTTAACACACCTATATAAAACCATAAAACACAGATAACAAACCGAGGCCTACGCACAGGAAGGGGACCTCAATATACCAATCAAACAATAAACAACATAATCAACACACCAAAATACAACACGAAAGACGGACAGATAAGGGAACCACCCATAAAGGAAGCAGTAGATAATTTAGGTAGAAATAAGTATTAGTTAAGTACATAGGGTAGTATAAAAGGATGATGCACTTTGTAGGCAGACGGCTTTATACCTCTGATGTGAAAAGACATAAATACGAATAAATATATATACATATATACGATTAATAGTGATGTTTTTTTAAAAATAATAACTGAGCATATTACAGAGTAGATAAAACAAGCAGTTAATGCTGCTTTGGGCCAAAGCAAAGAAAAAGAGCTTAGAATTTTCAGAGTAGAAATTAATAGGAGCCGGGCCATCATAAGAGAAGAAGTTCAGAAGACTTGTCGAGAAATTTTAGCAGAAACATCACCACCCATTCAACCTCTTCCTCAACGAAATTCTCCTTTGAATTCAACAGTTCCTTTACTTGACTCTGAAGCAAATCGCAGAACTCATAACGATATACAGGATAACACCTTTTTAGACATTTGAATAGTCTTAATCTAAATGAGCCTTTTAGTGATCACGGTAGTCCGCGAATCTTTTATCAACCGGATACCCACAATTTTCGGAAATGGGGTGTTACGACAACCAAAGCATAACAGTGGACGAGTTTATTTTTAGATTGGATAGGGTGCGTAGTTTCAATAATGTTTTCTTAGAGGAAATCGTCCTTAATTTCCACAAATTTTTGAGCGGTTCAGCTAACGATTAGTCTTCTGGCGTTATCTTAAATAACAACCAATGACTAGCTGGACGAGCCTCCATTGTGCTCTTATAGAGCAATATAGTACATTAGAAACAGATTACGAGATAAGCCGGAAGATGTCCGACAGGAAACAAGGTTCCTCTGAATCCTTTGATGACTCTTTAACTGCTATTCAACAACTTAACAGTCGTATGCGTTTTCCAAAACCTGATCGTAAGATTATAGAATAGGGCGAACTTCTCGTTACCTTCCAACCGGAAAGCCTTCAAGAGATTATCCATGCATGTAGAAATATAGAAAAGTATACTCTTGAGCACGATGTTGTAAGATCTAAAAATAATTTTGTACCTCCAGTAAGGCGTCACGTCGCCTAAGTAAATTTCAAAAACGAACAGCTTCTAGAGCAAGAAAATCTAAACATAGACGCTATTGAAGGGAAGCGAACTATGCAAGCCCTCCAGTGTTGGAACTGCAAAGCTTCAGGAAATGGAGTGAGTTTTTGAAAAGGGAGGCGACTTCCTCAAGGCAGCCAAAGACAGCTGATGATGAACCAAAAACAACAGGATAAGTAAGGAATGTGACATGGGTATATCAAATAGGATTTTATTAGGTAAATAATTAGATAATTCCTTGTTCTTTAGGGGTAGTCAAACAGTAGTCAGAGCATTGGTTACCAAGGTTTAATCCAAATAAAGGTTGGATGCTCTACAAATTATTTGCATGCGGCACTAGTGATTTTGAAAGCTCAACTATTAGGTTAGCGCTATTCAAATGATACGATCATCAATCTATGATGGGATTAGTGGGTGTGCAGTCTCAAAGAGGCCAATTTCAACCTCGCTCTCCCCACTATCGGATGTTGTTAACAAAGAAACGGATGAAACATTAGGGCGTCACAAATATAATTTTAATTAATAACCAACATCTAAACTAACGCATGGAAAACGTAACAATGGTTGGGCTATTGTAGCAAGATCCCCCCATACCGACGAGCTTAGTACAGGGACGCTAGCATGCCTACACTACATTAGCACTAACAACCTTCCACCTTGGTAGCCCGGACAGGCTTTAGGAGTCCTGAAGTCTAGTGACTAAAGGGTTACTTAAAGGCTGGAAGGATCGGATTGATTCAGTATACATCTTGCTCTCAAGGAGCCTGGCAAGGGGTCGATTGGTGCTTATGGTCATTTGTTTCGATTATACCAAGTTGTGTATAAATATGGTCTTGCTTAGGAGGTAAAAATCTATGGGTAAGGCTTTCTTATGCACACTTGTTTCCGTTACAAACGGACCGACATTTTTGCACTTTTCTTGGAACTTTATTATGCCGACCCAACAAATGGATCCGATAACTGAAGAAGGACAAAAACGAACGCGTTGTCTCCGACTATATGCTGAAGATTATACGATTTTGCTACTAATTAATAGAGCCTCATCATTCAAAAAGGTGTTAAGAATTGTTGCGTATTGCAAAAAATTTATTAACATTTTAAAACGAAACCATACTAAGTTCCGCAATTATGCACGAAACCTTGGAAAGAACAACATCATAAACATACACTTTACGCCAGTCGAACTCGAAAAAGCAACAACGACAATGATTTTGATCGCACAAGAGCAGATGTTTCCAGACGGCATTATGAAAACCAGAGATATGAATTCTTTGAACCCATTTGTAGATGCTCATGGTGTTATCTAAGTCGGTGGAAGACTTAGCCAGGCCAACATTCCTTATAACCACCAACATCCTCATCTATTGGACCCAAATAACAAGCTTACAATATTAATGATGCTCATATGATGACGCTGCACGGTCGCGGAGGGATTCAACTCATGATGGCACATTTAAGAAACAAATTCTGGATTTTCAAACTTAAAAGCGCTGTTAAAAAGCATGTACATAATTGCGTCATATGCAGATTTCGAACTCAAAAATCAACCCAAACTTCCTGCGCCTCGAGTTTCAATATCAAAAGCCTTTACCCACACTGGTATTGACTATGCGGGCTCCATTAACAGAAGATCTTGGAATGGGCGTGGATCTAAGTGTTACAAAGGGTACTTGGCTATTTTCATTTGCTTGGCCACCAAAGCCCTGTACCTTGAAGCAGTTAGCGATTTAACAACTCAGGCATTTTTAGCGGCTTATCGCAGATTTGCGGCACGGCGGCGCACAGTGGGTCCAAATGATGTTTTGCGTCTAAAAAATCTTTAACTTTTTTTGTCTATTGAAATAATTTTATGAAATTTTGTACACATCATTCTGAGAGTATTGACTACCAATTAATACAAGTTTTTTAAATCGGAATTTGTTAACATAACAATTACCATTATGAACATAAAATTATTTATGCATAAAATTAATTTTTTTTTGCTCAAATATAACTAAGTAATCCATATTGTCTAAAAAAAAAAATAGGTAATCATTCGTTTTCCAAAAGCTGTATAGCTTCTTCACAAAGCTCTTTAGATTCAGATGTGTGTTGCTTTCGTAAGCTTGAAATAAGTGATCGGATGTTAATACATAATAAGCGGTGAAAAACATAGTCGTTTGTTGCTAGTCTCGAACACTTGATGGAATGCGTCGATCTAATTTTTTTATAATCTTTATTACGCTCCTCCTGAGCATCTTCAGACAGTTGGCCAAAAGGTAGTACTACAAAATGTTTGATTATGGCTTCACCGTATATAAGTGTCTTATGCACTGAAGATGGCATGTAATACCATTTATATTTATGAACATATAGCCATGCCCGTAGTTAGAGGGGGGCAATGCCCCCCTAAAATAATCGACAAAACTTAACTTGTGTACTTGTTCGCTGTAACACTTGGGAATTTTTCCTTGACAAAAAAGTATCTACCTACTTATTAACAAACAAATACCAAACCCACATTAAACGAATTGTCCACCCTAGAAAAATCGAAAATTCTTAATTTTTGTTTATTTGCTTACCCAAACTACCAATTTTACTTAGAAATTACAAATGTCAAAGTTTATTTAAATAAAAAAGAATTAAATTAGACTAAAATTGGTGATTTCGGGAAGTCAGCGAACATCGGACATTAAATTTATCTTTTCGCCCTGACAGTAAGGACAAACAGTAACGAAATTTTGTATACAGTACACTCGTAGAGTATCTAGTTTGGGATAAGTTTGCGCACTTTTGCCTTTGAAACCGGATTCAAAGTTTAATTGAAGAAATTTTTAAATTGGATTGTAAAGATATCTATGTACATGTTTTGTTTACTCATATGTATAAACAATGACGGCCATCATATTGTTCACTTGGTTACGGGCAAAACTAGTTCTATGAGGGTTTGGAATTTTAACGGCCAATTTCTTGACAAAGTTCTAACCCCTAAAACTCGGTTTATCGAAAAATTAGAACTTGATTGAGTTCTAACTCATTTCTTCACCGAGTTCTAACGCGTTAGAACTTCGATTTGGATCTCAGTTTGAGATAGAACATCGATAAACTTGGACCCTCGAATTGGGGGGTTTAGAGACTTAGAACTCGGTTTAACAACATTTTTATTTCTTCAAAAAACTTATTTGGCTATAAATTTTGATTCGACTTGAAAGAAAAGGTAATTCAAATCAATTTGGGATAAATTTAGTTTTAGGTGCAAGCCTTTTCGCGTGCGCTGAAAATTCCATATAACCAGATAGCGTGCTGTACAAAACACAAATTTGTGTACCTATGTACATACATATTACAAGCTTTTAAGGGTAAGTGTCCCTCTGAAAAATAGGTTGGAGTTTTGCGCTAAACTGTATAGCGTTCACAATTTTGCGTGTATATTAATAAAGTAAACCGTTATCGATTGGAAATAAGTTTGGTCACATATTTATGTGGCTAAAAAAAAAACCACAAACGCATTTATGCCTCAAAACCGCCAGACCGATGGAAAAATCATGAAGTTTAGTGAGATGCTTACAAAAATGAATGGGGCAATGGGTAAATTTCACTTTTTTATTTTTTTTATATTTTTTGTCTAGAGATAATTGATCTCGAAACTTCGAATAGATTTTCTTTTTTTATTCTTTTTATTTATTCCCATACAAAATGTACAAAACTATCAAAAATGAAGGAAATTTACAAAGAAGTATGAATGCATTATTTGATAAAACTTTTGAAGTTTAAAAGGCAATGAAGTCAAATTAACGTTTTTATAAAGCTAATATGTATGCGCAATTAGTTATATTTTTCTTTTATTTTTTTTTATTTTTTACATTAACTTTTAAGAGACAAAACGACAAAAAATGGTCCGTTTTTGTCAATTATTTTGCGCGTTTGCCTGGGGCATCAATGTTATATTTTTAAATTTTCTAAATGCTTTTTAAAATCAAGGATCATATGTCCTGAACTTGGAATGGACCTTAAAAAAAAATAATGTGTCTTAAAACACGCCTAAAAATGCAATTAAATACGACACTATTTGTAATGCCGTGGTTGGGTCAGGATAGAAAATACAATTACCACATATTTTTTAAATTTTTGTTTGGTATTTTGTTTATTACATTTAAAAAATAAACTAGTATTTTCTCTTACGGTTTTCTTAATTTTAATTTTTAAAAAGTTGTCTATTTTGCGTCTTTTTACCAGAAAAACATCATTGCTCACGCACACAAAGACGTTTGGTTCAAAAGAAATCCACTGGGTGGTATGAAGATGCATTTCTCTTCCTTATTCTCTTTTCTTACAAAATAAGTTGTTTGTTTGGTATCGACTCTTGACTGCTAATGTTTTTTTTTTGTGTCATATAATAGTATTCGTGAATAATGTGTGTGTGAAAAAAATGTGTGTATGTTTTTTTTTTTTTTTTAACAGGTAGGTAGACTTGGTGGAATTTGTGTTCACTATGCGTGATGGGATCGTTGCAGGAGATTTGTTTGGATTTTGTGTAACTTCTACGTACATACATGTACATAGGTATGTACCTAGCTATTTTTTTGTTGGCTTAGCTCTTGAAAATTTTTGTCTGCTTCTTTTGCGAAAAGAAATCTATGACATTGCCCGTAGAATAATTACATATATAGGTCATGCACTGTTTATTTTTGTTTTTCTTTTTTTTAATTTTTTTCTTATAGGCAATGGTGCAAGGTCATGATCATGATTAAAATGTTTGGTATCGATGCTGAAGGATTGTTTTGATTTAATTTTGCGTATAGTTGATACCTAAATGTTTCTGAAAAATACATTACATGTTAATGCAGGTCAATGATTAACATTATTATTGAATAGGGTTCCCAATTCATTGTGAGTGAAATATTGCACCAAGCAATGAATGTGTCAAGTGGTTGACACCAAAATATATTTAGGTAGGTATCTAGTATTATGTAGGTAGCTAAGTAGGAATTGCTATGTATCTGGTAAGAGGAGAAAATCGATCACTTTTGGTTTGTTTTTTTTAGGCCCATTTTCTGAAACGAAACTTAAATATTTATGATCAACTTAAACGCTTATGTGACAGTTTAAGCTGAGGAAAAAGTAGAAAATAAAGCATTTAAGTTGAACATAAATATTTAAGTTTCGTTTCAGCAAATGGGCCTTAGTGGTATAGCACAATTGAAAAAACGGTTGAAGAAAAAGAAAAAACATAGCTCAAGCACGAGAGTTGAGGCTTGATCATTTCTTCACTTCTAATCATTTCCTTAGAACTCGGTCTAAGATCACTTTTGAGTTTTAAGTACTTTAGATCTCGGTTTAAAGAAACCAAGTTCTAGAGTATATTTTAATACTTTTGTAGCACCCAGTATCATTTTCTGACACAAATTTCTGACAATCTATCAACAAATATTTAAATATTTGTCAGTTTCATTTTGCTGGATACTTTTTTTGTGAAGATATTTCTTTTATTTTGTTTATTAATTAAAAACACATTCTCATTTTTGTTGTACCAGTTTTGTTTGTATTGGTGTTGATGTTTTTATTTCGTTTTTAAATCTATGCTGTTTGATTTTGCGCGTATTGATTTTTGAATACTTGGTGTTGCAAGTAGCAAATGTTTTTATTAGTCCGATAGCTCGCAACAGACTTTTGACGTGAAATGAACCCAAAAAGATAAGTGTGCATGTGCATCAAAGTGCATCAAAAATAATAAAAAAAAGAAGATGGTAACGGCTCCAATGTCCCGAATCATTGATTGGATGTGGTTCTGACAAATTGTTTAGAAAAATGGCACTTACTTAAGATGAGCTTTGAGCATGCAATACTACATGTCTTTTGGTTTTCTTTCATGAAACAAAAATCTGGTGCGAGTTCAAAAATCAAAACTAACAAAATGCAGAATATAAAAAAATTTTATACCACGAGAATTAAAAACAACACCAGCATATGCAACTAAATTGGATACAACAAAATTGACCATTTACTTAAAATTAATAAAAAGGATAACTTTAAAACAATATATCTACACATAAATGCAATATAAGGCCATTCCAAAAACGCCACAAAGATCGTGTTTTGTGGCTTCTGTCTGGGGTTAAGCTTACTCAAAATGTCTCTAAGATTCAAATTTGCACTCTTCAGTGTCAAAATGCGAACAATTGTCATTAATTACTTTATTTTGAGGAAAACAGTGCTTTAGATGCACTTTTTGTCTTAACCAACAACGGCAAAATTAGTGCATTTCTGTTTCCTTCCTCACCAGGAAAATATAGTGGTTAAAATCTTGTAATATGTACATAGGTACACAAATTTGTGTTTTGTCCAGCAAGCTATCTGGTTATATGGATTTTTCAGCGCACGCGAAAAGGCTTGCACCTAAAACTAAATTTATCCCAAATTGATTTGAATTACCTTCTTTTTTAAAGTCGAATCAAAATTTATAACCAAATAAGTTTTTTTGAAGAAATAAAAATCTTGTTAAACCGAGTTCTAAGTCTCTAGACCCCCGAATTCGAGGGTCCAAGTTTATCGAAGTTCTATCTTAAACTGAGATCCAAATCGAAGTTCTAACGCGTTCGAACTCGGTGAAGAAATGAGTTAGAACTCAATTCTAATTTTCTAGTTCTAATTTTTTGATAAACCGAGTTTTAGGGGTTAGAACTTTGTCAAGAAATCGGCCGTAAATGTTTTTAAAACTAAGTTCCAAAGATAAACCGAGAGTTACTGGATCGAGTTTTAAATTAATTTTAGAACTTTGTGAAGAAATTGGCCGTAAACTACTTAAAACTCAATAGTGATCTTAGACCGAGCTCTAAGGAAATGATTAGAAGTGAAGAAATGATCAAGTTCTAAATGTTTTTAAAACTAAGTTCCAAAGATAAACCGAGAGTTACTGGATCGAGTTTTAAAATGATTTTAGAACTTTGTGAAGAAATTGGCCGTAAGATTTTCAAAAATAATTATTTTTTGAAATATGTTTTGATCGGGATGTCAATATGAGTATTTTGATTTAGAAGTCAAAGTATGTTTAAATAATAAAAAATTGTGAAAAACTTAAAACTCAAAATCCCCATACAACTAGTTTTGCCGTAAAACTATCTTTCAAGCAAGTCAATAATATGACCGTTAAAAAATAATCAACATCGACAAATTTATTGTGTGAGTGTAAGCAGTCTATGGCTTAAGGCCGCACAGGGTTTTAAATCAACGTTTTTAAAATCAAATTAAGTTTAAAGCCCAGTTTTTATATTTACCAATTTTTACAATCCATAAATAAATATTATTTCGCATTAACCAAAAAAAAAAATATTTCAAAGAAACCTAACTACTTTGATAAATGGAACTTTAAGACGTCAAACATTTTAGTTAAATTAGTCAAAATGATTGCGCACATTAACCCCAAACGAATATTTTTTTTATTTTTCCTAAAATTTAAACAAATGAATTATAAAAAGAATACAATTTTTATTGAATTAATATGCTATATAATGTTTGCATCAAATTTAAACTAAAATTGTATATTTAAGGAAATTAGTGGCCTATTTCTTTAAATATACAACTTACTTACTTACTTACTTTAGATGGCGCTCACAGCCCAGGATGGACTACGGCCTCAACCAACAAGCCCCTCCAGCCAGCTCGGTCCCTAGCTAGCTGCCTCCAGTTACGCACTCCAAGTTGGTTGAGGTCGTTTTCCACTTGTGTGCGCCACCTAAGGTGGGGTCTTCCTCTGCTGCGCAGACCGTCAGGGGTAGATTCGAAGACTCGTCGGGCTGGTGCGTTGGTGTCCATACGCTCCACGTGTCCCAGCCATCTCAGCCGCTGAATTTTCAGCTTCTTGACCAGGTCGACGTCGCTGTAAAGCCCGTAAAGCTCGTTATTAAATCTTCTCCTCCATACTCCATCGATACAGACTGGACCGAAAATCACCCGAAGAATCTTCCTTTCAAAGCACCCAAGCAGATTCTCATCCGTTTTTGACAGGGTCCATGCCTCTGCCCCATATAGCAGGACCGGGATGATTAGGGTCTTATATAAGGTCTCCTTGGTTCTCTGAGAGAGGGCTTTATTACTTAGATGCCTTCTTAGCCCGAAGAAACAGCGATTGGCAAGAGTAATTCTTCGTTTGATCTCTGCGCTGATGTCATTTTGCGATGTTACAGTGGAGCCCAGGTAGACAAAGTCCTTGACGACTTCGAAGTTGTATCTATCCATCGTGACGTTTTGCCCGAGCCGAAGATGTTGAGATTCCTTTCTCGATGATAGCATATACTTCGTCTTGTCATCATTAACAGCCAAACCCATTTTCGCCGCCTCCGATTCAATACTTGCAAACGCGCCGGTAACAGCTCGCTTCGTTCTCCCAATGATGTCAATATCATCTGCATAAGCAAGTAGTTGAACAGACTTTTGAAAAATTGTACCTCTGTTGTTGACTTGCGAGTTGCGTACAATTGCTTCAAGAACGATGTTAAACAGGTTGCATGATAACGCGTCGCCTTGCCTCAAACCTTTCTCGACATCAAAGGGTTCGGTGGTGTTCTTGCCGACTTTGACGGAGCAGCGAGATTTCTCCATCGTCATCCTGCACAAGCGGACGAGTTTGGCAGGGATGCCGAGATGCGCCATGGCTCTGAATAGCTCGTCTCTGTCTACGCTATCATATGCGACTTTAAAATCGATAAAGAGGTGGTGTGTATCGATTTGAAACTCCTGGGTTTTTTCCAAAATCTGTCGGAGTGTGAACATTTGATCGACGGTTGATTTGCCGGGCCTAAAACCACACTGATAGGGGCCGATCAGATCGTTGACAAACGGTTTTAAGCGATCACACAGTACAGATGACAAGATTTTGTATGCGACGTTGAGGAGACTTATACCTCTGTAGTTGGAACAGGTCAGAGCATCTCCTTTCTTGTGGATGGGGCACACTATACCGAGGTTCCATTCATCGGGCATACTTTCCTCCGACCAAATTTTGGAGATAAGCTGGTGTATACTCCCTACCAAGTCATCTCCCCCTGCTTTGAATAGCTCGGCTGGCAGGCCATCCGCACCAGCAGCCTTGTACGTTTTAAGCTTGGCTATCGCTAACCGCACTTCATTTAGGTCGGGTGGACGGAAATTTTGACCATCATCGTCCAGGTTGAATGGAGTGTTCTGTCTTACAGCGGAATTTTGGCCATCTTCGCCGTTTAGCAGTCTAGAAAAGTGTTGTTTCCAGATCCTCAGCACCGACTGTGTGTCTACCACCATATTCCCACTCTCGTCTCGGCAGGCTTCCGTTCTGGCCTTGTAACCCTGGGTATTTTGCCTCACCCTTCGGTAGAACTTTCGAACATCCCCCCTGCCGCTACAGTCCTCAATAGACTCGACCGCCCGCTTCGCATGCTCTCTCTTTTTCCTCCTGAGAAGTCGGCGTTCCTCCCTTCGCTTTTGCCCGTAGAGCTCCCGGGCTGCTCTCTCAGCAGCTCTGGTTCTAGTCTGCAGCATTGCTTGGTAGGCCTCGTTCTTTTCTTCATGTGCCAGTCTGCATTCTTCATCGAACCAGGGGTTTCGTTGTGGTGGCCTAGTGAAACCCAGCACATCAGTAGCGGCACTTTTGATGGCATTTTGGCAGTGTTTCCATTGGTCCTCTACAGATGATGCTTGTGGCGGGCTTGTTGAGAGTTTAAGAGAGACGTGGTCTGCAAAAGTCCTAGCTATCTCTTGCGATTTTAGCTTCGCGACGTTAAATCGTTTTACAGCATCCGCTCGTCGTTGTGGCGCCATAGATATCCGCATACGTACTTGCGCTACCACCAGGTAGTGATCCGAGTCTATGTTGGCACCTCGGAACGTTCGGACATCCAGGATACTGGAAGCATGTCTGGCGTCTATCGCAACATGATCAATCTGGTTGACGGTTCGTTGATCCGGAGACCGCCAGGTCCCTTTGTGTATATTGAGGTGTGGGAATAGAGTGCTTGCTATGATGACATTTCGCCCCGCCGCGAAATCGATGAGCCTGAGTCCGTTACCGGAAGTGTTGTCGTGCAGGCTGTGTCCTCCGACTATCGAACCAAAGATGCCCTCCTTTCCAATCTTGGCGTTGAAGTCGCCAAGAATAATCTTGACGTCGTACTTGGGGCACCTATCATACGTATCCTCGAGGAGATCGTAGAATTCTTCTTTGGTTGAGTCATCCTTTTCTTCTGTTGGGGCATGGGCACAGATCAACGTGATGTTTTTGAACTTTGCTTTGATGCGGATTGTGACCAGGCGCTCGCTTATATTTCTGAAGCCCAAGACTTCTTGCCTAAGTCTTCCCCTTACCACAAAACCACAACCAAAGAGCCGCTGACCTTGCTCCTTGCAGCACTCGCCGAAGTAGATGTCACACGTTTTCATCCTTCGGATGCCCTCTCCATCCCATCGCACTTCCTGGATGGCTGTTACATCAGCCCTTAGCCTATCCAGGTTCTCCACTAGTTGTTCGGCTGCACGTGGCCTGTTTAGGGTCCGTACATTCCACGTGCAGATCCGAAATTCATTGTCCTTGTTTCGTTTGCTGGGGTCGTCAACATTAAAATCATCCATATCCGAGGCTTGTTGTTGTTTCGGAACCGATAATTTTTTACGTGGTAGGGAAGTCACCCCGACGCACAACCCCCTAGCCTGGAGGACCAGATCCTTATTATAACTCCAAGGACGGGGAGCCGGATAAACCGCTCCTTATAGGCCTGAGCTACGAATACGTCGTAGTAGCCCATATAAGGTGTTCACTAAGTAGTTCAAACTGACTAGAACTGTAGACGCCACCGTTGATTCCATCTGGGGAATTCCTCCGATGCCGCCTGAAAAAAGGAGAAGTGCCTTAGTGGAAACACTCCTCCCCCCTCTCTCGTCTGCTGCCACCTTAAACGGGGAGGTGAGAGTAGGAGTTGATAGACAGAGGTTGATTGTGGACGCATGTGTCCTCTTGAATGCACCGCGTTGTCTACCCTTTGAACATCTTTAAATATACAACACGGTTTGAAAATTACGAAAAATTATAAGAAATGTGAAGTTTTTTTAATTGTCTCTCATCAGCACATTTAATAAAATATCTGCTTAACTACAACTGATATCGAGGGTTGAAAACCTGCTTGATTTTGCATTTTCATTTTATTAAATCTTCGTCTACAGCTGTTATATCTGCAGAAAATTTATAATTTTGGAAAAATCGGCGTGCAGTGTTGATATTACTATTACCAGTGCCTTGTCGAGGTTTATCTATATGTAGACCTAGTTCAGCTCGAACACGGTTGTGAACATACTTTTTCTTATCTTCCTTAGTTTTTTTATTTTCGACTTTCCACTTTCATATAGGATATATGTAGGATTAATTCCATACACCAAATCCAAGCGTTTAGAGTAGAAAGGCCATACTTTTGGTTTTGATCCACGTACTATACACACAGCACTCGAACTAGTTTCAGTTAGGACTTGACCAACTTTCCCATCGATCATTGTTAACCCTCCAGTGGGCGCGTGGTTAAAAGAAACACCAGTGGGCGCGTGGTCTACGATTGTAGACCATTTTATTTTGCCAAAAAAGAACTAACTAATGCGTTTTTTAGTATTAAAATCAAGGTCAGGCTAAAGAGGAACAAATTATTTTCCATATTCATCACTTTAAGTTAAACGGTTATTGATACACCGAGAACAAAAAATCGCAAACAAAAATAATTCAATTTATTAAAATGTTTTGTATAAATTTTGTATTAAAAAAAAAACTTAAAAAAAGTTTATAACACAAAAAAAAACTATTTACATTTAAAAAAATAACCAAATTTACTGGTTACTTAAAAAACAGAAACATTGCACTACAAACAAAAAAAATATAAGACTTCAAAAATCCATACATATTTTGGTGTTCACAGTTTTTCTTCTTTCACAAAAAACAAACAAAAAAAAGTACAATAAACATAAAAAATAAATTAATTCATAAAAAAAAAAAACAATATAAAAACAATTTAAAAAACAAAATCTGTGCAAAGACTTTTTAAGTGGTCCTTACACGCAAATTTCTCGCATGTTCAACATTTTTGTCCTCATTTTTTCTTCTTCTTCGTCGAAGGGACTGTCCTCGCCACTTGACAGGTCACCGAGCCAACAATTGCTTGCTGTGCTTAGTTACACATATTAGGTATTAAATTAACACTTATAAAGTAAAAATGTATAATTCCTAACTTACAATTACAAAAATGATTGCTGTGCTTAGTTACACATATTAGGTATTAAATTAACACTTATAAAGTAAAAATGTATAATTCCTCACTTACAATTACAAAAATGAATACAATAATTGTATATACACCAGTGGGCGCGTGGTCTACGATCGTAGACCAACCGACTTTCAACAACTATTTACCTTAAATACGTCCTCCACAAAAATAATAAGCAGACTTAGTAGGTAGAACAATCAATTATCTACAGCTATTGTGAACGATGGTGCAAAAAAATTGTTCTTATAAGAGTTGCAGCATTTTAAAAAATGGTGGTCTACGGTCGTAGACCACACGCCTACTGGAGGGTTGAGAGGAGTTCATGTTGAATTTCTATTTTTTCGTAATTTTTATTGAATTGAGTTACTTGTAATAGAATAATCTGGTTCTGTATGTCATTAACAACAGCTTTTGTGTCATCGGGACTTAGGAGTTTCTTTTGAAACTCACAGAAGAAAAGGTTTATTATTTTGCCACAAAACCATGTATGGTTTCCGTGTTTAAAAGTTTGATCATCAGACATAACTTCATTTTCTCCTAATAATGTTTGTTTGTATTCAATCTGTCCTGAAAGTAAAGAGTAAAGAGTTTCAAATTCTTAGATCCAGAAGTGAAGATGGAATCATTTTGCAAGATACGTCTAAAATTATGTTTTAACAAATCTTGTAGCTTAACTTTAACTCCAATATCTGTTGCAGTAATGCTGGACTCTGGTGGGTAGCACAGTTTTTTCGCTTGTGCTAAAATCTGATAAGAGGGAAATATTGAACAATTCTTTTCAAGCAAGCAAGACCTTAAATATTTGTACTGATATTTTGATTGAATTTCGAAAGAAAGTTTTTGCTAATACTTGATACCACATTTTCAAGTTTCGTTTCCAATAATTTAAACTTAGAGTTTATGTAATTCTAAAGGTCCAATGAATTGTTTTCATTGTTTATAAAATAGTCACTTAATTCATATTTAGAAAACACGAATTCACTCATTTTAATTTTTTTTTCTACAAATTTACCTGATTTTCAATAATATTAACCTGAGCTGAAAACTTTTCCTTTATAAATGCCACATATAAATCAAGAAAGTATTAAATTCTTAGAAATAACGGAAGTTTGCAACCATATTTAAACAAAAAAAGCCAAATAAGCTCAATAACAAAAACAACATAATATTCAAAAACAAAAAAGAAACTAGAAAGCTAATGCGAGATTTTTGTTCCTTATCTGCCTTATTGCTTATCGCTCTTGATAAAAGGGGGGGCAGAATTTTTTCTTTTGTCTTCTTACTAATACAGTAAAGCCTAGTACGCAGATCGGGAAAAATTTTTCTTTTCATACAAAATTTTTCCCAGGACAAATTTTGTCTTCAGTTTTTTTCCACTCTACAGCGGGTACAAATGTCACAATTTTGCGCGTGAGCTGCGTACTGGCTCACGCGCAAAATTGTGACATTTGTACCCGCTGTAGGGTGAAGTCTCCACTAAATTTTGCTAGGAAAAATAATGTTCGAAGCATTATTTTGCGGGAAAAATTTTGACAGGTCAATAATTTTGCACGATCAACTATTATTGATCGATAATTTTACAAAAAGAAAAAAAAAAGAAAATCTTTAATTTTGCGCGATTTTTCCATTAGCTTAAGGTTCGGTTTTCAAAAATGTATAATACTCACATAATAAATAATAATCACATCAATAAATAATGAACAAAGTTCAGTTAATTAGTTACTTCATTACGTTATTCAGATAGTGTGATCTTTAGCGAACACTTTGGAGAGAGATATATGTATATATATTGGCTAAGTTTAAATATAAAAATTGGCTTGTACTACATAATTTGATTATTCTTTTATTAATTTTGAGAAAAAAGTAAGCTTTAACAACTATTTTGAAAAAAACATTTTTGAGACGCAAAACATCATTTTGGAAAATAATGTGACAACGCTGTGCTGTGCTTGAGTCGCTTCTCATTTTGCTCGTATTATTAATCATTTTTATTTGTATTTTACCGAATTATTAATTCTAAATTGTGTTAAATTATAAACTTCTAGTTGCAATAGTCGTTTTAATTCATTTGTTTTGTTTCTACATCAAGTTTAATGTGATTGGTGTATTAAACTGCTGCTTACTGCATCTGCGTGCATATATTGCTCACTCTAAACTTGGAATGTAGAGTACACTTGCTGCCTTTTGCGAGATTTGTTTTCGCTCATGCTTGGATTCTTTGCTTTCCGTTTTCCCTGGTGAGTGATAATTTTGTATATGTTCTGCGTGAAGCATTGTGAGACTGCATTATATCCAAACATATCTTCCTACCATTTCATACTGGATAATTCCTACCTGGATGATTAATATGTACTTTGCTGCTGAGCATCAACATTTTTCTCAGAGACCATGACAAGTTGTTTTAATTAACTTAAAAATTAAAACAACAACTCATCGAAACTATCTGTCATCTGAATTCAACATCTGTGATCTGTCATCTTTGTATATAAAATCTATAGTACTATCATGGACAGATATTTTTTAGTAGAACCCATGTCCTAGTGGCGCGCTGCAATCGCCACAAATTTGGGTTTGGATACTTGAATAATGGTAGCATATAAAATCAAGATAAAGTAGTTTAGAGAGAGAGGATTATATTCATTCAATTCTTACATACAATAGTTACGACTCGCTTACACCACTACATAATCCGTCGTCGGCCGAAGTATGCTCGGACACCTTCGGTCGGATTCGGACGATTGAACCGAACGTATATGTAAAAGGAGAGAAGCAAATCAGATATTTGAAATTTCAGTGAGCTGTTTGCGTCATCGTCATGTATGTGCATAAAAGGTCAAGCAACTTAAAAAAAAATTTCTTATGCAGTCTGTTGTTTTGGACAAAAATACTGAATGCGTATATATATATGTAATTCAGTATCTTTGGTTTTGGATTTACCTACAAATTATTTTTTTTAACTTATGGTTTATGCGACTAGGGATAGGGACAAGGAGACAAAAAATTTGTGTGTTTATATGTATGTATGTATGTAGGTAAACATATTACTTGCTCGAAAGACTGCAGTAAGTAGGTAGGTAATTGTATTTAGTTTGTTATTTTCAATTTTATTTCATGAAAAAAGGAATGTTTCTACATTTTACTTTACGGGTTATGCTGCAAATATTTGTCTCGTTTAAAGATATGTTGGTATAATGATAATTAGGTACCTACCTATAAAATGTAGGTAGTAATATAGATAGGAATAGTATAATGTACATGTATGTATACCTACAGGACGATTATTCTACGATGTGGCAAAAAGCTAGAGTGTGTAGGCTGAGTCAAGACAAGAAAAAATGGAAAAATTTTATAAAAAAATGGCAAAACTTACTAAAAAGCCAAAAGTCTGCTCTTTCATTCCTTTTTTTAAATTAACTCATTTCTGTTTATGGTTTTCGAAAAAATTGCTTCCAATTTAAAAATGTTGCAGAACAAAGAATTGAATATTGATTTTTTTAGTATTTAGGTACTAGGTTCTAAATTGGCTTTTATATTAACCTCTTCGAATTTTGTATTTTAAATTGTAAAAAAAATAGTAGGTATATCCAATTTTTATTTTTCCAACATTTTTTAGTTTTTATTATTATTATTTATTGTACCACCTATTCATATATGTACTAGAATGTCAGTTTATTAGACTTTACCAATATTAATTCCGTCATTTTTTTAGTTGGAAGTATTTTTTTCGAAAACTATAAGCAGAGATAAGTTGGTTTAAAAAGGGAATGAAAGAACAGATTTCTGGCTTTCAAAAATGGTAAAAACTTTTTAGTAAGTTTTGCCATTTTTGTATAAAATTTGTCTGTACTTTTTTTAATAAAATGCGTAAAAACACCATTTTCGCGCTCGATTTCAATTAAACCCACCATAGAATAAAATATAGTACTCTCCATTAGCTTTGATATGAAATAAGTTTTATCACTGTTGAGCAAAGTTAAATGTGGGCCCAAAGTCCATACAAAAGTGCTCATGGTCATTTTTGAAAAAATATTAAACAAAAATGTGTTCAAACTAGTTTTTTTTTTTTTATTTGACGTTGTTAAGTAGTATTTTTGTTTTTAATATTCGATCTTCCTATTAATTTTTAGTCACAAACTGAAGAATAGATGCTCAATTTTTTTTTGAATTTTGAGAAAATAAAAAATAACGGGAGGAGAAATTTAAAAAAAAAAATTGTTTTAAAACAGAAAAAAAAATATTAAAAAAGAACGGTAACCGTTACAAAGGCATGTTATACCTTTTTGTAAAGCTTGAAATCTCTTCTTCGATTTCATTTTTGAATAAATCTGTTTTAAGAAATATTTTTTGAAATATTAATTTTCAAACTAGAAATTTTGAAAAAAAAAATAAAAAAAAATTCAAACTGATTTTTTTCCAAAGTTTTACGAAATTAAGTATTAATTTTGTTTTTAAAATTCAATGCTTATATTAGTTCCAAGTCAAAAATAAAATATCGCAAGCTTAAATGTCTTCTGATTTCTGTGAAAATCAAAAATAACGGGAGGGTCAATGTTTTAAAAGATTTGACTTAAAACAGAAACTTTATTAAAGAAAAATTATTAAAAAAACAATTTTAACCGTCACAAACAGCATGCTATACCTTTTTGTAAAGCCAGAAATTTTTTGATTATATTTTGTTTTTAAATATACATAGTTTTTTTTTTTAATGAATATTTTTGCAAAAATTAATTTTTAAACTTAAATATTTGTGAAAAAAAAAATTAAAAAATTGAGTTCAAACTAATTTTCTTCAAAATTTTACGTTATTAAGTAATATTTTTGTTCTAAAAATTCGATGCTCCTATTACTTTCTGCTCAAACACTCAAAACTGGATGCTCAAATGTCTTTTAGTTTTGAGAAAATTGAAAATAACGAAATATGATCTTTGGAGCAACAAAATAACAGATGGAAGTCGAATTTAAGGAAAACTTACTTTTGTTATTTTCGAATTTTTCAAAAACTAGAATACATTTTAATATCTGATTTTTAGTGACTAAAAATTGATGGGAGCATTGAATATTGAACACAAAACTACTACTTAATAACCAAAAACTTTGAACGAAATCAGTTTGAACAAATTTTTTTATTTAAATTTAAGTTTGAAAATTAATTTTTGAAAAAATGTTAAATAAAACAACTTAATTTAAATAGAAAATTAAAGAAGAGATTTTTGGTTTAACAAAAAGGTATATCAGACTGTTGTAACGATTAATGTTGTTTTTTAATTTTTTTTCTCTTTTAAGTCAATTCTTTTAGAAAATAAGTTATTTTTAATTTTCTCAATTGTCGGCTAAAAAATAATAGAGGCATCGAATATTGAAAACAAAAATACTACTTAATAAAGTAAAATTTTGAACAAAATTAGTTTGAACACAATTATTTTATTATTTTTTCAAAATTTTGAAATTGAAATTTCATTTTTCACAAACCGTTATCTCAAATAATTTTAATTGTAAACATAATAAAATAACGGACTTCTGACTTTAAAAATAAAACGCACGACTGGATCGCATAAACTTGCTCTTGTAGTAGTATTTACGACAATTTTAATCAAAATCGTAGGAGTTGTTTTCGAGAAAATTTATATTTTCTGTAACTGTTTTTTAACATTTATATGGAAGGTACCGTTAATTTTGACTATAAGAAAAATGTTTGTTCAAAATATTTTAGATAATGTTAAAAACCCGCTTGCTACCAAGTTTCATGAAAATGAACCAAGTCGTTTTCCAAATATTTGGTTTTCAAAAAAAAAAAATTAAAACTTTTTTTAAAAATCCAAAAAAATTTTTTTTAATATGCAATACTATTTAAATTTTTCGGAAGATTCTCCATAAAAAAAATTATTAAAATCAGTCTATTCTTTTTCGAGTAAAACGAAAACAAAATAAATGGTTCTATGGGAGGTACCATTTAAAAAAATTAATCAATGGAAAATTAATTTTTACAAAAAGGTAGCATATACCTAATAAAATGTATTGATTTTTTTAAAGAAAAATCCGTCAAGCCATTTTTGAGAAAAATACCGTTATTTTTGGCCCTAAAATGAAAATGAAAAAAAAAAACGTGTCGGGGGAATGTTCCAAAAACACCAAGTTTAACTAAAATCGACCCATGGGCTAAGGCTGTAGGCGAGTCCACAGACAGACAGACAGACGGATGGAATTGCGAGACCCACTTTATTCGTCTTCCCTATCATCGTAATGTCAAGTCTGATCAAAATCTCGAGTTCAATTTTTTTTACGAATCCAAAACTTGTCATTATACATATGTAGTACCTATGTATATATCGCTAGTAAAAAGTATAGCATGGCATTGTAAGTCTTGCCGTTGTTTTTTTAATATTTTTTTGTCTATTTTAAGTCGATTTTTTAGAAAATTGCACCTCCCGCCTAACCGGGGTGCAACCTAAAGGTTCTAGTTTTTGTCACACCCTGTATATTTTAATTCTTAAAAATGAAACATTTACAATGCCATGCTATACTTGTTTGTAAAGCCAGATCCTTTCTCTTATCCTGTTTAAAACTCATTTTTTGTAGTGAACAGTTTTTGAAAATAACTCAAAATTTAAATAAGTAGTACCTATTTACCTAATGCGAATCACCCTGTACCTATAGTAGATACCTACCTAATAAATTAATAATTATTTAATAATTATACCTACCTATACATTCTTCTTGCAAAGGCCTAACTACCTATGTTCAAAAGACATTTCTTTACTAGTAAATTAGACCAGAACTACAAAAGTTCAATTAATTTTTAATGTGAACTTCGTGGAGCAAAACAAAAGGTAGGTAGGTACCTATAACAAATTTTAATTTTTTTTTTTATTTTTTGTAGGTAGCTTAAAAAAAAAAAAAACTTCCATTTCGCCCCTACAACTTCTTCTTTAGAATGTAGACCCTGAGTTAAACTTTCTACTTATTTATGCGCGCGCCTACATAAAATTTTCAATTCATAGCAACGGAAATAAGAAATATAGTAAGTAGCTGGGTACCTACCTAATTAATAAGTGAATAGTAAACTAAATCCAACCAATATACCTACCTACAACAACTACATTCATAATACTAAAAGCATACCTACAACTACATACATACCTACACGTAGAACTACCCTGAACAACTAATAAAAAAAGCCTAAATATAGCCTTTTGAAATCAATTCCATTTCCCGAATCCCGACACAAAACAAAATACCTTGACACATTTTTTTTTCTCTACCTATGAAGGAATAAAAAATGTAAACAAGCTCAAAAAAAAAACACACACACATTGTTTTTGTCTTCAGTATTTGTTTTTCAAAAATGTGTTTTTTTTTCTCTCATTCGAGCTCTCATACATTTAGTATACAGCATTCCCGTTCTTTCGTCGGTAAATGAGGTTTTCATTTATCGACTAGTCGGGACACCTCCGACTAGTCGGGACACCTCCACGAACTGCCTCACGGAAGTAGAACCCATGTCCTGTAGGTGTCGCCACCATCGCCGCTCACCATGATAGTACTATAGATTTTATATACTAAGTCCCCTTTCACACAGGGCAACTGAGTTGCCGGCAACAATTAGTTCATAGGCGAGAAGGGCAGGAAGAAAGACGGGGAAATGAAATCTCCCCGGTCAACAAATTCAGGAGATTTTTTTGACGTTTCTCTTCACACTACGTTTGTGTGCGTTCAACCAAGGTAGTTTAAAAGGAAAATAAAGAAAATCTCCGGGTTTTTGTTGCTTGCGTGTGAAAGGTACAAGAGATTGTTAAGGAGATTTAAAGAAAACGTCAAAAAAATCACCAGCAACTAGTATCTTCGTGTGAAAGGGGACAAAGCTGTCATCAATCAAAATCATCTGTCATCATTCACATTACCGACTATTCATCATCACATTGGCTTGTGTATTTACTAAATTGAAATCTAATTTTGTGGTACACTTAGAACCAACATTACTAATTTAAATTTTTAAACTAATAATTTTTAAACACCATTATAAACATGACAAAGTGCGCATCTTGTGACAACATATCTGACTACATGATTGATTCCATCATATGTTACGGCAACTGCCGACGGTGCTTCCATGTTAAATGCATTGATGCACCTTTTAGCACTATCAAATTATTTGATAAAAATAAGACATTCTATTTTTTTTTGTGACGATTGTGACCCGTTTGCATACAAGAATATAGTGCGAGACGTTATACAAAACACTAGACAGCTGGAAAACTTGAACCGCCAATTAACCCAACTTTCAGAAAAAGTTGATAATTTAAGTGTCAAGCCTGAAGACAGCAATATACAAACGCGGAGTAAGGCAAAAAATAAAAACTCAAACGCTCTCTCAAACAAAGAACCTTTGAATAAAAGAACATCTAAGAGAACATCTGAAGTACTTGACAATCCGATTGAAATTCAACAATCTAAGAAGCCACTACCATTATCGTCTTCGTCAACATCATCATCGTCAACATCACCATCGACGTCGTCATCATCGTCGTCATCATCGTCGTCATCATCGTCATCTTTGTCACCATTGTCATCATCATTATTACGATCATCAATATCATCACCATCATCTAAAACTCCTCCTACAAACTCATGTTCAGACGCTTTAAGATCTTCATCTAACCAAAGCAATCAAGAAAATGATAACATATCTCCCATTACGTCAGGCTTAAGAGCTGTTGAAGGTCAGAAAATTTTATTTATCTCTAAACTCCATCCCTCAACCAATGCTCTAGACATAAAAAACCATATATCCACAATAATTGGTCCACAATTGAAGCTTCAAGTTGAAAAGATGATCCACCGCAACTATTCAAAATATTCTTCGTTTAAAATTCGTGTACCTGACTTCTACTGTCACTTACTGAATTCTTCTTCGTCCTGGCCTAATGGAATAATTTTCTATGAATTCGACAACAAGTTAAACAAGAGACCCCAGAACCCTTTTCATCAGAATCGGACAATGCGGAATCAACATCTGAGCAGCTCAAACATATATTAGTCTACTACCAAAATGTAAATGGACTCTGGACAAAGACTTATATGGTCTATAAAAATGTAAACAACCTTCCCCACGATGTCATTTTACTAACAGAAACTTGGCTCAACTTTTCTATTCTTGACTCGGAGCTTTTTGATGCATCATATCAAATTTTCAGACGTGATCGACATGATGAAGAAGACTCTAATGTTGTTTGAGGAGGAATTCTGTTTCCGATCAAGACCTCACTTACGTGCTACCTGGTAGATGACTTTCGAGCCACAGGTGTCGAAGCTCTATGTATCAAAATCAAGTTGGAATCTGGCCAATTATTTATTATCTCGGCGTATATACCTCCAAGTTCAAACAATGACGCTTATGAAAAGCTAAATGACTGCATAGAAAATATTTATGTACTTATGGAACCCGAAAATGAAATTTTGATCGTAGGTGACTTTAATCTACCAAACCTTAATTGGACAAAAATTAATGACGATAACTTCCATGTTCCGATAAATGCGTCCAGTCTTAATGAACTAACATGTATAGATGGTATGTCTTCGTGTGGTTTAAGTCAATTTAATGGATTGAGTAATCGTTTTGGAAAAATTCTTGACTTAGTGTTTTTCGCCGATACAATTAACAATGAAATTTCTGTTTTAACTGCTACTGTAAAATTAATAGACGAAGATCGACATCATCCTGTATTAGATATTTCACTAGGATTAAACATGTCTTCTCCTTACAATAACAATAATAACAACAAATTTGAATTTGACTTTTCTAAATGTAATTTTGTAGATCTTTTTGATATGTTAATAACTGTTAATTGGAATCAATTATTTTGTAATTGCAATATTGATGATATGTGTAATAATTTTTATAGAACTCTATTTAACTGCTTTTACGAAACTATTCCTTTAAAAAGAACACGTTTTGCTTCAAATGCACCACCATGGTTTGATACGCGTATTAAAAACTTAAAAAATAAAGCTTGGGTAAAATATAATATAACTAGAACTGACGATGATTACAGAACTTTCTTAGTTCTAAAACAACTTTTCACTGATTATTCTAACACTCTATATGACGATTACATTTGTAAAATAGAACATGATATTAAATCTAATCCAGATAGTTTCTGGAATTTCGTTAATAGTAAAAGAAAAACGTGTGGCTATCCGAATTCGATGTCAAATAATTCGTCAACTAGTCATGATCCAAAGGTTATTGCAAACATGTTTGCTAACCAATTCAAAGAAGCATTTGAAGAATCAGACTTTAATAATCCCTCTTCTTTTTCTTCTTCTTCTGACAGTTTTACTCATTTAAACACAATTAATTTTGAAATAAGTGAAGATACAGTTGTTCAACATATATTAAATCTCGATGAGTGCTTTACTCCAGGCCCCGATGGTGTTCCATCTTATATATTAAAAAAATGTGCTTCTTATTTGTCATATCCGTTATGTGTTCTCTTCAATACATCCTTAAAAAGTTCAATTTTTCCTATTATCTGGAAAAGTTCATTTATTATTCCTATACATAAAAAAGGCTCAACTATCTGTGATACCTAAACTGTTTGAATCAAATGTGAGTAATGTTCTTTCTTTTCATTGTAGTTCTATTATTTGTGATAGCCAGCATGGCTTTGTTAAAAAGAGATCCACTGTTACTAATTTATTTAACTTCGTGTCCTTTTGTCTAGATGTATTTGAAAAACGCGGGCAAGTTAATTGCGTATTTACTGACTTTAGTAAAGCCTTTGACAAGTTATGTCACAATACACTAATTTTAAAATTATATCATCTAGGATTTAACAACAATTTTATAAATTGGATTTCTTCATACTTAAAAAATCGTCCTTATTCTGTCTTGTTTCGTAATGAAAGTTCAAATCAATTTGTTGTCAATTCTGGCGTCCCTCAGGGCAGCCACCTAGGTCCTATTTTATTTGTTTTATTTATTAATGACTTGGTTTCAAACTTAAAAAACTCGCCTGTCCTTGTTTATGCTGATGACATTAAACTTTTCAAAAGTATAAAATCCTCCTCTGACTGTTTATTACTACAAGAAGACTTATCAATATTTAGGGAATGGTGCAATAAAAACCGACTTATTTTAAATGTTGACAAATGTAAAACTATGAGTTTTACACGTAAAAAATTTCCGTTTTTGTACAACTATACGTTTGACTCTTGTCCGTTATGTAAGGTTTCTATGTTTTCTGACTTAGGTATTATTCTAGATCCCAAATTAGCGTTAATGATCATTTAAATTATATAATTAAAAAAGCCAATAGGGTTCTTGGATTCATTAAAAGATTCGGTCGTGATTTTCAGGACCCTTATGTTCTTAAACTTCTATTTATTTCGTTTGTTAGACCAATTCTAGAATACGGCTGTGTGGTATGGTCACCTTATTACTCAATACATGTCACAAGAATTGAAGCGATCCAAAAAATTTTCTGCGTTTTTGTCTTCGGTCTCTTCCATGGTCAAGGGAAAATCTACTTCCCCCTTATTCTCAAAGACTAGCGTTGATCAGCCTCCCTTCTTTGACTAACCACAGAAAGTATATACAATTTTGTTTTATTGTTGGGATTATTAATGGTTCGATATCATTGCCATCAGTTCTAAAAATTAAATTTCAGTTTCAGCTGTTCGAGTTTAAGGCGACAGCAACCTATTATTCAAATATTTAGCAGATCAAACTATGGTGTATGTAGCCCTTGCAATCAATTAATAACAATTTATAACGAATTTCATTTTTGTTTAGAATCTGTAAATGATAATATAAAATGTAAAAAACTTAAACTTATGTTTTTCTACAATATTGAATAATAAATGTAAATTATAATATGTATTAGATTATATTAGATTATAAGAACTATTTTTTTTTTTAACATTGTTAACGTTAGGTTTTAACGAATTAAATAAATAAATAAATATGGGCTCACTGTGCGGCCCTGAACTACGTAATCTTCTGAAAAGTGGAATTCAGAATTTCCATGAAATTGCCAACGTCGCTTAGCAACCGAAGGAATAAAGTGGAACTTCATTCCACCCGCTTCCCCCCACTTTGGAGGACTGTTTGAAGCGGGAGTTATGAGTGTTAAATTCCACCTGAAAACGGATTGTAGGAAATGGGACGCTACAAGAAGCGCTGGCACAAGTGGAAGCGTGTCTTAATTCGAGACCCCTCTGTCCCTTAACAGAAGATCCTGCGGACTTTCAGGCATTAACAACCAGCACACTTCCTTATCGGACAAAACATATTTACAGTTCCCGAAGGAGATCTAACTTTTGAAAAGCAGAATTTAGTTGACAGATGAAAGAATATTCAAGCTCATTTGCAGACATTTTGGAACCAATGGCAAACTGAGTCGTCTCTAACATCGTCCAAAATGGTTAAAACCACAACCACAGTTGAAAAAAGAAGATTTAGTTCTCATTAGGGACGAACGACTTCCTCCTACGAAATGGAGTTTAGGCCGCATAGTCGCAACCTATCCCGGAGCAGATAACATAACAAGGGTAGTACAGGTTCGGACATCTTAAGGTGAATTTAGAAGACAAATCACCAAATTATGTCCACTTCCGTGTAACGATGTACATCGATCAACGTAATTACCATGTTTCCAATAAAAATTTAAAGAACGACTATAACAAAAATGCAACAATTATTGCTTTTCTCAACAACACAAATCATTTAATTTAAATGAAAATAAATACACTCGTCATACCCAATACACACATTCATTGAAAACCCAACACAACACAAACATACAGTAGGTACACCGTTTTTCTGCCCTACATACAAACTCGCACACACACTCGATCGATCTTATACAAACACACACTTTGGAACTCTGTGGCTATATCTGAACCCTGCTATTGAGCCAGGAGCTATCATCGCAAAACGTTACAAACACACCAACGTGGGAGACAGGACTGAGGATACCAATTTCAAAGCAATTAAATTAGTCTAAATCAAAATTAATTTCATTTTCCAATCGTAATTCAATACTAAAATCAGTACAAACAATCTCAAAATATTTACAATGGAAGACATAAAATCATCATCGTTTCTTCACCACGAGGCTTTTTTGTAAAAACAAAATAAAATAATATGTTAATGCTTATGATGCCTCCTTTGTAGAATCTACATACCTACCAAGTACCAACTACTTAATTCGTATTACTATTTTGTGAATCATTCTTCTTATGTAACAAACCATATTAATAATTCGTCTTCTCTTTTCATGTTATAAACGCATTAACACCAACATTGAGATTTCGTTTTAAACCATGTTAGGGACCAGTTGTAGCGATCAGGAAAACGCATCAGAAAAAAAAATTTTTTTTTGATAATTTAATGTTTTATTATACGACTAGCCGATAAAACCCGGCGTTGCCCGGGTCTTCTTTGGTAAAACCTTATGACAACCAAATATCGACCAAAAAGATTATTTAAAATCAACATTCGAAAAATGTTCAGCTTAAAGAGTCCTACACACCATCCATGTTACTTGTCAGGTAACATTGACGTTTTTGTCAGGTAACATTGAAATGAGCCTCCAATCGTATCAATGAACATTGACAATTATTTTCCTAAAATTAAGTGTGTGGGTTGTGTGGGCTTGCATTTGAATAAAAATGTAATGCACCTAATTATGTACCTACCTGCCTGCCTATAGTGTAATTTTAAGACAACTTTGAAAATCAGACTATTTGTATGTTATGTTATACCTACCTCCCATTACCCCCTATGGAACGAACGACCGTGAATTTTGTTAGTAACCACTTGACAAAGAAATTAATAATTTATCAATGAAAAGTTAAATTTTTTCTTCTTCTCTACCATATACCTACCATATTCTTAAAACGAAGCATTTTTTCCCAGCAAGGGTTATTGCCGTCTATGAAGAATAATTCCGTGCCAAAAAACCGGAATACATTTTTTACCACCCCACCCATCACTTATCAACATCACAAAAATTTTACCACTTGTACTACCTAAATAAAGTAGGTACCTACCTATTAAAATAAAAATACATATGTAGGTAGGTATTACCTAAAAAAAAAAAAAATTTGAGCCGATTCTGGAAACCAGATCCCTCCTTGCGCACGTTCTTGTCTTCTTGTGTTTCCACATTACATTTAATCTTCATTTAAAATCTCGAACCTTGAAAATCCGATCATTAGAACTCAAGGTGTAAATTTTGCTGATTTGAACGTAATAAGCCCCCCCACATCACCTTTGCTTACCTACGCCCTTGACTGTGTAGTTACTCAACAAAAAGAATTAGAAAAACAAATGTATTAGTGATTTAAGTGCCCCCTTACCACTTCTTATGCACGTCCCTGCCACTAAATAAGTTCGTTTCCATTCACCATCACCAACCACCCACCGCCAAACCAACAAATTTCAGTCTTACCTTAAAATCCAACAATTAGAACTCAAGTTGTGAATTAACTAAGCCGATTTACATGTAATAAGCACCCCCATCCTATTTACGTGCGCCCTTGATTGTGTAATTTACTCAGAAAAAAAAATAAAAAATAATTTATATTAGGGGTGCATAAATGCCCATTACCCCTCCTTGTGCACGCCCCTTGCCTATAAAATAAGTTCGTTTCCATTTACCATCCAGCAAACACCCACCACCAAACCAACCAATTTCAGTAGATACAAACATTTATTTCTGCTGCAGATATTATACCTACCTTACCTACTCATATACATACATACCCTACTCCACTCATTTCTTACTATAAAAAGAATTCCCTACCGTTAATGTTTTTTTTTTTTATATGAACTTTTACTATTACACAAAAATTCACCACGATTCGTCGCCGGCGAAACGTTAAAACAACTCTTACTCATTATCTCGCTCCCACCTACCAAGGCACATTGCACATGGTTTGAATTGTTTTTTTTTTTCGATGAAGACTTTTACTACCCATTCATAAGAATCATTTGAAATATTTATTGCATTAACAAAATGTCCTTTGGAGGAAATATTTATTCTACAAAATGCATTTCCTGATGGAAACTCGTTTTCTGTACGAAATGTCCATCAGGAAAATGAATAAGTACTTGTTTTAGACAAAGTATTGCTCCCAAATTAAATTATTTTAATGGAAAAAATATTTCAATTGGTTTATCATCAATTCATATCCTTTTTATATTTTAAATCGTTTAATGATCCGTTCCTGATCGCTATAACTGGCCCCTTACTAACAGTGATGATGATGATATTACAGTGAGGCAGACTATTTATAGCAGACAAATTGATGATCTTCCCTCATCGGTGGGGGGAGAAAGTTCACGATTCATAATTAAGCTGCTGAACACGGCCACTCACAACAAATCTTATCAGCTGCGAAATGCATACATACACACCAATCAGGGAAATTTTCCAATAGATGAAATGTCAAATAATGTCAACCTAATTACAACTCAAGTTTATAATAAAATGCTGATTCATTCCTTTTTATAACGTAGAAGAAGTAAGCTGTTTTATTTAATCAGTTATATCTTCTTTTCTCTCAAAAGAACCGTTTAAACTGGTCTTACTTTATATACAGTTCATAACCCGAAGAGTTAAAAAAAATTACTAAATTTAACCTGAATTTCTAAAAACTTTTCTATTCGCCAGCACATTCGGTTAAAAGAACCTACAGACAACCTGAACCGAATGAACACAGACACCTAAAGATGTTCTAAAGAGCGATTTCAAATGAGCAGCGATCGCAGTGTGCATGTGCAGTTTACAGAAAGAGTAGCTTTAATTAGCAGCTATTTAATCACTCTTAAGAGAGCAGTTAATGATGAAAAACTTACCTAGTTTAGATTTTGAAAATTAATTTTTTGTCAATCCAAATTTGATGGAGTTTATTAATTAAGCTCTGTGGTAGAATTTTCGGGAAAAATCGGGAGCAGAAAATTAAACCTGCAAATTATTGCAGTTAAAAAATCCGATCTTTGTATTTTTTTTCTGCTCTGGAAAAATACGAATAAAAGCCTTTTGGGCGACATTTGGACGTCAAAATATATATAACTAACAAATTCCATTGAAGGATTCGATGGATTAAAAACCTCTGTAAAATCAGAATTGTTTCTATGAAAATCCGAAATTTTTCAAAACGGGTGATTTGAGGGCCTTAGATTCAATTCTCGCAGCTTTCAATACACAATACATAAATTGTGAGCGCAGTTAACATTATCTAAATCTTTATTGTCTTTTAATTTGTGTTCTTTTTTCTAGTATAGATTTTATGTATGCGAAAAACTAGTGGCAAAATGCAAACGTCTAGGGGGGAGGCAATGCAAACGCCTGGAGGGGCAATGCAAACGCCAGGGAGGCTAAGCCCTCCCTAGCCCCTACGTAGCTATGGCACTGACTTACATAAACTTAACCAAAACATAAAAAACATATTTAAAAAACAACTAGCACTGTATCTCTTTCGTGTGAAGAGGAATATGTGCCAAAAATACAAAGAAAAATAAAGTTACGAACGTGTCAATTTTGTGGACTACCCTCATAATTTTTCTGTATAATGTCCGTTTCACAGCTAAAGTATACCTACTTGACATTAGCTTTGAAGTAGACGAACAATTTCTCCTTCACGCGTTTAATAATTTTCAGGGGAACCCTTTCATTTTTAGCTGTTTCTTTTTACCCTGTTACTTCTTGCCCCGCTCTCCATTAAATTTGAATTTCAAATCCTTTGCAAAAATGCTAAATTTGTCATATAAAAAACCCAATTGACTGAACTGTATTTGCTCCTTTTAACTAGGATATAATACATTATATACATAATGTAAAATTGTTCAGAATTTTCTCAACTTTTCTCTTTGCTTTTTTCTCCTTTGGATAGATAACTGTTTTATGTCAGTTCACATTAAAGCACAACGCACAAGCCTTTAATTTATACAAAGGAAGAGAGTGAAGTAAAAATGCTTTCAACATGTACATGTCGTTGAGAGCCTATTAATTACCAGTCTTCTTCGTTCCAGGGGTGTAGAGGTGGTTTTATTGATTTGACAACTAACCAAGGGTAGATTTTACCAAAATAAGTGATGCTGAAGTGGTTTTCTGCCCCTGACCGCTTAAAACCAAAAAATAAACTGGGTATTAATATCCTTCCTCCCCTTGTTTAAAGGTGAATGAGATGAATATTTATTAGGGAAGTTTGCCTCATCACACTCCGAACAACAGACAATTGAAATTATATAAACCAACAAGAGAACTAGAGAGAGGGGGACCAGGAATCTTTATTTCATCTACATGCTACATCGTCATTATGAACTTCATCTTCACCATAGCGATTTACACTTATGAAGAGCACGCTTCATTTAAATTTCAATAGACCTTACTGAGTCTACTTGATTGTTATGTTGGACTGTTGATTGATATATTTCACTCCATTTAAAAGTTTTTGAAAATTAGTGATATATTCATCGCCATGTTATTTACGATAAAATTAAGTATAAGCAAAGCATTAATTTTTCTTTTCTTTCAAATTGCTCTATGATGGTTCGTTCCATGTAAAAAAAACATTTGGAGGTAATGCAATAAGAATTAATAGTAATAAAAGATTTTTTTTGTAAGACAATAATGTCGATGTTCATGGAGGACTCATACACGGTTTTAAAGTTTATGAGGCTCTCATAACATGAAAATTATTTGTCCTATTCACCAACCATCCGTGGCGTGATGGTTAGTGCGATGGACTGTCATGCCGGAGGTCTAAGGTTCGATCCCCAGCCTCGCCACCTATTTATTTAAAAAGAAAAAACGGCTACTGCCTCTTGCGAGGAATTGACAAATCCTCCAAGAGTATCTCCTGTCACAGAAAAGTGCCGCTCGTTAGCCGTTCGGATTCAGCAATAAACTGTAGGTCCCCTCCATTCCTGCAGACACGCACACAGGAATGGTTGAGAGTTGTAAGTCACTCGGCCCTAGTTCTGCATGAGCTGTTGTGCCATCAAATTAATTTTTTTTTTTTTTATATTCACCAACCACTTACAATTTTTCAAAATCCGAAAATGAGAGCCACTCTCCATTAACCAAGCATGCTCAAACTGTGAAGTTAAACTGTTTTTCGAATACAAGCAGTGTAAGTTGCCAACTGAGGCTTTTTCATGCCTATTTTCATGCATTTTTTCACTTCCTTTGGCTTTGAGGCTTTTTTTTCACAAACAGTTTTTTTTTTCATTATTGATATTGAATTTATTTTTTTTAAAGAATAGTAGAGATGGATGTAAATGTTTTATTTTCTTGGAAAATTAATAATTATGCTTGTCGAATGGAATTGAACGCATCCAAAAGTTTACTCAAATTTATTAATTCATTCGAAATTGACAGATTATATCCAATTGGCCAGTTTATATTTCAGATATCTCAGAGAAATCCGTATCTTATGCTTATTCTATTATAAATACTAAACTCATGTAAAAATTAAGATAATCTAAATGGCGCTTATTGGGCCAAATAAAGTATTACAATTACAATTAATAAATAAATATACAGGTAGACAGAATCCCGTGGAATAAATTCCCTTTACCGTATGAATCATTATACAAATGCAAAAAAATTTTGTTTTGTTGATGACAGACTAAACTTAAGCCGCCCACTTTTTTATTTTCTCAATCACCATAATGTAGGTATGATTGTTATCTTGCGCTTGATTTTTTTACAAATCCAATAATCTGCCTTCTATATGTACATGTAGATCCAACTCATATTCAATGCAGGCAAGTAAAATGTTTTTCGTTCAGTGTTTTTTTTTTTTTTTACTTATTTTACGTTTTTGAATAGGTACCACGAATACAAATGGATGAATTCCATTTACACTTCTGGTGCCAAAACATAATCGGTAGAAAATCTTTAAAGCTCTTGGACTTTTTTTTATTAAACAAAAAAAAAATAGATTTGTTTTTAATTCCGAAAATTGAAAAATGTAAAAGCTGAAGCATCTCTAGTATAAAAAAGTAAAGAAACCCTAGTAACAAGCCTTTTAAAAAATTGGGGCAACAAATTTATAATTTAGTTGCTTTACTAATGACGTATTGACTAGATTGTTCCCACTTTCCAGACTTCCCATACTCCTATAAAGCTCAGAAGGTTTCTTTTACTCGGTGACCTCTACTTTATTCAAGGCGTTAGCCTTTCCTTTCTATCTCGGTTTCTCTCAAGTAAAGTTTCTTTTTAATTTTCGTATTTCTCTTGCGCAGGAGGAGGGAAACTAGAACATCTGCAACTGATTTCATTGTTTGCTAATTCATCGTATTTCCTATTTGACGCGATGAAATTTTTCAATTGGAACTGTGTTTCGATTTGAAGGAACCACAAATCTGGCCGCTTGTTCCAGAAAGGTTGAATTTTGATAGAAACCAAAGAAGTTTGCTGAGAGAGAACTTTAGAAGCTTCCGTACCGTTTGCTTGGTTGTCATCCCTAGAGAGATTGTTTTGAAAACCAGCATTGCCACCGTTGGATTTGTCATCGAGTGACATGATAGTGGCAACAACTGAGAAGAGATTAACCGAAGATCTGAATAAACCGTAAACGACCGCAAATAATCGTAATTAACCAATCAATCGTGTAACCAACAACGTGGTAAATTATAACTGTTCTATTAAAAACCAAATGGGATTTTAAATCGACGGTAGTCAATAACGTAATAAATTTTAACCGAATTATGAAACAAACTGTAGAAATAACCGGATAAACGACCAACTTAATGCTAAACACGTATCCAAAAAAAAAAACATGATTTACTGAAATAATTTGTAGCTCTAGTATTTAAAGAATATTTAAAATTTTGTTATTTAATGAAAAATTCATATTATAAAACGGCAAACACGAACCTTGTGGTACAATTTACGCGGTCTAGAAAAGCCGAAGGCATATAAACTATATACCGTTGGAAAGGTTTTGTGCCACAGAAGTGCACAAAATATAAATTAATTAAATTATTAAACCGCAAATAAGTTAAATTAACAAAAAAAATTTCGTATTAAGAGAGAACGAGAAAAAATATTTGTAAAAACACACAATGAGGTGGTTGTTCCTCGTCCACGGATGAGCTTCAGCGGAGAATCATCACCAAATACCTACAAAAAGAGAATGAAAAAAAAACCAACCACGAAACAATAGGGGTATTCGCGATTCGGTGCAACATGGTCTAGTATCGTTGTAAAAGTGCAAAAGTGTAACATTTTCTTACACTCCAACAACAAAATATACTGAATACAATCTTACAACACTCTTGCACTTTTACCATACCTCAACCCTATTACAAGAGAAAAATACAACGGTGTAAAATTTGCGAACGTGTATTTGATAGCAAGCCAAATGTCATTTTTGCTATCAGCTGTTCTTTGTGTGTGTATTTTCTGCAGTGTTACAACGGAATAGACAAAGTGCGTTCACGATCTACTAAAAAGAAATAAAATTTTGCAATTTTACTAGACTTGTTGCACCGGATCGTGAATACCCCTAACTGCCTGAACAGAATAGAATGACGGAACTGGAGCCGCAGACGGAACTGGAAGAGCTGTCAAAAAGTGTCGTACGTTATTTTTTTTACATGTCTACAATGCAGCTGTACAGCTTTGAAAGTATTTTGAAGATAAGCAAAAGAATATTCTTGTGTACAAGCTCAGAATTCACATTTTTTGTTTTTAATAATTTTCCTTTTAATAAATAATTTTTTTCGCGATACAAATAACCACAGTATTTTTTTCCGACTCAAAAAGTTGTTTTTTTTTACGTTGTAATATTTATTGTTGCCGTTGTAGTGTGGTCTGTTGATTTGGTGGTTGGGAACATGATGACGTGGTGGTTGATCGTTATGGCGAACGTTGCGAATAACTGCAACAGATTTTAGACCGTCACTCCGTCATTCTATTCTATTAACTTATTTGCGGTTTAATAATTTAATTAATTTATATTTTGTGCACCTCTGTGGCACAAAACCTTTCCAACGGTATATAGTTTATATGCCTTCGGCTTTTCTAGACCGCGTAAATTGTACCACAAAGTTCGTGTTTGCCGTTTTATAATATGAATTTTTCATTAAATAACAAAATTTTAAATATTCTTTAAATACTAGAGCTACAAATTATTTCAGTAAATCATGTTTTTTTTTTGGATACTTGTTTAGCATTAAGTTGGTCGTTTATCCGGTTATTTCTACAGTTTGTTTCATAATTCGGTTAAAATTTATTACGTTATTGACTACCGTCGATTTAAAATCCCATTTGGTTTTTAATAGAACAGTTATAATTTACCACGTTGTTGGTTACACGATTGATTGGTTAATTACGATTATTTGCGGTCGTTTACGGTTTATTCAGATCTTCGGTTAATCTCTTCTCAGTTGTTGCCACTATCATGTCACTCGATGACAAATCCAACGGTGGCAATGCTGGTTTTCAAAACAATCTCTCTAGGGATGACAACCAAGCAAACGGTACGGAAGCTTCTAAAGTTCTCTCTCAGCAAACTTCTTTGGTTTCTATCAAAATTCAACCTTTCTGGAACAAGCGGCCAGATTTGTGGTTCCTTCAAATCGAAACACAGTTCCAATTGAAAAATTTCATCGCGTCAAATAGGAAATACGATGAATTAGCAAACAATGAAATCAGTTGCAGATGTTCTAGTTTCCCTCCTCCTGCGCAAGAGAAATACGAAAATTAAAAAGAAACTTTACTTGAGAGAAACCGAGATAGAAAGGAAAGGCTAACGCCTTGAATAAAGTAGAGGTCACCGAGTAAAAGAAACCTTCTGAGCTTTATAGGAGTATGGGAAGTCTGGAAAGTGGGAACAATTTAGTCAATACGTCATTAGTAAAGCAACTAAATTATAAATTTGTTGCCCCAATTTTTTAAAAGGCTTGTTACTAGGGTTTCTTTACTTTTTTATACTAGAGATGCTTCAGCTTTTACATTTTTCAATTTTCGGAATTAAAAACAAATCTATTGTTTTTTTGTTTAATAAAAAAAAGTCCAAGAGCTTTAAAGATTTTCTACCGATTATGTTTTGGCACCAGAAGTGTAAATGGAATTCATCCATTTGTATTCGTGGTACCTATTCAAAAACGTAAAATAAGTAAAAAAAAAAAAAAACACTGAACGAAAAACATTTTACTTGCGTGCATTGAATATGAGTTGGATCTACATGTACATATAGAAAGCAGATTATTGGATTTGTAAAAAAATCAAGCGCAAGATAACAATCATACCTACATTATGGTGATTGAGAAAATAGAAAAGTGGGCGGCTTAAGTTTAGTCTGTCAACAACATTAAAGTAACAAAACAAAAATTTTTTGCATTTGTATAATGATTCATACGGTAAAGGGAATTTATTCCACGGAATTCTGTCTACCTGTAACTGTAAATTTATTTATTAATTGTAATTGTAATACTTTATTTGGCTCAATAAGCGCCATTTAAATTATCTTAATTTTTACATGAGTTTAGTATTTGTAATAGAATAAGCATAAGATTTAATTTAGATTAGAAACAATATAAATGCTATTCCATTTAAAAAACAGTAAAGATAAATATATGAAAATTTACATTTTAAATAATTTTCTCTTTTAAGTAAGATAAAATTATTCTTTTAAATACATTTATATTATTTAAACTTTTTATATGCTGGGGTAGACGATTGAACGCTTCGAATCCGTTGTAGAAGATAGATCTTTGACCTCTTGATTTTTTCATTCGTTGAATTACAAGATCTTTACTATTACGTAGAGGTTAGGTTAGCGTGGCTGTCAGCACAAGTGCTTGACACACTTAGACCATAAGTTGGTCCATTGTGATACCACATGAATCAAGTAGAAGTTCTTCCTACTCATTGAACCACTTAGAGCTTCTTACAAAGCTTGGGAGACGACTATTGTCTTATTATTATTATAAGCTTTTCATTAACTCATTTAATTTACAAAAAAATAAAAGTATTAAATTCATAAAATTCTTGAAAATTAAAAAATGTAATGCGTTTTGAAAAATGTTTAAGTTTGATGAGCATAAGCCTCCCCCTTCGACTTCCATCTTTTTCTATCAACAGCTTCTCTCCAGTAATTCGAGCAAAAGGAAATAATGTCATCTCTCCACCGTTTTAATGGTCTTCCAACATTTCGTTTTCTGTCTAATGGTGTCCACTCTGTTGTCATTTTGGTCCATCTTTCATCTCTTGTACGAACTATGTGCCCCGCCCAGTCCCATTTTAATTTTCTAACTCTGTGAAGTACAGCTTCAAAATTGGTTTTAGCTCTTAGCCTATTGTGGTTTATCCTTTGGAGGATCCTTATCTTAAGGACATATCTTTCCATTGATCTTTGACAATATTGTATTTTTTTCTCAAGATATCTTGAAGATTGCCATGTTTGGCACCCATATGTAAGAACTGGCAGTATTGAAGAATCAAAAACGTATTTTCTTGTTTGTTTAGAGATGTTTAGGTCTAAAAGATTTTTAACGTTCCAAAACTGTCGCCAAGCATTTGTAATTCTTTGGTTTACATTTTTTATGTCTTTGTCAATAAAGGAAATTATTTGACCAAGGTATGTATAGTCTTCTACATACTCTAAGATGTTGTTTTCTATTTATATTTCGGCGTGGTATCCATTTGACATAATTTTAGTTTTTTGTCTATTGCTTAAGAGTCCTACTTGTTTGCACTCCAAACAGAGATCATTCAGCATAATTTCTAGTTCTTAACTGCTGGTGGCAACCAATACGACATCATCTGCGAATCTTAAATTTGATAAATATTTTCCGTTTTCAGGCCTTTGTTTTCCCAGTTCAATTTTCGAAAGATTTCCTCCAAGGTTGCGGAAAAGAGTGCTGGTGAAAGTTTCACGAGATATGTGAAACATTGGTCCTATGGTTTCCGTTCTTATACATGTTACACTCTCATTATATACATTTTGTAAAATTCGAACAATTTTTGGTTCAACGCCTTGTTTTAATAATGCCTCCCAGATATATATCTGCTCTATTGTGTCGAATGCCTTAGCAAAATCAATAAATGCAAAATATAGAGTTATATTATATTCTTTGGATTTTTCTATAATTTGATTCATTGTTTGAAGATGATCCATTGCTGAAAAACCAGATCTGAATCCAGCTTGTTCATAAGGTTGATTGAACTCAAAACTGTTTTTTATTCTGTGAATGGGTCTGTAGTTGTTGATATCATCTTTGCTACCTTTTTTGTGGATGAGGATAATTTCAGATTTTTTCCATTGCTGTGGAATAACCTCGGTGACCAAAACCTGATTGAAAATTTCTTTCAACCAGTTGTCCAATGAAAATTTTGCGTATTTCAAATACTCTGCAGCGATTCCATCGTTTCCACTGCATTTATCGTTGTTCAGGCTTTGAATTGCATTCTCTTTTTCGCATTTTAGGAGACTCGGTAACTCTTCTTCTTCAATTTCTAAGTCATTATTTTGGGATGTATAGCTTTTTTAAATTCGGTATTTGAGTTTTGTACAAACTTCTGTAAAAATTTGTAGCTATCATATTTTTATCTTTTCTTTGGTGTTTCTTTTGCATATTATCGGATAGAGCAACTATACATTCTTTATGAGGTTGCATTACGGCCTTCACCTTTTTGATTTTGTTTTTTCTATTAACGTTTTGATAAGATTATCGGTAAATTGTTTGATGTCTTCCTGTGATTTTTTCTTGATTTGTTTTCGAAGAATTTTTAGATAAAGCTTTTCAGTATCGTTTAAATGTTACCACCGCGACGCCAGCGGGCGAACTATCGATTTTGACCAAAATAAAAACGCTATCCGATGTATTTCTAATTGCACATTTCATTTATGCAAATAAAAAAAATTGCACCCCCCCCCCTTTTTTTTAAAAAAAATATAAACAATTTTCACTTTGTATGCAATTTTCAAATGGCTATATCTCGGTAACCAAGTTTAATTTCGAAATGCACAGGGGCTTAAAAAAGTGCACATTTGGAGATTCAATTTGCACACCAAAAATTTTAATTTGCACACCTCTCATTAATTAATAAATCAACAATTAAAATTTTGGTAATAAGCTGCATAATTAAAATCCGTATTATAACAAATAAAATACAGAAATCTGTTGTTAGCAATAGCGTGTTGGTAAGGTACCCGGCTGGTCAGCGATCTGATAGGTAGTCTAACTCATGCAATTGCGTATGCCGACGATCTAATTGCGTACAGAACGGCCCCAAAAGTCGAGGTCATCAGAATTCTTTTGCAGCGTGACTTCGACAAGATTCAACAATATTGCGATGACTGGAAGTTAAAAATTAACTTTCATAAATCAGAAACTATTCTGTTTAGGACTCCGTTGCATGGAGCCACAAGGGATACGAGAAAGAACTGGCGCAAGCTGGTGATCGTAGGGCCAAATGGACATCCACTGGCGAGTAAAAGTGTAGTAAAGTACCTTGGCATCTGGTTAGATCAGTATTTGTATTTCGACAGACATATAAATGCTGCTCTGACCAGGGCTAGGAGAGCTTTTGCCCTGACGAAACGGTTGTTTTATAGCAGCCGGCTTGATACCAGGGTGAAGGTGATTTGCTACATTTGCATGATTGCCTATGGGTGCCCGGTTTGGTTCAACGTTGCCCCATCTCAAATGGAAAGGATTTGGGTGTTTGAGAGGCAGTGTCTTAGACGCTGCCTTGGATTACACAGAACACCAGAGCGGAGTACAAACATTATTATTCCAACCTGGTTCTATACAACGGGGCCAACATAAACAGAATAGATAATTTCTTGTTGAAGCTGATTCGGGGTCACATTGCAAGAGCGATGTCCTCGACAAACAGCCAAATGTTTGGGGCCTATTACCCCAACCAAGAATATTATGAGAGTGTGCGTTTGAGTGGCTTTATTCCGCCCGATGCATTCCTTTATTTAGACAGTCGAGGGCTGATACAGGATAGATTTGCAGTTCCGCTAATCTACCACGTTGGCCGTAGAACTGTAGACAGGCGACTCCTTTACAACCGAGACGTCCTCGCACAAGGCGGCGCTGAGCGCCTTCGGTTCAGTAGGACTGTGTCCGATCGGGACCGAAGAGATAGGGTAAGGCAGGAGAACCAGTTTTGGTGGCTAACTGAAAATTCTACAGATATTTAAAAGTTGACTAAGTGTTTCTGTCTTGGCCGACTTACATAGGTTTAGGTGTATTATTTTTAAGTAGGGGCAGTCGGGGTGGCACCAAAAAAAAAAAAAAAATTTAATAAAACAAATTAGCTTTAAGTAGTTTAAGTACGTAGTTTTAATTAGCTGGAAGTAGTTTAAGTACCTAGTCATAATTAGCTTTAGTTTAGATTTATTTAGTTTGTAAGTTTTTTATAAAATAAAAAATAAAAAAATAGATACCGAAACCGAGTTTTTTGTAAATTCTTCTCGGTAAAAAATAAAACCGTTAAGGATCTTAGTTTTAATTTAGTTTCTAGGCCGAAAGGCATTAGTATTAAGTAATCATAGTTTAACTTAGAGCGCCCGTATAGGGCCAGTAAATTAGTTGTAAGTTATTGATAAGTAGGCTAGTTTTTATGAATTTTTGTCTAGCTTTAAGTTAGTTATAAGTTGAATGGAAAAATAAAAAGTCATTTAAAAACACAAAAAAAAAAAAAGGTACCCGGTTGGTACACGAGGTTTTTTTTTTTCACTTATAATTTGTTTTTTATTATTAAAAAAAAAGAAAATTGATTAAATTCAAATTGGACATTTTACTAACAACAAAAAAATCTCGTCGATTTAAAACCAAAAAATTATTTGCCTAAAAAAACAAACAAAACCGTAATTTCCATGCATGACTGAAATGGAAATATTTCAGTAACTAAATCTAATTTTGGACTTTCCAAAATTTTTAAAAATTTACAATGTCCAAATCTAATTTGCACACCAAAAATTTTAATTTGTACACATCTGGTTAATTTTTAAACCAGTGATTAAAAGGTGCTTAAAACACACAAAAAAGCACTCTGCCATGTCTGACTAAAATTGAAATATTTCAGTAACCAAATCGAATTTTGAACTTTTCAAAATTTCTAAAAATAAACAATGCCCAAATTTAATTTGCACACTAAAAATTTTAATTTGAACACCTCTGGTTAATTTTGTAAACCCATGATTAAAAAGTGCTTTAAACACACAAAAATGCACTCTGCCATGTCTGACTAAAATTGAAATATTTCAGTAACGAAATCGAATTTTGAACTTTTCAAAATTTCTAAAACTCAACAATGCCCAAGTCTAATTTGCACACTAAAAATTTTAATTTGCACACCTCTGGTTAATTTTTAAACCAGTGATTAAAATGTGCTTAAAACACACAAAAATGCACTCTGCCATGTCTGACTAAAATTGAAATATTTCAGTAACCAAATCAAATTTTGAACTTTTCAAAATTTCTAAAAATCAACAATGCCCAAATCTAAATTGCAAACTAAAAATTTTAATTTGCACGCCTCTGGTTCATTTTTAAACCAATGATTAAAAAGTGCTTAAAACACACAAAAATGCACTCTGCCATGTCTGACTAAAATTGAAATGTTTCAGTAACCAAATCGAATTTTGAACTTTTAAAAAATTCTAAAAATCAATAATGCCCAAATCTAATTTGTACACTAAAAATTTTAATTTACACACCTCTGGTTAATTTTTAAACCAGTGCTTAAAACACACAAAAATGCACTCTGCCATGTCTGACTAAAATTGAAATATTTCCGTAACCAAATCGAATTTTGAACTTTTCAAAATTTTTAAAAATAAACAATGCCCAAGTCTAATTTTCACATCAAAAATTTTAATTTGCTCACCTCTGGTTAATTTTTAAACCAGTGATTAAAAAGTGCTTAAAACACACAAAACTGCACTCCGCCATGTCTGACTAAAATTGAAATATTTCAGTAACCAAATCGAATTTTGAACTTTTAAAAATTTCTAAAAATCAATAATGCCCAAATCTAATTTGTACACCAAAAATTTTAATTTGCACACCTCTGGTTAATTTTTAAACCAGTGCTTAAAGCACACAAAAATGCACTCTGCCATGTCTGACTAAAATTGAAATATTTCCGTAACCAAATCGAATTTTGAACTTTTCAAAATTTCTAAAAATCAACAATTCCCAAATCTAATTTGCACACCAAAAATTTTAATTTGCACACCTCTGGTTAATTTTTAAACCAGTGATTAAAAAGTGCTTAAAACACAAAAAAATGCACTCTGCCATGTCTGACTAAAGTTGAAATATTTCAGTAACAAAATCGAATTTTGAACTTTTCAAAATTTTTAAAAATCAACAATGCCCAAATCTAATTTGCACATTAAAAATTTTAATTTGCACACCTCTGGTTAATTTTTAAACCAGTGATTAAAAAGTGCTTAAAACACAAACAAATGCACTCTGCCATGTTTGACTAAAGTTGAAATATTTCAGTAACCAAATCGAATTTTGAACTTTTCAAAATTTTTAAAAATCAACAATACCCAAATCTAATTTGCACATTAAAAATTTTAATTTGCACACCTCTGGTTCGTTTTAAACCAGTGATTAAAAAGTGCTTAAAACACACAAAAATGCACTCTGCCATGTCTGACTAAAATTGAAATATTTCAGTAACTAAATCGAATTTTGAACTTTTCAAAATTTTTAAAAATCAACAATGCCTAAATCTAATTTGTACACAGAAAACTTTATTTTGCACACCTCTGGTTAATTTTTAAACCAGTGATTAAAAAGTGCTTAAAACACACAAAAATGCACTCTGCCATGTCTGACTAAAATTGAAATATTTCAGTAACCAAATCGAATTTTGAACTTTTCAAAATTTTTAAAAATCAACAATGCCCAAATCTAATTTGCACATTAAACATTTTAATTTGCACACCTCTGGTTAATTTTTAAACCAGTGATTAAAAAGTGCTTAAAACACACAAAAAAGCACTCTGCCATGTCTGACTAAAATTGAAATGTTTCAGTAACCAAATCGAATTTTGATTTTTTAAAAATTTCTAAAAATCAAAAATGCCCAAATCTAATTTGCACACCAGAAATTTTAATTTGCACACCTCTGGTTAATTTTTAAACCAATGATTAAAAAATACTTAAAACACACAAAAATGCACTCTGCCATGTCTGACTAAAATTGAAATATTTCAGTAACCAAATCAAATTTTGAACTTTTCAAAATTTCTAAAAATCAAAAATGCCCAAATCAAATTTGCACACTAAAAATTTTAATTTGCACACCTCTGGTTAATTTTTAAACCAATGATTAAAAAGTGCTCAAAACACACAAAAATGCACTCTGCCATGTCTGACTAAAATTGAAATGTTTCAGTAACCAAATCGAATTTTGAACTTTTAAAAATTTCTAAAAATCAATAATGCCCAAATCTAATTTGTACACCAAAAATTTTAATTTGCACACCTCTGGTTAATTTTTAAACCAGTGCTTAAAACACACAAAAATGCACTCTGCCATGTCTGACTAAAATTGAAATATTTCCGTAACCAAATCGAATTTTGAACTTTTCAAAATTTCTAAAAATCAACAATTCCCAAATCTAATTTGCACACCAAAAATTTTAATTTGCACACCTCTGGTTAATTTTTAAACCAGTGATTAAAAAGTGCTTAAAACACAAAAAAATGCACTCTGCCATGTCTGACTAAAGTTGAAATATTTCAGTAACAAAATCGAATTTTGAACTTTTCAAAATTTTTAAAAATCAACAATGCCCAAATCTAATTTGCACATTAAAAATTTTAATTTGCACACCTCTGGTTCGTTTTAAACCAGTGATTAAAAAGTGCTTAAAACACACAAAAATGCACTCTGCCATGTCTGACTAAAATTGAAATATTTCAGTAACCAAATCGAATTTTGAACTTTTTAAAATTTCTAAAAATCAACAATGCCCAAATCTAATTTGCACATTAAAAATTTTAATTTGCGCACCTCTGGTTCGTTTTAAACCAGTGATTAAAAAGTGCTTAAAACACACAAAAATGCACTCTGCCATGTCTGACTAAAATTGAAATATTTCAGTAACCAAATCGAATTTTGAACTTTTCAAAATTTTTAAAAATCAACAATGCCCAAATCTAATTTGCACATTAAAAATTTTAATTTGCACACCTCTGGTTAATTTTTAAACCAGTGATTAAAAAGTGCTTAAAACACACAAAAAAGCACTCTGCCATGTCTGACTACAATTGAAATGTTTCAGTAACCAAATCGAATTTCGAACTTTTAAGAATTTCTAAAAATCAATAATGCCCAAATCTAATTTGCACACCAGAAATTTTAATTTGCACACCTCTGGTTAATTTTTAAACCAATGATTAAAAAATGCTTAAAACACACAAAAATGCACTCTGCCATGTCTGACTAAAATTGAAATATTTCAGTAACCAAATCAAATTTTGAACTTTTCAAAATGTTTAAAAATCAACAATGCCCAAATCAAATTTTCACACTAAAAATTTTAATTTGCACACCTCTGGTTAATATTTAAACCAATGATTAAAAAGTGCTTAAAACACACAAAAATGCACTTTGCCATGTTTGACTAAAATTGAAATGTTTCAGTAACCAAATCGAATATTGAACTTTTCAAAATTTTTAAAAATCAACAATGCCCAGATATAATTTGCACACCAAAAATTTTAATTTGCACACCTCTGGTTAATTTTTAAACCAGTGATTAAAAAGTTCTTAAAACACACAAAAAAGCACTCTGCCATGTCTGACTAAAATTGAAATATTTCAGTAACCAAATCGAATTTTGAATTTTTAAAAATTTCTAATAATCAACAATGCCCAAATAAAATTTGATTTGATAATAAATAAAGTAAGAGATCTCTAAATTTACAAAAAGGTATCTCATGGCACTGTAAGTGTAACACTTGTTTTTTTAAATATATTTTTTGTTTTAAGTCAATTTTTTAGAAAATTGCCCCTCCCGGCTAAACGGGGGAAATAGACCCCCCATGCCATGAGATTTTTTTCTAACATCGATCCAACCTAAACGCTCTAGCTTTTTGTCACACCTTAGGTGAATCACCCCCTATATATATTTTAGTCAGACATGGCAAGTGCGTTTTGGTATGTTTTAATGATTTTTTAATCATTAATTTATTAATTAGCCAGAGGTAGGCAAATTGAAGTTTTTTGATGTGCAAATTTGATTTGGGCATTGTTGATTATTAGAAATTTTTAAAAATTCAAAATTCGATTTGGTTACTGAAATATTTCAATTTTAGTATTTTAAGCACTTTTTAATCACTGGTTTAAAAATTACCCAGAGGTGTGCAAATTAAAATTTTTGATGTGAAAATTAGACTTGGGCATTGTTTATTTTTAAAAAATTTGAAAAGTTCAAAATTCGATTTGGTTACGGAAATATTTCAATTTTAGTCAGAAATGGCAGAGTGCATTTTTGTGTGTTTTAAGCACTTTTTAATCACTGGTTTAAAAATTAACCAGAGGTGTGCAAATTAAAATTTTTGAAGTACAAATTAGACTTGGGCATTATTGATTTTTAGAAATTTTTAAAAGTTCAAAATTCGATTTATTTACTGAAATATTTTAATTTTAGTCAGACATGGCAAAGTTAATTTTTGTGTGTTTTTAGCACTTTTTAATCATTGGTTTAAAAATTAACCAGAGGTGTGCAAATTTAAATTTTTGGTATGCAAATTAGATTTGGGCATTGTTGATTTTTCGAAATTTTAAAAAGACCAAAATTCGATTTAGTTACTGAAATATTTCAATTTTAGTCAGACATGGCAAAGTTCATTTTTGTGTGTTTTTAGCACTTTTTAATCATTGGTTTAAAAATTAACGAGAGGTGTGCAAATTAAAATTTTTGGTGTGCAAATTAGATTTTGGCATTGTTGATTTTTCGAAATTTTAAAAAGTCCAAAATTCGATTTAGTTACTGAAATATTTCAATTTTAGTCAGACATGGCAAAGTTCATTTTTGTGTGTTTTTAGCGCTTTT